>CP124712.1:40707500-41332500 GCA_031232105.1 Capsicum rhomboideum | reverse complement strand
AATTTTAAGATTTTTGAAGTCCACAAATGAAGGCCACAAATGGT
Organism: Capsicum rhomboideum; assembly: GCA_031232105.1. Classification (NCBI taxonomy): domain Eukaryota; kingdom Viridiplantae; phylum Streptophyta; class Magnoliopsida; order Solanales; family Solanaceae; genus Capsicum; species Capsicum rhomboideum. The sequence continues at coordinate 41,332,456 of CP124712.1, read as the reverse complement.
TGTACATTTGATATACGGTTGTATTGAGTCGTAGGTAAAAGCCCTAAAAGTTGAAAATTTGAGGTCTTCAGTTATTGACACACGGAGTCCACATATGACTATATTTCATATATAGGTCATATTTCAGGTCATAAATAAACTACTAAAAATGGAAGTTATAGAACCTGCTAGCCATGTGAACCGTATATCAAATCATACATAGGCTTCAGTAATTTACAAAATTGATTCAGTTTGGGAGCCACATACAAGCCAACATACAACCGTATGACATCACTAGCAGTACAACTTTTCCCTACAAACATGGGCTGGCGGCACTCCCTAGCCAAAGCTCCTCAACTCGACCGTATGTGGTCGTTGTAATAATTCTTATAATTATTTTTTAGTTTTTACATATTTTGACTATTTTATCTATTTTCATAATTGCCTTATAGTAATTGTGGTCTGCAGGGATAGGTGCCATGGTTCTCGAGGTGGTTGGTTGAGAAATATGTGAGTTTTCTATTTTGAAAGGTTAGAAAGTTGATATGATTGACTTAGGCAACATCCATAAAATTTGAGCTTGTATTATAATTTCGTCAGTGCTATTAGCTTTGGAACATGATTTTCTAGTTTGTAGGACTATTGGTTTGAGTGTCAAGGCATTCTGATGAGTTTTGGAAGAATTTGTTGAGTTTTGAAAGTTAGAAACTTAAGAGAGTTGATCAAAGTTAATATTCAAGTTTAGAAAGGTAATTTTCACATTTTGATACTTCCGGCAGGTCCAGAGGATGATTTTTAGTCAAGTAGAAGGTTTGGTTAAGTTCCCGAGACTATTGGATGAGTTTTAATCGTGATTTAGAAATTAAGAGATTTCCAGATTAAGAGTTGACTTCAGTCAAATCCATTTAAGATGACCTTGTTTGTATATTTTGATGATTCCATTAGGTTTAAAATGTATTTTACAAGTATTTTTTTACTATTGGTTTGTGTTCGGGAGGTCTCAGATGAGTTTTGGATACTTGTTTGGAGTTTGGAGTTTTTCATCATTGAGTTTTAATAGTATCACTGGAAGAAAATAAACCATTTTTGCTGTTTGAATGGTACTATTACATCCGTATCAAAATTTCTAAACTAACAGAAAAAGAATCGATGCATTTCGTGTTCGTATAAGGAAGTTGTGGTCTTTTTAGTAAAGTATAGCATTGCTGGTGCGTTGCCGGTGCAAAAAAGGGGCCGCACCAGTAGATCCACAGATATGAAAATAGGTCCGAAGTTCCAGAAGGTCTGCAGGTGCAAATGTAGGGTCTTCGGTGTGAGAAATCATCCACGAAATCAGAAATCGCTAAGTTAAAGTCATAAACCGCACCTATTTCTACTTTTGACATTTTAGACACTAGGGAGCTCCGATTGAGGTGATTCTCGATATGTTTTTCTCGTATAATCATTGGATATGTGATTATACCTTCATTTTTCTTATTTTTCAAGAATATTTATTTTGTTTTTCATAACTTTAATTCATAAATTTGAGATTTAAAACCCCAAAGTTAAGAAATCAAAAATGTTTGTTTTGAGGATCAATTTATTATTGGTCTTCATTGATTTTTGGAAATTATGGCCCTTGTAGTATGGTAAAATAATTTGGACTTCAATATACTGAATAATCGATTATTTCTTCATTTAAATCGCATATGGACCTAGAAATTGGGAGTTTTGAACTTAAAATTAAGAAATTGTATTTTGATGAATTCAAGGTTGATTTGATTCCATTTTTTTTTGTGAAATTTCATATTTAAACTTCTTAAATTACGGTTAACATAATTTTTTTAAAAAAATTCATGTTTTATCCTAGTGGACTTGGGGTTGAATTTTGAGTTGACTTTTTAGAACGGAATAGAAATATAGCAATATGGGTATCGATTTACTCATATTTACATGTAAAACTTTTTCATAATATATTTGAGGTAAATTGATACTGTTTTGGAAGAGAAGTCATTTCCGTGGTGGTTCATGGCGCTTTTATTCAGCTTTGAGGTAGGTTATGACTTAACTTTCTTTAGACTTTGCTTGGGTGGGTACTTATCGTGTAAAACATGCTATGAGTTGGGTGAATTCATAAATTTGAGTACTAAATGAGATGATTTATTATTGCATTTCCTGAATTGGGGCTTATACCTTTTAACATAAAATTTGAATCTCTGGCTTGATATTAAGGCTTGTAGCTTGTGTTTATGGATGGACTATTGTTGTGAGGTGTCACACCCCATTTTTCTTGCAAAAAGCGGGAATCAACGTGACAACTCTTTTAGGTTGTTCAAAATAGAAGAGTCGCCACCTAACGAATTAAGGTGCGTTAGGGCACTATTCTACCACTAATTATACAAATTACTTAATTATTAGTCAATATCACCAAAAATTTGGGTAAGAGTTCAAATTACCTCAAAAGAAAGGTGTTAGGCACCTTTCGAGGTCCACAAATGTAGGTCCCGGACGAATTCATATATTACATGGGGAATTTTATGTGATAAGCAAAAAGGTCAACTGATTAATCATTTGATATTAACCAGGTTCACAATTTAATTATTATCTAATTAATAATTATCTAAGTGATAGATTAAACACGTAAATGAAAAATATGAATCAGATAAGCGAGAAGATAGAATTGACACATTGATATAATAAAAGAGAGGAGTTACTAAATAAGAATAATCCTAGACAACCCCAAACAAAACACTCAAAAATAAACTGAACATCTAAGTTAGGGAGTAATCGCTCAACCCGTGCAAAGCCTTTTAAAAGACTTTTTAACTAAACTGCAATGGTTCTCGGGCCATAAGTTTATCATCTAGATCACTCCCTATATAGGAAGAAAACAATTGAGGGGGAGGTTTTTCTAACCTAACGGGATCACCCCGTGCAACTAAAATAATATTTTGCAATTCGAATTGGGGGGAGGGTTGATCGTATTATTCAGCGGTTACAGACTATCATCTCCCACTATCCACCTAAGTTTAGTTATTAAATTGTTATTAGACCTAGAAGTGCACTAAAGAAAATAATAAAAACTAATGTTCCCTAATATGCCTACCCGTCTCAACTTAATGTCCAAGGGGCATTGGATGATCTACTTTGGTTAAAGGTCTAGACACAAAGAAAATCTTAGGTTGCTTATTTAGACTCGGAATTAGCATCAAACAACACAAACTAGCACATATTGGTTTCATGAACGCCTCTTGATTAATTAAAGTTGATTAGGTGATTAATATGTTGAAAGTGATTAAACAAGTCCTATAGGCAGGGTATCTAGCATTGTAGATTAATTAGTATGTTAAAGTTTATTAATCTTATAGACATGATTTTTAGGCGAGGAATATATGTTAAACATGCTGGAAATTTTTATTAATAACTCTATAGACATGATTTTCTAGGTGAAAGTCACCAATTAACATGTTGGAACTTTTATTAATAAACTTATAGGCATGGCTTCTAGATGGGAAAATATTAATTAACATGCTAAAAAGTTACATAAGAAATCTTATAGACATGGTTTCTAGGTGAGAAGTTACTAACTTAAAGCATGTGGAAAGTAGTAAACAAATTTCCAGTAGTACAATTTATGTGTAAACATTAATATGGACGTGCTGGAACTATTGATATAATCCTATAGACAAAAATTCTAAAAATCAAGCTAACATGCTGAACATAAAGATGAAAGCCTATAAACATGATCTCTAATTGAGTAACACCACATTAGGCGTGCTAGAAATTTAGTTAATCAAAAAAAACATATGAAGTATGTAGTCATTAACTAAACATTTAGCACGTAGGTCCCCTCCACCACAAACAGCCCTTAACTTCTTTTTTTATGCCATAGAGTTTATACAATAAATTATTACAGACCAATGAATAAAAAGAAAAGAAAGGGCTAAGTTGGACAACCCTTCGATAAACTCCCGAATCTCTGACAACTCTTCATCTTGTCTGAACCCAAGAGCTTTAAGCGAAACATATCAAAAACAAACAAGTGCATAAAAACAGACTAACAGAATCCAAAAAGATCCTAGGTAGCCCATAACCAACCCTCGACATCTCATGATCATGAGGATCTCAAAGATCCTAGGCAATGCTCAAGTCAAAGGGGTTATGAGATACACTAAGATCGTTCCGCATTCACTTAAAACAACACTCAGGCAGACAGACCTCAACTCATGGATTTGGATTCCAACATTCAATCACAAACAGAGAAGGGAAATTATAGCATTTGGAAGCAAACACAGAAGTAAACCAACTTCAAAGTAATGGCATGCGAGGCATTCAACACTTAAGGCACTTAAGAAAACATACCTGGATGCTTCTCATAGAATGCTCAGGGCTTGCAAGTTTTACCAAATATATTAACTAATGTAAGAACTTAAATGCACATAGAATCTGATACATAGGAATATTAAATTGCATCGATAGACCACTAACTGTTTAGAAGCACAAGAACAATAAGTCGATCAGAAAACAAGAAGAGATTGAATCGTAGTAGCTTGAGCAAAGCAATTAGCAGTAAAAGCCAACCAGGAACCAAAGTAGAAAGCTAAAAATGTTATAAGTGTAGGGAGAGTAGTGCCTTTTTTAAGCTTGAAAATGTCCAAGTCTATTGTAAAAGAGGAGTAGGAGTGTGAATAATGTCTGAGAAAAATAGTGAAGGGAGGTGTTGTTTATATAGTAAAATGAAGTCTACCCCCAAAGGGAAAATAATAAATCAAAAGAGTGAATCAAGGAGATTTTTTTCCTTAAACAAATGGTTGAAGCAATTAAGAGTAGGAGATCATACCAAGTTTACCATAATTAAATAAGTAAAAATCTGTCCAGACCAAATAAGTATAGGAGAATAAGTAAGGAGATCATAGAGCCATGGAATTTACCAAAAATAAACAAGGACGAAAGCTGTCACAAAATTTCAACTCGAATCATATACCAATCAACCAAATAATGTTCTCAATTAGGTGTAAACAAATCAAAATCTACCATAATCAGCTATCAATTCAAATATTAAGAGAGGTCGTCTGATTTGTAATAAAATCTATAGCTTTCCCATAATTTGACAAGTAACAGACTCTCACAATTTTGAATTCAAGAGGATGGAGAATAAACGGATCAAAATTGCTAACTTAATTAGAGGCAAATTATAATGAGAATGCTCCGGCTTGGCATGGAAATCAGTCAGACGAATTAAACAAAGACCTTAATTCAGGACGATTCATATATAGAAATATACAAATTACAAAGCATCAATAGGCAAATATTAATCAACTTCAAAACTGAATTCATACCAATACCAAATCACAGAGAACCAGATCATGCCTCAAGATAGAGAGGCAATCGATTAAGCATAGGATGAACACTAAAGGACCATACTTGGGCAGAATTGTAAGAATCCATCTTAAAATTGGAACCTTAAAGCTTCAATAGAACTTGAGATTAGATGAGTGTCTCTAAACTTTCAACCATCCAAAACTTAGCCATGAGAAATTATGGACGTCTCGTACATGGTGCTTACTCCATCGAGGCTTTCTAAAATTCACCGGAGTAGAGAGAGTTTTTGGGGTTTAAGAGATGAGGAGAGGAGCGATGTTCATGAAGGAGTTCGTCGATAATGGAGATTGGCGGTACGGTGGGATTCCTCCAGTGGCTCGTCGGAGATGATGAAGGTGCGATGGTTTAGAGGGAGTTAGAAATTAGGGGCTACTGGTTCGGAGTTGTCCACTAACCATAGGTGGTTGGCGGTGGTGCTGTGGAGTAGTAGGTATTGCGGTTTGTTGGTAGTTGAATTTTGCGTAAGTCAGGGCGGCGTTGGCTGTTGCGACGGGGTTCAAGGAGAAAGAAGATGAACAAGGGGTCGTGTGGTGGCTGGTGATTTAAAGAAGAAGGCAGCGCTGGCTCGTGGTGGCTGGAGTGGAGATCGGAGGGAGAAGAGCCGGCTGATATGGTGGTTAAAGTAGGAAAGAGGAGAGTGGAGAGAGTATAAGGGCGATGATGGAGGGAGCAAATGAATTAGGGGTTTGGGGTATAGAGTAATTAAAAATGAAAAAAGGAATATTAAATCAGGACCATTGATTGATTTAATGGACGGACGTGATTAAAAATTGGAAACGGGTCAGCTTTTGGGTCATGGAATTGGGTTTATTAAAGGAAAAATTACCTAATACCATATCTTAAGTTAACTAATCTACTTAAAATTCCTACCCTTGTTATTAATTACAATAATCCCTGATTTTTACAATATCCTAAGAAAGTTCGGATACATTCTTCAAGCCCCTATTTTTTTGACATCAACTAACAAAGTGCAGTAAATGCTCCATCGATGGAGCAAATCAAGGAAGAGTAACTTGCAATTGCTCCCAACAGTTGCAGAGTTTGAATTATGCTTGTCCCCCCCCCCCCCCCCAATTTCATCTTATATTTCAACTTTACAACTTCAATAAATGCTTTCAAAAATTCAGTTAATTTTCTACTTCAAATTTCAGAGGTTCATTTCCATTGTTTTTAAAGTTTGAGTAGATCGTAATTTTGAGCCAATATTAGTTCGATTTATCGTTCTTAACTCAAATTTGAGCTGCATAATGGATCTAGATTCAGGACCTTCTTTTAGTATAGGAATTTCTCAATTAGACGTAATCAATCAAACAACAGATGTTGTTAATTTTGTTTCTAGTGTTTATGATGTGGAGTCTGACAATTTTCATAAAAATAGATCAAAACACCGCAACAATCCCGTTATGACGAAGAAGTTGCGTGAAAAGGAGGCTCTTAAATATAAGAAAAAAGGAAGTTCTGGTGCCAAGAATGAAGGTTCTGGTGTTTCAAAATGTAAAGCTTGTGCTTCAAAATGAAAAGTTGTTGAAGTTTTAACAAGAGAACGACTTACAAAGGTAAGATGTATTTGTATATGAAATAAAATACACTAAGATACATTAATAATGTTACAAGATACAATTTATACGTCATATCTATGTGTCAGATATATCCAAAATTATGTATCTTTCTCTATTATATGTCAAATACATATAACAATTATGTATCTCTTCTTATTTCAAATCAGATATTTGTGTGAGATACATTTAAGACTTTGAACTATATCTTAGTTTGCATATGGAGTGATGTATCTCAACTCAATAGATATTATTATTTAATGTATCTTAAATATTTTAACATGCTGATACATTAATTGATGATTAACCAATTAGTAATCTAAACTTTATATTATAATGTATCTCAATGCAGGGTATGAAGTATGTTGTCGAAGAGACTCATTATGTATCGTTCACAAAAAAATAAAATGAGATTCAAAGAACAGAGAAGAGAGAGAAGTTTGTTTCTGCTTGAAAAATGAGGATCCTTTTTTTGAATTTCAAACTTTGAACTGATTACGTAATTATGTGGATTTTCATAAGACAATGCAACAGATATCGTGTGATTTGCTCCACAATTGAAAAGATTTCCATTATTTTCCATTTTTAACACGCATTAATTTCCTGTATGGATGTATCTACAAGAATGTATCGGTTGTCAAAATATGTATCGAAAAAATCAAATTCAGGGATAGGGAGTAATTAGGGATAAACTTGTTGGGATTTATGTAAGTTACCCTTTATTAAATGGGCTTAATTGAAATTGAATTGGGGATTAAGAATGAGTGAAATAGGAATTAAATAGGTTAAAATTGATATCAACTGGATAAAAAGTGGCTAAAATTACATGAAGTTGAATTAGACTGCTGTTCAATAAATAATATATAAATTAATAATATCGGGTAATAATCGTAAATCGTTATTCCTAAACTAATCACAAATAATCATATTTATATTTTATGTATAAAAACAAACGTATATCGAAACGTCAATAAAAGTTAGCGATAAAAAATACGGATTTAGAAAAGAATGTCGTATAAATAATGCTAACAGATACTAATAGCAGATAATAATAATAATTATAATAATAATAATAATAATAATAATAATAATAATAACAATAATAATTGACTATACATTTGCAGATTACAAATATGAATTTTAAAATACTTGCATAAATAATTTAGTAATATTGAACAAAATTATGTACGTATACTATATAAAATTAGTGATAATGAATAATAAAAATTATAAATGATTTAAAAATATGTTAGATATTTCGAGATCATGAATGTGAAACATCAGAATTTATTTGATGCTAAAATAGTAAGTAAAGTAAAGAAATATTAACATCCAAAACTAATAATTTGTAAAATAGCAGTCTGGGAGGAATATAGGGAGGTCAAAATTGGGTGTCAACATGAGGTATTACATGCATTTATTGTACCTGGCTGCATTTTATTTTTGTTTTCAGGCATATTCATTCATCTCATGGATTATAGACATGATCGAAGAGCAATAACTAATTTTTAAGTCCCGGTTCGAGTCTGGGCAAGACTTGTTGAAATCCCAATCTGAGTCCAAGTATTTGATATTGATTTTAATCCCAGTTTGAGTTCAGGTATTTAATACTGATTTTAATTCTAGTTCAAGTCTGGGTCATAAATACTGATGTTTAAGTCCCGGTTCGAGTTCGTGCAATATTTTATGGAACTATCTATTCGAGTTTGGACATGATATATGGATCTCACAAAGCCCCCATGAGTCCTATCTCACAACACACGACGAAAGTGAGTGTATATCGTAGGAATTGGCCATTGCATTTTATTTCATACCATTGCATAACATCATCCATTATTATTATTGTGTATTATGGTGATCATAGTGATTATTTATATTAAACTGCTGAAACTTTTCTGCGTGCAAGATTATCTTAGTATTTTTTATGCTATATAGTATTCACATAAGCTAAATCAGCCTATGATGCGTACTGAGTACTAGTGTTTGTACTCACCCCTACTTTTCTGAATCTTTCTAATACATATATGCTGGTACGAGTGGACTGTGTGGCTAAAAATTGGGTTAAGTTGTTGTATTGAAGTTGTTGTGAGTTTCTATGATCGGAGATTGTACCAGTTTCTTCTATCATTATCTTCCATCTTATCTAGTTTCTTAGATAGTTTTGTCTTTAAGTTTTGATTTTCGATTTTAGAAGTCGCTCTTGTACTTGTGACAACTGAGTCTTGGGATTTTGAGTAGTACTGTTTTGTTTTCATATGAGGTTTCCTTTGAGTTGTTATTATTGATTGTTCGTCATGGCATTATACTATTTACCTTATTTTTAAGTTGCTTGTATTTGTTGAGTTAGGCTTATCTACAATGATTGAGTTGGGGTAGGTGTCATCACAACTTTTGGATTTTGAATCATGACAATCGTCGTATGTGAGAAATGGCAAAAAATTTATAACTATGTGTTTAGTTCAAAATTCTCATTCCACTTCATATTTGGCTGACTTTTGAGAGAGAAAATACCATAGGGCTTCCTCTAATCATCAAAGGTGAGTCTTTACTCAATCTTCGTGGTTATTGCATCAATTTAACATGGATTAATACGCAAATTCTCATTCTAATCTATAGATTCAAGGAATTTGATTTAAATGTGATTGAAGAAGATTTTTGAAGAATCTTCCTGAGGTAAGCCTCATGATTCTATGATTAGAGAGTTAGTTGGGGTGGGGTCCGTGTTGCCTATTGAAAGGCGTTATTAAGAATGGTAATTCTCAAATTCATCATCAATATGAATTTTAGTCCTAGAATTCTAGTTTTTCGAAAAGGATGGGAATTAAAGGAATTTGATTAAAGTTTAAAATTTATTATTGAAATTGATTGTATCGCTATCACCTAGCGTTGTGGGTCCATTTAGAGCATTTTAGTGGGATTTGAGGTATGTCTCTTCTGAACTTGTAATTAATTACAAGGTTTGAATAGGTATTTATGCATGTGATGGAAAAGCTCGAATCAAACCTTCGTATTTTGATTTCGTACTATACTATATGTATATGAACGTGTTTTTACCCTATGAATATAATTATTGAGCTTGGTTTTTAAAATGGTAATCTTTAAAGTATTGATCATTATAATATTTTTTTCACTATGAACGAGCTACTGATTTGAAACATAATTTAATGACTTTAAACATTGGTTTCTCGATTGGATAATGATTGTTGGATTACCTCTATTATGAAATGACAGCCTTGAATGACTTTTTGGCTAGTATGCTATGATCACAAATTATTTGTGTTTGGAGCCTGTATGGGAAGTTGTGCCAGTTCAGAGAATGGTTGGCATCCAAGGGTTAACACCCTAGTGTATAACTTTTAAGCAATGGCATCTTGACGTGGCTCTCTCAAGTTTGGATTATGCCCATGAGTGGCATGACAGTTTGGATTACGTCCATGAGTTGATATGAAACTTCTGTTTGGATTACAGACATGACTTGGAAAGAACTTTACTATTTTGGATTCCACCTTTAATATTTGGTATGAAAATACGTTGATTGACTTAATTTTTATATTAATTGACCTTACATGATTCTAAACATAATCAACTAAAATTGATATTTCTTTATTGATAATTTCTCTATATTTTCATGATTTCACTCTATCGCTAAAATTGAATTGTTTTATTATTATATTATTATTATATTAATCCTAGACCCAGGATACTAGTTGAGTATCCATTACTCAGTCATATCATCATTATTTTTATGGTGTATTAGGTATTAGGGAGGAGTAGGTTCTAGAGGTTCGAGACACATAGAAGGAACTTGCTTATTCATTCAGATTTTAGTGATCCCATATTCTTGCTTATGGGGCTCTATTGACACTCTTTATTGCTTTGTTAGAGTTTAAGTTGTATCTCAGATTACTTATTATTTTCATAGAGACTAGATAGATAGATGTTGTATCGTGGATACTATGTAAGGTTATTGTTTGACTTATTAGGGAACATTGCTATATTTAGCTGCTAGAAAAATTATCACATCATTTATATTAATTTTTATTTCATTAATTAAATTATCTTGATTTAAATATGCATAATTTGATTAAGTAATAATGATGGGGAAATCACATGAACTATCATATCTATAAGGTACTTCCGATGTGGTTCCATAACATCGGATATCTATTATGACAGAGTTAGGTTTTGGGGCGTGCCAAGCTTTAAATCAGAGTGCTATATTTTGAAATGTCCTAGAATATGTCTATGGAGTTGTGTCTAGTAGAGTCTCCCTCTTGCATCCTGATCACCTTACAGGTAAAGAACTCCCAGGACATTTGTAGGTGTTTCTCATCTTGATTCTAAGTTGTGTTGTAGCTCTTGAACTTCTCTTAGGATCCTTCTAATATGTTTGTTATTCGTGCTTCAAGGAAATGGTATTGGCACATGTTGGAGCTGCTAATAAGGATAACACTTGTGCTTCTGTTGTAGCGTCAGGAGGATATCCAACTATACTTGCTGACTTTGCAGCTGTCGTAACCAATGTTGAGATAGGAATTTGCAATGCAAACCAAGTTCCTCCATAAATCCCATCTATTCCTATTGGAGTTGTTGTTTATATTAGATTGATGTAAAGCATCATTCATTTGATTACTACTCTGATAATAGACTAGCGTCAATATGCAAGTTTTAGAACTCTGTATGTAGTTGGATGAGGAGGACTTAAACACTTTTTGAGTCTAAACCCACATAAGTTCTATGGTTTGCGCATCAAAGATGATTTATAGTATTTTATTTATGAGACCTTTAAGCTCTCAGAGCTATGTGTGCTCACGGTTCTGAAGTTATGAACTTTTTAACTTATCAACCAAAGGTCGTAAATCATGCCTGATTCGAGATGAGGAGAGAAAGTATCCTACTAATGCTCCTGATCCTACTTAGACTGAGTTTGAGGAGACATTCAAGTAGAGATTTCTATATGAGGAATAGAGATTTTCTGTATCTTCTAAGTTCGAGCAGTTGGAGTAGGTCCCTATGACGGTTCGTAGAGTATAGTTTGTAGTTCACTCGCATGGCTAGATATGTAATGTATATGATTCCTACTGACAAATAGAAGTTGATAAGATTTGAGCATAGCTTAGGGCCACATGTTAAAATGGTATCTGCTATGGTTGATATGTCTTCTACATGCATATTTGTGTTATTCGTAATATTTGATGAGAACTAAAGGAATTTAAAGAAACAAGACAGGATAAAGAGAGAATAAGAAGGCCTGATCTAGGGATAGTTTATATGGTTAATATGATAAGGGGACAAAGGTAAGGATTGTTTATGTTTACACAGTCTAATTTTAGTGTTCAATCTGGCAACAAGGTCAAATCATACCAATCAAAGTAGGCCTTTTTAGAATGCTAATTAGAGGCCTTATCAATCCACTAACTCTGAGATTGGAATTTGTCATCATTGTGGTATCAAGGGGCACATTAAGTAGAATTGCAGGAAGTTACAAAGGGAGTTTGCTAACTCTTCTTGTTAGAAGAACAGTGTCCATAATACTTCGAGGAGCCCGCCGCCTGGTAATGTTAATGCCTCTCAAAATAATTATGGTAATGGAGGGGGTAATGTTGCTGCTAATACTAGCAACGGGGGTCAATCTCAACTCTATGGTATGTCTCGTAGAGAGACTGTTGAGGCTTTAGAATCTGTAGTTATAGATATTTTTATTGTTTGCACATACGTTGACTTTTACTTGATTGATCCTAGATCAAACCTTTTGTATGTGACTCCATACTTTGCACTTGACTTTGGAATAGATCCCAAACAATTGTTAGAATCTTTTTCTATGAACACTTCGGTTATTGCATCTATGGTTTATCAAAATTGTGTTGTCGTGGACAATAGGCGAGAGGCTCTAGCAGACTTAGTTGAAATAAAAATAGTGGATTTTGACATGATTATGAAATGGACTAGCTATACGCGTGTTGTGCAACCATGGATTTCTGATCCAAAATTGTTAGGTTTTAATTTCCCAATGAACTTATTATTAAATATAAAGGAGACATCGCTAAGGCGCGAGGTAGATTTATATCTTATCTTAAGGCTTACAATATTATCTCCAAGGGGTGTGTATATCATTTGCTAGCTATGAATGTCACTTAGCGTATATCATTTGGTAGCTATGAATGTCACTTAGGCTATAGTTCCAGAATTTGAATTAGTGTCAATGGTCAATGAGTTTCCAAAAGGGTTTCCTGAGGAACTTCCAAACATCTCACTTGATAGAGTTATTGATTTTGGGATCGATGTTATTCCTGATACTCAATCAATTCCTATACCACCTTATTGTATGACACCTATTGATTTGCATGAATTGAAAGAGCAGTTGGAAGACTTCCTAGATAAGGATTTGCTTGATCTAGTAAATACATTGGGGTTTTCTAATCTTATTTGTCCGAAAGAAGGATGAGTCACTCAGAATGTGTATCGAATATCGCCAACTCAATAAAGTGATCATCAAGAATAAATATCCCTTATATAGAACTGATGATATCTTTGATCAACTACAAGGAGCTAGTTTTTTTTAATGTTCATTTATGAATAGGGTATTATCAACTGAAGATATAAGAGCAGGATATTCTAAAGATAGCTTTTCGTACCCGATGTGGTTATTTCAAGTTTCTAGCGATATCCTATAGGCTGACCAATGCACTAGTTGCATTCATGAATTTGATGAATCGTATTATTAAGCTATTTCTCAATTTGTTTATTATTTATTGATGACATTCAGGTTTATTTGAAGAGTCATGAAAAACAAATGAATCATTTGAGAATAGTCTTGCAAACACTTAATAAGGAAAATGAGTTATATGCAAAATCATGTAAGTGTGAAATTTGGATTAACTCCGTGGCATTTTTAGGTCACGTGATATCTAATGATGGTATCAAGGTTGATCCTTAAAAGATCAATGTAGTCAAGGGCTATACGAGACCCACGAGTGAGACAGATATTCATAGCTTCTTGGGATTGGTTAGTTACTACGAAAATTTGTGGAAGAGTTTTCATCTATAGTTGCACTACTCAAAAAGTTGATTCAGAAAACTGCTTAGTTTTAATGGTCCAAGGCATACGAAAACAATTTTCAATAGCTTAAGGTGAGGTCGACCTCAACTCCTATTTTGAGTCTGCTTTCAAGATCTGGAGGCTATCTGGAATATTTTGATTCTTCTAGAGATGGATAGGATTGTGTGATAATGAAGAGAGTAATGTAATTGCTATGATTTATGATAGTTGAAGAAATATGAGAAAAATTATCCGACTCTTAAGTTGGAGTTAGCTGTCGTTTGTGCTGAAAATTTGATATCCTTATTTGTATAGTGACCATTGTGATGTCTTCACTGACTACAAGAGATTACAATATATTTTCAAGCAGTGTGAGTCAAATCTTGGGTAGAGGAGATGTTTAGATTTGTTGAAATATTGTGACTTAAATATTATGCATCATACTTGTCATGACCCAAATGGTCGTGAATAGCACCCATGCTGACCCTCCAATGGTAGAACCATCTAACCCAAGCCTTATCCAAACACTTAGCCATTTTAAGACAGAATATAGAAAAACTCAACTTAATGATTTAATATCTCCAAATAATAAATAGATAATATAGTGTGGATCAAACTATCTATAACAATTCCCAAGGACCCAAAAGTCATCATACAAGAACTTCAAAATAAAATAATATAATAATATCCAAAAAAACCAATGAAATATAAAAAGCATCATTGTCCGAATAAATGGACATGATCTATTGAGATGATCCACCGCGTCCTAAAGATAAGTGCTCAACCTTGGATTAGAAACTGCTGGTCACTCACTAGAGGTGAGGTCTCGTAGAAGTCTCTAGAACACAAACTGCACTCAACAATAGAAGAACACATGTACTATCAGTACAAAACCTTATGAACTGGTAGATATCATTGGCCGACTTAACTCAGACCCACACATAAACATAAATAAAATAAAAGTAAAATAGCATTCAGCACATAGCAAGTAACATCAAACTCAACCAACAACCTCCACAACTAGAGCACGTAAGACCAACCAATATCCTCAACTAGATCATAAACTTCACCCTATAACTTGTATCGTAGCAACAACCACAAGTATAATGTTCAAAATTAAGGATATCTATGTCTACTCTAAATACCACAAGTGTAAAATCAACAACTAATCATCAATACAGTTAACAATTTCACAAGAGTAGTCTAATGCTACCTCGATCACCACAACACATCATGTATACTATATGAGTAAATCAATAATCTCACATTTGTAAACAATGCATCATAAGTATCACAATTTTCAACTCAAATCTGTGCACACACGCTAAGGGGACTTATGTATGCCATATAGTCATGACCTTTAAGGGACCAACTTCATCAATATACCGTACCCCCATGATATCTGACCCTCCAAAATATCAAAATATAGTATTCATACTGGTGTGTCACCTGACCCTCCGAATATCATAATGTTATAAAGTGTGATCACTATCGCTTAGGATATATCACAGTGCACCAATATTACAAGTACACAATTTATCAAAGAGACTTAGTCAATTTCAATGGTTTTAACCTCTTGCATGCAAGCAATATCAACCAAGCTCACCAATCACAAGCCTGCCCGAAGGCTAATTTACAAACATTCAATTTACTAATAGGCATGAAGTCTAAATCAAGTCTACAACTATAATAGAAACAATAACCTATCTCAACAAGAATTCAAATGCAACTACTCAGCAAGGGCCTTGCCCTTCCTCAAAGCTTCAAATCATTCTTGGTATAACAAACAACAAATAAATAGTACTCCCTCCGTCCCAATTTATGTGATGTACTTTGACTTGGCACGGAGTTTAAGAAAGAAAGGAAGACTTTTGAAACTTGTGGTCTAAAATGAGTCATAGATATTTATGTGGTTGTAAATAATTTCATTAAGGATAAAGTGGGTATTTTAAAGTTAAATTTTTACCAAATATAGAAATGTGTCATTCTTTTTTGGGACTGACTAAAAAGGAAAGTGTGTCATATAAATTGGGACAGAGGGAGTATTCAATAACTTATTCTTCAATTCTAGGCATTAGGGGCTAAAACACATTGATTTTACCCTAGTTCATAGACTAAACCACCGATTTCGGGTTTTTCACCCATAAATTTTCCCTAATTCCCCATAATCCACATTAAAGGGAAGGAATTCTACTCTAGGAAGTATAATATTACAACCTAGAACCATTATCAAGTGATTTTAGGACTACTCATAGGTAGTTCCCACCAATTCATCAACTTAGGGCCTAAACCTAAGAAATTCACCATAAACCCTTGTTCTAGTGATTCTACAGATTAAACGAATTAACCTATGTTATAAAGGTATAATAATCTAACCTCAATGCTAAACATTACCCAATTTGGCAGGAAATCACCTCTCTCAAGCCTTAGGTTAAAAATTCGGATATTAAGGAGAAAATAACATCAAAACATAGGAAACATGCATATTAACTATCGACGACTACTGCAATGGGCACCTGACCGCTATAGCAATCCCACTTTGGCGGGCAGTAGCTCACTATGATGTTCCCAAGCAATTCCTTGTTGACCACTACAACAGCCAGTTGATCGTTACAACAGTGAGGTGACTGCTGCCACAGTGACAGGCAAAAACTCAAGAGAACTTTTAGATTTCCTCCATTTCACAACACACACCTGGAAATATGATAACCCAAATTTATCCTATCACGACAAATGCCATAACCAAAGTTCTACGAATCTATTTCTCATTCCAAAACTTTCTATGGACTACTATGTCCCTCGACTATTATGATACAACCATAAAACTATAAAATACTACACTACAAGATACAAACAATCTCTAAACCATACAACACCAAATTTCTATTAAAAACCGCCTAGCTTGAGATTTTAACAACTCTCATCCTAGGAAAAACTATACCTTGACATGTATACCCTAAACGATAGAATAACGATGGAATAGGTCATTACATCAGATACCAATTCAATAATTATTCATCCCCAAAAAAAAACAAGAAGGAAAAAAGGGGAAAACAAGTAAGTTATTGAATCAGTGAATAACTATGGATATCTACTATGCATGTCTTCTTCGGTCTCCCAAGTGTCCTTCTCAATAGGACGGTTCTTCTAATAGACCTTTACAAATCCAATCTTCTTAGTCCTTAATTTTTGGAGATCTCTATCAAGAATAGCAATAGGTTCCTCTTCATAGGAGAGGTTCTCATCAAGAAAACTCAAATCCAATGGATAATGTACTCACCATCATCATGAAACTTTTTCAACATCGAAACATGGAGCATGGGGTAAACTCCTAACAAACTCAGAGACAAAGGACAACATATAAGCTAACAACCTAATGTCACCCAAATTACACCTACAAAAAAGTATAAAGTGGTTGTTCAATTAAATATAGAACCCAATGAGGTTGGGGTCGATCCCATAGGGAATAGGTCAAAATTCAATCAATTATGTTTGTCTGAGTAATTGGCAAATAAGTAAAAGAGGGGGGTTTTGTAAAGTAAACAAGTAGTAGTAACAAGTGATTGTTTGCTGAGGTTATAATCAAGATGAGAAAAGCACTAGGACTGTGTTCCCCAATAACTTCATAACTCTGTAGGTTCTCCATACTTCAGTGATCTCTTAAGGTATCCAACATGCAGAATCAATAGGTTATGTATCATCTAACTGACTATGATACACCCTTTGTAGATGACTATCCTCAAGCACAAATGTTAATACATCATGAGTGTTTCTATGTTGCCTCCTATCTATGATCCCAATATAGCCTTTTCCGTAGCACGACTCAAAGCTAATTAAATGAAGAAAACTCTAAGTCTTGTTGTTGATTCGCTAGTCCTATCTGAATACCCTTGCTACAGTCCAGGGTAGAGATGGGATGAGTCCTAATGCATGCACTCATTAGAAAGAAACCAATTGCAAAGAAACAACAATACATGCCCTAGTCCCCTTTGCGAATCACCTTGTACCTCGAACATTACTTTGTTAATCCATCATAGTTCCCACAACCCTAGATGTGGAGTTTAGATACTCATAATTGGATGATTAAAACAAGAATTCATAGATGAAAACATGAATTGAAACTTACGAAAATGAATAAACTCCAAAATCTCAAATAGAATTAAAATCATAAAACCAATATTCATAAAATCCCAAGAAGATGTCTTAGAATCTCACAATATAATGTTGTGTAATAATAATAATGCATACCCTGTAAAAATAAACCTAAAAGAATATTCATAGACAATACAAATCATATCCTAAACAAAAAAGAAAAACAATGTCGGCTGCCTCGAACGAGAAAAAGGTACGATCATGGTTAGAACCCACGATCGTTCTTTGCCTGTCGTGGTGTGTACTTAGACTTGTCAGCTAGAAGATCTTTCATTAACCGACCTAAGGTACGGTCTCGTGTCTTCAACCTATGATCATGGCTTCTTGTCGTCTGATCATCATGCCTCTAAAATTCTTCAACTC
The DNA here is from genome assembly GCA_031232105.1 of Capsicum rhomboideum. Lineage (NCBI taxonomy): Eukaryota > Viridiplantae > Streptophyta > Magnoliopsida > Solanales > Solanaceae > Capsicum > Capsicum rhomboideum. The sequence goes on along the minus strand of CP124712.1, from coordinate 41,314,006 downwards.
AATAAAACTGAACCCTGAAGCTATCATATGATCTGCTTATACTTGACTCCTGCAGGTTGAATTTTCCCTTATAATCACAATCCCATGGTACGATCGTGACATCAACTCACGATCGTACATCCTGTCGTGTGTTCGACTCCTGAATTGGGCATATCTGATTCTTCCTACGAAAACCTAGGCACGATCGTGGTCAAATCCCACGATCGTGGTAAGGCTCGTCTGATGCCACTTTTGTCCAGTCTTTAGCATTTTCCTTCTCTAAGTCCGTAAGGCCTGAAAACACTAACAAATACATTAAATCCTACAAAAATACCTTTAAACTTACAAATATTCCTTGTTTTAAGCGTCTTAAGTGTCGTAAGTTCACGACACATCAACACCACCCTTAACTTAGAACATTTGCATGTCCTCAGGCAAACAAAATACTAAACTAGCTAAGACGCTTAACCTAGAGCAAAGTCAAGATCACTACAACAGTCAACTTTTCAAAACACATGTGCAAACCATCTAAGTATATTTAACACTCTCCATTCTTAGCAAAAACAACAAATGTAGTATATATGCAATACAGATACTTTAACATAACGAGATCAGGATATGACATTACATTGTGAATAGACAACATAACACCTTGACTAATACACTACCTAAACAAGCAATAACTAGACTATAGCCCTTATGCCCTTACATCCAGGAATTCCCTACTCACTCAGTATATGTAATGAATTCTAGTACCGAGACTGATTAAAATCTCTCACTCTCACAAAGAAGTTCGGTTGTGTGCATTTGATACCATAGGCTTGCCCTTATTTTCTACTCCTCAGCTTTCAAATAGTTGAGTTAGGATCACTATAGGTCTTTATAGGCTTGTAGTGTAGTTTCGGGGACAGGTATGGTATATTTGGGTATAGTGACTTATTCCTCCTTGGCACTACACTACTTTGGCTCCACTTTTTCTTATCTTCATTTTATCCCTTTCTTCCTTTTTATTTCCTTTTTGGATCTCGAGTGCGGTTTTATTTTTAGATCACTTCACTATATATATATATATATATATATATATATATATATATATATTCTTTTTTTTCTCATACTGCGCTCGAGTCCTTTTTCCTTTTTTGCTACTAATTCTTCATACCCACTTTTTACGCACCCCTACACAATAGCCACCCTCAACTTAGGCGATTTTCTTGAGTTGAGGTACACAGTGTCCAAGGAAAGACCAAAAGCAAAGAAGGTTCATTGTAAAATTGGGAAGGTGAATCGGGTAGTTCAAAGAAAAGGTCTACTAAGCCTTAAAATTTGGGTTCGAGGGATACATGATATTTGGTAGGTCTTGCAGGCTAAAATGGACTGATTCAAAATTTTCCTATGATCATTTCCTAACCTTCTACCCTACAGCTTTAAGCAAGACTAACCGGGCAAGTTCTGGATCACACATACACACCGACTAGGTAATATATCTCACTCACTCATGGCTCAGGGCTTTCATCTAAGTTACTACCTATTCAGTTCATGCAAAGTCAGCCAGGTTATCCTTTTAACAATCCTAATGCCAAATCTAGATCCTAACATTGTTACAGTACAGTACATGTAAACATTACATCACAAAACAAAAATTTCGAGGGGTATCATTTTAAATACATTTCAAAAATAGGTAAGCATGCTTTATAAAACAAACCAGACTACACTAAGTTCTCTTTCAATTACTCTAAGTTATACTACCACGACTAAAAACAACAAAACAACAAAATAACAAGTAAAAACACCTAAACATGTTGGTTCTAACAATGATAGCGCAACCAAGGAAAACGAAACACGGCAACAAAAACCCTCGGCTTTGGTATACCCCCACCCTAAAATAGAAATCATACAATGTCTCCATTACACAAAATCACATACAGAAATATAAAACTAGGGTAAGGGACATACCTAAGGTGACCTAGGCCCGGTGGAACTCTGATCATATAGGGCCGCAAGTGGGTCCCCAATAGTCTCCTCTACACTCATAGAAATGGCTGTGGTTGTGGCACTCAAATTTAAGTTAGCCCTGATGGTGGAAAAAACACTCAAAGTCTCTGGTACATATGGTGGATCAACCTCCTCCGGTAATCCCTCCTCGGAGGTCTCCACATCTTTAACGCTCTTACTCTTCTTTTTCTTTTTCTTCCCAAAATCATCTCCGATCCTCCTCTTCTGAGGCTCTAAATCTCCCTCTGTCTCCTCGATATCACTGTCAATCTCTGGTGTGGGTTTGTAGAAATTAGGAACCAAGGAGTCCACATCAACCATAAGGGCTGCTAATGAAGGCATGGCCGGTAGTGGAGAAGGTGCAGTGTCGATCCGCTCAGTCAATACCTTAATTGCTTCTTTTAGCTCTGTCAGGTCTTTTCTAATATCAGTCAGCTCAGGTGCCTTAACCGTATCTATCCGAGCCATCATTCGACTCTCAAATCTATCTACACGGTTCGTATAGTCTGAACTGCAGCCCAGATGTTATCACTCACATAGGGATTCACCCAAACCTCTAACTTCTTTATGCGGGCATCATGCAAGATTTGGTTCTAAATAATTTCCTCCAACTGATCAGTCGGAATAAGAATATATCTAGTCGAAACTAATGAGCGGCTGTGAGTGGAGGATGGTGGTACTGAGGAGGTAGAGGAACTAGCATAATATTTCATTTTATCACTGGCAAGGTCCCTTACAACATCTGGAATCTCTAACCCTTGGGCTGGGGCTGTCGGGTTCCTCACATCTTTAATCAAAGCCATATCTGTGACCTTAGTTAGTTGCGTCTCTCTGTCCACTACGCCTATACTCAGTACAAGTTCCTGCTACATCAACTCTGTCACCAAGCAAGAAAATGGTAGCATGGTGTGACTCTGAAGCACTCAGTCTTTGATCTCCTTAGCAATAATCCACAGGATATTCAACTCTAATCCCGCAACTAAAGCAGCAACCAAAAAGGCATTGGTTGAACCCAATGTGTTGTCATTGGCCGTGGGTATGATCCGGTCCATTACTACTGACCACCAAGCTTTGGTAATAAACTTCAGTGTATTTTTCTAAATTGTTGCCTCGTTGATCCATGGGGCATTCTCACTAGCTTCAGCAACGTGGCCTGCCAACCACGTAAAGTGCATAACCCTATCATCCTTTGGCAGCCTCTTCATTTTCTTCAAGTCAGTTATCTAGTAGTCATACTCTGGAGTCTCCTCAATCGACTAAAATTTGTCTTCAAACAGGGCCCTTGAGATGGTCCCAACAGAGATGTCAACTTCGGTGTCCCGGACCCAAATAATGTCAAGTCGAGGTTGTTTCTTTATATCATACTCCTTCCCATAAGGAGTCATGCTCTTCAGTATTGCCACATATTTAGCGTAAAACTCCCACACCAACTCTTGCACATAGAACCGTAGGGGTATGTTCATCCACCCCAGCTCATACCTCTTAAAGCACTACACCGACTCTGGGACTTTCTGAAGTGACTTTGCTAGTATGCGGGATTCTTCCTGAATGATCCTCTTTTTGTTACCCCTGTCTGTCAGTGTCACCCCATCAATATAGTAGTCCCTTGAATTAAGGACTACCCACCATCTCAAATCCACACCTCTAGGAACTAGGGCAGCACCTGCAGCAGCTCTCTCAGAAGATTCAGGGTATGATTCCCCCTCGTCGTCCGAGGAGCCAATCTCCTCAGCATCAACCTCTTCACCCCTATCTTGGTGAGTATCTCCCCTTCTCTCTTCAGACTAGGGAAGGTTGACAGGGGTGGCAGCCTCTACCATGGTAGTAGAAGCAGCCACCTTCATCTTGGACTAGTTTTTCATTTCTCGAGGGGAGTGTTGGTCGTCAGAGGAGCTAAGTTCATACTCCTCTTCAAAACCACTGGTACTGGACCCACTCTTTGAGGAGCTTGGTGGGGCCCTTTTTTGGCTATCTTCTCTCGAAGAGCCTATTCTGTAGCTTGCTTAGATGTGGATTCCATAGTACCTGTATCGAAAAAATAAGTTAGTTCACAGAGTAAAAAATGTGCAACTGCAAAAATTTCTAAACAGATAACTATACCTACAATCGTGCAATGAAGGTACGATCGTACCTTCTGATCGTAGGTTGGTATTTCAAAGGCTGATTTGAAAGGTATCAATCAAATGATCACTTACTACGATCATGCCATCAAGGTACGATCGTACCTTCTGATTGTAGGAAGGACCCTAGAGAACATGTAATTACTGTCACATCAGACAAGCACATACCATGATCGTATGTTGATATCACGATTGTAGGATGTGTTCTTTTGATGAACTCCTAATATTTTACACTCTGCATCCCACGATGACTCATCCTAGGATCGTAGGTCGAAACCATGATCGTACGTTCTATCGTGGAATCCCAAACACTTAGCAGATTCAACCCTTTTAGATTTGACCCTATTTTTGACCTTTTTTAGCACACTTTTGAACAAATTTGACCATTTCATTTACACTAACGGGTACTCATACTTCCCCTGTGTTCTCTAAATCACATTAAGACTAACTGATGCACAGTCTGAACTTTTTAGAGAGAACTTACGATGTTGTTGGTAGGTTTGGATTTGCAGGAACTCATGAGGTTGGACTTTGGATAACACGTAACAATCGAATTAGAGCCTTTATATTGGTTAGGGTTTGGAGAATTTGAGTGCAAAGATGTTTGAAATAGAGAAGGAAGGCAATCGGGTGAAGGTTTTGAACCTTTTATATATTTTAGGTCAAATGGTGGGTCGGATCGGGTCAATTATTTTAAAATGCTGGGCTTCCTAGATGAAGGGATTGTATGATCGTGTTGAGATTCCATGATCGGGCATTCCTTTCATACAATGATAGTCTCAGAAAACTTACCTGAGAACATACAAATCTTAAGGACGATCGTGATATGTAGCCACGATCGTGACTTAAAATCGTAGGTTCGATGCCTAATTTGATGACATACAGGAGTAGCATCAAATGATTAAGACCACGATCATACAATCTAGGTACGATTGTGATACCCAATCGTAGATGACTCCTAATTTTTCACCTTGCAAAACTCTTACCAGATGACTAAACCCATGTCTTGGTACGATCGTACAATCCCTTTCATGGGTTCAGTCTGGTGTTCAGTTCAACACCTTCTTTTTTCTATGGTTTCCTGCACCATTAACAAATGTTACCCTATAAATATTAAAGTACAAAACATGGGTTGCCTCCCAAGAAGCGCTTGATTTAACATCGCAGCACTACGTGACTATGTTGGTTACTCAGACTTTACCAACAAGCCCATGGGTTACCTCCCATGGAGCGCCTGATTTAACATCGTGGCATGACTTAGGTAGGCTTGATTAATCAAGCCTCTTTTAAGTCCACATCACAAACCATTCGGGTATCCTTGCTTTCGCCCATGTAGTGTTTCACCCTTTGGATATTGACTTTAAACTTCTTTCCATCCTTATTCTCCAGCTTAATTGTGCCATGGGGGAATACCATAACCACTTTATATGGTTTATTCCACTTTGATCTCAGTTTACCAGGAAACAACTTCAGCCTTGAATCAAACAATAGTACCATGTCGCCTGCATTGAATTCTCTCCTCCCAATCTTGTGATCATGATACAACTTCATATTTTCCTTATACAAGGTTGAACTTTCATATGCCCGAAGACGGAATTAATCCATCTTATTCATCTATTCAAGCCTCAACTTCACTACATCTTGCCATTTCAAATTTAGCCTCTTCAATGGCCATAATGCCTTATGCTCAAGTTCTACAGGAAAGTGGCATGCTTTTTCGTATACAAGCTGATACAAAGATGCGTCAATTGGTGTATTGAATGATATTTGGTATGCCTATAGTACATCATCCAATATGTTCGCCCAATCCATCCTATTGGCATTCACAGTCTTCGCCAAGATAGACTTGATCTCTCGATTAGAGACCTCAACTTGCCCGCTTGTTTGAAGATGGTAAGGTGCGGCCGCCATCTTATGTTTCACACTATATTTCTAAAGCAGGGCCTTGAATACGTGATTGGAAAAATGGTATCCTCCATCACTAATGATAATTTGAGGTGTTCCAAGCTAGGAGAATATGTTCTTCTTCAAGAAAGTTGTGACACTCTTGCCTTCATTATTGGGAAGCGCAATTGCCTCTACCCACTTAGATACATAGTCGACGTCCACCAAGATATACTTCATGCCGTGAGAGCTCACAAATGGGCCCATAAAGTCAATACCCCAGACATCAAACAATTCGAGATCAAGGATCGCAGTCATGGGGAGCTCATGCCATGTTGAGATGTTCCCTTGCCTCTGGCACTGGTCACATGCCCTAGCATAAGCATGGGCATCTTTGTGAATCGTGGGCCAATAGTAACCACATTGTAAGTTCTTGTGCCCCATCTGCGTACCTCCATAATGACCCCCAACTGGTGATGAATGACATGCCTGTAATATACTCATCATCTCCACCTCAGGAATACACCTATGAATTATACCATCTGCACACACCCTAGACAAGTACGGCTCATCCTAGAAGAATTTTCTTACCTCATGCATGAACTTCTTTCACTATTGATACGTCATATCTTCTGGAACTAGATCACTTGCAAAAAAGTTGGCAAAATTTGCAAGCCATAGGAATAAGCCTTGTGATGTTGCCAACCCTTGCTCCTCCAAAAAAGTATCATCAATTTCAAGATCATCCCTTATTTTTAGCATGGCCTCCTCTTCAAGGCTTGATAAATGGTCAACAACCTGATTCTTTGTCCTTTTACTATCCTTGACCTCAAAGTCAAATTCTTGCAACAGAAGTACCCATCTAATTAACGTCGGCTTTGCATCTTTCTTCGCCATGAGGTATCTAAGAGAAGCATGGTTAGTATGCACAATCACCTTGGTGCCAATCAAATAAGACCAAAACTTCTCGAATGCAAAGACCACAACAAGCAACTCTTGCTCAGTCACTGTGTAATTTTTTTACGACGGATTAAGTGCTTTGCGAGCAGAGTAAATAGGATGTAAGATCTTCTCTCGCCTTTGGCCTAGGACTGCTTCTAGTGCCACACCACTAGCATCGCACATAACCTTAAATGGTAAGGTCCAATCCAGAGAAACAATGATGGGGGGCTGAAATCAACTTCTCTTTCAAACACTCGAACGCCTTTAAGAAAGCATCATCAAACACAAACTTCACTGTCGCGCCCCATTTTTCTCGCGAAAAGCGGGATTCGACGTGACACACTCTTTTTGGGATTTAAAGAGTGAAGAGTCGCCACCTAACAAATTAAGGTGCGTTAGGGCACCATTCTAGACTAATTGCGAACATATTTTAATAGTCTACGTCAACCAGAGATTCGGGTAAGGGTTCGGGTTACCTCGAAAGGAAGGTGTTAGGCACCTTTCGAGGTCCACAAATGTGGGTCCTGGCCGAACTCATATATTACATGGGGATTTCTATGTGATAAGCGAAGGTCTGTTTAATCGTTTACAATTAACTAGGTGTTCAGGCATGAGAATTCTTAAAATAATAATAAATAAACTAATCATACAACTCGGTTATTATCTAATTAACACCAATCTAGGTGATAAAATTATTTATTTTATAAACAAATAAAATTAGCAAAAATCTAGTTTTTCCTAATTAGTACTCAACTAGGTGATAAAGAACAGGGAATACAAATTTGTTAATTAATAAGATGCATAAAAAAATAAAAAAAAATAAAAAAAGATGTCAGATAAGCAAGAAGACAAAAGTGATACCAATATATAGAGAAAATATGCAATAAATAACTTCAATTAAACTAAACTACCCCAAAAACAAACAAAGGAATTTAAAAAACATAGTGATAAAATTAAGTTAATGAAATAAACATTTCAGTTTTGAACAAAAGAGAAAATGTTTGTTGCTTTTTATAGGGACAATGCCACGATATTATTAATCGCGCTCTTTTCCCTTAGCAACATTTTTAATTGGAGGTCAGTCTTAAAAAATAATAATATTATAATTTTTTTTTTAGAAGACAAGTGAAAATTTTGAATTTTGAATATAAACACATAAACATATTTACGTATAAGTACACATATCCTCTTTTGCAAAGTTTTGGTAGATGATACTCCCAAGAATGTGTCGGCTTAATTTAAAACTCCGAAATTAGACCTCGTAATTCCTTTTACTTTCCCGCTAACTATATGTTAGGAGATAGTATTTACATAGCTAATGATGATGAGAGAGTCAATACTGTCTGTTCAGGTAGTTAAAAATCGGACAGTGGTTTTAATTCTGAAAATGGAAAGTTATGGAAAGATGAATAACAATATGATTTTGGTAGAAAACTAATTTAAATAATTAGTGAAGGAAAAGGAAGAAACATTTAAGCACTTAGCACGTAATCCATAAGGATTTCAAGTACGCCTCTCTTAATTAGTTAACTAAGTGATGACATGCTTAAAAGAATCATTTGTTTTTACATGATTAAGACCTATAAACATGTTTTCTAAGTGATAAGGTATTACTTAAGGTGCCGGAAATTCAAATAGTGTGCTAAATATTAAGTTAAGACTGTTGAAAAATTCATCTAAATATGTAAGAAATTATTTTTAATGTGCAGAAAATTAATTTAATTGTGCATAAAATTAATATTAAATGCAAAAAATTAATGAAAGTGTGCAGAAAAATTTGTTTCCATATGCAGAAAATTGATTTTAAAATGTGCAGAAATTATTTTAATTTTGCAGAAAGTTATTAAATATGCAGCAAATTAAATAAAGTGCAGAAATTATTTTTAATTTGCAGAAAATTAAATAAAGTGTGCAGAAATTATTTTAATTCTGCAGAAAGTTGTTAAATATGCAGAAAATTAAATAAAGTGCAGAAAATTAAATAAAATATGCAGAAATTATTTTAATTCTGCAGAAAGTTGTTAAATGTGCAGAAAATTAAATAAAGTGCAGAAATTACTTTAATTTTGCAGAAAAAATAACTAATAAATGCTAAAATTAATTTTAAAATGCTGGAAGTTAATATTTTTAATGCTAGACAGTAATTTAATGTGCTGGAAATTAGCAAAAGTGCTGAAAATTAAATTTTCCACATTCTGAAAATTTTCCACATTAGTCTAAATATGCCGAAAAATTACTCAAACAAGCCAGCCATCAAAAAATGCTCAAGATTAACTTAGACATGCTGGAAATCAATTTTAACATGCCAAAAATTAACTAAACGCGCTTAAACATGTTCAAACTTAATCTAATGCGTCCGAGGATCAGTTAAAGATCCTAAAACATGATTTCTAAGTGATAAAATAATTAATTAATTATCCTAGATTGTTTGCCTAAGTGATAAAATAATTTGACTAGTTAACATGTGAAATCCTATAGTAATCCTATAGGCATGATTTCTAGGTGATAAAATTTTTAACACATAGAATCCCCACCCCCATAGCATCCCAATAATTCATTATACAATGGTAGAGGTTTATACACAATTTATTACAGACCCAAAAATGAAATAAGCAAGTAAGTACAAATGCCTAAATTAGGCACCCCTTAATAAACCCCCTTGGCAACCCTTCAAGTTTTCCCGAAATCAGTCATGCCTTAATGTGAACCTGTCAAACACAAATATACATACCAAGAGGCACCAAGAACGAGGATCTAGGAAGGCTCATAACAGTCCATCTTAAGAACACATAAATAACACAAAGCTATTTGATACTTAAGGATTAGGAAAAACAATTAAAGCCATAATGAAGATTACACAGAACTAACACCTAGGTATTGAATGCATATTTGAAAGTACTAACCGATTGGCGATAATAAATAGTAATAAGAAAACCTTAAGCAACCCACAGTAGAGGAATAGAACAGCAAACCCAAAGCCGATTCTTCCGAAGCAAAAGCAAGAGGAATAACCGTAAAGTATAATTTTTAGAGGGAGTAGATGCTTAAAGTCTTTTTTCAGAATATGTAAAAGTAGGAGTTGAGGGCCTAAGGAACTTCCCAGTGGCCTTTTGAGAAGTGAAAATCAGTGAAACAATGTCCCTCTCATCTAAGAATCAAAGTCTGTCCTCATCATGATGGACTGGTATTGTTTATATAATAACTATAAGGTAAATTAGCAAAGGAAAGGAATAAATCAAGGGAATTCTTTTCCTTAATCAAAATCCAGAGAGTCGTATCAGCATGTCACAGTTGGCATAAATAACCAAGTAAGAAAGCTGTCAAAATCAATTAAGGAAAGAAGAGATTCGTATCAGCATGTCACAGTTGGCATAGATAACCAAGTAAGAAAGCTGTCAAAATCAATTAAGGAAAGAAAATATTGGACAGATGGGTTTTAAGGCTTGATTTTAAACTGGTATATTATCAAAAAGGAAACGATATCAATCTAAGTACCAATCCATTTAAAATATTATCAGAAAAGTGATCAAATTAAGCCTAAAATCAGTCCAAGATTATCAAATAAATCAAATTCAAAAGTTGTCATATTTCAAATTCACAAAGAAAGGGAACAATTTGATCAAGATTAATAAAATTCTAACTTGATTAAAAGAAAGTTCTAATCACCGGTACTCAGACTTAATACAAGAATAGTACGGGCATATGATCAACTCGTGAGTCAAACAGAGGAACATGATTCAAGACCATTCACAAAGCATAGCAACATGAATAGACAAGTACTAATTAACTTAACACTGAATTCACACCATCAATTCCTAAAGAAATCAGGGTATCGAGATAGTCATGCAACCAAATGGGCATAAAAAATAAATAAATGAATAAATACTAAAGGGATCATACAGGGACAGATTCTTATGAATCCGTCTTAAAATTAAAGCTTCAATAGAAACCTAGACGAAATGAGTGCTTCCCAAACTTTCGATCGTCTAGAACATAGCCATGTTTCGTACAGTGCTTGCTCCATCGGAACTTTCCGAATCTCCTCGAAGAAGGTGGAGTTTCGGGTCTTGGTGCGACACAGTGGTGGTGCGGTGGTGGAGGTTTGGAGACTAGTGGTCGGCTGTCCACCAGTGGGGATCGCCGGTGGTGAGAGAGAGGGGGGGTTGGGTCGCGGCTATGGTGGATTTCATTCACCGGCCAGTGGTGGCCGACGACAGAGGAGATGCGGCGTGAGGGAGAGAAAGTATCATGGGAGAGAGAGATGTGGTGCGGCTGGTGGGGGGAAAAAGTATGAGATTTTAGGGTTTGGGGGTTTGGTTTCTTTGATTAAAAAGGGAAGAAATGATGGATTTAATCTCAGCCGTTGATCGTATGATCAATGGCTGGGATTTAAAATTGCAAGAATGGTCAAAATTGGTTTATTTAAATTGGGGTCAATTAGAAATTAGATTGGGGATTTCAATTTGGGTCAAAATTGACACACAATTGGATATAAAATGGCTAGGATTGAATTAAACTGCTATTTAATAAATAAGTTCAAAATTAATCAATGTCATAAAATTATTATGAATAAATTACGTAAGTAAAAATAATGACACGTAATATATTATTTAAAAATTGGCGATAAATAATGATTTGAAATAAATTATGTACTTGTAAATTATGAACACGAATTTTAATAATAACACTATAATAATAATAATGATGATGAAAACTATGTGTTTGTAAATTATGAGTACATATATTTTGCGAAAATAGTTTGATAAATATTAACTAAAATTATATAAAATATTATATTTAAATTTACAAATATATATATTTTATATAAAAATAAATTACATACTAAAAAATTATAAATGCAAGACGTCAAGATTTATTTGATACTAAAATAAGAACTATTAATACCCAAAACTAATAATTTGTAAAATAGCAGCTAAAAGAAGTATCGGGAGGTCAAAATTGGGTGTCAACAGCTGCCCCTTCGTTGCTTGGAAATGATGAAAGAATTGTCAAGTAACGAACGTTGACTTAGTAGCCAATTTTGTCTGACCGATAGGATGGTTCGCTGGAATCGAAAAGCAAGAGAGGTTTATTAAAATTATTGGCTGAGACTTTGGTCTTAAGTCGCCTACATATCTTAGGTTCACAAGAATCAGGCCATGTGTAGTTCTAGACTTAAGAACGAATGAGATTCCTAAGGAAAATTGACGAATGTGGAATTTGAATGAAGATAGCACGAGTTGACGAGATTGGAGTACGAGTAGTTTTGAAAGAGTGGAATGTGAATATGATTTAGGTTAGGTTGTGAGATACAGAGTTAAAGAATCATGTTCCAAAACGAGATAAAATGATTCTCAAACGTCTTTTGTTATGCTTTTGGGAGCCTACCTGCAACTTTTAACACAACTAGATAAAATGGTTAGCTCATAAGCATAGAAAATATTAAATAATGCAGAGACAAAGAATAACAATAGATAACAATAACGATAAGAAGAGATAAGAAAACGTATCTGTTTGACGTTGTGCTTGTTACCCAAGATATTTGAGGAACCTCAAAAATCTGCCCCAGTTTTGACTTTTAAGGAGAATGTGATCACGTTGACTAAATGCCTGCAAAATCAATTGTCCTTATTTTAGGGCGGACGAGCCCAACTGTCTTATTTTAGGGCAGACAAAACTTGGCATATCCTTTTTAGGACGGATAAACCAACATATTTTTATTTTAGGGCGCATAACCCGGCATATCTTTATTTTAGGGCGCATAACCCGGCATATCCTATTTTAGGGCGGATTACCCAGCACATCCTTTTTTAGGGCGGATAACCCGGCATATAATATTTTAGGGCAGAATGATCCCGACACATCATATTTTAGGGCAGAATTAGCCCGGCGCATCCTTTTTTTAGGTCGGATAACCCAGAATATCATATTTTAGGGCAGAATTAGCCCGGCACATCATATTTTAGGGCAGAATTAGCCCGGCACATCCTTTTTATGGCGGATAACCCAGCATATCCTATTTTAGGGCAGAATGACCCAGCGTATCCTTTTTAGGGCGAATAACCCAGCATATCCTATTTTAGGGCGAAAACCCCCACCATTCTTATTTTAGGGTGGATTAACCCGGCATAACTTAATTTTAGGGCGCTTAACCCAAGATATCCTATTTTAGGGCGGATAACCCAACATATCCCAATTTTAGGGCGGATAACCCAACATTCCTATTTTAGGGTGGATGAACCCGGCATAACTTAATTTTAGGGCGCTCAACCCAAGATATCCTATTTTAGGGCGGATACCCATTATACCCCAATTTTAGGGCGGAAAATCCCACCATATCCTATTTTAGGGTGGATGAACCAGGCATATCCTATTTTAGGGTGGATGAACCCAGAATCTCTTTTTAAGGGTGGATATCCCAGCACATCCTATTTTAGGGTGGATGACCCAATATCCGTTGCATCATCTGTAACTTCCTTTCATCTTCATGCTATTGTGGTGAAATTTTGAGTGCTCCTCAAAATTTCTGCCCCAGTTTAAAATATATTTCGCACTTTCTTGCGAATCAAACTATTGTCTGCTGGTAGAATTTTTGAGGTAATCTCAAAAATTCTGCCCCAATGTTACTTGTGAAGTCTTATATTCCTGCATCACTCAAAGAAAGTTGTTAGTTCAAAAGAAATGGTTGTCCTGTATTCGAACATTGAGGTTCGACTTTGAATCTGCAATTGTCATTTAAGGTCATGGAATAGGCCAACATAGCTTAGATTTGTTTGAATAGAATTTTTCAAAAGCTAACATGATTTGAATATGAAGGGAAAAGAAAATTTTATTAGATTTAGACCGAACCCAAGAATGGGCTGCCTACGTATCCAAACGGAAGTCAGGTCAAACGTAGTTCATGAATACAAAGAGAAACATAAACAAAAGCAGGAAATTTTATTCATTGGAAAGAGAATTGGTACTTTGCTCATGATGGTTTTGCTCTTCTCAGTTCCTTTGATGTGCTTTACGCTTTCTTGTCAAATGTCTCGGGACGATCTCTATTGGGTCACCTTGGACAAGAGTTGTGCCTTTGGTAGGGTCATAGATGTTGCTTAGTGGCCCTTGTTGTACTATAATCTTTCCCTTTTCAATCAAGTCTTGGATCTTGTACCTCAATGCTGAACATTCCTCAATATCATGACCTTGGATATTTGAATGATACGCACACCTTCTGGACAAGTCAAAATTCGAAGGTGCGTATTTAGGGATCCATCCTTTCCTTGGTTTCAGAATTCCTTGATCAAATAATTTTTGAAATATGTTGGATAAAGGCTCAGTCAAAAGGGTAAAGATACGAGGTTTCCTTTTCTTTGGTTGATGAGAATTGGATGGTATTGGATCATGTTGGTGAGAATTTGGGTATTGAAAACCTTGTGGGTTGTAGGTGTCAAAAACAGCGTATGCTTGTTGGGTATTTGGATGATGTTGTTCTTGAGGCGGGATGGTTGAGATGTCTTCTTCTTTTTCCTCTTTTGGCGAAGCTTTCAGTTCTTGAAAAGTAGCTTGTATTGCGAAAACATCGATAACTTTTCCTGTCCGAATACCATATTCTAATCTTTTCCCAATTAAGATCAGATCGTCGAAGCTTTGAATACATAAGCCGAACAATTTTTGATAGTATATACCATCTAGCGACCTGACGAAAATTTGGATCAACTCTTCTTCAGGCACAAGAGGACGTATCTTAGAAGCTTCTCCTTACTTCAAGTAAGTCCATCATCGTTGGATCAATCTTGATATTAAACTTATATTGTCTCACAAACTCTTGAGCCATGTCTTCCCAGGTATTCCACTTGTCAAGGTCTTGTTTGACATACCAAGTGAGTGCTATTCCTGACAAGCTCTGAATAAAGAGTCTCATTAGTAGAGCTTCATTATGTTTGATTCCAACTAATCTGCCACAATAGTCCTTTAGATGCATGATCGGGTCTCCAAGCCCATCGAACATATTGAATTTTGGGACTTTATATCCTGGAGGCAAACCAACCCTTGGATGTAGACACAGTTTCTCATACCTCAAGTCATAAATTCCTTTGGAACGCAAACACTCATCCAACCTCTTTTCTAAGTCAAGAAACTTTTGTTGTAGTGTAGGTGATTCCCCATCATGTATTACCATGTTTTGCAAAGTACCAAGATTGACGTGTGTCAAAGATATTTTTTGAGGAGACGAGTAAGAAGATAGGCAAGAAGGTATTTTGTGCTGGGGAAGAAGCAAAATTTGTGTTAGAAAAAGGATTAAGATGGTTAGGCGTATTTTGTCAATTTGCAGACTCTTAGCCGATTCAATGTTCAAATGCTAGACAACCTTTAAACAAAATAAATAAATCAAACAAAAGTTACCACATAGCACAAATAAGTTTAAAACAATATAAATAGAAGACATTTCAAGATGAAGACTATGACTTAATAAGTAATCGAAGCATAGAGATTTGGACTTCTAACGCACGAGATAGACGATAGTGCTAGAGCTTATGCTTTCGAGAGATTAACATGATGCTGAATTTGAAAAAGAAGATAATAAAGCTAAGAGAATGACTAAGATCGACTTATGTTGAACATCATAAATGTGGATTTGAAACATCCTTTTTATCCTCGTTAATCCTTCCAACTTCATACAGAATGATGAAATAGGGGAAAGAAAATTTTATTATGATGAGACCGAACCCATTAAATGAGCGCCTACGTATCCCTCTTATAGGGGAATCAGGTCAAACGTAGTTCCAATTACATAAAAGGAAAGCATAAAAGAAAGTCCATGTTATTCCAAGGATGCAAAGCTTAAAGTAATTTCAACTGCTTGAGATCCCGAACGTGATATCCTCTTCATCAGTGCCAAACAGGTGCCAGTTATGCTTAGAAAGTTAATCAACACCGAGCTTTAACCCTGTTACAGTTATTATCTTGGTATCAATCATCGCTTGAATCTTGTCCTTCAAAGCAAAACACGCCTTTGTGGGATGCCCTTTCATCCCAGAGTGGTAGGCGCAAACCTTATTAGGATTGTATCGTTTAGACTGAGTGTTGACAGGTATGGCGGGGATGGGTGCGATGTAGCCGGCTTCTCTGAGTCTTTCATACAACTGAGTTATGGGTTCAACTAGAGGAGTGTATTGTTTTGGTGGATTTTTCTGAAACTTGACTGGAGGTCTAGCGGATTGATTGGATTGTTCATTAGTTGGGGGATTTGGATAAGACAATGGGATGTATTTTGATATTGGAGCAATGGATGGAAGTGGGTACCAAATAGTTTGAGGATGACGTTTTGTGGAGGATTGAGGGTAATAGGGGTAATTTGGTATTGGAGTGATTTCTGGAGATGAATACCATATCAGTTGAGGGCGACTTTTCTTTACTATCTTCCCTTCCCTTTTCAAATTTTGTAGTTCTCTCCTCAACTGGAGGCATTCATCCGGGTCATGACCAGGCATGCCAGAATAGAAGGCACAATGCTTTTTGGGATCAAAGAAAGGACTTGAAGGGTAACAAGAACCAATAGGCTTAGGCTGAAAGATACCATGTGACCTCAACATTTCAAAAGTGATTGACGGTGGTTCGTCTAAGAGAGTCATAACTTGGGATTTTCTCACTTCGGGCTTTGGAGCCTTTGACGCCTCATTGATAATTGCCTTTCCCTTATTCCTGAATTGTGGCTCGACCAAACCAACTTTGTCATGTACTAGAGTTTCACCTATGAACTTTCTCTTCAGCCTATTGTCGAACCGCCCAATAAAGTCATTTGCCAAATTGTCCCAAGAAACCCACTTGCTTGTATCCTTCTCTGCGTACCACATCAATGCTAGACCTGTAAGTGAACTGACAAAAAGCCTCATCTTAAGACCATCACTTTTCCTTATAACTGCTAGCTTATCCAGATACGCTTTCAAATGGGAATGAGGATTGCCAGACCCGTCGTATAATGGAAAGTTCAAGTCCCCAACTCTATCCTTATTTTCTTCTCCTGATTTGGATAACTTATCTATCTCAAGCTGTTGAGATGACCCTGCCTTATGGTTAGAAATCTTTCCTTCTGTGTCCTTTTCTTCGCCCATCTCTGTCAACCCATTGAGTGCTTTTTGCAGTGCGACTGAATACAAACTTGGAGATACTTGTGCACCATTAGGCATAGGTGAGGTCATCAATATTGGAGACTCCATAGTGTAGATGGGAGCAATAAAGTCAGTTTCAGACAATGGCTCTGGAAAGTCTGGTGGCATATCAGATGAACCTTGGAGACTAGTCATTATTCCTCTGATTCTCTCAACTTTCCTTTCCATACTCATGATGCTTGACTCAAAAGGAGTAAGCTTGTTTTGGTGCAAACCCGAATTCCTACGCTCAGCTTCGCTGTTGGCAAAATTGATGAACATTGCTTGACTGACCATTCTTGATGTTCAACTTTAGTCAACCTTAGAAGAAAGGACTTATGATTAGTAAAACGCACGACAATAGAATGTCTATGAGTAATACAATCGATTTATGCTTATTCGAAATGAATAGTTGAGAGCTCTATATGATTTAGAAGTTGGGAAAGCTAGAGTATGGCACGAATATGAAAACACTCATTGTCAAGAGTTATGGTGAAGACAATGGTATGTTAATATGAAATAAGTTACCCTAAAAGAGTAGAAATAACCTAGAACATATTATCGAGGAATGGATCGGTTCAAAAAATGATTAGTATGTTGAAGGATACTTTTAAAGTATGAACCCAATCTATGAAGATAAACGGAAGGGTTTTTTTGACTAGGCCATAAGATTGTATGATTCAGGCCTAAAGGAAATATAACCCGATGGGAATTTTAAGAAACTCTAAAAGTAACGAATTCTAAGAGGAAGGAATAACTAAGATACAAGATAGGCAAGATATTAGCACAAAAATACAGAAATTAACACATAGAAAATAAGATTATGCCCTTTTGGGTGTGAACCCCTTTGGACTTGGGACTAGGTTTCACTAATTAACATTCAGCGCATCAAGGGTGCCAAGACATTCCGGGCTGAATGAGATGCATATTCCTTAGTGAAAGAACACACAACCACGATCTAAAGAGCAAGAATAGTTTCATGACACGATTCCCTCAAGTGGACAACTTGAGAGTAGGAAAGCTCATGACTGTCGATGCATCGCTGATCGACCAATCCATGAGGCATTTCCCGCAAGGGTGTTTTAGGAATGAACGTCCGTGCAACCACACAACCGTTCTTTAAAAGAAAAGAAAGAAGGTTCCAAGTGGAGGAAGGTATAAGCGGAATAACAATTAAATTAAAACACAAACCCCATAGCACGTAAATAAAGCGATAACAAATACACAATTTATGAAAAACAGCAATATAATAAAAACAAGTAAATAAGCAAATATCAGAAAAGCAACACATGATATAAGACACATAATGGAAAAAAATAAAAATAAATTAAACATGCAAAAATATATATCAAAAACTTTTAAATAAATTCATCCCTTTCGACAAGACGTTGATTTCTAACTTTGTGGATTAACCTCGAGGGTCAACCACCTATGGCTAATGAATGCATGACCTGAATGCAAGGGGTAGATACGGTACTATCTTAAGTAAGAGTTGATAGACACGGACCGAGGATAATCTTATGTGAGAAGGCACGTGGTCTTACGGTAGTAAAACTATCCGCTCAACCGCGTCTTAGCCGACTCTCTATAATAGGGTTTTGAAGAGAATTTGGAGAAGTGCGAAGGCACAACATCCGAGTATAGTGAAAATGTGTGAAAGTGTGAAGTTTCCAAGTGGGGGAAGTATGAGCGAAATGTCAATTATGAAAAGCGATAACAGGTAGCATATAGTGAAAAACGGTAACACATCCAAACAGTTTAGGGAAAGCAGTAAATAAATAACATCGAAAAATATTACACGCATAATTAAGAAAAATAGGATAAAGAAAGAGAACTAATTATAAAAAATAGAAAAAACATAAAATCCCACATAACACACGAATTCGTATTGGTTAGAACCTAAGCATCCCCAGCAGAGTCTCCATGCTGTCGCGCCCCATTTTTCTCGCGAAAAGCGGGATTCGACGTGACAAACTCTTTTTGGGATTTAAAGAGTGAAGAGTCGCCACCTAACGAATTAAGGTGCGTTAGGGTACCATTCTAGACTAATTACGAACTTATTTTAATAGTCTAGGTCAACCAGAGATTTGGGTAAGGGTTCAGGTTACCTCGAAAGGAAGGTGTTAGGCACCTTTCGAGGTCCACAAATGTGGGTCCCGGCCGAACTCATATATTACATGGGGATTTCTATGTGATAAGCGAAGGTCTATTTAATCGTTTACGATTAACTAGGTGTTCAGGCATGAGAATTCTTAAAATAATAATAAATAAACTAATCATACAACTCGGTTATTATCTAATTAACACCAATCTAGGTGATAAAATTATTTATTTTATAAACAAATAAAATTAGCAAAAATCTAGTTTTTCCTAATTAGTACTCAACTAGGTGATAAAGAACAGGGAATACAAATTTGTTAATTAATAAGATGCATAAAAAAATAAAAAAAAAAAGATGTCAGATAAGCAAGAAGACAAAAGTGATACAAATATATAGAGAAAATATGCAATAAATAACTTCAATTAAACTAAACTACCCCAAAAACAAACAAAGGAATTTAAAAAACATAGTGATAAAATTAAGTTAATGAAATAAACATTTCAGTTTTGAACAAAAGAGAAAATGTTTGTTGCTTTTTATAGGGACAATGCCACGATATTATTAATCGCGCTCTTTTCCCTTAGCAACATTTTTAATTGGAGGTCAGTCTTAAAAAATAATAATATTATAATTTTTTTTTTTAAAAGACAAGTGAAAATTTTGAATTTTGAATATAAACACATAAACATATTTACGTATAAGTACACATATCCTCTTTTGCAAAGTTTTGGTAGATGATACTCCCAAGAATGCGTCGGCTTAATTTAAAACTCCGAAATTAGACCTCGTAATTCCTTTTACTTTCCCGCTAACTATATGTTAGGAGATAGTATTTACATAGCTAATGATGATGAGAGAGTCAATACTGTCTGTTCAGGTAGTTAAAAATCGGACAGTGGTTTTAATTCTGAAAATGGAAAGTTATGGAAAGATGAATAACAATATGAGTTTGGTAGAAAACTAATTTAAATAATTAGTGAAGGAAAAGGAAGAAACATTTAAGCACTTAGCACGTAATCCATAAGGATTTCAAGTACGCCTCTCTTAATTAGTTAACTAAGTGATGACATGCTTAAAAGAATCATTTGTTTTTACATGATTAAGACCTATAAACATGTTTTCTAAGAGATAAGGTATTACTCAAGGTGCCGGATAGTGTGCTAAATATTAAGTTAAGACTGTTGAAAAATTCATCTAAATATGTAAGAAATTATTTTTAATGTGCAGAAAATTAATTTAAATGTGCATAAAATTAATATTAAATGCAGAAAATTAATGAAAGTGTGCAGAAAAATTTGTTTCCATATGCAGAAAATTGATTTTAAAATGTGCAGAAATTATTTTAATTTTGCAGAAAGTTATTAAATATGCAGCAAATTAAATAAAGTGCAGAAATTATTTTTAATTTGCAGAAAATTAAATAAAGTGTGCAGAAATTATTTTAATTCTGCAGAAAGTTGTTAAATATGCAGAAAATTAAATAAAGTGCAGAAAATTAAATAAAATATGCAGAAATTATTTTAATTCTGCAGAAAGTTGTTAAATGTGCAGAAAATTAAATAAAGTGCAGAAATTACTTTAATTTTGCAGAAAAAATAACTAATAAATGCTAAAATTAATTTTAAAATGCTGGAAGTTAATATTTTTAATGCTAGACAGTAATTTAATGTGCTGGAAATTAGCAAAAGTGCTGAAAATTAAATTTTCCACATTCTGAAAATTTTCCACATTAGTCTAAATATGCCGAAAAATTACTCAAACAAGCCAGCCATCAAAAAATGCTCAAGATTAACTTAGACATGCTGGAAATCAATTTTAACATGCCAAAAATTAACTAAACGCGCTTAAACATGTTCAAACTTAATCTAATGCGTCTGAGGATCAGTTAAAGATCCTAAAACATGATTTCTAAGTGATAAAATAATTAATTAATTATCCTAGATTGTTTGCCTAAGTGATAAAATAATTTGACTAGTTAACATGTGAAATCCTATAGTAATCCTATAGGCATGATTTCTAGGTGATAAAATTTTTAACACATAGAATCCCCACCCCCATAGCATCCCAATAATTCATTATACAATGGTAGAGGTTTATACACAATTTATTACAGACCCAAAAATGAAATAAGCAAGTAAGTACAAATGCCTAAATTAGGCACCCCTTAATAAACCCCCTTGGCAACCCTTCAAGTTTTCCCGAAATCAGTCATGCCTTAATGTGAACCTGTCAAACACAAATATACATACCAAGAGGCACCAAGAACGAGGATCTAGGAAGGCTCATAACAGTCCATCTTAAGAACACATAAATAACACAAAGCTATTTGATACTTAAGGATTAGGAAAAACAATTAAAGCCATAATAAAGATTACACAGAACTAACACCTAGGTATTGAATGCATATTTGAAAGTACTAACCGATTGGCGATAATAAATAGTAATAAGAAAACCTTAAGCAACCCACAGTAGAGGAATAGAACAGCAAACCCAAAGCCGATTCTTCCGAAGCAAAAGCAAGAGGAATAACCGTAAAGTATAATTTTTAGAGGGAGTAGATGCTTAAAGTCTTTTTTCAGAATATGTAAAAGTACGAGTTGAGGGCCTAAGGAACTTCCCAGTGGCCTTTTGAGAAGTGAAAATCAGTGAAACAATGTCCCTCTCATCTAAGAATCAAAGTCTGTCCTCATCATGATGGACTGGTATTGTTTATATAATAACTATAAGGTAAATTAGCAAAGGAAAGGAATAAATCAAGGGAATTCTTTTCCTTAATCAAAATCCAGAGAGTCGTATCAGCATGTCACAGTTGGCATAAATAACCAAGTAAGAAAGCTGTCAAAATCAATTAAGGAAAGAAGAGATTCGTATCAGCATGTCACAGTTGGCATAGATAACCAAGTAAGAAAGCTGTCAAAATCAATTAAGGAAAGAAAATATTGGACAGATGGGTTTTAAGGCTTGATTTTAAACTGGTATATTATCAAAAAGGAAACGATATCAATCTAAGTACCAATCCATTTAAAATATTATCAGAAAAGTGATCAAATTAAGCCTAAAATCAGTCCAAGATTATCAAATAAATCAAATTCAAAAGTTGTCATATTTCAAATTCACAAAGAAAGGGAACAATTTGATCAAGATTAATAAAATTCTAACTTGATTAAAAGAAAGTTCTAATCACCGGTACTCAGACTTAATACAAGAATAGTACGGGCATATGATCAACTCGTGAGTCAAACAGAGGAACATGATTCAAGACCATTCACAAAGCATAGCAACATGAATAGACAAGTACTAATTAACTTAACACTGAATTCACACCATCAATTCCTAAAGAAATCAGGGTATCGAGATAGTCATGCAACCAAATGGGCATAAAAAATAAATAAATGAATAAATACTAAAGGGATCATACAGGGACAGATTCTTATGAATCCGTCTTAAAATTAAAGCTTCAATAGAAACCTAGACGAAATGAGTGCTTCCCAAACTTTCGATCGTCTAGAACATAGCCATGTTTCGTACAGTGCTTGCTCCATCGAAACTTTCCGAATCTCCTCGAAGAAGGTGGAGTTTCGGGTCTTGGGGCGACACAGTGGTGGTGCGGTGGTGGAGGTTTGGAGACTATTGGTCGGCTGTCCACCAGTGGGGATCGCCGGTGGTGAGAGAGAGAGGGGGTTGGGTCGCGGCTATGGTGGATTTCATTCACCGGCCAGTGGTGGCCGGCGACAGAGGAGATGCGGCGTGAGGGAGAGAAAGTATCATGGGAGAGAGAGATGTGGTGCGGCTGGTGGGGGGAAAAAGTATGAGATTTTAGGGTTTGGGGGTTTGGTTTCTTTGATTAAAAAGGGAAGAAATGATGGATTTAATCTCAGCCGTTGATCGTATGATCAATGGCTGGGATTTAAAATTGCAAGAATGGTCAAAATTGGTTTATTTAAATTGGGGTCAATTAGAAATTAGATTGGGGATTTCAATTTGGGTCAAAATTGACACACAATTGGATATAAAATGGCTAGGATTGAATTAAACTGCTATTTAATAAATAAGTTCAAAATTAATCAATGTCATAAAATTATTATGAATAAATTACATAAGTAAAAATAATGACACGTAATATATTATTTAAAAATTGGCGATAAATAATGATTTGAAATAAATTATGTACTTGTAAATTATGAACACGAATTTTAATAATAACACTATAATAATAATAATGATGATGAAAACTATAATAATAATAATGATGATGAAAACTATGTGTTTGTAAATTATATGAGTACATATATTTTGCGAAAATAGTTTGATAAATATTAACTAAAATTATATAAAATATTATATTTAAATTTACAAATATATATATTTTATATAAAAATAAATTACATACTAAAAAATTATAAATGCAAGACGTCAAGATTTATTTGATACTAAAATAAGAACTATTAATACCCAAAACTAATAATTTGTAAAATAGCAGCCTAAAAGAAGTATCGGAGGTCAAAATTGGGTGTCAACATTCACCTCCTTCTCTAAGAGCTTACACAATGGATTGGTAATCTTAGAGAAATCCTTGATGAACCTTCTATAAAATCCTGCATGGCCTAGAAAACTATGAATCCCCTTCACAGAAATTGGTGGAGGTAATTTTTCAATCACCTCAATCTTTACCTTATCAATTTCAATCTCCTACTTTGAAATCTGGTGAGCCAGTACGATACCTTTTTTTACCATAAAATGGCACTTTTCCCAATTCAACACCAAATTGCACTCCTCACATCTTCACAGAACATCACCAAGGTGTGCTAAGCAATCCTCGAATGAATCTCCCACAACATAAAAATCATCCTTAAATACCTCAATATTATCTTCCACCATATCAGAGAATATGGACATCATGCAACGCTGAAAAGTAGCCGGTGCATTGCATAGACCAAATGGCATTCTTTTGAACGCAAACATCCCATATAGACAAGTGAAAGTTGTCTTATTTTAATCTTCGAGGGCGATGGAAATCTCATTGTACCCCGAGTAACCATCAATAAAACAATACCATTCTCTACCAGCAAGCGATCTAACATCTGATTCATAAAGGGCATCGAAAAATGGTCCTTTTCGATCCAAGAATTCAGCTTTTGGTAGCCCATCCAACCTCTCCATCCGGTAACGCATCTCATTAGTATCAACTCATTTTTCTCATTTGGAGCCACAGTGATTCCACCCTTCTTTGATACACATTGGATAGGACTCACCCACTTGCTATCTGCAATAGGGTAAACCACACATGCATCTAACCACTTAATGATCTCTTTCTTCACAACCTCTTACATGAGTGGGTTAAGACGACGTTGATGCTCAATACTAGGTGTTGACACCCAATTTTGACCTCCGGATATTCCTCCCAGGCTGCTATTTTATCAAAATATTAGTTTTAAATTTTTAATTATTATTTTTGGTATCGAATAAATTTTTGACATTTCATATTCATGATTTTAAAGGTATGCAATTTATTTTTAGCATTTAATTTTATATGTTCATATAATATATATAATGTACTAATTTAAATATAATATTTTACATAATTTTATAAATATTTGCCAAATTATTTCCACAAATGTGCATACTCATAATTCCAAACACATGGTCTATTGCTATTAATATTCATTAATTATATTATTATTATTATTATTATTATTATTATTATTATTATAGTGTTATTATTAAAATTCATATTCATAATTTAGAAGTACATAATTTATTTCAAATTATTATTTATCGCCAATTTTAAATAATATATTATTTGTCACTAATTTTACTTACGTAATTTATTCATAATGATTTTATGACATTGATTAACTTGATAATAATTTATTACATATTTACTGATCTTTATTAAATAGCAGTCTAATTAAATTCAAATTTCCTAATTTATTTAAAATATAGCAATTTTGTACTCAATTTCGTGTCAATTTTAGTCTTAATTGAGCTTAATTTGACCCAATTTAAATAACCAAAATTTTTGACCCTTTTTTGTAATTTTTAGATCCCAGCCGTTGATCAAAATTGATCCAACGGCTGAGATCAACTCCCATTTCTTTTCCTTTTAATCTACCCTACTCCCAAGCCCTAATTCATTCCCCATACCACCCCACAGCCGTACAAGATCTCTCTCTCTCTCTCTACCCTTTCTCTCTCCTCCATATCTCTCACCATAATCTCTCCCACCGACTTCTCTCACCCCATCTCTCTCTCCCGACCTTCCTCTCGATCTCTCCTCCCATGGCCAGTGGACACCACGGCTGGGAAACCCACTGCCGGCTAACCCCGCATCACTACCGCCGTTCTTCTTCCGCGAAACCCACCACTGCTCAAGCGAGCCCACACCGCTGCACCATTGGTGAATGGCGGATCTCAGGTGCTGGAGCTCTAGACTCCCTTTCCTCTCTCCGATCTCCTCTCAAACCAGCGCCACACCATCACCAGATGTCGCCGCTATCTCCCTATCTCCGTCCAAAAACTCCATCAAAAGGATAAAATGTGTGACGTATTTGTAAAATCCGTCCCCAGGTTTGTACCCTTGTTTTCATGTCTTAACATTTTCTTTTACTACTTCTTTTCTTTGACAGATTCTGAGATCCGAAATTAACAAAGTTTGGTCGAGATTTTTGATTAATTTCTGTTGATTTCGTGTTTATCCTTCTTTAGATATTCATATATAAAAAAAGCCCCAATTTCTACTAATTTGGTGCTAACCCTAATTTCGTAAGTTGAAATTGATTTATTCATAAACCTGTCAGTTGGTTTATTTGTGAATAGATGATTTGATTCCATGGATAATGTTCGTTCCTTTGTTGAATTTGGATAGCTTTAGTATTTGTATGTCATTGACAACTTGGAGGGCTGATTTACTCTATCAATTTTGTTTTCTTAAAATAATTTTGGTTTTTAAGTAATTATGGTGTAGTGTTGGATTTGATACTGATTTGTGAAAACATATATTAGCCGATGCCTGACCCTTTTTGGTAAATTTTGATTGCCATTTGATTCCAGTATATTTTTTTCCCTTTAATTAATTGTGATTGCCTGAGTATTCGAGCATGTATGGCAAGTTTTGATCCTCCAATGTCCTTATTTTATTTATTCTCTCCTCTTTTGATTCAAAAATATTGTTACCCTATTATTTATGGTAAATGAAGATTCTTTTTGCACGGAATGGATTCAGTCCTTTTGTTTAAGGAAAACTGAATTCCTTTAATTAATTTCCTAAATATTCTTCTTCCTTTTATTTTGAGATTTGTTCACAACTCTTGGCCTATATAAACAACCTTTTTTCATTCATTAGGGACACTTTTTCAGACACTGCTCTCGACTACTAAAAAAAAAAAGAAAAAGATATCATGTTAAGTTTATTTACTGCTTTGACTTGCCACATACAAAGACTTAAGTTCGCATCCTGTGTGAGCTGGGGGATCTTGATTCTCGGTCTTTTGTTGCTTCACTACTGATTTTAAAAGTTTTACTTGTTTCTACTTGTATGTTCTCTTAAAAACGCTTTGATAATTACGTTCTGGCCGTGACTTTATGCGTTCTGGTTGCCTCCTAAATTGTCTGTGAGTCATTGAATAGAATTGGCTTAGGTTCATTGTTTTTTTTTTTGTGTTTTAAATGGATTGTTAAGGATCATTCGTAGATTTTTTTGATCATTCATAGATTTTGTTTTCTTTTTGGTATTCGGATATGCTTTGTTGTTTAACAGGTCTCTTGGTCGAGTTTGGTTAAAATGAGGAGTTTGCCTGGGATTGGAGGACTTGAGAAGCTTCCCGATTAGCCAAAATCTTTAGTTTATTTTGTTTCTTTCCCGTTTCATTCATTTGGTCTGTAATAAATTTGTATAAACCTCTACTATCTAATAAAATATTGGGAATGCTATGGGGGTGGGGATTCTATGTGCTTAATATTTTTCACCTAGACACCATGCCTATAGAATTATCTAATAGATTTTATATGTTAGTTAATCGTTTTATCACTTAGACAACTATTTTAGAGTCATTATTTAATTGCTTTAAATATATATATATATATATGTATATATATATATATATATATATATATAATCATGTTCTAGGATTAACTTTTGACATATTAATTTAATATCAAGTATGTCACTGTATTTTAAGCATGTTTATTTACTTTCTAGCATGATTATGTTGATTTTGGCATGTTTAAACTAATATATGTTTTCAGCATTTCAATAAATTCTAGAATATTAAAACTATTTTTTCAGAATAGTCTTTTTATTAACCTATGTTTCTAAGTTGTTAAAACAATTTTTAGCAAGTTCCTTTAATTTTCAGCAAGTCTATTTAATTTCCAATATATAATAACTAATTTCCAGCATGCAAAATTTTAATTTCCAGCATATAAATATTGATTTTCAGCATATAATATTAGTTTCCAGTGTATAAATATCAAATGCCAACAACTTTAAGTTAAATTTTAGCATTAAAGATTCAATTTCCAGCACTTTTAAATAAGTTTTCTAGCATGTCTAATCAGTTTTTAGCATTTTAAAACTAATTTCAGAATTGAAAATAATTCTCAGCAATTTAAAAACTATTTGTTAGCATATTAATTTAAGTGCCAGCATTTTTAATTAACTTTCAGCATTTTTATTAATTTTTTACGACTGAAAAATCAATTTCTAGCATATCTAAGTAATTTTCAATCTTTTAATTATTTTTCAGCATGTCACACATATTGTACGACATTTTAAAATTACTTTCGGCAATCTAAATCGGTGTCCCGCACTTGTAATTAATTTCCTTCATTCTAATTTAACTTTCTGCAAATTTTAACTCATTATCAACAAATTAAACTAATTCCCAGCATTTTTTAAAACTAGTTTCCAGCTCTTTTAAAGTAATTTTCAGCCCTTTAAATTAATTTCTAGCACTCATAATTAATTTACAGCATTTTAATTAATTTCTTGCAAGATTGAAAGCAGTTTGAAATTAATTTTAGCATTTTTTAATTTTTTGCTCATTTAAATTAATTTTCCACACACTTTAATTAATTTCTTGCGTATGCATTCTTAAGTCAATTTTTAGTATTTTAATTAAATTTCCAGCATCCTGATTAGCACATTTCGCATAGAAATCATGCCTATAGGTCCTAATCACATAAAAAAAATTATTTCAAAACATTGTTAATCACCTAATTAATTTTAATTAATCAAGAGGTTTGTTTGAAATCCTTATTTGCTACTTGTTCGGTTTTATGTGTTTTGTTTGACGTGAACTCCCCAAGTCTAATTAGGCAGCCTAGGTTTTCATATCTAGAACTAAATCCCAAAATAGTAAGTCCAACACCTCTTGGACATTAAGTTGGGACGGGTAGGCATTTTAGGAAATGCTAGTTTTATCGTTTTCTTTAGAACGCCCTTAAGATTAATAATCAAACTAGATGGGGTGGGTAGAACATTCAAAAATGATGGAAATTGTCCCGAGAAGTATTCAACAATGCGATATGCGTCATTGTCTTCCGTTAATAAGTCGGGCGCTGATCCGAATAATATAAAATTAACCTTTGTCTAGATTCGTTTGAATTTTATTCATTTTTCGTATGTTTTTTTTTGTTTGGGGTAGTCTAGGTATAACTTAATAAATCTCTTTCATAATAAATTATGTCTTTTTCTATCTTCTCGCTTATCCAATTCATTTCTTTATTTATCTACATATTTTTGCTTTATCACGTAGTTAATTATTAATTAGATAATAATTAAGTTGCATGTGTAATTTATTAATATCTTTTGTCTTTTAAACACTTAGTTATTATTAAGTTAATAAAAATAAATCGACCTTTTGCTTATCACATAGAAATTTCCACGTAATATATGAATTCGGCCGGGATCCACATTTGTGGACCTTGAAAGGTGCCTTACACCTTTCTTTCGAGGTAACCTGAACCCTTACCCGAATTTCTGATTGACGTAGACTAACTAAAATAAATCACAATTAGTCTCGGATGGTGCCCTAACGCACCTTAATTCGTTAGGTGGCGACTCTTCACCCTTAAATCACCCCAAAAGAGTTGTCACGTCGAAACTCATTTTTTCGCGAGAAAAATGGGGTGAGACAGCATGGCGACTCCGCTGGGGATACTTAGGTTCTAACCAATACGAATTGGTATATTATGTGGGATTTTTTATTATTTGGGTCTATTATTGACTCCTTGTTTTTGCTAATTTTTAAATATTTTTCTTATCATGAATAATTATTTGTCATGAAAAATCATGTTATATCCCGTTCCTCTTTCCCATTATTTTTACTCTAATTTAATTATTTTCTTCTATGTCAATCCCTTTTCCTTGTCCCTTTATTTGTTTATATGCAATTTATTAGCTCAAAATCATGTATTTATCTTTCTTTTCCTGTCTATTATTTTTATATATTGCCCAACATGCTGTTATTTGTTACGTGTTACTGTTTTATATAATTGAAATTCTGTTCATATTTCCCCCCACTCGGGAATCTCACACTTTCACACACTGTCACTATACTAGGATGTTGTGCCTTCGCACTTCTCCAAATTCTCTTCAAAACCCTGTTATTAGAGAGTCGGCTAAGGCGCAGTTGAGCGGATAGTTTTACTACCGTAAGACCACGTGCCTTCTCGTATAAGGATACCCTCAGTCCCAGTCTACCAACTCTTAGAAAATTAAGATAGTGTCGTATCCACCCTTTGCAATTTAAGTCATACATGCATTAGCCATAGGTGAGTTGACCCTCGAGATCAATACACCAAGTATAACCAACCAATTGTCGAAAGGGTCCCACCACCCATCGACCTAAATACATATTATGTGCTAAGTGGTCATGATAAATTCAACCCAAGCCAAATTGTAATAAATGGAGTTTAGAAATTTTGTTTGTTGTCTTATTTTTCAGATTTTGCCATGGAGGATGCACCTACTTTCGCTAACACCCAAATGGTCGTCGGTGTGCCCCACAAGTTAAGGAGGTGGTGGAATGACATCAAAAGAGAGCATGGTAGAGAGATTCGCCAGTCACTGGGTTTTCTGATATCTTTGATAGATGTTGCTCCTGATAGGCATGTGATCAAAGCTCTGCTAAATTTTTGGGATCCAAATCGAGTGGTCTTCAAATTCAAGGACTTCGAAATAACACCTACCATCGAGGAAATTGGTGGATTTACTAATTTGATTTATCAAGATCGAAAAATGATCTTGCCTCACAAACAATCGGGAAAGAAGTTCTTGCATTATCTTGGGCTTAAAAATAACCTCAAATTGGCTTGCTTGGATTTTGGGTGGATCTCTCTGGATTTTCTATATGAAAGTTTTGGTCACAAAGAGGGACACATAATATTTCGAAGGGAATTCTCTTGATCAGCTGAAAAGTGGAAAAAGAAGAGGTTGAATGCTTTTGCTATAGCTCTATTGGGTGTTTTGGTCTTTCCTAGAGAGCATGGGAAGATTGACATATGTCTTAGTTCTGTGGTTCGAGGTATAACTCGGGGAGTCGGTCATATAGAGGTCACTTTGGTTCCTATGATTATGGCGGAAATACTGAGGGCTTTATCCAAGTGTGCTCGAGGAGGAAGGTTTTTCAAGGGCTGCAATCTTTTGCTTCAATTATGGGCCGTGGAACATTTTTACAGGCGACCTAATATGACGGATATTCTTGACGGAATGGGAAATAGAATTGATACACATTCCAAAAGGATGAGGCTATTTGGTGCTCCTGTTGGTACGGAGGATTGGCACATGTATATGAAAGAGCTTTCGGGTTATCAAATTCAATGGAAATACTCATGGTTGTCTGCACTAACTGCTGTCATACGAGGCCGCGAGCTCTATTACATCGAGCTCATTGGCCTGAAGAGCATTCAACCTTACACCCCAATAAGAGTGCTTCGTCAATTTGGAAGGAATCAAGACGTACCTTTGCGAGAACATATGGGCCAGTCAGAAGTTGAGTTTAGGCCGGTTCAAGAAAACCCTAAGGTCAAGAAAGTGTTGCGACGATGGGATAATTTGTTGACTATCAGTGTATACGGTGAGCAGGCTTATTGCACTCCAGAGTACTATGTATGGCTTATGGAAGATGCCGAGGATGTGGAGCTCAGCAAGCAAAAACAGTATCATGGGTTTGAGGACGTGGAGGAATCCATTTGGGCTCGGAACCTGCTGAATTAACACTATGTCACTTCTCCAGAGATGTTGCTGCAAATCATTCCAGGCTCTCTAGATAATCACCACCATTGAGGAGTTCGAATGATAGGATGTTCCCCATTTGTTACCCATTTTCCCTAGTTTCATTTATGTTTTATTTTTTTGCAAAAGATTGTCGTAGTTTTTAAATTTATGGATTCAATAAAATAGTTGGGTTTTATTATTGTTATCTAACTCTAAACTCCCATTTGCGTCTAAGGCGGCTAGGATTAATTATCATGAACCACAAAATTTTTCGTCTTAGGCCTACCTCTGGCTCAACGAGGCTCCTTGCATTTTAGGGCGATTATTTGCAAACCAATGTGTTTATTCTAACACTATGTCTCACCTCTCTAACTTTGGTTGTCTTTGATTTTGTTTTGTCTTTTCCCTTTCCCCAAAGGTTGATTTGTGCACTCTGGCCTATCATACACTGTCAAAAGGGGATCCTCCTCCTCTTCCTCCTCCTATAATTTCGAAAGATAAAGAGAAAATGGACGATAACAACAACGCTACAGATAAGAGCACAGAAGGAGAAAGTGTCATGGGACAAAATGAAATTATCATAAGAATGGGACAACAGATTCTCGAACTGCAAGGAGAATTAGCGCAAGTGTGCAACTTGGCCAATCTTTCTGTTACCCTCAATACTCCTCTCGAATCACAAGTGGACGGTGATACTGGTGCAAAATCCCAAACCTCTACCCCAAGCCAACAATTGCCCTCAACTCAAAATACCCCAAATCTTCCTCCTCCTCAAAACATCCCAAACCTCCCTCTTCCTAAAAACATCCAAAATATTCCTCCTCTTCAAAATATCCAAAATATTCCTCCTCCCCAAAACATCCAAAACCATTCTTTTCCTCAAAATATCCAAAACCTTCCCCTTCCTCAAAATACCCATAATACTCCAAATCTCATATATCCCCCTCAGCATGTCCAAAATACTAAATATCCCACCTACCTATATACGCCTTTCTCTAACGCATCCTACAACCAAGCATCCGGTAGCAACTCTTTGAACCCCATCTATGCCGAAACAACCCCATTCACTTACCCTCAGTATGCACCTGTTCCTTCAGAAAAGGACCCTATGATGCAATCTGTGGTTGAGAGGCTGAAGCAACTTGAGGGAAGCAAAGGGTCAAGGGGGATCAGTTATGAGGATTTATGTGTACACCCTGATGTGGAGTTACCGGAGGGGTACAAACCTCCAAAGTTTGAACTGTATAACGGGACTAGAGATCCCAAGGCACATTTGCGCATGTATTGTGATAAGTTGGCCGGAGTCGGGAGAGATGAAAAGATAAGAATGAAAATTTTCATGAGAAGTCTCACTGGAGAAGCCTTAACATGGTATATTGAGCAGGACGCAAGAAAGTGAAAAGGCTGGATCTATCTGGCATCAGATTTTATGGAATGGTTCGGGTTCAACATTGACAATGCTCCTAACTGGTTCTATATGTGGACTTTGAAGAAAAACCCTAATGAGTCATTCAGGGATCATGCTATAAGATGGAGGTCTGAGGCTGTAAGAGCTCAACCCCCGATTGAAGAATCTCAAATGAAGGAGTACTTTATTCGCGCGCAGGAGCCGCAATATCTTGAGAAAATGATAACTGTTGTGGATAAAAGTTTTGTTGAAATCATCAGGGTAGGTGAAATGCTTGAGAAAGGTCTTAAGAATGGAAGCATTATCAATCTGGAAGCTTTACAGACTGCCAAAAAGGCTTTACAGTCTGGAGGAATTGCTGAGAACAAAAAGAAAAAGAGATAGGTACAGTGATGTTAGCCCAGCCTTTAAAGAGTGTGCCCAATTACCAAACTCCTATTGCAACTCCACCTCCCTATCCACAATCTCCAATGCCATACCCTATATCCCCTTACCAAATGCAAACCCCAATGCCATATCATTCCCCTCTATACCAAGCACCTACCCCATATCCAATACATCCACAATTCCAAAGCCCTGCTTACCCCGTGTATAATGTCCAACCCACCCATGTCCAAGAACCCCAGCCTTCTCCCCAACAAAATCAAAGACCCAGAGTGAATTTTCAGAAAAAACAATACACTCCCTTAGCTGAACCTATAGCCCAACTGTACGAAATACTTAAGGAAGTAGGCTATGTCACTCCCATTGCTGCTGGACGTGAGAATACTCAAGCCAAGCATTTTGATCCTACCAAGGTTTGCTCATATCATTCTGGTATGAGGGGTCACACCATAGAACATGCTATACTCTGAAGGACAAGATCCAGATGTTGATCGACACTAAAGAAATTTAGTTGAAAGATCCGACGCCAAATGTCACCAACAATCTGTTACCGGATCATCAAGTAAACATGCTCGATGTTGATGAATTGGTAGACCTGGAAAACTCTATTTGGTTCATCGAAAAGGCAAATGGTACACCCATCAGTACACCAAAGCGGGCACCGTTTGAGGTTGAGGTAGAAGTACCTAAGACTCCTTTCAAAGTCATTAGAGCCTCCCCAATTGCTTATAACTCCCATTCAGTTCCTTGGAATTATGAGCAGAATACTCTAGATAAAGCAAGAGTGGCTGAAGCAGACGTCGCCCAAAGCGTCACCAGATCTGGGAGAATATACACACCAAAAATTCTGACTCAGGGAAGTTCTAGTAAAAGCAAACCACCCGTGATAGAAATTGAGGAGAGTGGTGCTTGGAAGAAGATACAGGCTAAAGAATACTCTGTGATCGAGCAGCTGAACAAGACCCCAGCTCAAATATCCATCCTGACACTGTTGCAGGCTTCTGAACACCATAAAAATGCTCTGATGAAGGTGTTAAGCAAAGCCTATGTACCATCTACTATAACATGGGGAGATATGGCCCACATGGTCAGGCAGGTATTTGAGGCATACAAGATATCCTTTCACGAGGATGAGCTGCCACCTGAAGAAAGGTCGCACAATAAAGCCTTGCATGTTATAGTGCAGCATGGAGAAAGGGTTGTATCTCAAGTGTTGATTGATCCAGGTTTAGGATTGAACATATGTCCTTTAGATACACTTACAAGGTTGGAGGTCGATTTGGCCAAAATGCAAAATTAGAAGATGAACGTGAAAGCGTTTGATGGCTCCCAGCGAGATACTATTGGGGAGATTACATTGGACATGGTAATGGGTCCTGTCACTTTTCCCGTGACATTTCAAGTGATGGACATCCCTGCTTCCTACAACCTCTTGCTTGGTAGGCCATGGATTCACATGGCAGGAGCATCCCCCTCCACACTGCACTAATGTCTCAAATTCGAGTATGATCACCAAGAGGTGGTAATACATGGTGAAAAAGGATATCCCGTATATACTGTCGAGGGAAAGGAAGTTCTTGATGGAGAAATGTTTCACACATTAGAGATGGTTGGAAACGTGGAAGAAGAGCTGAGTTGGAAGGTTAAAGGTGAGAAAATGCTCAAATCTGGATATGAACCGGGTAAGGGTCTTGGGGCCAGATTACAAGGAATAGTTGAACCCATATACCTTTCTGTGAAGAATGACACTTTCGAGTTAGGCTACATGGACAAGGGTCAGGCTCTTGATCTTTCGCTATCATTGTATGAAATTTTCCACTCTATCGAGTTTCTTAATGACGGTGAAGATGAAATACTGGAAAGTCTGAAGAACTTGTTTTTGACTGAAGCTGAAAGAGAAGATCGTAACGTCATCATCAGCGAGGAGAGGGGAGCCCCTAGTTAGAACATTGAGCAAAAGTCTACACTCAGCAATTGGACTGCCACTCCTTCCAGGCCTCGTCGAGCACTTGGGTAGATTTGAAGATTTTGATTTTTATATTATTGTTTGAAATAAATATACTCTATTTCGAGCCAATTTACATCTTTTTAGTTATTTTGTTATGTTTGAAGACCTTTAAGTTATTTGACTTAATAAAAGCTCTCTTTTCATTTTTATTGATATCATTTATTTCTATTTCTTTCAGCAAAATCACTTTTAAAAATGTTGAATCTGAGGTTGTGACACATAATGAGACTACGCAACATAATATAAGTGAATTAGAAGTGGTGGAAGAAAGTGAAGTGCCCGAGAAATTTGTTAGTAAGGTTGAAGATTTTGAAGATAAACCCAAGGCAAACTTTGTAGAGTCGGAAATAGTGAGCATAGGGAATTCTGAGACAGTGAAAGAAACCCGTGTTAGTATTTATATGCCAAAAGATAAGAAGGAGGAATATATCCAATTTTTGAAGAAACACCCAGATGTTTTTTCTTGGTCGTATGCCAATATGACAGGACTAAGCACGTCAATTGTAGCCCACAGGTTGCCTACTGATCCATCTTGTCCTCCTATTAAGCAGAAGCTCAGAAAATACAAACCCGATCTGAGTTTGAAAATTAAAGAGGAGATTTTGAAGCAAATTGAGGCCGGTATGCTCCAAGTAACTGAGTATCCGACCTGGTTGGCCAATGTCGTACCTGTTCCCAAGAAAGATGGAAAAGTCAGAGTTTGTGTGGATTATAGGGATCTCAACAAAGCTATCCCGAAGGATGATTTTATGCTCCCAAATATACATTTGTTAATCGATAATTGCGCCAAGCATGAAACACAATCATTTGTGGATTGCTTCACCGGTTATCATTAGATAAAGATGCATGATGATGACACTGAGAAAACTGCTATTATTACCTCTTGGGGAACCTATTATTACAAGTTTATGCCCTTCAGGTTGAAAAATGCTGGAGCTACATACATGAGGGCCATGACCGCTCTATTCCATGACATGATCCACAAGCAAATTAAAGTTTACGTGGATGACGTCATCATTAAATCCAAAAAGGGATCAAGTTATCTGGATGACCTGGAAAAGTTCTTTAACAGACTGAGGAAGTACAATTTGAAGTTGAATCCTGCGAAATGTGTCTTTGGGGTCCCTGTTGGCAAATTGTTGGGCTTTATTGTCAGTCGACGAGGGATAGAATTGGATCCAGCCAAGATCAAAGCTATTCAGGATCTGCCACCTCCGAAAAGCAAGAAATAAGTAATGAGCTTCTTGGGTCGCCTTAACTATATCAGTCGCTTCATAGCTCAGTCTACAATTATTTGTGAGCCAATTCTCAAGCTACTAAAGAAGGATGCGGCTATAGAATGGACGACAGAGTGTAAGCAGGAGTTCGACAAAATCAAGGATTATTTATCAAATCCTCCCATTTTGGTTCCTCCCGAACCTGGTAGGCCATTACTGCTATATTTATCCGTGATGGATAACGCTTTTGGTTGTATTCTGGGGAAACATGATGAGACAGGCAGGAAGGAGCAGGCAATTTATTACATGAGCAAGAAATTTACATCGTATGAGGCTCAGTATTCCTTACTGGAATGCACGTTCTATGTTTTGACCTGGATAGCTCAAAAATTGAGACACTATCTCTCGGCATACACAACCTATTTGATCTCCAGAATGGATCCTCTGAAGTATATATTTCAAAAACCAATGCCTACAGGGAAGCTAGCTAAATGTCAAATATTATTGAGCGAATTTGACATAGTCTATGTCACGCAGAAAACTATGAAAGCACAAGCCTTGGCAGATCATTTGGCCGAGAATCCCGTGGATGAAGAGTATGAGCCCTTGAAAACTTACTTTCCTGATGAAGAAGTAACATTCATAGGGGAGGATATCGCTGAAGAATATGATGGCTGGAGATTATTCTTTGATGGAGCGGTAAATTTCAAAGGAGTAGGTATTGGTGTCGTTTTGGTCTCAGAGACTGGTCAACATTATCCTGTGTCGGCCAAGCTCAGATTCCCCTGCACCAACAACATGGCTGAATATGAAGCTTGCATTTTAGGGCTTTGGCCACTCTGTCTTCCATGATCCAGCATCCAGACAAGAATTATATCGACCCCATCCCCGTTCATATGCAAAAGCAGCCTGCATATTGCTTTCATGTAGAGGAAGAAGTGGATGGAAAACCATGGTATACTGATATACAGGGATATCTGAAGAATGGAGATTATCCAGAGAATGCAACGAGTATTTAGAAGCGCACCATTAGGAGGTTATCCAACCAATTCTTTTTAAATGGAGAAATCTTATATAGGAGGACTCCAGATTTGGGTTTGCTAAGGTGCATCAAAGCTAGGGAAGCATCCAAGTTGATTGAAGAGATACATGCTGAAACATGCGGTCTTCACATGAACGGATTTATGTTGGCAAAGATGATATTAAGGCCAGGTTACTTTTGGTTGACTATGGAGACCGATTGCATTCGTTATGTGCAAAAGTGTCATCAATGCCAAACTCATGCCGACATGATTCGAGTTCCCCCCAACGAACTCCACATCACTAGCTCCCCTTGGCCTTTCGCAGCTTGGGGCATGAATGTCATTGGTCCTATTGAACCGGCCGTGTCCAATGGACACAGCTTTATTCTTATCGCGATTGACTACTTCACTAAGTGGGTTGAAGCCACTTCTCATAAGTCAGTCACAAAGAAAGTTGTAGATGATTTTGTTCGAAATCACATTATTTGCCGATTTGGGGTACCTGAGTCTATCATCACAGATAATGCTGCCAACCTCAATAGTGATTTGATGAGAAAAACATGTGAGATGTTCAAAATCAAACATCAAAACTCCACAGCATACAGGCCACAAATGAATGGAGCGCTGGAAGTTGCCAACAAGAACATCAAGAGGATACTTCGAAAAATGATTGATAATTACAAGCATTGGTATGAAAAGTTACCTTTTGCCCTGCTAGGATATCGCACTACAATCAGAACCTCTACGGGAGCCACACCTTATCTTCTAGTTTATGGTAGTGAAGCAGTGATACCTACTAAGGTAGAAATACCCTCTCTCAGAATCATTCAGGAAGCAAAATTGAGTGATAATGAATGGGTGCAAGGTAGATTTGAGCAATTGGCACTCATAGACGGAAAGAGGATAAACGCAGTCTGTTATGGTCAACTTTATCAAAATAGAATGGCCAGAGCTTTCAACAAGAAGTTTAAACCAAGGCATTTCTTTCCCGGGCAATTGGTTTTGAAAAAGATTTTTCCACACCAAGATGAAGCAAAAGGTAAATTCTCACCAAATTGGCAAGGTCCTTATGTGGTTCATCGGGTTCTGACAGGAGGAGCACTCATACTTGCAGAGATGGATGGCAAAGTTTGGTCCAAGCCTATCAATTCAGATGTTGTTAAGAGATATTATGTTTAAGCTTTATTTCATGCCTTCTTACCTTGTAATTGGAACTACGTTTGACCTGATTCCCGTTTAAGAGGGATACGTAGGCGCTCCTTTGGAGTTCGGTCCTATCATAATAAAATTTTCCTATTTCCCCTTTTAAGCATGTAACTGGGGCAGAATTTTTGAGAGGATCTCAAAAATTCCATGGGATAGCATTTGCGCAACTATGATACTGGGGCAGAATTTTTGAGGAAATCTAAAAAATTCACAGTAAGCAACCTTCACCTACCAAAGCAATCAAATCTACACTGGGGCAGAAATTCTGGAAGATCAAAAATTTCTAAGATATTCACTTATAAGAAGTTGTGTTGTCTCGAAACGTGTCACAATCAATGATTCAATAATATTTTAATTTCCTTTGTCATTTCTC
Organism: Capsicum rhomboideum; assembly: GCA_031232105.1. NCBI lineage: Eukaryota > Viridiplantae > Streptophyta > Magnoliopsida > Solanales > Solanaceae > Capsicum > Capsicum rhomboideum. The sequence goes on along the minus strand of CP124712.1, from coordinate 41,275,020 downwards.
ATTTTTCAAGAGCAAAATATTTTCAAAACATGATTTTTAAAACTTGTTTTATTTCTACCCAAGTAAAAAACTCGGACGAAGCCTATTCTCGATCCACAATATCAAGCGAGGAGGAAGCACGCCAGTCATAGCAGAGGCACAAATCAACCTCCCCCTTTTTACAAACTTACATTTTTTCTTTGAGTGCAGAAACAACAGGTACAAATGCAGCGGTTACCTTGCAACACCTGAACGATCATCATCAAAGAAATCCCACTATACATCCAACATGGGAAAGCAGCTAAGCTACTCTATCCTCTCATCAACATTGCATGGCTCCTGCAAGGGTCAATATTGCATGACTCTCGCAAGAGTCCACACCGCAGTGCATCTAAAGAAATCCATATTGCACGGCTCCTGCAAGAGTCAATATTGCATGGATCCCGCAAGAGTCCACACCACAGTGTATCCAAGAAATGAACATTGCATGGCTCCTGCAAGGGTCATGGCTCCCGCAAGAGTCCACTCCGCAGCACATCCATAGAAATTAACATTGCATGGCTCCTGCAAGGGTCAACATTTGCATGGCTCCCACAAGAGTCCACTTCGCAGCGCATTCGCAGAAATGAATATTGCATGGCTCCTGCAAGGGTCAATATTGCATGGCTCCCACAAGAGTCCACTCCGCATTGCATCCGCATAAATGAACATTACACGGCTCCTGCAAGGGTCGATATTGCATGGCTCCCGCAAAAGTTCACTCCGCAGCGTATCCGGAGAAATATACATTACATTGCACCTGCAGAATCCGCAATCAAGTATACAAATTGCATCAAGATGCTGAACTACATCAAGTTATTCCAATCAAGACAAATACGCCTTCTTTTTCTATAATTACCCTAAGGCGTCATAGTTCAAAGGCATTATCTTCATAGCCTGCGAACATCATTTCATGGCCTAAGGATTTACTGTTGCTTATCATGCTCCGAAGGCGTCATAGTCTAAAGGCGTCATTTTCATGGCCTGCAGACATCATTTCATGGCCTTAGGATTTACTTTTCGCTATCATGGCCCTAAGACATCATGGCTTAGAGACATCATCTTTGCCGTCTCAAAGCAAATGTGCATGGTCTAACTGGGAAATTGCATCATGTTTAAATATTTACAACTATTACTTATCATTTATTTTTATCCACATGCTCTAACCATTTTGTTTAGTGATCCTAGAAAGCACGTAGGTGACGAAAGAAGAACGGGTTACAAATGGGAGCAACTTTCGCTCCTATTTTCAAGATACAATTCTACTTATCCCGCATCATTTCAATTCAAATTTTACCTTTCATTTTCACACTTCTCATTATGTTGTTGCATTAAATCCTACTCACTCTAAGCTCATCGGCACATACTACCTTTATTGCTGCCCGTATACCGTATCATCGATATTGTTCGTTCCTAAATCTAGAACGACACATGGCCTGATTCTCATAAAACCAGATATATGTAGGCTACTTGAAACTAAAGTCTCGGCCATACCATTTTAACAAACCTCTCTCGCTTTTCGATTCCAGCAAAACATCCTTTCGGTCGGACAAAATTTGTTACTACGTCAACTTCATTGCTCGACAATTCTTCTATCATTCCCAAGCATCGAAGTGGAAGCTGTTGACACCCAATTTTGACCTCCCGATATTCCTCTCAGGCTGCTATTTTATCAAAATATTAGTTTTGAATTTTTAATTATTATTTTTGGTATCGAATAAATTTTTGACATTTCGTATTCATGATTTTAAAGGTATGCAATTTATTTTTAGCATTTAATTTTATATCTTCATATAATATATATAATGTACTAATTTAAATATAATATTTTACATAATTTTATAAATATTTGCCAAATTATTTTCACAAATGTGCATACTCATAATTCCAAACACATGGTCTATTACTATTAATATTCATTAATTATATTATTATCATTATTATTATAGTGTTATTATTAAAATTCGTATTCATAATTTACAAGTACATAATTTATTTCAAATTATTATTTATCGCCAATTTTAAATAATATATTATGTGTCACTAATTTTACTTACGTAATTTATTCATAATGATTTTATGACATTGATTAACTTGATAATATTTTATTACATATTTACTGATATTTATTAAATAGCAGTCTAATTCAATTCAAATTTCCTAATTTATTTAAAATATAGCCATTTTGTACTCAATTTCATGTCAATTTTAGCCTCAATTGAGCTTAATTTGACCCAATTTAAATAACCAAAAATTTTGACCCTTTTTTGTAATTTTTAGATCCCAGCCGTTGATCAAAATTGATCCAACGGCTGAGATCAACTCCCATTTCTTTCCCTTTTAATCTACCCTACTCCCGAACCTAATTCATTCCCCATACCCCCCACAGCCGCACAAGATCTCTCTCTCACCATAATCTCTCCCACCGACTTCTCTCACCCCGTCTCTCTCTCCCGACCTTCCTCTCGATCTCTCTGCCCATGGCCAGTGGACACCACGGTTGGGAAACCCACCGCCGGTGAACCCCGCGGCACTGTCGCCGTTCTTTTTCTGCGAAACCCACCACTTCCCCAGCGAGTCCACACCGCTGCACCACCGGTGAATGGTGGATCTCAGGCGCCGGAGCTCCAGACTCCTTGTCCTCTCTCCGATCTCCTCTCAAACCTGCATTGCACCATCACCAGATGCCGCCGCTATCTCCCTATCTCCGGCCAAAAACTCCATCAAAAGGATAAAATGCATGACGGATTTGTAAAATTCGTCCCCAGGTTTGTACCCTTGTTTTCTTGTCTTAACATTCTCTTTTACTACTTCTTTCCTTTGACAGATTCTGAGATCCAAAATTAACAATGTTTGGTCGAGATTTTTGATTAATTTCTGTTGATTTCGTGTTTATCTACTTCTTTAGATCTTCATATATAAAAAAAGCCCCAATTTCTACTAATTTGGTGCTAACCCTAATTTCGTAAGTTGAAATTGACTTATTCATAAACCTGTCAGTTGGTTTATTTGTGAATAGATGATTTGATTCCATGGATAATGTTCGTTCCTTTGTTGAATTTGGATAGCTTTAGTATTTGTATGTCATTGACAACTTGGAGGGATGATTTACTCTATCAATTTTGTTTTCTTAAAATAATTTCGATTTTTGAGTAATTATGGTGTAGTGTTGGATTTGATACTGATTTGTGAAAACATATATTAGCCGATGCTTGACCCTTTTTGGTAAATTCTGATTGCTATTTGATTCCAGTATATTTTTTCCCTTTAATTAATTGTGATTGCCTGAGTATCCGAGCATGTATGGCAAGTTTTGATCCTCCAATGTCCTTATTTTATTTATTCTCTCCTCTTTTGATTCAAAAATATTCTTACCCTATTATTTATGGTAAATGAAGATTCTTTTTGCACGAAATGGATTTAGTCCTTTTGTTTAAGGAAAACTGAATTCCTTTAATTAATTTCCTGAATATTCTTCTTCCTTTTATTTTGAGATTTGTTCACAACTCTTGGCCTATATAAACAACCTTTTTTTCATTCATTAGGGACACTTTTTCAGACACTGCTCTCGACTACTAAAAAAAAAAGAAAAAGATATCCTGTTAAGTTTATTTACTGCTTTGACTTGCCACATACAAAGACTTAAGTTCGCATCCTGTGTGAGCTGGGGGATCTTGATTCTCGGTCTTTCGTTGCTTCACTACTGATTTTAAAAGTTTTACTTGTTTCTACTTGTATGTTCTCTTAAAAACGCTTTGATAATTACGTTCTGGCCGTGACTTTATGCGTTCTGGTTTCCTCCTAAATTTTCTGTGAGTCATTGAATAGGATTGCCTTAGGTTCATTGTTTTTTTTGTGTTTTAAATGGATTGTTAAGGATCATTCGTAGATTTTGTTTTCTTTTTGATATTCGGATATGCTTTGGTGTTTAACATGTCTCTTGGTTGAGTTTGGTTAAAATGAGGAGTTTGCCTGGGATTGGAGGACTTGAGAAGCTTCCCGATTAGCCAAAATCTTTAGTTTATTTTGGTTCTTTCCCGTTCCATTCATTTAGTCTGTAATAAATTTGTATAAACCTCTACTATCTAATAAAATATTGGGTAACACCCCGTACCTTCCCGACCCTACTTTCCAACCTTGAACCATGTTTACCCTAGTTTCGAGAGCAATAAAGTACGTATTTTGTATTGTTATTGATGGAACATTTGATATTGTGCTCGTAAATGTGACTAGACCTTTGTAGGAGGTGTTTGTGACTTTTTGGAGCATTTGTGGGGTGAAAATCAAGGTTTAAAGGACATCCAAGCAAAGGATCTTAAAGATAAGAGGCAAGCAAAAGGTTGGAACTTGAAAGATCCAACCAAATTCACAAAGAAAAGTTGAAATCGCATTTTAAGTGTGGGGCGCGCTACAGAGCGTGCCAGGCCACTTTGGGCTGAATTTTTTTTGGCACAGGCAGAAAGGGGGCGCACCTAGGGGCATGCCAGGCCGCTCCTGGCCACCTTTCCAGAGCTGAAATTTTTCTATGTCTCTAGGGCGCCCGGGAGCGTGCTGGGGTGCTTTTTGCCCGATTTCTTCTACGATTATTAGTCTATAAAGAGGACTCTTGGGTTATGGTATCATTATTCCATCATAGTAGGGCTACTCTTGAGCAAGTTTGGCATCCGAGTTGGGGTTAATTTTTCGTCACAAGTGTTTTATCAATTAAGCCATGAGTGGCTAGAATGTCTTATTTTTTTTGAGATTGAGACTACGAACATGAATCTCGTGAGTTGAATATTGTTGTAACATTAATGGAATTATTTAAACATGAGATAATTGGAGTATTACACATTGAAATTGGTGGGCTAAGTTAATATGTGTTAATGGGCTCAATTTAAGGCCCAAAAGGGGCAAATGACCCATTCTTCCACTTTGACCAAGTAAACATGGCATTGAATGCCAAGAAGTGGCTAAGTATGACTTGAGGGGCTATATAAGGTGGCAAAAATCAGATTTTATTTCCACAAAGCACACATGCCATTCTAGACATTTCTATAAGATATTTCTTCAAGCTCTCAAACCCTAAGCCATCTTTTTGGACAAGATCACTCATTTGCAAGTTTGGGTAAGTCATTATTATTATGGATTAATATATTATATGCATGGGAGAGTATGTAGATCATGATGGTTATGTATAAAAGTGTTAGTAATGCATTTTTGTTTTTTGCTAAAATATGTGTCATCTATGGGATTTAAACTTGAAAGAAGACTTGAGGTTTTGATGAAAGTGAATGGTGTGAATGAAATATCGACATGTATGGTGTGGTTATGTTCCTTGACTTGTTATTTTTCTATGAGTGTAAATTGTGGGATTGTTGTCGATATGTTGTTATGAAGTGTATTGAGGTGACTTGATGGAGTAATTATGATGTTGTGTTGATGGAGAAGTGTAAAGTATGAACTTGGTGTGACATGCTATTGGTTTATGATGTATTGGTCAATGTATGGAATGTTGCGGTATTGTTGGTATGATAATTTCAAAAATGGTATTGTCAAGGGGGAAATGACATTTTAAGGCAATCATGTAACTCATTGTCGTCATATGCATTTGTAAGGTAGTTGGTGGTTAATGTAAGCTCTGTTATGTACTTATGTTGTAGAGTGAAACGTAAGGAAGGAGCTGGACTGTTGTATTCACGTATAGTATTGTATATTCATATTGGGAAGATAAGGTATTTAAGGTTACTCTTTTCGTATCCTTCTGCCGCACATAGTGTTCGCATTATCTTTGTACTTGTTCCATTTTGAAATGTTCTAAGGTATTTCATTTCAGGTTGTCATACATTGTTAGTCACATGTTCCCCATTCATTGATCAAATATTACTCATGTGTTACATAATTTGCGGACATGTTCCAAAGCTCCAATAACGTTATGACTATCATTGTATCATTGTATCAATCTCTCAAAAGTAAGAAATAAAGTAATGTATATTTGTTGATGGCAAGAGTACGGGTGGTAGCTCTAGAGGCATAAGCCTAGCTCTAGCTGATCCCGAGATTATTGGATCAGGGGGTAGTCCTAAAGGCATAAGCCTAGCTCGGGCCGATCCTGACAGGTGGTAGCTCTAGAGGTAAGAACCTAGCTCGAGCCGAGCCCGATATATTGATTCATGGGTGGTAGCTCTTGAGGCATAAGCCTAGCTCGAGCCGATCCCAACATAACGTTATGTTATGTTAAGACCCACTGATCAGTTGGGCCCGGGTACGATATGATAGAAGTGATGATGAATAAATAATAGAAGCAACGAAAATAATGAATGTAAGGTACATGGTTCCACATATGCAGAACGATGGTTTATCCATATTGACTATTCTCTTATATTTGATTCCATTGAAGTTCTTATGTATTGATGCAGTTTCTTATGGCCTTACATGCTCAGTACATTCTTCGTACTGACGTCCCTTAGGGGACTTACCTTACTTGCTGCAGGCACAGGTGCTAGTAGACCTCCACAGCAGGTTGCAGGTCATTTGCGGATCTTTGGTGAGCTCCAGTTGGTTCGGGGCTTTCCGAGTCACATGTGTACATTTGTTTTGGTATTGTGATGTTGTATAAAGCGGGGACTTGTCCCGACTGTAGGTTGGTTATGTATATGCATCTATTAGAGGCTTTGTAGACGTATGTGGGAATATGAATGTAAGGGATGTGTGTCCACTTTGACTTGATGGCCCTAACGGCCAAGTTTCATATATGTATGTATCACATGTTTCCATGACTTCCGCTATTGGTATCTTATATCTCTATACGTGGTGGTAATGTTCCTTGAATGACATGCATATGAATGGACATGAGCAAAGATTGGCTCTCTCGGGCCTTATCGGCTTCGGGTGCCAGTCCACCCCGTTGGAATTCGGGGCATGATAGCTATGGGGGCGGGGATTCTATGTGCTAAATATTTTCACCTAGACACCATGCCTATAGAATTATCTAATAGATTTTATATGTTAGTTAATCGTTTTATCACTTAGACAACTATTTTAGGGTCATTAGTTAATTGCTTTAAAATATATATATAATCATGTTCTAGGATTAACTTTTGACATATTAATTTAATTTCAAGTATGTCACTGTATTTTAAGCATGTTTATTTACTTTCTAGCATGATTATGTTGATTTTGGCATGTTTAAACTAATATATGTTTTCAGCATTTCAATAAATTCTAGAATATTAAAACTATTTTTTCAGAATAGTCTTTTTATTAACCTATGTTTCTAAGCTGTTAAAACAATTTTCAGCAAGTTCCTTTAATTTTCAGCAAGTCTATTTAATTTCCAATATATAATAATTAATTTCCAGCATGCAAAATTTTAATTTCCAGCATATAAATATTGATTTTCAACATATAAATATTAGTTTCCAGCGTAAATATCAAATACCAGCAACTTTAAGTTAAATTTTAGCATTAAATATTCAATTTCCAGCACTTTTAAATAAGTTTTCTAGCATGTCTAATCAGTTTTTAGCATTTTAAAACTAATTTAAGAATTTAAAATAATTCTTAGCAAGTTAAAAACTATTTGTTAGCATATTAATTTAAGTTCCAGCATTTTTAATTAACTTTCAGGATTTTTATTAATTTTTTGCGACTAAAAAATCAATTTCTAGCATATCTAAGTAATTTTCAATCTTTTAATTATTTTTCAGCATGTCAAACCTATTGTCCGACATTTTAAAATTACTTTCGGCAATCTAAATCGGTGTCCCGCACTTGTAATTAATTTCCGTCATTCTAATTTAACTTTCTGCAAATTTTAACTCATTATCAACAAATTAAACTAATTCCCAGCATTTTTTAAAACTAGTTTCCAGCTCTTTTAAAGTAATTTTCAGCCCTTTAAATTAATTTCTAGCACTCGTAATTAATTTACAGCATTTTAATTAATTTCTTGCAAGATTGAAAGCAGTTTGAAATTAATTTTAGCATTTTTTAATTTTCTGCACATTTAAATTAATTTTCCGCACACTTTAATTAATTTCTTGCGTATGCATTCTTAAGTCAATTTCTAGTATTTTAATTAAATTTCCAGCATCCTGATTAGCGCGTTTCACATAGAAATCATGCCTATAGGTCCTAATCACATAAAAAAAATTATTTTAAAACATTGTTAATCACCTAATTAATCTTAATTAATCAAGAGGTTTGTTTGAAATCCTTATTTGCTACTTGTTCGGTTTTATGTGTTTTGTTTGACGTGAACTCCCCGAGTCTAATTAGGCAGCCTAGGTTTTCATGTCTAGAACTAAATCCCAAAATAGTAAGTTCAACGCCTCTTGGACATTAAGTTGGGACGGGTAGGCATTTTAGGAAATGCTAGTTTTATCGTTTTCTTTAGAACGCCCTTAAGATTAATAATCAAACTAGGTGGGGTGGGTAGAACATTCGAAAATGATGGAAATTGTCCCAAGCAGTATTCGACAATGCGATATGCGTCATTGTCTTCCGTTAATAAGCCGGGCGCTGATCCGAATAATATAAAAACCTTTGTCTAGATTCGTTTGAATTTTATTCATTTTTTGTATGTTTTTTTTTTGTTTGGGGTAGTCTAGGTATAACTTAATAAATCTCTTTCATAATAAATTATGTCTTTTTCTATCTTCTCGCTTATCCAATTCATTTCTTTATTTATCTACATATTTTTGCTTTATCACGTAGTTAATTATTAATTAGATAATAATTAAGTTGCATGTGTAATTTATTTAATATCTTTTGTCTTTTAAACACGTAGTTATTATTAAGTTAATAAAAATAAATCGACCTTTTGCTTATCACATAGAAATTTCCACGTAATATATGAATTCGATCGAGACCCACATTTGTGGACCTCGAAAGGTGCCTAACACCTTCCTTTCGAGGTAAACTGAACCCTTACCCGAATTTTTGGTTGACGTAGACTAACTAAAATAAATAGTAATTAGTCTCGAATGGTGCCCTAATGCACCTTAATTCATTAGGTGGTGACTCTTCACCTTTAAATCACCCCAAAAAAGTTGTCACATCGAAACCCATTTTTTCGCGAGAAAAATGGGGCGCGACACTAGGTATACAATCCGGCTTGAGCTGGATTTTATGCATGTAAATTTTGAGTGGAATCCTAATGATATCACCAATAGACCAACCAATGGCCCGCTTAAACCTCTACAACACAGAAACCAAGGCATTAATCTGCCACTCTAAAAGGTCTGCTGAAATGATAATTGGTAATGTGTTATTGACCTCCAAGAATGCATAACGGAGATGGGAAGGAAGGGCCTTAAGCTCCAAAATGGGAGGCTCCTCAATAGAAGGACAAGCCAGTGGGGTCACTCTATTTTTTAGATCAAGATCAAGCTTCTTTGGTGCATAAGTGTATGACCCCCTACCAACAAGTGCATTCACCATCTCATCATACTTGTCAATACCATCACTCTTAAAACTTATGATAACTGTCGCAAGTGCCTCAACTCCCCATCTCTCTTCAAATGGAACCATAAGTACCTCATCATCCATAGTATCAATGACCGACACCACACGCATCTATTTCAACTGTTTCATGGATTGAAAGACATTGAAAGTAACTTGCTCATCGTTTAGGCTAAATTTTATCTACCCAGTTTCCATAACAACCAGTGCACGTCTGGTTGTAAAGAATGGCCTTCCCAAGATAATGGGAACTTCAAAATCAACCTCACAGTCAAGAATCATGAAATCAGCTGGAAAGATAAAGGATACGACCTTCAACAACACATCATATAAGATGCCCACCAGCTTTTTCATGGTGCGGTCTGCCATCAATAGCCTTATTAACGTGGGTTTGGGTGACCCCAATCCCAACCATTTATACACTACAAGTGGCATTAAGTTGATACTAGCTCCTAAGTCTCACAAAGCCTTTGCAAAGTTAAAACACCCTATAGTACAATGAATCGTGAATGCTCCAGGGTCCTCTTTTTTCTCAACAAGAGAGCGAGAAGAGATTGCACTACCCTTGTGCACATTATCCGTAGGCTCGAAACAGACAATTCTCTTCTTCGTCACCAAATCCTTTATGATCCTTGCATATCTTGGAATTTGTTTCAAAGCCTCCACAAGAGTAATGTTGGCTGACAACTCCTTCAACATAGAGATAAACTTTTGATATTTTCCCTCTTCGGCTTTTTTCTTCAACCTTTGTGGAAAGGGAAAAGGAGGTCGTGGAATGGGTTTCAATACTTAAGGGGCCTCCTTCTCTTTTCCTTTATCAGACTTAGCCTCTTTTTCAGCAACTCGAGGCTTTTAAGATACATTGTCATCAACCACCAAGTTTTCTATTTCATTCTCATTCTCATCATCAATTTCTACAGGCTCATTTCTCTTGTTCTCAACAATAGGTATAGGTGGATCAACGGTAGTCTTCCCACTCCGACTAGTAATGGCTAAGAAATGGCTGTCATTCTTGGAGTTTTGGATGGTGTTACTTGAAAGAGTTTCTCGTTGATGCTGATTTAATGCGGTAGACATCTGCTTGAATTGTTGCTCCAGTTGTTTAATGGCGGTGCATGGGACTCAACTTTTTGGATCATCCCTAAAATGTCTTCCCTAATTTCCTTAAGGCAATTGTCTTGACTCTCCGATCCCTTAACAAGTTTTGCAAGTAGGGATTCCATCCTTGAATTTCCAGACTCAGCATCTTGGTTTCCCAGTGAAACATATAAGTCACTTTTATCTTTGCACTCATCTTTTCAGCTCCAATCTCCATCACGATCTCTGTCTTTATCTCTATACCCCAACTTGTTGTAATTGTCTCTGTAGTAGTTTCGACCTTGATTCCCTTGCCTCAATTTCCAATTGTCTTGATTAGACCCTTGGCCCTTGGCTCAGAAACCCGCCACTTCTCTATCTAAATACTTGGCCTCTTCCTCAGAATCCAAATCTTCATACCTAGGTGCTTTTCCTTGTGCACCTACCGCATTAACGTTTTCAACTCCAGCTGCTGCAAACTATTTAGCGAGTAATCTAATTTTGATCCTCAATTGTGCTACCTCTTAAGCCACTGTCTCATCAAGTACTCTCTATTCTGCCGATGCTCCGATTGCATAAGTTGTCGCAGGTCGGTCTACTCCTGAGTATGCCAACCTCAGTTGGTTTTAGTGATCCGATCTAGAATATCTGATGCATACTCCCAGCGTAAACTCATAAATGGTCCTCCAGTGATAGTGTCCGCTACAACTTTGGTATTTGCATTCAAAGCTCTGTAAAAGATCTCAAGTAAATTCTGTCAATCATTCTCATTCCCGAGTGCAATAATTCTTTTAGATCATCTTTTCTTTTTCTTTCTTGTTTTTTTCTCTTATTTTCATTATTGTTCTTTTGCTCACACTCATAGGATTTTCTTTATCCACATCCGCTCTTTTCATACCCTATTTCACATATCATATACTTCTCCAGTAGCCACCCTCAACTTAGGCAATTTGCCTGAGTTGAGGTGCACGATGTTCAAGGAGGGACCAGGGCCAAAATAGAGGTTCAAAGATAAAAGAGAGAAGGTGAAAAGTTAATGAATAAAGAAGTCTGAACAACTCAAAATAAGGATCAAGGGAGTTATTGACATCATTTGGATAGTCTCTTTAGGCGAAGTGGACTAGATTCAAACAGGTCCTGTGATCCTTTCCTAATCAATGACTTACAACTTAAACAGAATATACCAGGAAAGTTCTAGAAGCACGCACAAGGTCAGAAAAATGTAAAATAGGCTCACACATACTTGGCACAAAAGAACACTTGTCAATACTCACTATCACGATGGCGATTCAGCTTAAGCAATATTATTCCATCCTTATACACTAATGACATTCTGAGATCCAAAAGGTCAACAATATGAAATCATACCATCATTGCTAAAAGCAAGTTGATTTTGGAGAGGTATCTATTTTTCACACAATCCACAGAAAATCACAAAAATCAAGCCACTGATTGCTAATAGTTTAACTTAAAAATACACGTTAAAAACACACAAAAGCAATAAACTTAAACATGTCGGTTCTACTAGATAGCACAACCAAGGGAGAAAAAACATGGCAACAAATAATGACAGACTCAGAGGTACCCCCACCCCCATCAAAAGAAACATGCATTTTCCACAATGCATAAATATGATAAATAAAGGCTCAGAGGAAGGAATACCTATGAAGCCCTTAGGCCTCGGAGTCTGGCAAATCTTTGGAGGCCTTTGCGGCCTTAGAATCTGGGATGGTGACACCGATGCAAACCGGAGTACTCACATCATCAACAATGCCCTCGTTCTCTGGAGTGGGAGTAGGCAACACCTATGGTATGGGCCCAACTCCATGTGTCAAGATGGAAGGAACTCCCGCTAGCTGGTCTTTCTCACATTTTTGCCTTAATTCCTCACCTTTTTTAGATGCTTTTGCAGCCTTCCTCAAATCTTTCTCTTCTTTTTTTTTTTAATTAAAGCTAGGCTTGGAGCCCATTTACTAATAAAAATTAGTATTTACATAGGCCAGTCCCAAAAGTGACCTGGCCCCACAACAAATGCAAATATCAGACAAAATAAAACAAATCCCTAAAGTAATTAGGAAAGTTGAATGAAGATTCTCGACCTCACTTCATCTTCCCCATTTATTTAAACTAATTTGTTCTCTGCTAGAAATAATCGTGACCTTTATCACTCTCAGAAGACAAATCTTAAATATTTATGCTCCAAGCTGCTCCTCCTCAGCTAAGGTATGGATTTTAAACTTCTCCTCTTTCGTTTATCTTTTTCTTACATCAGTAGGTTGAGCTTCAATTAAAACTAATACCACCACTTAATCTAAGATATCGCCTTAAAAAATAAGGTAGTTACATTTTGAATCTTGGATTTGTGAAATAGGGATCTACAACATCGACTTTGAAGTTTCCAAATTAAATCTAAGCATATTGTTATTTGAATATTTGAACCAATAGACACCCCAAGCTCTCACTAGGTGCAGGTCTTTATATTCCAGGAAATCACTTCCAACAAATAGGTAATGATATCTCCATGGTTGATCTAAAATATCAATGTCTACAGTCAACCATTCACTCACTTTCCTAACTTTGATGTTTTGATTCTTGAGGTTGTTGGCTTTGCTCATGTTCACTGTTACTCTTAAAAACACTGCAGAGTCTGGAAAATCTTTGGATGCCTTTGCAACTTCAGAATCTGGGATGGTGACACTGGTGTGAACCAGAGTACTTACATCATCAACAACACCCTTGGTCTCTGGAGTGGGAGTATGCAACACCTTTGGTATGGGCCCAACTCCAGGTACCAAGCTGGAAGAAACTCGTGCTAGCTGGTCTCTCTTACGTTTTTGCCTTAACTCCTCATCTTTTTTAGATGCTTTTGCGACCTTCCTCAAATATTTCTCTTCTTTTTTTTTAATTAAAGCTAGGCTTAGGACCCATTTATTAATAAAAATCAATATTTACATAGGTCAGGCCTAAAAGTGACCTTGCCCAACAACAAATGCAATTATCAGACAAAACAAAACAAATCCCTAAAGCAATTAGGAAAGTTGAATGAAGCTTCTCGACCTCACTTCATCTTCCCTATTTCTCTGAACCAATTTGTTCTCTGCTAGCAATAATCATGGCCTCTATCACTTTCAGAAGACCAAGCTCAAATGCTTATGCTCCAAGCTGCTCATCCTTAGCTAAGGTATGGATTTTAATTTTCTTCTCTTTCTTTTATCTTTTCCTTACATCAGTGGGTTGAGCTTTAATTAAAACTAATATCACCACCTAATCTAGGAAATCGACTCAAGAAATAAGGAAGTTACATTTTGAATCTTGGATTTGTGAAATATGGATCTACAACATTAGCTCTGAAGCTTCCAAATTAGGTCTGAACGTACCGTTGTTTGAATATTTGAACCAATCAACACCCCATGCTCTCACTAGGTGCAGGTCTTTATATTCTTGGAAATCACTTCCAGCAAATAGGTAATGTGATCTTCGTGGTTTCTCCAAAAGATCAATGTCTATAGTCAACCTATTCACACATTTTCCTAACTTTGATGTTTTGATTCTTAAGGTAGTTGGCTTTGCTTATGTTCACCATTACTCTTGAAAACACTGTGGAGACTTCTCAGGTACACTTCTTGTTCCTTGCTCCTCTTTTTCCTATTCCTTAACTTGATGGAATGAGTTTCAATAAAACTAATACCACCACCAAACTTTAGAAAAGATTTAATAGAATCAAAACTTTTTAGAATGAACCCTTGATGTATGCAACTTTTATCTTGTTGTTTCTTCTTAACCTGTACATTTTATGTTGATGTCATGAACCTTATGTTGTCCTTCTAATTTATGGTGTTCCTGACTTGTCTAAATTAATAATGCTTCTTTCTCTTGCTGGAACTTCTCTAAAGCTATTGAATTGAAAAACACCTGGAAAATCCAAAGCTAGGTTAGTAAGAAAATCAGCAAGAGTATTACCTTTCGGAAGAGAATGTACTACTCTTACTAAGATGACACTCATCAGGGATCTAATGGAGTTGACCACCATTGTCACACTCCATGGGATATCCCATTCCTCTTTTAGGATTTGCACCATAGTCCAAGAGTTTGTCTCCATAATTATTAGCTGAATAGAGTTATCCCTACAGTAAATAAGACATTCCTTAATTGTTGTTGCAACACCCCGTACATTTTGTTTACCTTAGTTTTGAGAGCAATAAGTATGTATTTTGTATTGTTTTTGATGGAATATTTGAGATTGTGCTGATAAATGCGGTTAGACCCTTGTAAGAGGTGTTTGCGACTTTTTGGAGCATTTTTGGAGTGAAAAGTAAGGCTTGAAGGACTTCCAAGCAAAGGATCTTAAAGATAAGAGGCAAGCTAAAGATTTGAACTTGAAGAATCCAACCAAATCCGCAAAGAAAAGTCGAAGAAAGGAAGAAAATTAGAGTTTAAGTGTCAAGCGGGCCAGGCAGCGTACCGGGCCGCTTTTGATAGAAATTTTGATGGCATGGATAGAAGAGGGGCGCGCCAGGCAGCGTGTCAGGCCACTTTTCGCCAAATTTCTTCTCCGAACACCAGTCTATAAATAGAGCTCTTGGGTTATTGTATCATTATTCCATCTTGGTGGGACTACTCTTGGGTGATTTTCACATCCAAATTAGGGTTAATTCTTCTTACTTTTTATTTTTATTTCTTTTTATAATTTTTTTTATCAATTTATGTTACATTAAGCCATGAATGGCTAAAATCGCTTATTCTTGGGGTTGAGGCTACGAACATGAATATCGTGAATTGAATATTGTCTTAACATTTATGGAATTCTTTAAACATGAGATAGTTGGTGGATCATGCATGAAATTTGGTGGGCTGAATTAACATGTGTTAATGGGCTCAATTTAAGGCCCAAAATTAAGTTATAAGACATGGCCCAAATGGGGAAAAATGACCCATTCTTGTGTTGACCAAGTAAACATAACATTTATGACTAAGTATGTGGCTAAGGATGATCATGAGAGCCTATATAAAGGCACAAAAATCAGATTTTATTCCACAAAACACACATGCCATTTCTAGACAATTCCAAGATATTTCTTTTATCTCTCAAACCCTAAGCCATAACTCCCTTGGACAAGATCATCCTCTTGTAAGCTTTGGTAAGTGTTTACTCTTATGGTTTCATATATTATATGCTTAAGATGGTGTATAAATCATGTTGGTTATGTTGACAAAGTGTTGGACAGTTCACTATGTGTAAAACTGTCTACTTTTGCTCAATCTATAAAGGGCTTTGCCTTATAAATGTGAAAGGAGACTTGTGGTATTGAAGGAAGTGAATTTGATGGATTAAATATCAACATGTAAGTTGTGGTTATGTCCTTACCTTGATTTTTCTATGTGTATAGCCTATGGGATTGTTGTGATGCAACGTATTGAGGTGACTTGATGGAGTAATTGTGACGTAGTGTTAATGAGGAAGCGTAAAGGATAAACTTGGTGTGAAATGCTATTGGTTTATGATGTCTTGGTCAATATGTGGAATGTTTTGGTATTGTTGGTATGACAATGTCGTGAATTTTATTGTAAAGGATGAAATGACGTTATAGGGCAATCATGTAACTCATTGTCGTCTTATGCACTTGTAAGGTAGTTAGTTGTTAACGTGCGCTCCGTTTGTACTTGTGTTGTAGAGTAAAACGTAAGGAAGGAGATGGATTATTTTATTCACATATAGGACTGTGTATTCATATTGGGAAGATAAGGTATGTAAGGTTACTCTTTTCGTATCCCTCTGCAGCACATATTGTTCACATTGACATTGCACTTGTTCTATATCTCATTCCAGGTTGTCATATAGTATTACCCACAGGACCAATTGTGATTCATATGTCTCATGTTCATTGAATAATATTTCAAAGTTCCAATAATGTACAATCACCAATGTATCACTCTTATAATGAAAGAAAGAAGTAATGTAGAATTGTTTGTATATTCTTGAGTAACATCCCAGGGGCGACAGAAATCCCTAGTATGGGTTATCACAGTAACATCCCAGAGGCGACAGAAAATCCTAGCATGGGTTATTACAGTAACATCCAAGGGGCGACAGAATAGCCTAGCATGGTTTAATCTCATCCCAGGGGTTAAAATACCTAGCATGGGTTAATCTCATCCCAGGGGCAATAGCAAAGCCTAGCATGGGTTAATCTCATCCCAGGGGCAATAGCAAAGCCTAGCATGGGTTGTCCTCTTTTACCACTGATCAGTTGGTCATTTGTTTATCATATGCTTTATAATTTTTTAATGCAAGGAAGAATAACGTTAAGTAATGAACGATGATGATGAATAACCGTAAAGGCAAAGAAAGTAAAAAACCAATGTACATGGTTCCACATATACAGAACGATGGTTTATCTATATTGACTATTCTCTTACAATTGGTTCCATTGAAGTACTTATGTATCATGCAGTTTCTTATGGCCTTACATACTCAGTACATTCTTCGTACTGACGTTTCTTGGGGGACTTACCTTACTTGTTGCAAGCACAGGTGCTAGTAGACCTCCACAGTAGGTTGCGGTCATTTGCGGATCATTAGTGAGCTCCAGTTGGTTCGGGGCTTTCCGAGTCACTATGTACATACGTTTTGGTATTGTGGTGTTGTAAATGTTGTATAAAGCTGGGACTTGATCCCGACTGTAAGTTGGTTATGTCTATGTATCTGTAGAGGCTTTGTAGATGTTGTGGGACAAATGAAGGAATGCAAGGAATGTATGCTTTTGACATTGTGGCCCTAACGGCCAAGGTTCATAGATGTATATATATCATATGTTCTACATGACTTCCGCCATTGGTATCTTCTATTTACATGAGAGAGAATGTTGTTCATATAGTGACATGCATATGAGTGTACATGAATGAAGATTGGTTCTCTCGGGCCTTAATGGCTTCGGGTACCATTCTGCCCCATTGGAATTCGAGGCATAACAAAAGTGGTATTAGAGCAGGTCGTCCTAAGGGTGTCTACAAGACCGGGTCTGAGTAGAGTCTTGCGTATGGATGTGTTGTGCACCACATTTATAAGTAGGAGGCTATGGGACATTTAGGAGTTGTTTCTTTTCTTCATTTCTAGATCGTCCAATAGAGCCAATGTTGTAGGTGGAATGGTATCTGACCATTGTAATTGATTTTCTTTGTTATAGTAAAATGTCGATGACAAGACGAGGTAGGGGCAAAGGTAAGCAGGTAGATATGCTTGTCGGAGAAGGAACGAGTAAATCACCACCTGACCAAGCTAGTCAAGGTGGGGCTAACACCGAGTTTGCATCGCGAGCTTCTTCTACTTTTCCAGCTCCAGAAGAGCCGAGAAGGAGAGAAGAACCTATTGAACCACCTGTTAATGCTACTGAGCAGGATCTAAGAAATGCGGTGCAAATGTTGACCCATATAGTTGCTGCACAAACTCAAGGACAAGTTGGTCCTATGACAAGTGAGGATGGCGCGGCTAGAGTAGCTAGTCGGCAGACACAAGATTTTCTGAAATTAGACCCTCTCATATTCACTGGGTCAGATCTGAAAGCAGATCCACAGCATTTCGTGGACCAAATTCAAAAGGCTCTAGATGTTATGCACGTGACTGGTGTAGAAACAGTTGAGCTTGTAGCCTATAGATTGAAAGGAGAGGCGATATTATGGTACGAAGATTGGAAGCGATCTCGTGGTATCGATGCAAATCCACCTAATTGGGAAGAATTTAAAGCGGCATTCCCTGACTATTATCTCCCATATGAGATTCGAGAGGCTCGTGTGGATCAGTTTTTAAATCTTCGTCAAGGGAATATGAGTGTCATAGAATACAGTTTGCAGTTTAATTCTTTGTCTCGATATGCTCCGAATATAGTGGCCACAATGGAAGACAGAGTCCATCAATATGTGGACAGACTGGAGCCATATTTGGTGAGGGACCGTACCATTGCTCCTTTGAACAGAGATATAGATATAGCAAGAATTCAGGCTTTCGCACAGAAGATGGAGGATGAGAGGCAAAGAAGAAGGGTACACGAATTTGAAAGAGGGCCGTAAAAGAAGGCTAGACCTGTGGGGCAGTCTATGGTATCTCAAGGAGAATCTAGGCCTCGGATGTTTCCTAGACCGCCTAGACCATCATTCTCTTATTCCACAGCAGGCACTCAACCTCAATTCAGAGGGTTTAGGAGCAGTTATTTTGGGCAGAGTAGTGGGATGCAAGGTTCACAGACAGCAGAATTTTCTCGTCCTCCGTGTCAGCGCTGCAGAAGGTATCATTCAGGTGAATGGCGGTATGATGGGGCACATAATGAGAGAATGCCCACAAAAGGGCACGAGTGGTATAGCACGACCTACGGGATCAACCATTGCATCATCATCATCGGTTCCTTCCCTAGGTAGAGGAGTGCAGCCTATTGGGCGTGGTAGAGGTGCTAAAGGAGCAACTAGTTCCAGTAGAGCCCAGAATCGCACCTATGCTCTAGTGGACCGGCAGAATTCGGAGGCTTCTCCTGATGTCGTCACAGATACATTATCCATACTTTCGCATAATGTATATGCATTGATTGATCCGGGTTCTACATTATCATATGTTGCTCCGTTGATTGCTGCAAAATTTGAAAGAACACCAGAATTATTAATTAAGTCATTTGAAGTATCTACACTAGTTGGTGAATCTATTGTTGCAAAAAGAGTATATCGTAATTGTGTAGTAACTGTGTGTGATCATGATACGTTGGCTGATCTTATTGAACTAGAAATGGTGGATTTTGATGTCATAATGGGTATGGATTGGTTGGCTTCCTGTTATGCCACGGTGGATTGCCGAGCTAAGGAAGTACATTTTTATTTTCCACAAATGAATGTTCTTGAATGGAAGGGTAATGTAGGGGCACCGAGAGGAAAATTTATTTCCTATCTTAAATCCAGGAAAATGATAGCCAAGGGGTACATATGTCATTTAGTAAGAGTGCAAGATACCGATGTGAAGCCACCAACTCTTCAATCGGTTCCAGTAGTAAATGAATTCCTTGATGTATTTCCTGAAGATCTTTCAGGTTTACCTCCAGAACGGGATGTAGAGTTTGGTATTGATGTGATGCCAGGCACTCAGCCTATCTCTATTCCTCCGTATAGAATGGCTCCAGCAGAATTGAGAGAATTGAAGGAGCAATTAAAAGACTTGCTGGACAAGGAGTTCATAAGGCCTAGTATATCCCCGTGGGGTGCACTAGTATTATTTGTACGGAAGAAGGATGGCACATTGAGAATGTGTATTGACTATCGACAATTGAATAAGGTAACGATCAAGAACAAATATCCCTTCCCCAAAACTGACGATTTGTTTGATCAGTTATAGGGTGCCAAATATTTTTGAAAGATTGACTTGAGATCGGGTTACTATCAAGTCAGGGTTTGAGACAAAGATATACCCAAGACAGCTTTTCGGACACAGTATGGTCACTATGAATTTTTAGTTATGTCATTTGGACTAACAAATGCACCAGCTATTTTCATGGATTTGATGAATATGGTGTTCAAGCTATTCTTGGATGTATTTGTGACCATATTCATAGATGATATTCTGGTTTATTCAAGATCACAAGAAGACCATGTCAATCACTTACGACAGGTGTTACTAATTCTCTGGGATCGTAAGTTGTATGCAAAGTTCTCTAAATGTGAATTTTGGTTAAAATCCATAGCATTCTTGGGTCACATTGTGTCGGATGAAGGAATAAGGGTAGATACACAAAAGATTGAAGTGGTGAAAAATTGGCCAAAACCTACGACGCCTACAGAGATTCGTAGTTTTCTTGGATTGGCAGGTTATTATAGGAGATTTGTTGAAGGATTTTCGTCTATTGCTTCACCTTTAACGAAGCTAACACACAAGGCAATCAAGTTTCAGTGGAATGATGCATGTGAGAAAAGTTTCCAAGAGCTGAAAGATAAATTGACTTCTACACCTGTACTGGTACTTCCAGAAGGCACAGAGGGGTATGCGGTATATTATGATGCTTCAGGAGTTGATTTAGGATGGGTATTAATGCAGCATGGTAATGTAATAGCTTATACCTCACGACAGTAGCGGCGGCCACATGAGAGAAATTACCCAACACATGATCTTGAGTTAGCAGCTGTAGTATTTGCTTTAAAGATATGGAGCCATTATTTGTATGGATTTCATGTTGACATCTACACCGATCATAATAGTTTGCAATGTATATTTAAGAAGAAGGACCTAAATCTGAGGCAGCGGAGGTGGCTGAAACTCTAAAAAGATTATGATATTGATATCTTATATCATCCAGGGAAAGCGAATGTGGTAGCCGATGAATTAAGTGGAAAAACAATAGGAAGCACTAATGATTATTTGATGTAAAAGCAAGGTATAGTCAAGGATCTACATCAACTAGCCAGCTTGGGAGTTCGTCTTCTTGAATCTCCAAGTGAAAGGGTTATTGTGCAAAATGCAGCAGAATCTTCATTGGTAGCTGAGGTGAAAGAGAAACAGGATGCGGATCCTATGTTATTGCAGCTGAAAAAGAATGTACAACAGGGTTTGACAAAGGCATTTGATATTACGCAAGAAGGAGTACTTCAATGCCAAGGTAGATTGTGTGTACCAGATGTAGATGAGCTAAGGAGACGGATTATGACAGAGGCACATCATTCACAGTATTCTATTCATCCGGGAGCTACCAAAATGTACCATGATTGGAAATAAATGTATTGGTGGGGTAATATGAAGAAGAACATTGCAGAATTTGTAGCTCAATGTCCAAATTGTCAACAAGTAAAGGTAAAGCATCAGAAACCTGGAGGTTATATGCAATGTATCAATCTTCCAGTCTTGAAATGGGATATGATTAACATGGATTTCATCACAGGTTTTCCTCGTACACTTTGAAAATTTAATTCCATATGGGTAATAGTTGACAGGTTTACCAAGTCAACGCATTTCCTACCAGTCAAGACCACCTATACAGCTGAAGATTATGTAAGGTTGTATGTTAAAGAGATAGTGCGATTACATGGGATTCCAATCTCTATTATATCAGACAGGGGAGCTCAATTTACTGCATATTTTTGGAAATCTTTTCAGAAGAGCTTGGGTACACAAGTGAATTTGAGTACGGCTTTTCATCCTCAGACAGATGGACAAGCAGAACATACTATCCAAACACTTGAAGATATGCTACGAGCTTGCACATTGGACTTTACAGGTAGTTGGGATGATCATCTACCTCTTATTGAATTTGCTTACAATAATAGCTATCAATCAAGTATCAAAAAGGCACCTTATGAAGCTTTATATGAAAGAAAGTGTAGATCGCCAATTGGATGGTTTGAAGTGGGTGAAACTGCTTTACTTGGGCCAGATCGTTAAGGTGATACAACAGCGGCTACAAACAGCCCAAAGTCGACACAAGTCATATGCTGATGTTAGAAGAAGAGGGCTCGAATTTGCCATAGGTGAGTGGGTATTCTTGAAGGTGTCACCAATGAACGGGGTAATGAGATTTGGAAAGAAAGAAAAGTTGAGTCCACATTATATAGGTCCATATGAAATTGTCAGGAGATTTGGGCAAGTTGCGTATGAATTGGCACTACCCCAAGAACTCTCCACAGTTCATCCAGTGTTTCATATTTCGATGCTTTAAAAGTGCATAAGAGATCCATCACATATTGCTCCCATTGAAGATGTACAAGTTACGGAGGATCTCACCTATGGAGAGATACCTATTGATATTCTGGATAGACAAGTGAAGAGGTTAAGGAATAAAGACGTAGCTTCTATAAAGGTACTCTGGAGAAACCAGCAAGTAGTAGAGAGATCATATGGGAAACTGAAGAAATGATGAAGTCAAAGTACTCGTATTTGTTTCACACGGAAGAAACAGTTCAAAGTGCGGAAGGAGAGTAATAACAAGTAAGTATCTATAAGCATTATGTGTATATGTATATATGCAAACATAAAGGTACATTTGTTATAATTGGGAAGATGTTATTAACATTCGAGGATGAATGTTTCTAAGGGGGGAAGGATGTAACACCCCGTACATTTTTTTTACCTTAGTTTTGAGAGCAATAAGTACGTATTTTGTATTGTTTTTGATGGAATATTTGAGATTGTGCTAATAAATGTGGTTAGACCCTTGTAAGAGGCATTTGCGACTTTTTGGAGTGAAAAGTGAGGCTTGAAGGATTTCCAAGCAAAGGATCTTAAAGATAAGAGGCAAGCTAAAGATTTGAACTTGAAGAATCCAACCAAATCCGCAAAGAAAAGTCGAAGAAAGGAAGAAAATCAGAGTTTAAGTGTCAGGCGTGCCAGGCAGCGTACCGAGCCGCTTTTGACAGAAATTTTGATGGCATGGATAGCAGTGGGGCGCGCCAGGCAGCGTGCCAGGCCGCTTTTTGCCAAATTTCTTCTCCGACCACCAGTCTATAAATAGAGCTCTTGGGTTATTGTATCATTATTCCATCTTGGTAGGACTACTCTTGGGCGATTTTCGCATCCAAATTAGGGTTAATTCTTCTTCCTTTTTATTTTTATTTCTTTTTATAATTTTTTATCAATTTATGTTACATTAAGCCATGAGTGGCTAAAATTGCTTATTCTTAGGGTTGAGGCTACGAACATGAATCTCGTGAGTTGAATATTGTCTTAACATTTATGGAATTCTTTAAACATGAGATAGTTGGTGGATCATGCATGAAATTTGATGGGCTGAATTAACATGTGTTAATGGGCTAAATTTAAGGCCCAAAATTAAGTTATAAGACATGGCCCAAATGGGGAAAAATGACCCATTCTTATGTTGACCAAGTAAACATAACATTTATGACTAAGTATGTGGCTAAGCATGATCATAAGGGCCTATATAAAGGCACAAAAATCAGATTTTATTCCACAAAACACACATGCCATTTCTAGACAATTCCAAGATATTTCATTTATCTCTCAAACCCTAAGCCATCACTCCCTTAGACAAGATCATCCTCTTGTAAGCTTTGGTAAGTGTTTACTCTCATGGTTTCACATATAATATTATATGCTTAAGATGGTGTATAAATTATGTTGGTTATGTTGACAAAGTGTTGGACAGTTCACTATGTGTAAAACTGTCTACTTTTGCTCAATCGATAAAGGTCTTTGCCTTATAAACGTGAATGGAGACTTGTGGTATTGAAGGAAGTGAATTTGATGGATTAAATATCAACATGTAAGATGTGGTTATGTCCTTACCTTGATTTTTCTATGTGTATAGCCTGTGGGATTTTTGTGATGAAACGTATTGAGGTGACTTGATGGAGTGATTGTGACGTAGTGTTAATGAAGAAGCGTGAAGGATAAACTTGGTGTGAAATGCTATTGGTTTATGATGTCTTGGTAAATATGTGGAATGTTGTGGTATTTTTGGTATGACAATGCCGTGAATTTTATTGTAAAGGATGAAATGACGTTATAGGGCAATCATGTAACTCATTGTCGTCTATGCACTTGTAAGGTAGTTAGTTGTTAACATGAGCTCCGTTATGTACTTGTGTTGTAAAGTAAAACGTAAGGAAGGAGATGGATTATTGTATTCACATATAGGACTGTGTATTCATATTGGGAAGATAAGGTATGTAAGGTTACTCTTTCTGTATCCCTCTACAGCACATATTGTTCACATTGACATTGTACTTGTTCCATATCTCAATCCAGATTGTCATATAGTATTACCCACAGGACCAATTGTGATTCATATGTCTCATGTTCATTGACTAATATTTCAAAGTTCCAATAATGTACAATCACTAATGTATCACTCTTATAATGAAAGAAAGAAGTAATGTAGAATTGTTTGTATATTCTTGAGTAACATCCCAGGGGCGACAAAAAAGCCTAGCATGGGTTATCACAGTAACATCCCAGAGGCGACAGAAAATCCTAGCATGGGTTATCACAGTAACATCCCAGAGGCGACAGAAAAAGCCTAGCATGGGTTATCACAGTAACATCCCAGGGGCGACAGAAAAGCCTAGCATGGGTTAATCTCATCCCAGGGGTTAAAATACCTAGCATGGGTTAATCTCATCCCTGGGGCGATAAAAAATCCTAGCATGGGTTAATCACATCCCAGGGATTAAAATACCTAGCATGGGTTATCCTCTTTTACCACTGATCAGTTGGTCATTTGTTTATCATATGCTTTACAATTTCTTAATGCAAGGAAGAATAACGTTAAGTACTTATGAACGATGATGATAAATAACCATAAAGGCAAAGAAAGTAATGAAAGCAATGTACATGGTTCCATATATACAGAACGATGGTTTATCCATATTGACTATTCTCTTACAATTGGTTCCATTGAAGTACTTATGTATCATGCAGTTTCTTATGGCCTTACATACTCAGTACATTCTTCGTACTGACGTTTCTTGGGGGACTTACCTTACTTGTTGCAAGCACAGGTGCTAGTAGACCTCCACAGTAGGTTGCGGTCATTTGCGGATCATTAGTGAGCTCCAGTTGGTTCGGGGCTTTCCGAGTCACTATGTACATACGTTTTGGTATTGTGGTGTTGTAAATGTTGTATAAAGCTGGGACTTGGTCCCGACTGTAAGTTGGTTATGTCTATGTATCTGTAGAGGCTTTGTAGATGTTGTGGGACAAACGAAGGAATGCAAGGAATGTATGCTTTTGACATTGTGTCCCTAACGGCCAAGGTTCATAGATGTATATATCATATGTTCTACATGACTTCCGCCATTGGTATCTTCTATTTACATGAGAGAGAATGTTGTTCATATAGTGACATGCATATGAGTGTACATGAATGAAGATTGGTTCTCTCAGGCCTTAACGGCTTCGGGTGCCAGTCCGCCCCATTGGAATTTGAGGCGTGACAAAAGTGGTATCAGAGCAGGTCGTTCTAACGGTGTATATAAAGCCATGTCTGAGTAGAGTCTTGTTTATGGATGTGTTGTGCACCACATTTATAAGTAGGAGGCTACGAGACATTTAGAAGTTGTTTCTTTTCTTCATTTCTAGATCGTGCAATAGAGCCAATGTTGTAGGTGGAATGATATCTGACCATTGTAATTGATTTTCTTTGTTATAGTAAAATGTCGATGACAAGACAAGGTTGGGTCAAAGATAAGCAGGTAGATATGCTTGTCGGAGAAGGAACGAGTAAATCACCACCTGACCAAGCTAGTCAAGGTGGGGTTGACACCGAGTTTGCATCGCGGGCTTCTTCTACTTTTTCATCTCCAGAAGAGCTGAGAAGGAGAGAAGAACCTGTTGAACCACCTGTTAATGCTACTGAGCAGGATCTAAGAAATGCGGTGCAAATGTTGACTCGTATAGTTGCTGCACAAATTCAAGGACAAGTTGGTCCAATGACAAGTGAGGATGGCGCGGCTAGAGTAGCTAGTCGGCGGACACAAGCTTTTCTCAAATTAGACCCTCCCATATTCACTGGGTCTGATTCGAAAGCAGATCCACAGGATTTCGTGGACCAAATTCAAAGGGCTCTAGATGTTATGCACGTTACTAGTGTAGAAATAGTTGAGCTTGCAGCCTATAGATAGAAAGGAGAGGCGATATTATGGTACAAAGATTGGAAGTGATCTCGTTGTATCGGTGCAAATCCACCTAATTAGGAAGAATTTAAAGCGGCATTCCTTGACCATTATCTCCCATATGAGATCCGAGAGGCTCGTACGAATCAGTTTTTAAATCTTCGTCAAGGGAATAAAAGTGTCAGAG
This sequence comes from Capsicum rhomboideum, assembly GCA_031232105.1. Classification (NCBI taxonomy): domain Eukaryota; kingdom Viridiplantae; phylum Streptophyta; class Magnoliopsida; order Solanales; family Solanaceae; genus Capsicum; species Capsicum rhomboideum. The sequence goes on along the minus strand of CP124712.1, from coordinate 41,248,706 downwards.
AATACAGTCTGCAGTTTAATTCTTTGGCTCGATATGCTCCGAATGTAGTGGCCAAAATGGAAGATAGAGTCCATCGATATGTGGATAGACTGGAGCCATATTTGGTGAGGGACTGTACCATTGCTACTTTGAACAGAGATATGGATATAGCCAAAATTCAGGCTTTCACACAGAAGATGGAGGATCAGAGGTAAAGAAGAAGGGTACACGAATTTGAAAGAGGGCCGTCAAAGAGGGCTAGACCTGTAGGGCAGTCTATGGTATCCCAAGGAGAATCTAGGCCTCAGATGTTTCCTAGACCACCTAGACCATCATTCTCTTATTCCACAGCAGACACTCAACCTCAATTCCGAGGGTTTAGGGGTAGTCATTTTGGGCAGAGTAGAGGGATGCAAGGTTCACAGACAGCAGGATTTTCTCGTCCTCTGTGTCAGTACTGCGGAAGGTATCATTTAGGTGAATGGTTATTGGGGACAAATGTGTGCTTTCGTGTGGTATGACGGGGTACATAATGAGAGAATGCCTACAAAGGGGCACGAGTGGTATAGCACGACCTACGGGATCAACCGTTGCATCATCATCATCGGTTCCTTCCCTAGGTAGAGGAGTACAGCCTATTGGGCGTGGTAGAGGTGATAGAGGAGCAGCTAGTTCCAGTGGAGCCCAGAATCGCACCTATGCTCTAGTGGACCGACAGAATTCAGAGGTTTCTCCTGATGTCGTCACAGATACATTATCCATACTTTCGCATAATGCATATGCATTGATTGATCCGGGTTCTACATTATCATATGTTACTCCGTTGATTGCTGCGAAATTTGAAAGAACACCAGAATTATTAATTAAGTCATTTGAAGTATCTACACCAGTTGGTGAATCTATTGTTGCAAAAAGAGTATATCGTAATTGTGTAGTAACTGTGTGTGATCATGATACGTTGGCTGATCTTATTGAACTGGAAATGGTGGATTTTGATGTCATAATGGGTATGGATTGGTTGGCTTCCTGTTATACCATGGTAGATTGCCGAGCTAAGAAAGTACATTTTTATTTTCCACAAATGAATGTTCTTGAATGGAAGGGTAATGTAGGGGCACCGAGAGGAAAATTTATTTCCTATCTTAAATCCAGGAAAATGATAGCCAAGGGGTACATATGCCATTTAGTAAGAGTGCAAGATACCGATGTGAAGTCACCAACTCTTCAATCGGTTCCAGTAGTAAATGAATTCCTTGATGTATTTCCTGAAGATCTTCCAGGTTTACCTCCAGAACGGGAAGTAGAGTTTGGTATTGATGTGATGCCAGGCACTCAGCCTATCTCTATTCCTCCGTATAGAATGGCTCCAGCAGAATTGAGAAAATTGAAGGAGCAATTAAAAGACTTGATGGACAAGGGGTTCATAAGGCCTAGTATGTCCCCGTGGGGTGCACCAGTATTATTTGTACGGAAGAAAGATGGCACATTGAGAATGTGTATTGACTATCGGCAATTGAATAAGGTAACGATCAAGAACAAATATCCCCTCCCCAGAACTGACGATTTGTTTGATCAGTTACAGGGTGCCAAATGTTTTTCAAAGATTGACTTGAGATAAGATTACCATCAAGTCGGGGTTAGAGACAAAGATATACCCAAGACAGCTTTTCGAACACGGTATGGTCACTATGAATTTTTAGTTATGTCATTTGGACTAACAAATGCACCAGCTGTTTTCATGGATTTGTTGAATAGGGTGTTCAAGGTATTCTTGGATGTATTCGTGACCATATTCATAGATGATATTCTGGTTTATTCAAGATCACAAGTGGACCATGCCAATCACTTACGGCAGGTGTTACAGATTCTCCGGGATCGTAAGTTGTATGCAAAGTTCTCTAAATACGAATTTTGGTTAAAATCCGTAGCATTCTTGGGTCACCTTGTGTCGGATGAAGAATAAAGGTAAATACACAAAAGATTGAAGCGGTGAAAAATTGGCCAAGACCTACGACGCCTACAGAGATTCGTAGTTTTCTTGGATTGGCAGGTTATTATAGGAGATTTGTTGAAGGGTTTTCTTCTATTGCTGCACCTTTAATGAAGCTAACACACAAGACAATCATGTTTCAGTGGAATGATGCATGTGAGAAAATTTTTCAAGAGCTGAAAGATAAATTGACTTCTACACCTGTACTGGTACTTCCAGAAGGCACAGAGGGGTATGCAGTATATTGTAATGGTTCAGGAGTTGATTTAGGATGGGTATTAATGCAGCACGGTAATGTAATAGCTTATACCTCACGACAGTTAAGGCGGCCACATGAGAGAAATTACCCAACACATGATCTTGAGTTAGCAGCTGTAGTATTTGCTTTAAAGATATGGCGCCATTATTTGTATGGAGTTCATGTTGACATCTACACCGATCATAAGAGTTTGCAATATATATTTGAGAAGAAGGACCTAAATCTGAGGTAGCGGAGGTGGCTGGAACTCTGAAAAGATTATGATATTGATATCTTATATCATCCAGGGAAAGCGAATGTAGTAGCCGATGCATTAAGTGGAAAAACAATAGGAAGCACTAATGATTATTTGATGTAAAAGCAAGGTATAGTCAAGGATCTACATCAACTAGCCAGCTTGGGAGTTCGTCTTCTTGAATCTCCAAGTGAAAGGGTTATTGTGCAAAATGCAGCAGAATCTTCATTAGTAGTTGAGGTGAAAGAGAAACAGGATGCGGATCCTATGTTATTGCAGCTGAAAGAGAATGTACAGCAGGGTTTGACAAAGGAATTTGATATTATGCAAGAAGGAGTACTTCAATGCCAAGGTAGATTGTGTGTACCGGATGTAGATGAGCTAAGGAGATGGATTATGACAGAGGCACATCATTCACGGTATTCTATTCATCCGGTAACTACCAAAATGTACCATGATTTGAAATAAATGTATTGGTGGGGTAATATGAAGAAGAACATTGCAGAATTTGTAGCTCAATATCCAAATTGTCAACAAGTAAAAGTAGAGCATCAGAAACCTGGAGGTTATATGCAATGTATCAATCTTCCAGTCTTGAAATGGGATATGATTAACATGGATTTCATCACAGGTTTTCCTCGTACACTCCAAAAATTTGATTCCATATGGGTAATAGTTGACAGGCTTATCAAGTCAGCGCATTTCCTACCATTCAAGACCACCTATACAGCCGAAGATTACGCAAGGTTGTATGTTAATGAGATAGTGAGATTACATGGGATTCCAATATCTATTATATCAGACAGGGAAGCTCAATTTACTGCATATTTTTGGAAAACTTTTTAGAAGAGCTTGGGTACACAAGTGAATTTGAGTACGTCTTTTCATCCTCAGACAGATAGACAAGCAGAACGTACTATCCAAACACTTGAAGATATGCTACGAGCTTTCACATTGGACTTTAAAGGTAGTTGGGATGATCATCTACCTCTTATTGAATTTTCTTACAATAATAGCTATCATTCAACTATCAAAATGGCACCTTATGAAGCTTTATATGGAAAAAAGTGTAGATCGCCAATTGGATGGTTTGAAGTGGGTGAAACTGCTTTACTTGGGCCAAATATTGTTCATCAAGCTATGGAGAAAGTTAAGGTGATACAACAGCGGCTACAAACAGCCCAAAGTCAACACAAGTCATATGCTTATGTTAGAAGAAGAGGGCTCGAATTTGCCATAGGTGAGTGGGTATTCTTGAAGGTGTCACCAATGAAAGGGGTAATGAGATTTGGAAAGAAAGGAAAGTTGAGTCCACGTTATATAGGTCCATATGAAATTGTCAGGAGATTTAGGCAAGTTGCGTATGAATTGGCACTACCCCAAGAACTCTCCACAGTTCATCCAATGTTTCATGTTTCGATGCTTCGAAAGTGCATAGGAGATCTATCTTGTATTGCTCCCATTGAAGATGTACAAGTTACAGAGGATCTCACCTATGAAGAGATACCAATTGCTATTCTAGATAGACAAGTGAAGAGGTTAAGGAATAAAGACGTAGCTTCCATAAAGGTACTTTGGATAAATCAGCAAGTAGAAGAGATTACATGGGAAGCTGAAGAAATGATGAAGTCAAAGTACCCTTGTTTGTTTCACCCGGAAGAAATGGTTCAAAGTGCGGAAGGAGAGCAATAACAAGTAAGTATCTATAAGCATTATGTGTATATGTATATATGCTAACATAAAGTTGCATTTGTTGTAAATGGGAAGATGTTATTAACATTCGAGGACGAATGTTTCTAAGGGGAGAAGGATGTAACACCCCGTACATTTTGTTTACCTTATTTTTGAGAGCAATAAGTACGTATTTTGTATTGTTTTTTATGGAATATTTGAGATTGTGCTAATAAATGTGGTTAGACCCATGTAAGAGGCGTTTGCGACTTTTTGGAGCATTTTTGGAGTGAAAAGTGAGGCTTGAAGGACTTCCAAGCAAAGGATCTTAAAGATAAGAGGAAAGCTAAAGATTTGAACTTGAAAAATCCAACCAAATTCGCAAAGAAAAGTCGAAGAAAGGAAGATAATTGGAGTTTAAATGTCAAGCGCGCCAGGCAGCGTGCCGGGCCTCTTTTGACAGAAATTTTGATGGCCTGGACAGTAGAGGGGCGCGCCAGGCAGCGTACCAGGCCGCTTTTTGTCAAATTTCTTCTCCGACTACTAATCTATAAATAGAGCTCTTGGGTTATTGTATCATTATTCCATCTTGGTAGGACTACTCTTGGGCAATTTTGACATCCAAATTAGGGTTAATTCAACTTTTTATTTTATTTTTATTTCTTTTTATAATTTTTTTATCAATTTATGTTACATTACACCATGAGTGGCTAAAATAGCTTATTCTTGGGGTACAACATGAATCTTGTGAGTTGAATATTGTCTTAACATTTATGGAACTCTTTAAACATGCGATAGTTGGTGGATCATGCATGAAATTTGGTGGGCTGAATTAACATGTGTTAATGGGCTAAATTTAAGGCCCAAAATTAAGTTATAAGACATGGCCCAAATGGGGAAAATTGACCCATTCTTATGTTGACCAAGTAAACATAACATTTATGACTAAGTATGTGGCTAAGCATGATCATGAGGGCCTATATAAAGGAACAAAAATCAGATTTATTCCACAAAACACACATGCCATTTCTAGACAATTCCAAGATTTTTCTTTTATCTCTCAAACCCTAAGCCATCACTCCCTTGGACAAGATCATCCTCTTGTAAGCTTTGGTAAGTGTTTACTCTCATGGTTTCATATATTATATGCTTAATATGGTGTATAAATCATGTTGGTTATGTTGACAAAGTGTTGGACAGTTCACTATGTGTAAAACTGTCTACTTTTGCTCAATCGGTAAAGGGCTTTGCCTTATAAACGTGAAAGGAGACTTGTTCTATTGAAGGAAGTGAATTTTATGGATTAAATATCAACATGTAAGATGTGGTTATGTCCTTACCTTGATTTTTCTATGTGTATAGCATGTGGGATTGTTGTGATGCAATGTATTGAGGTGACTTGATGGATTAATTATGACGTAGTGTTAATTAGGAAGCGTAAAGGATAAACTTGGTGTGAAATGCTATTGGTTTATGACGTCTTGGTCAATATGTGGAATGTTGTGGTATTGTTGGTATGATAATGTCGTGAATTGTATTGTAAAGGATGAAATGACGTTATAGGGCAATCATGTAACTCATTGTCGTCTTATGCACTTGAAAGGTAGTTAGTTGTTAACGTGAGCTCCGTTATGTACTTGTGTTGTAGAGTAAAATGTAAGGAAGGAGCTGGATTATTGTGATATGTGTATTCATATTGGGAAGATAAGGCATGTAAGGTTACTCTTTCTGTATCCCTCTGCAGTACATATTGTTCACATTGACATTGTACTTGTTCCATATCTCATTCCAAGTTATCATATAGTATTACCCACAGGACCAATTATGATTCACATGTATCATGTTCATTGACTAATATTTCAAAGTTCCAATAATGTACAATCACCAATGTATCACTCTTATAATGAAAGAAAGAAGTAATGTAGAATTGTTTGTATATTCTTGAGTAACATCCCAGGGGCGACAAAAAAGCCTAGCATGGGTTATCACAGTAACATCCCAGAGGTGACAGAAAAGCCTAGCATAGGTTATCACAGTAACATCCCAGAGGCGATAGAAAATCCTAGCATGGGTTATCACAGTAACATCCCAGAGGCGACAGAAAAGCCTAGCATGGGTTATCACAGTAACATCCCAGGGGCGATAGAAAATCCTAGCATGGGTTAATCTCATCCCAGGGGCTATAGAAAAGCCTGGCATGGGTTAATCACATCCCAGGGATTAAAATACCTAGCATGGGATATCCTCTTTTACCACTGATCAGTTGGTCATTTGTTTATCATATTCTTTACAATTTCTTAATGTAAGGAAGAATAACGTTAAGTAATGAACGATTATGAGGAATAACCGTAAAGGCAAAGAAAGTAATGAAAGCAATGTACATGGTTCCACATATACAGAACGATGGTTTATCCATATTGACTATTCTCTTACAATTGGTTCCATTGAAGTACTTGTGTATCATGCAGTTTCTTATGGCCTTACATACTCAGTACATTCTTCGTACTGACGTCCCTTGGGGGATTTACATTACTTGCTGCAGGCACAGGTGCTAGTAGACCTCCACAGTAGGTTGCGGGTCATTTGAGGATCATTGGTGAGCTCCAGTTGGTTCGGGGTTTTTCGAGTCACTATGTACATATATTTTGGTATTGTCGTGTTGTAAATATTGTATAAAGCGGGGACTTGGTCCCGACTGTAGGTTGGTTATGTCTATGTATCTGTACAGGCTTTATAGATGTTGTGGGACAAATGAAGGAATGCAAGGAATGTATGCTTTTGACATGGTGTCCCTAACGGCCAAGTTTCATATATGTATATATCATATGTTCTACATGACTTCCGCCATTGGTATCTTGTATTTATATTAGAGAGAATGTTGTTCATCTAGTGACATGCATATGAGTGTACATGAATGAAGATTGGTTCTCTCGGGCCTTAACGGCTTCGGGTGCCATTCCGCCCCGTTGGAATTCGAGGCGTGACAGTTGTAGCTTCAGCCACTAAACTAGTGGTATCTATGATTCTAGAACCTTTAGCAACCACCAAATCGCCTTCAAAATTTCTAATGCATAAAGCAATAGAGATAGGGCTAGGATTTCCCCTACAAGCACCATCTATATTTCCTTTCATCTAGTCATTAGCAGGGGGCAGCCATGACATAACTCTAAGATAATAATTACTCCTATATCTCTGCAAAGCATCCATGATGTTAGTCCAATGCCTTTCTGTTATCTCCATTTGAAATCTTATTGACAAATTTAACAATAGTATCATTAATCTCCCAGAACACCTTCCTCTCATGATATGAACTTCCATGTAAAATTGTGTTCCTTCTTTTCTGTAGAAATTAAATAATTACCATAGACACAACATTAAAAATAGCTTCATTCTACAATTTCCTTCACAATTTCTCCATAGCCTCATACACTGTTTCAAGTTGAGTCTCTATTCAATAATTCCATCTGCACCACAATAATAATTCCACACCTTTTCAGTAACCTCTTCTTTAAGAAAAAGATGATTGATTGTTTCCCTCTCAGGGCTGTTACAACATCCACATGTTTCAACAATTTCAAAATTCCACATATACATTAGGGCAGCAACAGGAACCAATCTTAACCATATCCTCTAACTAAGAAAAAAGTACTTGAAAGGCAACCCTTTGAACCATAAAACCTTTACATCTTTATTAATAGCAGTTATTTGCCTTAGTAAATCCCAAGCACTCTTTGTAGTAGACTTACTATTAATATTTTTGGTACACCAAGGTTTGTCCATCACATTTTCATAACAAACATGACCCATATTATCCCTGACATGATCCACCACATAGTTTGGGACTGCATCCTTCATTTTCTCAAAATCCTATCCCTCTTCTTTAAGAAATTCCCCAATATCCTTCAAAGAAAGACAAGACTAAATCTCTGTTGGATGAATAAACAGTGGACCAGTGTTAGTCCAATTATCAAACCAAATGGTTAAAGTTTCACTCCTTGATTCCCACCAAAGAAATTGTTCAACCTTTTCCTTGTTGCTCAATATAGCTTTCCACACATGAGATCCCCCCTCTCCATTGACCAATGATGGGATTTGTTTCTTAAAATATTTGTTCCAAAGAAAGTTAGACCACAAATTACTTTGTTTCCTAAACCTCCACCATAACTTAGCATGCATAGCCTGAGATACATCTGCAAGGGATCTAAACCCTAACCCCCCCCCCCTCCTACTTAGGTAGGCAGACCTTATTCCAAGAAGATTATTGTTTTCTTCTACCAAATTCTTTATTGTGCTAGAAGAATTTTGCAAAAGTTCTTTAAAGATATTTAAGAACACTTTTAGGGGGAACAATTACTGAAAGGACATAGATGGAGATACTTTGTGGAACGTTTTTTACTTCTTTACCCCCATAAGATAGAAACCTACCCTTTCAAATTTGTAGTTTACTCCTGACCTTATCCATCAGATTTGCATAATGCTCCTTCTTCTTTTTCGAATGAGAGATAGGACAACCAAGGTATTTTGGGGGAAAGGAACCTCTGACCATCCCTGTAACATGTTCCATTTGCTGAATCACTCCTCCAGGTGTGTTTTGATGCATATAAAGGAAGATTTTATCCCTATTCACCTTCTCTACTGATTCCTTCTCATATTCCTGTAAAATTATCATAATTTTCTCCAAAGAATAAACATTAGAAGGGGAAAAATTATGGTGTCATCAGCATAGCTAAGTGGTTTAGATTTGAGCTCCACTTAGGCATACCATACCCCATATAAGAATAATCATCAAATAGCTGACTAAGAGCCCTTGTCATGACCTCAACATATAAAATAAAGAGAGCAGGGGATAGAGGACCCCCCCTGCTTCACCCCTAGTGGAGTGGAAAAAACCTACTGATTTTCCATTTAATGACACTAAATAGTAGTTATTAGAAAGCAGTCTCCAAATCACATCCACGACTCTATTAGAGAAACCCATTTTTCTGAGAACTTTCATCAAGAAGTACCAAGAGACTCTATCATATGCTTTAGCCATATCCAGCTTTAGCACTATATTGTAGGGTTTTCCTCTTTTCCCTATATCAGTAACCAATTTTTATAGTAATCACATATTTTCAACAATATTTTTTCCTTTGACAAAGCCAGATTAATTAGGAGAGATCAATCTTGGTAGAATATTCTATAATCTATCATGAACAATTATTGGAAGAATCTTATTCATAAAATTTCTAAGATTAGTGGGTCTCAAATCTAAAAAAGTTTGTACATTGTCTTTTGTAGGGATGAGAACTCAGTATGAGTAATAAATTTAGGAAGGGTATTACCTGCAAAGAAATTCACCACCAATCTAATTACATCACCACTTATAATATCCCAGCAAGACTGGTAAAATCTCCCAAATAGACCATCAGGACCACAAGCACTATCACCATTTAAACTAAAAATAGCCTTTTTAATCTCTGCATCTTCAGGAATGGCCCCTAACAGAACATTAGCCTATTCTGTCACTAATTCAGGAATGTGTTCAATAAGAGGAAACTCTATAGCATCTCTCTATTGAGTGAACTATTTCTGATAGAAAACTATGGCTTCATTAGCAATTTGGTCCTCCTCTTCTAACCAACAACTCAGGTCATTTAATATTTTGGACACCTTGAGTCTATTTCTCCGTCCTTTGACAAGACTTTGAAAGAACCTTGTGTTTCTATCTCCACTTTCAAACCAATCATACCCATCCTTCTGCTACCAATAACTCTCCTCTAAATAAAGGTATTTAATATATTCACCCTTAGCCTTCTGCATCATAGCCCTATTATTCTAAGAAGAATGGTCTTCAAACAACTTCTCCTTTATTTTGGCTATTTTTTCTCTGATGAGTAACTATTGAAATATATCTCTATAAGCTTGTCTACTCCACAAAGTGAGAGCCGTATTAACCTGCTTAATCTTTCTTTTGAAATCTAATAATGGATTTTTTAAGCAATCAACTACCCAATATCTTCTAACCACTTCCTTGAAGTCAACATGATTAGTCCAAAATTTCAGGAACTTAAATGGCCTTTAAAACATGATAGCTCTATTCTCGCAGCTTAGAAGCAAAGGATCATGGTCTGACCCATCTCTAGATAAATGCTCAATCTCAGCATGTGAAAAAATGTCCTGAAAACCAGAATTAGTCAAACATATGTTAGTATCTCAAAAATACAATCAGCTCCTGCTCTTCCATTCCACCAAGTAAAAAGACTCCCCTTATACTGCACTTATGTCAGATTATAAGATTCAATACAATTTTGGAAATCCTCCACCTCAACATCAATCACTAGAAATCCACCAATTTTCTCTACCCAATTTAGCACAGTATTAAAATCACACCCTATTACCCAAGGACTGTTTAAGCCATTGGAAATAGAGTAAATGTTATCCCATAGCTCCAATCTTTGCATCCTATCATAATTTGCATATACAACTATCACTAAGAAAGCATTTCCACTAGATTGATCACACAACTATATGGAAATTTGTTATTCTGTATCACTAACAACAGTAGCATTCAAACCATGGTTAACAAAGAACCAATTTTTTCCATTATAATTATGAAACACTAAAAGTATCTGAATCATGTTCTTATATATGTTAATGGTTTTGGAGTGTTGAAATTGCTCTAATAAATCCATGAAATAAAATTTATGAAACTTGTGAAGCATTTGAACTCTCTGAAATCCCTTTGTGACTTAACATACCTGATATCCCATATTATTGGCTTTATTGATTTTTTGACTTTTGTGCACCTCTATTCCTCTTTGGTTGGACTCTGACAGGAGGTTTAGCCTCCCTATTTCCCTATTTCTTCCTCTTCCTTGCATATTTGATTGATTTAATAGCCTTTGGAGACATACCAACATCTCTAATAATATCATCTTCAACCTGATCTGAAGCTCCCTTACCCTCACCACCTTTTAATATTTTAAAAACCTCTACCTCCTTAAGATTATAGGTTAGAATATTTGAAGTACCTCATTAGGAGACTCAATTGCACCACTCCAAATTTGAGTTTTATATATATCTAGAGGAGTGTCTACAAGAATCAATTTATTGTCCCCTATTATAGTCAGGGTAGCTTCTTTGTTGCATCTCTGCATCTTCCTGTATTTTATATTGTTGATTGTTGATGTTAAGCCTTGTTCCTGATCTTTAATATCATTATAGTGTTGTTTCTTTGCAGGGGTTTCTGAATGTTTTTCAATTTCCTCACTTAGAGAAAGATCATCTCTATTGACCAAGGTATTATCCCCCTCTGCTGACTCAGAGTCTTGTATACTAGTAGGAATGTTACTCTTGTCTGATTCACCTTCATTATGCACTACCAGATTGCTCTGTATCTCTATAGATGGATCCAAACTTAGGTCTCTTTCTGAGTCTGCAGTAGCAACTTCACTTTGAGTATCTCCAACATTACCTAAGGTACAGTCATTTAATGTCTCTGTGGACTTATGATTTGTTGGAATGTTGCTCACAGCTGATTGTACATTCTTTGTGACTCCCATGATTTTCAACTAAGGGAGCTAAATTTAGCTCTTTTTCATGGCTATGAAATGACCTTGAGATCCAATCTTTAGTGGACTGCTTCTTGACCCCCTCTCCTTGATTTTCATTAACTTGATCAGTGCTTATTTATGTAATAACTTTATCTGTTGCATCAGTGACATCTGTGAGTTCCTCTACTTCTTCTTTCAATGCTGTAAAAGGGTTGTTATTGTGAATCTCTTTATCTAGTGATACAGCCTTTTCACTAAGGTACCCTTTATTAATGAATCTTTTCCTAGTAGGATTCCAATGCTGATAGTGATTTGTCTTTCTTCCTCCTTGCTCTTTTGATGGGCTAGCTTCAACCTCTCTATGATGAATGTTATTACCTGATCAATTTTCTCCTGTTGTACTGGTTTCAATTCTGTGTGTAATACCCTACACTCCTACTCATTATGCCCTTGAAGTTTACATTTCTTATTGTATTTAGGTAGAAAGTCACATTTGATCTTCACCTTTTCTATTCTTGATTACTTTGTATTCGCATTGACAATCTCCATCTCTACACAATTAGAAAGGTAAACTAGAAGATCCACTTGTACCTTATAGCACAACTACGTCTAGTTTTGTTCACTGTAGCTAGATCCAGATGTATTGGTTTCCCAATAGTCGAGGCTAATGAAAATAATGATTCTTTTATAAAGTATGTCGGCTTGAGATCAGGGAAAGAGATCCATGCCATAGCTTGCAGAGTTTCCTCTCCAATCTTGAACTTAGCATCGTAAATTAGGGGTCGCATCTGATAGGAGTATCCTTCTTTTTCATTAATATAGTAAACATTCTTGGCCATCACATTCACAAAATCCTCTATAAGTTCAAATCTCATAAGAATGTGATGATTTCTTAAAAAACCAATTTTAAAATCTCCTTTCACCTTTAATTGCTTAGGTAACTGAATTTGAAGATCTTTCAATTTTGGTCGGCCATAAGAAAACTTCCCAATTACTGCAAATTGCAGTTCTTTAATTGTATTCATTTGATCCACTTCTTCCTCTATCCACACCATTCGAGGGATACCATTAACATAACTGAGCTTCTTTATTAGTATGGGTTGAATAAAAGGCTTAGGCTGAGCTTTGGGGGCATTAATAGTCAAGGGATTCAACAATTTTGCATATTGTTCTTGGAGATTTGATGGATCTTTGGTTGGTGATGACTTTTTAGGCAATGTACTAGGCACGTTGGACGAATTTTGGGGTAAGGGAGGGAAATTTTCATGAGAATTAGTAAGAGTTGACTGGCCAGCCCTAGAATTAGGTTGACCAGTATCCTGAATGGACATTTATGGTGAAAAGAAGGGTTTAAAGGTTGATGATGGCTAGGTTAGGCATAAGATAGAAAAGATCTTTTTCCCATGCTAAATCCACGATCTTTCTCTTCTTAGGTCCGATGGTGCTTTCTTTTATTTGACTTTTTTTCTTCATTTCCCTTAATTGATCTCTTTTCGCTAACTTTGAGGGGTTTCCCTATCAAATCAAGTATAGGGTCGTCCTCCTCTAACTCCACCAATGGCGGATCAAGGAACCCAAAAGTGGGAGCCTTTTTTAGTGCGGCGATATTGGCTTGGGCCTTTTTCAGTTCAGCCGTAAACATAGCCAAATCTGGGATCGACAGTTCCTACAACTCCATATCATCTATACGGGCCTGTAGATTTTCATACGGCCTCAACTCTTCCTTAATTGTTTGATCCATAAAGAGCTTGAATTGTTTAGCCTATTCCTGTAATAGTCTCTCAAACTTTTTCTACTTCTTTACCACTTTGATAAAATTTTGTGGAGTGAACCAAAACTCCAAATATGCAGGTGGCATAGATGTTGTGTCAGCAGTCTCAGTAGTTGGGGTATCAGCCTCAGCCCCGAATACAGTAGACACACCTTGTGGATCAATAGTAATAATGGCTAAAGGTATACTTGAAGGAGTGTCGGTCACCTCTGGAGTAGTTTATGATTGAGGTCCAAATGATGGAGGTTTGAGGACCCTCAACTCAAACTTAGAATCATCCCGTGTCTTATCAATGTCCTAGGTCTTGGTGACCATTACCTCATCAGTGATCCCACTCAGAATAGGTACCTTTGCAAGTATACATAATTAGGTCACCAAAACAAGGAATAGAAATGATGTAGCAGTTTTTGTAGCCCTTGAATGCATTTTATCCGCAATTACTTGCCCGAAATTCACCTTGAACCCCTCTATCAAATTAGCAATCAACACAGCCTTTGTCTTGTCTAAGTTGGTATCACCACCTGTAGGCATCAATCATAACCGTACCACAGCCCACCAAAATTTTGCCACGAAGCTCAATGATGACTTAGTTATCTGTTCCTTCGTGTTCTGTAACCACGAAGGTTCACCATTTTCTATCAATATTTGTGCTATCTAAGGTCGTTGCCAAGATGCTGACATAATTCGATGTTCAAAATCTGGGGTGATAGTTAGAGGTTCATAGAGTTGGCCCAAAAGAATCCGATTGATTGTATGCTCAGAAATTTCCATAGAAACCTTTCGAATTGAGAACCTGACCAACAAGGGTTTGTCACATGCTTTCTGCCCCTTATTGTATTTTTCTTAAGGATGGCTAAATAATTTGCAAAGAATTCACAAACAATGACAGGGAAGTAGCTCCCCGGTGGTGTACTTATCCAAACCAAACTGTACTCATTGAACCACCGCTCAATATCTGGGTACTCTAGTAGCTCTGTTGTTATAATCTGACACTCTTCTCTAAAGGGTCTCTTTAGACTTCTCATTTTGGTTGGAAAGATTCCATCTTGGTAATGTTTTTCTGCTCCCTCAACTTTCCATTGAATAGACTCTCTAACCCCCAGGGCTTTACTTCTGATGACCTCACCCCTCTCCGATTCAGGTTCTTTTTCTGGACTTTTAGTGGCCTCATCACCACCTTTTTCATTTGGATTAGAGCTTGAGTTGTCACTGCCTTCCCTATCACTACTGGAGTCTCTACTTGACCACTCACCCTCCTCATCAAACTGGGAGGAATTAGCTCGTTGCCTGGCAGTTTTCCTGGTAGAATAGCTTGGTGTTTTAGTTTCCTCAACCAGATTTTTTGGTTTATCTCATAACCTCAGGGTTGATAAAGACCTGTCTTGACTCCTTCTTGCTCCACCACATAATATGGGAAGTTTTCAAGACATGGCACCTGTAGAGGGAATAAATTAGTCATTGTACAAACTAAAACTTAAAGCAAAATATTTGAATTTAAAAATTATTTGTACTTGACGGACTGAGGTGATGATTCATCATAGATGTGACGGCTCATCAACCCCAACTATCAGTAGCTTCTAGTTTAATAGTCACAGGTGACAGCTTACCCTAATAGTTTGTCACAACCCTGATGGATTATCAAATGAACTATCAGGCCAAGGCAGAAAACACAGGTCATTTTTGTCGTTTTGATGATTTGCCTTGGCAGTTCATCACACATGTGACTATTCAAAAGTTGATCCATGAGGGATATCCAGTCAATATTTCTCATTGAGGCATATTTTCAAACACTTGTCGGGCAACCCTTTTTTCTTGATTAGTCTTTTGGATTTCCCTTCACTTAAACAATTTTAACTCACACATGATCATTTTGGTGTAATTATATTACTCAGCATTCGCCCATTGGGTTTCCCTACAATTCAAATTTGAGTATAACACAACCTCCTTCAAATTTAAACAATAAAGAATTGAAGGTTGTGTTGTCTCCATTCCACTAGAAAATAACAATAGAAATTAAACTAAAATTAATGTGGTTCATGCATGAGCATACCTGGATTTCAGATAATTAATTGAAATACTTCTAGTATTGGTCTTGTGCACATAACTATGGTTACAGAGTGAGAGGAGTATGTGTGAAGTTTGAAGTATTGGGTAAAAGGTTAAAGTAGAGATGGGATTTGAGTGATGGGATTAATTGACTTAGGTCATTGGTAATTGATGATGAAGGGGAGTTATTATTTTGAGTATTGGGTATCTTGGTTTAAAGATGGAAAGAAGATGGAGAGAAACTATTTAATCTTTTAAAACAATTCTCTTAAATCGACTTGAAGTGGATGCAGGTGAGAGTGTTGGGTAGGTATAGGGTTTGGTTACTATTGGATCAGGTCGGGTCAATCGAGATTATAAAAAAAAGTGCACTTACCTGTGACACCAAGGTGTGATGGACCATCAAGCTCGTGACAGTTTACCAAGCATACCGTCGTTATTAAGTTGAAAGGACCCCCAATGGGTTAGGTATGATGCTAGGCTTTGACGGTTCGGCAAATGTGTGATGGGTCACCACATGAACTGTCAGCCTTAACCAGACTGTCGTCTTTCTTTCATTCTTGTGATGCTCAGTTTGACGGCTCGTCAGAGAGGTGACGGTTTATCATATGAGCCGTCAAGCCTTAACCATTATATTTCCTTTCCCTATTTCTCTTAACGATTTAAGTTGACAACTCATCAGAGCCTGACATTTCGTCAGGAAAACTATCACTCTCTAACAGAATGTCCTCCTAGTCATCTTCACCTGTACTTTCTTTTCCTGTACACTTCACATACAAATTAACCATATTCAATAAGAACTACTCTAAAAGTCATTTTACAACAACAAGATATGGGTTGCCTCCCACTAGAACCTAATTTAA
The DNA here is from genome assembly GCA_031232105.1 of Capsicum rhomboideum. Taxonomy (NCBI): domain Eukaryota; kingdom Viridiplantae; phylum Streptophyta; class Magnoliopsida; order Solanales; family Solanaceae; genus Capsicum; species Capsicum rhomboideum. The sequence continues at coordinate 41,232,357 of CP124712.1, read as the reverse complement.
CATCACGGAATGACTTGGGTATCTTGACTACTCAGACTTTGTCGGGATACACCAGTGATAACAACTTTACCTCTTTTGGTACTCCAACGTATTATTTGACCCATTGACCATTTACCTTAAAAAACTTCCCATCTTTGTTTTCCAACTCCGCCACTGCAGATGGAAACACTTAAGTAACTTTGAATGGTCCAGACCATTTTGATTTAAGGTTTCCCAAAAACAATTTGAACCTTCAATTGAACAACAGTACCAAGTCACCCACCTTAAACTCTCTCTTTTCAATTCTCCTATCGTGGTACAATTTCATTTTCTCCTTATAGAGGATAGCCCTCTCATAAGCTCAAAGTCGAAACTCATCCATCTCATCCAGTTATTCCAGCCTCAAATTTGTAGCCTCACTCAAACTCAATATAAGCTTTTTGAGAGCCCACAAAGCCTTGCGCTCAAGCTCTACCGACAAATGACAAACTTTACCGAAGACGAGTTGGTAAAGGGACATACCTATTGCCATTTTGAAAGCAGTACGATAAGGCCATAGTGCATCATCAAGTTTACAAGACCAATCTCTATGGTTAGAATTCACAAACTTTGTCAATATCATCTTAATTTCTCGATTTGACACCTCATTTGCCCACTGGTTTATGGGTGATAGGGAGTAGCCACCTTGTGCTGTTTCACTACTTACTTAGCTAGGGCTGAACAGAACACCCTGTTCCAAAATGGAATTCCCCATCAATATAATAGTGCAAGGGGTGCCAAACCAAGAGAAAATGTTCTTTTTCAAGAACATCACCACACTCTTACCTTCGTTGTCTGCTAAGACCATAGCTTCTACCTATTTGGATACATACTTCACTGCTACCAAGATGTACTTGTGACCATAAGATCTCATAAATGGGCCCATTAAATCAATGCCCCACACATCAAACAACTCCACTTCTAGTATTTTAGACATAGGCATTTCCTGATTTCACGAAATCGAACCCTGCCATTGGCATTGATCACATGCTTTGGCAAAGTCTTATGCATATTTGTGGATAGTGGGCTAATAATACCCACATTACAGTATCTTTCCTATTTTACGATCACTTGCATGATGTCCCCTCACTAAGAATGAGTGACAATCCCACAAAATACCTAGCATTTCCACCTCTGGCACATATCTTCTGATAATATTATCAGCACATAGTTGAAACAGATAGGGCTCATCCTAGAAGTAATTGCTCACATGATGAAGAAATTTTCTTTCTTTGATGGAAACTCAAATCTTTCAGTATCATGTCAATGACCAAATAGTTAGAAAAGTTGGTATACCATGGTACAAGATCAAGAGAGGTAACGAGTACATGTTCATTCAGAAATGAATCATCAATATCTTATTTATCCAGTCTCTTTCCTTCATTCTCGAGTCTAGACAGATAGTCTATTACCTGATTCTTACACCTTTTTTGGTCTTTGATTTCAAAATCAAATTCTTCCAGCAGCAATACCCATCTAATCAACCAAGGTTTGGCATCGTTGTTTGCCATGAGATACCTCAGTACAGAATGATCAGTGTGCACAACAACTTTAGTTCCAAGAAAATACGCCTAAAACTTCTCAAAGGCGTAGACGACTGTAAGTAAATCTTGTCCAGTAACTGTGTAGTTCTTTTGCTCCCTATTTAATTCCTTGCTAGCATAATAAACGAGATTAAAAATCTTCTCTCATTTCTTTCTAAGAACAGCCCCAATTGCAACCCCACTTGTATCACACATCACTTCGAAGGGTTGAGACCAATCCGGAGCTACAATAATAGGGGCAGGCACTAACTTTTCTTTAAGGTATTCAAATGCCTTTAAACAATCTCCATAAAAAAATAACTTTCTTCTCTAATAATTTGCACGATGGATTAGCAATTTTGGAGAAGTCTTTAATGAACCTCTGATAAAAACTTGTATGGCCGAGGAAACTTCTAACTCCCTTCATCGAAATTGGTGGAGGTAGTTTTCAATCACATCTATTTTGGCTCGGTCCACTTCAATTTCTTTTGCTGAAATCATGTGCCCCAACACAATGCCTTTCTTAACCATAACGTGGCACTTCTCCCAGTTTAGCACAAGGTTAAACTCGTCACATCTTTGCAAGGCATTACTGAGATTTGCCAAGCAATCCTCAAAAGAGTCACCTACCATATAAAAGTCGTCTATAAACACCTCCAAATTATCTTCCAGCATATCAGAAAAAATTGACATCATACACTTTTGAAAAGTTGCAGGATCATTACATAAATCGAATGGCATACGCTTAAAAGCAAAGGTCCCATAAGGCCACATAAAAATAGTCTTTTCTTGATCTTTGGGTGAAATGGATATTTTTTTATAGATCGAATAACCATTTAAGAAGCAACACCAACCTCTCCCTACCAATCTATCAAGTATTTGATCCATAAAGGGCACTGGGAAATAATCCCTCAGAGTCCACAAATTTAGCTTCCTGTAATCCATACAAACCAGCCAACCCATGACTGGCCTTAGTGGAATTAACTCATTTTTCTCATTAGTCACCACTATCATGCCGCCCTTCTTTGGAACACATTGCACTAGGCTTACCCATTTACTATCTGATATTAGGTACCCACCACCTGCATTAAGCTATTTGATTATTTCTTTATTTACCACTTCTTACATTGGTGGTTTAAGTCATCTCTGGTTCTCAATGGTGGGTGTGCACTCTTCTTCTAGCTGAATCTTGTGTCTACAAATGCCTAGTGGAATTTTAATAATATTTGCAATCATCCAATCAATTGCCCTTTTGTACCTCCGCAACACAGAGACAAGCACTTCCACTTGCCTTTCTATCAAACCAGCAGCTATAATCACAAGCAATGTATTATTCTCACCCAAAAATATGTATCTAAGATGACCAGGTAATTCCTTGAGCTCCAATATGGGTGGTTCTTCTATTGATGGTTTTGCTGGAGGAGTTGGCCTATTTTTCAGATCATAGTCCAACTTCTTTGGGGCATAAGAATACGACCCTATTCCAGCCAAAGCACTAACCGTCTCCTCAAAATCTTTGATGTCCTCACCATCAAAATTCATCATCACTCAGCTAAAGTTTGCACATCAAATCTTTTTTCAATCAGTACCTCAATATCCACTTCATCGATAACATCAACGATCGAGACAACACTCATGTCTCTCAGTTGCTTCATTGACTGACATATGTTAAACTTCACCTTTTTATTGTTTAACTTGAATTTTAACTCATTGTACTCCATGCCGACCAACACTCTTTCGGGGGCTAAGAATGGTCTTCCCAAGATTATGGGTACTTTAAAAGCCACCTCATAATCAAGAATCATAAAATCCGTCGAAAATATAAAGTTCTCAACTTTCACCAATACATCATACAGTATCCCCACTGGCCTTTTGACCGAACGGTCAGCCATTAATATCTGCATAGTCATCAATTTTAGGGATCCCAAGCCCAACTATTTATAGATAGCCAAATGCATCAAATTGATGCTAGCACCCAGATCACATAAGGCCTTTGCAAAGGTGACTGCACTAATTGTGCACGAAATAGTAAAAGCACCTAGATCTGCTTTCTTTTGAACCAATGATCGCGAAGCAATCGCACTACAATAATGAATATTGCCTTCTAGCTCAAAGCTCACCGTCTTTTTTTTCATAACTAAGTCCTTCATGAACTTAACATATCCCGACATTTGTTTAAGAGCTTCTACCAATGGGATGTTCACCGGCAGCTGCTTTAACATCGATAGCAACTTGCTAAATTTACCATCCTCTATCTTCTTCTTCACTCTATGTGGGAACAGAGGAGGGGGCCTATGGATTTAAGTCAAAGGTTTTGCAACCTCTTTTACCTTATCCTTGCTTACCACAATATCATCCTTCACACCAGTAGACTTTCAGCATCTACCATTTTATCATCAATATTTTTCGACATCTCAAACTCGATCAAAATCTCATCAACACAAATTTCATCAGCCATCATTTCATAATCTAAGCATACATCTTCCACTTGTGTATGTACCATCGGATGTGGTTCAAGTAAAACTTTACCACTCCTTGTGGTGATAGAAATACAACTTTTATCATTCCTAGGATTTTGAACAGTATCACTAGGTAGAGTGAAACTCTACTGCTGATTGAAAGTTATGGACAACTGACCCATTTGGTACTCTAATTTCTTGATGTAAGTAGAGTGCAAATCTACAAGCTGACTTATTGAAGCTAAGTCTTTCTTTATCTCTTTAACACCTGCCTTGGTAGATTCCACTCCTTTTAGCATTTTTTCCATCATCTCTTTCATTTTAAACTTTTCTGAAGCATTGTTAGTTCTATCACAATTTCCTAGCAGTGCATATAAACCACTTCTACTATTCTTACTTTTCCAATTCCTTTGGTCATGATCCTTGTAGCCAGCCTTATCATCATAGTTATCCCTCTGATAGTTCCGACCTTGGTGTCTTTGGCCATTGGCCCGTAAACCCCCCATCCGGGTGTTTAGATAGTTCGCCTCTTCTTCGGAATCAGATTCAATTGTCTTGCCCAGTGAACCAACTGTATTTACCTTCTCAACACCACCTGCCAACAAATGCTTTGTCAGCAGATCCATTTGAGTTTTCAGGTGAGCTATGTTTTGGTCACGTTCTTCCTCTCTTCGGCATTGTTCGGTCGATATTCCCATAGCATAAGTGTTGCTTGCTACCTCTGAATCCATAGTAAGCTAAAATCTATTGGTTTTAGTCAGCCTATCCAAAATCACGATTGCCTCTGCGAAAGTCAATGCCATAAAATCTCCTAATACAGCATTGTCAGCCATCCGTTTGGTATTCGAGTTCAACGACATGTAGAAAGTCTCCATCAAATGCTCATCAGTCAACTGATGACCATCAAATGATCATTAGTCAATTGATGATTAGGGCATTAGGTCAACTTCTTCTTCAACCACAGCCATGTCTCATGCAGTACGTTATTTGGTTATTGCCTAAAATTGTTGATTTCGTCCCTCAATTGTAACATCCTGGAAGGAGAAAAGAACTTTTCTAGTAAAGCTCCTTTCAGTTGTCTCCAGTTTTTTATAGAATTAGGTGTCATATCAGTCAACCACAATGTTACCTTCCCAGACAGAGACAAAGGAAACAACCTCAATTGAATAGCAATCTGACTAACTAATGGAAAATGAAAGGACTTGCCTATTCCTATGAAATTCATCAAGTGCATATTTGGATCATCACCGGCTATCCCTTCAAATAAACCCTTGAGATTTAGCAATTGGATCATAGTGATAGTGATATTGAACTTAGCTCCCGGAGCTAGCAATGACAGAATAATTGCTCCAGTTGCACCAACCCCATCTAAATCAGCCTTATCTTCTTCATCAAGGTCAAATTGCATAGCAGGTTATTCTCGCCCTCTACCTCTTTATTGTTGACACTGGTTGGCTGGAGAAATATTTTCATCAAGTAGTGCATCATCATTGTCAACTAAATCATCATTATTTGTCACATTATCGGGTGTATTTAGATTTTGTTGATGCACTTGATTAGCAGCAAGTGCAGCAAGCCTTGCTGCTTCCTGCTATTGTGCATTCATATTTCTTCTCAAAGCTCTTGCAAGTACGGGGTCAAAAGGTATAATGGTTCACCAGAATGTCAAGTATTTGGAATGCACAATCAAAACCCTGTATATTACAGAAACAACAAACAAAAGTAAAATTAGGAAATAGGACTAAAAGTCAAGTAAATAAAACAACTAAATAGACAACCATATTCCCCGGCAACGGCCCCAAAATTTGATACGCCCAAATTATAACTCCTTTAAGAAGCGTAAGTGGTTGTTGTCAAATATATAACCCAACAAAGGTTGGGGTCTAATCCCACAGGGAATATAGTAAAAGATAAGTCGTTTGTGAATTAGGTGACTATTAGTCTGCAATTTTCATGAAATGGGGGGATTTGTGGTAAGTTAATTTGACTCAAAGTCTAAGTTGTTTCAAGTAATGAGCGCTAAAATTACGAAATGATAATTAATAGATAATACAAACTAGGATTGTATTGACCATGGATCTTTATTATTTGCTAATGTCAATAATGAATTTACTTCAACACAAGTGAATGTAGGGAAATTGAACACAAATGTTTACCTAAATATTTCTCAACCTAATTAGGTAATTATCCCTTTAATTCTTTCAAACTTAAGTGATGAAAATCATAAACTCAATTTAATCCCTAAGTTGATTAATCTCGTTAGAGCATTACGGATTAGATGGAGGTTAGAAATTCTACATACTTGTTGTTAAACCCTTTTCTCAATTTTAATCTCTTATTTCAAGCAAGTTAAACCTATGGCATGCTCTAATGTTTGCAACCACTAGAAATTTATTAAGAAGAAGAGAAAAATAACACATTCACAAGTATAACCCAAATTCATACCAATATTAACACTAGAATAATTATTTAGCCATGAATTCCACAACCCTAGTTACAGGGTTTTTAGCCACACATAGTGCTTAAAAAGAAAAAATCAATAGATTTCATGACTAAAAGATGATGTCTTACAAAGATGAAAATTCAAGCCTTCAGTTCTTGACAAAAACCTAAGAAATAACATTTGAAAACCCAAAGAGTCGTTCTCTAGAGAAAATAAAACGTCAAAATATTCTGAGTGTCAAAAGATGCCTTTTCTAAACACTAGACTAGGTATTTATAAGCTCCAGGAAATTGGAAATTTGAATTTTAAATTGGACTGCCACCTCTACCTCGACTACTCGCCTGATGATTCACTACGATTATGATAGTTCATCATAATAAACCATCACATAGCTTCAATAGGACATGGATTCTGCTTTAGCTTGATGGTTGGTGTGACTGCTCATCAAGGACCTAACAGTTCGTCAGCTGAGTCGTCACTGGCTTCATTGGGACATGGATTCTGCTTCAGCCTGACAATTAGTGTAATGATTCTCCACGACCTTAATGATTTGCCAAAGGAGCCGTTACATAGCATTTTCAGGACAGGTTCACTCTTTTTTGTCCTTGGGTCTATTTCTTATAATCAAACACAAAAAGACATTAAAACCAACAACGGTTGCATAAAAACTCACGATTATTCTTGGTTAAAAGCATAAAATATGTCGTTAATGACCAGCACATCATTCGTCGGATAGAGTTTAACTCTATGAATTTTTGTAACTCTAACTTTGTATGTGTTTTAGATTATGCCTCCATACAAAGTCGTCGGATGCCCACAATAGGCCAGGAATTAAAATTCTTAAGTGTCGTCAGTGCTATCTCAAGTTGATGTTACTAATGTAGAGTTTTGTAATGCGATCCAAATGCTTTCTCAGGAACAACACTTGCAAGTCCTCAGGGTGTTCTAGACACTACTAGGATCCGTGAGTTTCTCAGGATGAATCCCTCAGAGTTCTTTGGATCAAAGTTGGGTGAGGATTTGGAGAATTTTATAGATGAGGTTCAGAGGATACTTCATGTTATGTCGGTGAATGATATTGACAGTGTTGATTTTGCTACTTACCAACTCAAGGATATTGTTAGGACTCGATTTGATCAGTGGAAAAAAATAGGGGTGATGGTGTTGCACCTCCAGATTGGACTATATTTGACGAAGCTTTCTTAGGACATTTCTTTCCACAAGAGTTGCAGGAGGCAAACACCTGAGAGTTCCTTACCCTAGAGCATGGTTCTATGAGTATAGCGGTGTACGGCCTCAAGTTCATTCAGCTATCTCATCACGCTCTAAATATGGTAGTTGATATAAGAAATAGGATGAGTTTTTTTATTTCTAGACTCTCCCTCAATATTGTGTAGGAGGGTAAAGTAGCGAGCTAATTGGGGACATGAATATCAAGCTATTTAGAGTAGGTTGAGGGAGATAGGTTTAAAGAGAAAGAAGTGTATCATATTAAGAGGGCTCAAATATTCAGTCATGAGTCCAGTCTGCTGAGGACCGATAATAGGAATCGATCTTCCTCTTAGAAGAGTCCATTTGGTCCAGCACCATCTTCAACTTGTACGCTAGCACTTGGGCCCAAGTATAATCAGCAGGTTAGAACATCACGGTCTCAGGATAGTATTGATAAGGGGTTCACAACTTGCCCTACTTGTAAGACTTTTTGAAAGAATCATCTCGGTAAGTGCTTGTATGGTAGGAAGGGTTGCTACAAACATATTCAGACAGGTCACAGGCTTAAGGAGTACCCCTTCTGCTAGACAGGGAAATAAGGGTAATAGATATCAGGCTACTTCATCATTAACTCTAGCAGGTCAAAATGTTCAGAAAGGAACCACTTCAGGTGCAAGCGTTAGCCAGAACCATTTTTATGCCTTATCTTCCCATCAGGATTAGGAGACTTCCCTTGATGTTATTACTGGTATGTTAAATTCTTCTCTCCTGATGTTTATGACTTGTTAGATCTGGGAACTACTTTTTCCTTTATCACTTCTTATGTATCTGTGAGTTTTGGAGTCATTCCCAAACAACTCTTAGATCCTTTCGCAGTTTCCACTCTAGTCGGAGAATTTGTTGTAGCTAGAAGAATCTATTGAAGTTGTCCTATTTTTGTCCATCACAAGGACACCACCATTGGCTTTGTAGAATTATATATGATAAACTTCAATATTATTCTAGGTATGGGCTAGTTGTATTCATGTTATGCCTCAGTTGATTGTAGAACCAGAGTTGTTAAATTCCAATTCCCAAATGAACCAGTCTTAGAATGGAAGGGTGGTTATGTAGTACCTAAGGATCATTTTATTTGATATCTTAAAGTTAGAAAAAAACTATCTATAAGGGTTATATCTATCACCTAGTGAGGGTTAAGGATTCTACTTCTGAGACACCAACCTTTCAGACAATTGTTATAGTCATCGAATTTCCATAAGTATTTCTCAAAGATCTTCCTAGAGTTCCTCCCAACAGGGAAATAGACTTTGGGATAGACTTCTTCCTGATACGTAACTTATCTCTATTCTGCCATATAAAATGGCCCCAGCTGAGTTAAAAGAGTTAAAAATAGTAGTTGAAAGATCTTTTAGATAAGTGGTCTATCGGGACTAGTGTTTCCCTATGGGGTGATCCAGTTTTCTTTGTGCGTAAGAAAGATGGTTCCCTTAGAATATGCATTGATTATTGGCAGTTTAAAAAGGTAACAATAAAAACTAAGTTTTCTATTCCTAGGATTGATGACTTGATCGACCAACTTCAGGTTGCCACCTGTTTCTTAAGGATTGATCTCAGGTCGAGTTATCATCATCTAAAAGTTAGAGAGTATGAAATTTTGAAGACATCTTTTTGAACCCAGTATGGTTACTATGAGTTCCTTGTTATGTCATTCAAACTAACCAATACTTCTGTAGCTTTTATAGATCTCATAAATATGGTGTTCAAGCAGTATCTCGACATATTTATTATTGTGCTCACAGATGACATCCTGATTTACTCCCGTAGTGAGGATGAGGTTGACCATCTTAGGATTGTTCGTCAGATGCTTGGAGATACACGGTTGTTTGCAAAATTTTCTAAGTGTAAATTCTGGTTGAGGTCAATTGCTTTCCTTGGTCATGTTATTTCTAGTGAGGGAATATAGGTTGACTCTCATAAGATTGAGGTTGTCAAAAATTGGCCTATACCAACCACTCCATCAGATATTAGGAGTTTCTTAGGTTTAGCCGATTACTAAAAGAGGTTTGTAGAGGATTTTTTTATCCATTTCAGCCCCCATTGACTAGGCTGACTCAGAAGAAGGTAAAATTTCAGTGGTTCAAGGCTTGTGAGAAGAGCTTTCAAGAGTTGAAGGCATGACTCAGTTTTGCTTCAGAGTTGACCCTGCTAGAGGGCACATATGGTTTTGTGGTGTATTGTGATGCGTCTAGAGTTGTCCTTGGTTGTGGTTTGATGCAAAATGGTAAGGTGATTGCCTATGCTTCTAGATAGCTCAAGATTCATAAAAAGAACTATCTGACTCATGAACTTAAGTTAGCCGCAGTAGTGTTTCCTTTGAAAATTTAGCATCATTATCTCAATTGTGTGTATGTTGATGTGTTTACAGATCATAAGAGACTGCAATATGTCTTCACTCAAAAGGATTTGAATCTTTGATAGAGGAGATGGCTTGAACTCTTCAAGGATTATGACATGAGTGTGCTATACCATCCGAGTAAGGCTAACGTGGTCGTTGATGCTCTTTGTAGGTTGTTCATGTGGTGTGTGGCTCATGTTGAAGAGGAAAAGAAAGAACTTGTGAGAGATGTGCAAGGAATTCCACATTTGGGTGTCCGTCTTGTTGATTCCAATAATGGCAGTGTGTGATGTCACCCAAATTACACCTCCAAAAGAAGTATAAAGTTGTTTTTATACCATGAATAGAACCCAAGTAGGTTGGGGTCGATCCCAGGAAGAATAGGCCAAACTTTCAATCAATGTGTTTATCTAAGTAATTAGTACGTAATTTCAAATAAATGGTGGTTTTTGACTTATATCGTCTAACAAGTAACAATTGCTAGCTTCTTTAAGTATGTAATTAATAGATGAGAGGCACTAGTATTATGTTCCCCATAACTTCATAATTCCGTAGGTTCTTCGTACTAGTGATCTCTCCTAGTTCTTGGCATGAAGAATCGATAAGTTAGGTTCATCTAAACGACTTTACGCCCCTATTAGATGATTATCCTCAATAATGCTTTCTTGTCTCATGAGTTTTGCACTTTAACCCTTATCTTGGGTCCCAGATTAGCTTTCCCTCTTTCTCGTCTCAAGCTAATAATTGAAGATTGATAGCTTGAAGTTTCTATTGTTTGTTTTCTTTTCCCATTCGTTACCCTTTTTTTATTGTGAGTAAAGATAAGGCGAGTTCTAATGCGTGCACTCGTTATAAAGCAATCAAAGCAAAGAAAACAAAAATACACACCCAAACACCCTTCGAGAATCACCTTGCACTACGAACCCTACTTCGTTAATCTGTCATAGTTTCCACAACCCTAGTTGTGTTGTTTAGCTACTCATGATTATAAGAACACAATAATAATTATAGAATGAAAACATAATTATGAACTTACAAAGAACAAGATGAAAACCACAAATCTCAACTATGAAGTAAACCCAAACTCGATGTTTACAACTTTTAAGAACAAGTATATGACTCAAAAGTAGTAGTATGTAAGCTTAAACATAAAACCTAATATGAGTATTTATAGACATAAACGAATCTTATCCTAAGCAAAATAGGAGAACAAGGTTGGATGTGGCGATGACTCTGGCAACGAGTCGTAGGGTCTGACTCCAACTCATTCCGTGTCAATGAGCATCTACTACTTGGTTTTCATTCATCTCTGGCAATGACTAGTATGGTCACCCAACGAGTCATTGGGTGACCCATTGCCATCGTGTCAACTTTTACAACCTTCAAATATTTGGTCCAATGTATTCAGAATGAGTCCAGGCGATGACTCGTAGCCACTAGTGGTGGCTCGTAGGATGTAGTCGTTGCCACTGACACCAATTTGTACCTCTGCGGGTCTTTAGCATAAGTTGCTCAGGATGGGTCACCCTATGACCCATCACTTATCCCAATGACTCATAGCATACAATCATAGTTAACATCCAATCTTTGACTCTTTATGTTTCAATCATTGTTCCTACAACGGTTCAGGCCACGACTAGTAGCATGACCCAACGAGTCTTGGCCAATCTCCAATTCCCATACTTGGTCATTTTTTAGCCCTTTTTTCATCCAATCACTACCAAGACGTTTTTTCCTGTGAAACTACCATAAACACTTAATATCCACATAAACAAGCCTTAAGATTAGCATTGTTTTTATTGTTTTAAGCATCGAAAGTGCCATGAGACCACGGCCCATCAACACCCTCAACTTAAAACGTTTGCATGTCCTCAGGCAAACAAAACAACACAACAACTATGATGTTTAACTAAGAGAAACCTAAGGGACCTACAGCAGTCACTGAAATTCTTTTTAGCACAAAATTTTCACCTTCTCCTATTCAAGAATTCAAAACTATTGTGTGTACATATATAGCCCATTAGCATAACACAAAGGAATCAAGAGATGGCATCAGATTATGAACAAACAACCAAGCATATATGCAAATGACATTTATCCGAACAAATAAAAATCAATAATGTAACTCATGTGCCCTCACAACAAAGAAAACTTGTACGTTCACAGTCTAAAGATGCAAATATAATTAGGGACTGAATCAGTACACTCACTCTCATAAAGAAGTTCTAGCAGTGTGCGTAAAATACCATAGGCTTGCCCTTATTTTCTATGACTTAGTTTTTCGGATGGTTGGACTAGGATCACTATAGGACTTTTATCGGCTTGTAATGTAGGCTTGGGTATGGGTATGGTAGATATGGATATAGTGACTCAACCCTCCTTGAGACTACACTATTTTTGCCCCCGCTTTTCACTCTTATTTATTTTCTTCTCCATTATTCTCCTTTTCTTTTCTTCAGATCTCGGGTAGATCTCAGGTGTTGTTTTCTTCTTACACTTTTTATTTTTTTTTTCTTCTTTCGCAAACTTTATTCATCACTTTTTCTCTCTTTTTTTTCTTTTTTTCTTAACATACCCAAATCTTTTTCTTCTTTTCTTTTATTAACTTCTTCTTCATAACCAAACTACACTACGCACCCCTATGATAGCCACCCTCAACTTAGGTAATTTGCCTGAGTAGAGGTACACAGTGTCCAAAGAGGGACCAAGGCCAAAACAGGTTCACTATAAGTAGAAATGGGAAGGTGAATCGGTTAATGAAAGAAATAGGTCAACTAAGGCACAAACTCGGGATCAAGGGATACTTATTTCATTTGGTCGGGCATTTTAGGCTAGAAGTGGACTTATTCAAAAAGAGCCTATGATCCTTTCCTATCCAACTATCCTACAACCTAGGCAAGACTAACCGGGCAAGTTCTGGTTCGCACATATAAAGCTTAACTAAGTAAGTACCTCACACACACACAACACAGGGTTACACTATCAAATACTACGTATCTACTGCACGCATTGCTAGGCTACTATTCTATCTATAATACTAATGTCATAACAAGATCCAACAATGGTCACAGTTCAACATACAGTCTAAAACAAAATTTTTAGGAGGGGTATCCTTGAAACATCAAAAGCAAAATCACTCAAAATTTGACTATATTAAGGTTTATCTATTTTTCTCCTAACTAAGCATAACAAAACACATCAACAACCAAAAAAAAAATATAAAACTACATACCGGTTCTACTATGATAGCACATCTGGGGGAAAAGAAACACGTCAACAAAAAACCCCAGGTGGTGGTACACCCCCACCCCCAACTTAGAGAACATACAGTGTCCTCACTATATACACATAGTCAGAAGAACGTAAAATCAATGGGTAAGGACATACTTGTGGTGCTCTAGGCACAAAAAGTAGTCTCATCAGCTGCTGGGGTCTTAAAAGTCACCCTAGTCTCCAATCCCGTGGCCTTGACTGTGGCCAAAGATCTCAGCTCAACATTGGTACCGGTGGTGGCATTGCACTCATAGATAAAGAACTAGTGGGGATAACTGCCATAACCCCACCACCATCATCAGCATCATCAACAGTCTAACTTGGGTCCTCACAAACTTTTGAGCTCCCGGCTCTATGCCCCCTCTTATGAATCTCGAATATATGATCTTGAAAGGTCTTCTTGCTTGCCTTTGTCGCTTTTTCCATATTTTCTTTGTCTTTTCTTCTCTTCCTTCTTTTTTATTCTGACTCCGTACCATCATTGGTACTCTTCTCCTTGCCCTTGGTGCCCCATATGTCGACCACCTCAATCTCCTCGATCACGACTTGTGAGAAGCCATAAATGCTAGATATGGTATGGATGACATATCCTCTATGGCATCCCAAAGAGCAGCCAGCTCCTCTCTAATCCCATTTAATTTTGGGGCTTTGCTCTCTAGCTTGTTAGTAAAAAAAAATTCAAAGCTGTTAAAATAGGTCTGATTCCCATGTATCTCTATCTTAAAATCCTTCTTTACCTAAGGTTGGATACCTTTTTCAATGTTGCTAACCCTTTTCTCAACTGTGGTCAACTATTTCAGCATGGTGTTTACAAACTCCTGTGGCACTAGAGCGTACCCACCAGTAGGTGGGTGAGGTACAGATGATCCCAGAGTAATCGTGGGTGAAATTATAGTTGAAGTTGGCTGGAAGGGGAAGAAGTAGTGGCATTAGCAGTTGCCTGAGGCTCGAGCTTTAAACTATTAGTCTGGTACTCAACCTGTGTTATCCCAATCTCAGTGAAGCTCCAGGTGGCAATATCCATCTGCGAACCTGACTAAAAGGCACTCTGTAGTAATGCAGCCCTCATGATAACCTTCACCCTAGAAATTGGGTTTGTCTGGTCTCAAATCAGCCCTACATCTATAGTGCGATGAACCACTCTAAACTGATCAATATTCTATAGAATAGAAAGCCCAGCTTCCAAGAAAATCTTAGTCACCAAGCATGGAAATAGGATGCTCATCTCACCCTCAATAGCTCTATCCCGAATCTCCTAAGCAATCAACCTAACAATGTCTATATCATAACCTTCCATCATTCCTACCACCAAAGCAACCCGGCCGAGGTTTAAGATATTATCACAAGCTGTGGGCCCCAATCTATGACAAACTAGTGTCCACCATAATTTGGAAGTGAAACTCAATTTCCCCTTCTTGATTTGTGATGATCTACCACCCACCCATTCAATATCCTCCATTTCAGTAGCAATTATGTTGGCCATCCATCAAAAATATACCAATTTTTCCTCAATACTGATTTGCTTCAACTTCACTTTCCTCATTTCATCTATCCGGTTATCAATCTTGGAAGTGTTGGACAGAGGCATAAATTCTGGACCATGGAGGAAAAGTGATATAGTTTGTGCAGAAATATTTACCTCAACACCATGAACCAATACGGCCTATAAGGGATCATGAATTGTCCACAGCAACCCTTATGGAGCTAGTACCTTTAGTCTAACCTAGTAGGATACGTAGCAAACTAGTGTCGGACTGTATCTACCTGACTCAACAGTCATCCACTCAAACTTGTAATTTTTGAAAATTAGCTCAAACTTGGGCATCTTAGACACACCCGTGGTAATCAACCTTGGCTCTTTGTAGAACCTTCTCTTAGGCTAGTCTATGCTTTGTACAATAGCAATATCCCTATTATATATATCCCACATGCCCTGGCGTTCAACCACTTGACTCATCGAAAAGGGGCCTTGTCGGACACTTCTTGCTGACGATGGAACGCATAATTAATTAAAGGTTCCTCGCCTTGGACTTAGTTGGAAAGGTAGGTGTTCGGTATGTCCCTTTCTTGCGAACTTCTTTAGTAGGGAAGAGGTGTCATTCCACACGTTACTAAATGAGTTTCAAACTTGTACTCTTCGTTTTCCAAGATATTTAGGGAAAGGGAATATATAAAGAGAAAAAAAAAGAAAAAAAGAAAAAAGATGGCAGTGAGATGGCATGCCACATGGCATCCACCTCACCCAAATATTAGGCCATAGGGGTTTTCACAATTTGAAGTGCAGGCTGGCCCGATGGCTGAGTCTGTGGTTGAGCCTGAGTCTGTTATGGAGTGCTCTCTGTGGAATCCTTATAATCACCAATACTACTTGATAAGTTTGTACTAGACCCCAAACCAGCCTGCTCTTTTTACTGACTTCCTGATGTAGTCTCCTTTTCATTATTGAAGTCACTTTCATTCTCTTCTTCCTCAGACTCTGTTTCACCTCTCTTTTCAAACTAGGTAGATAGTGGTGAGTACGGTGGAGATATCCTAGCACTTTTAATGTGGGTCCTTGATCTATCGACCCTATGCAAGCTCTCTCGTTGCTCAACTGGTGTCAACAATGGATACTCCTCCACTGAGCCACTGAATTCCTTATCAGTGTGCACGTCCTTCAGTTGCAAAGTGGATCATGCATGTTTCTTGGGAGTAGGCTTGCCTCCTTTCTTATCTCCCTGCTGAGTTTCATTCTTTGGTGCCACGGTACTAGTGGAGTATGAACGTCTGTATGTAAAATGATTGAGAAAATAAAGTACAAGTGTCAAAATACAGTCAGTCCCTTTGGGTCAGGTAACGAGTCATTACCTTTGGCTATGACCCATTAGGTGACATGTAAGGTCAAGTCTCCAATTTCAAGTTGTCACTGTTATCACAACTATTCAACCATATAAGTCATTGGGTCTTTCTACGACTTGTATGGTGAGTCGTTGGGTAAAACCCCTGCAAGAGTGCAGGTACAGGTTCTCAGAATGAGTGGTCCCTATGAGTCATTGGGTCTCCCTACGACTCATCGGGTGACCTGTACTGAGATTTTTCACCTAATATCAGAGACTTTTACCATTTTAGATCAAAGCTCCAGTGATTATGACTTACGTAATGACTCATTGCCTTAGGGTATGAGTCATTGTGAGAGTCGTTATGACTGCAAATTGGTAGTCTCTGAATCATTCACATTCCCAAACACAGAATTCCCAAATATTTCACATTGAGACCAAATTTATGATCATTGGAATGGTTGAGCAAACCAGTCCTCATATATACACATTAACCAACATACCGGGGTTACTCTAACTTTACCCTAAATCACAAGTTTACACTAATTCTAGCACACAATCATCCATAACAGTCATTAACTACTCAATATACCCAGTTTTAATCAAAATCAAGTGAACAAAAATTAAGTCTTTAGCCAATTCAACTTGTTCAAGCAATTGAATCTAGGGTTTAGTACACCCGTACAAGAATTTTCACTACCCACAAACAAAGAAATTCAAGGGAGGTGAACTTACTTTGATTACAATAATGAAGCTTGAAGCATAGGAGAGTTTGGGGGACAATCACTTAGAATTGATTTTAGGAGTGAATGGGCATAAAGAGTCTTCTACTGTGATTTAATGGATGATTAGTGCATAATTTAGGGAGCAATTGAATATGGAGGGATGGTTATGGTAGTGGAGGGAGTTATGTCTTTTTTAAAGAAGAGAAGAAGCGAATCAGGTGTGGGATTAGGTTTTAAACGGCATAACCGGGTCGGGTCATGCCATTTAAAAATTAGGACCGACTTTAACCTTATGGGGATGATCGACCATATGACTTGTTGCCACTGGCAACGAGTCGTTCCCTCCATCCGTAGTGACTGGGTTAGGAGACTTACCTGGATTATCCTCTTCAGTCCTTATGACATCGTGAGACCTTACGGATCACTATGACTTGTTCTGAGAGTTGTGGGGTAAGGATCCCACAAAGCACCATTTTTTATTTCTCATCCCCAGTTGCTATGGTTCATCCTATGAGTCATTCCCAAGGGCTACAACTCATTGGGATGGTCGTTGGGTCTAGGCACCAGAAATTTTTCTATTTCTCTTTTTAGTCCACAATGAACTACATACTTCAACATACATTACTCTATATTGCATACCTATAATAAATGAAAAACAAGAACAAAATATTTGGGTTGCCTTCCAAGCAGCGCTAGATTTAACATCGCCGCAAATTGTGGCTAATTTAGTTACTCATACTTCACCAAATTAACCCATGGGTTGCCTCCCACATAATGCCTTATTTAATGTCACGGCACGACTCGGGTGTCTAGATTACTCAGACTTTATCAAGAACCAACTCACATATCAACTTGACCTCTTCAGCATCACTGAGGTAATGTTTCACCCTTTGGCCATTCACTTTAAGCTTTAGGCTCTCATTATTTCCAAGATCAATGGACCCATAAAGAAACACCATCACCACTCGATAAGGTCCCCTCTATCTTGGCCTCAACTTGCCAGGAAATAACTTCAGCTTGGAATCAAACAGCAGAACTATATCGTTAGTATTGAACTTTCTATTCTCAATCTTACGATCATGGTACAACTTTATTTTCTCTTTGTAAAAGGCTGAACTCTCGTATGTTTTGAGATGGAATTCATCCATCTCATTCAACTGCTCAAGTCTCAATTTTGCTACATCACTCCATGCTAGATTCAACTTTTTGAGTGCCCATAATACCTTATGCTCAAGTTTAACAGGTAAGTAGCATGCCTTTCCATACACAAGATGATATGGAGAAGCACTAATAAGGGTCTTGAATGTTGTCCGGTAAGCCCATAGTGCATCATATAACTTTCTAGCCTAGTTCGTTCTATTGGCATTCACAGTCTTTGCCAAAATAGACTTGATCTCTCGATTTGAGACCTCAACTTGCCCACTTGATTGAGGATGGTAAGGTGTTGCCACCTTATGTTTTACACCATATTTTTTAATTAGGGCGTTTAATAGAAGATTGCAAAAGCGAAAACACCCATCACTGATGAAGGCCCTTAGCATACCAAATATAAAGAATATGTTCCTCTCAGAAATGTTGTCATACTCTTTTCTCCATTGTTTGGAAGCGCAACCACCTCCACCCACTTTGAAACATAATCAACAGCAACCAAGATGTACTTCATACTATATGAGCTCACGAATGGACCCATGAAATCAATACCCCTCAAGTCAAATAGCTCAATCTCTAGAATCAGGGTTAATGGTAGCTCATGCCTTCGGGAGATATTCCCTTGTCTTTGGCATTGGTTACATGATCTTGCAAGTCATGAGCATCCTGATGAATTATGGGCCAATAGTATCCATATTGTAAAATCTTATGAGAAGTCCACGCACCACTAGGATGACCCCCAACTGAGAATGAATGGCATGCCTATAAAATACTCATCATCTCAATCTTTGGAACACATCTACGAATCACTTTGTCTGCACAAATCCAAAATAAGTATGGTTCATCCCAAAAAAATTTCCACACATCATGCATAAACTTCTTCCAATGCTAAAGCAATAACTCTTCAGGCACCACATCACTTACCAAATAATTGGCAAAATCCGCAAACCATAGAATCAAGTCTTGTGTAGCAGCCAATACCTATTTGTTTGGGAAAGTATCATCAATCTCAAGCTCATTTTTCAAATTCAGCTTTGCCTCTTCTTCAAGTTATGAAAAGTGGTTAGCCACTTGATTTTCGGTCCCCTTTCGATCCTTGACCTCAAAGTCAAATTCTTGTAACAGAAGTACCCAATGAATCAATCTCAGTTTTGTATCCTTTTTCACCATAAGGTACCTAAGAGCTACATGGCTTGTATGTACAACCACTTTTGTGCCAATCAAATAAGATCAAAATTTCTCAAACGCAAGAACCACAGCAAACAACTCTTGTTCCATCACTGTATAATTTTTTTGAGCTGGATTAAGCATTTTGCTATCATAATAGATAGGATGAAGGATCTTTCATGCCTATGGACTAGGACTGACCCTAGCGCCATTCTGCTAGCATCGCATATAACCTCAAAAGGAATGGACCAGTCTGGTGAAATACTAATAAAGGTCGAAGTCAATTTCTCCTTCAGACTCTAAAACGCCTTTAGATATACATCATCAAAAATGAACTTCACTTCCTTCTCCAACAACTAACACAAAGGGTGTACAATTTTAGAGAAATCCTTGATGAACCTATAATGAAATACAGCAAGCCCCAAAAATCTTTGAATACCCTTTACAAAAATAGGTGGATGCAATTTTTCAATCATTTCAATCTTCTCCTTGTCAACCTCAATCCCCTTCTTTGAAATCTTGTGACCGAGTATTCTTCCTTCCTTGACATAAAGTGACATTTTTCCCAATTAAGTACCAAATTGCAATCTTTGCACCTTCTCAACACACTAGCCAGATGGGCCAGACAATCTTCAAAAGAGTCACCAACAACAAAAATATCATCCATGAATACCTCAATAGTGTCCTCTACCATGTTTGAGAAGATGAATATCATGCAATGCTGAAAGGCCTCTGGTGTATTACATAGTCTAAAAGGCATCCTCTTGAATAAAAATTTCTCATATGGACAAGTGAAAGTGGTCTTCTCTTGGTCTTCGGGAATAATTGAAATCTTATTGTATCCTGAATAATCATCAAAAAAATAATACCATCTTCTACCTGCAAGACGGTCTAACATATGATCTATAAATGGCATCAGAAAATGCTCGTTTTCAGTCCACACATTCAGCTTCCTATAATCCATGTACACCCACCAACCAGTGACTGGTCTCATTGGAATAAACTTATTTTTTGCATTTGGAACCACAGTAATTCCACCCTTTCTTGGCACATATTAAACCTAGCTCACCCATTTGTTGTCGGTAATAGGTAAACCACACCTACATCCAACTACTTGATAATCTCCTTATTGACTACCTCTTACATAGAATAATTTAGACTACGTTGATGCTCAATACAAGGGATACAATCTGGCTTGAGTTGAATTTTATGAGAGCAAATTCTAGATGGAATACCAATAATGTTAGCAATGAACCATTCAATGGCCCTCTTAAACCTTTGCAAAATCGATACTAGAGCCTCAACTTGCCATTCTACCAAATCTGCTACTATAATCGTCGACAAAGTGTTGTCGGCTTCTAAGAAAACATAACAAAGATATGATGGAAAAGCTTTGAGATCCAAGACAGGAGGCTTCTCAATAGAAGGTTTGACTGGGGTTGGCCTATTTTTCAAATCCAAATCTAACTTTTTTGGTGCAAAAGTATAGGAACCCAAACCTGTAAGTGTGCTTACCATCTCATCATACTCATCAATATCATCGCCCTCAAAATTCATGATCACTGTCGCTAGTGCTTCAACACCAAGTCTCACTTTAACAAAAACTATCAAGGCATCCTTATCGACTGAATCAATAATTGATATCACACACATGTCTTTTGGTTACTTCATGGATTGAAAAATATTGAACATCACTTTTTCATGATTCAACCAAAACTTCAACTGCCAGTTTTCATATCAACCTATGCTCTTTCAGTCGCAAGGAATGATCTCCCTAAGATAATGGGAACCTCAAAAGCAACTTCACAGTCAAGGATAATGAAATAAGATGGAAAAATAAAGGACTCAACCATCATCAAAACATCATATAAAACCCTTAGGTGTTTCTTTATAGTGCAATCTACCATAAGAAGTCTCAAAGAAGTTGGTTTGGGCAATCCCAACCCCAATTGTCTAAATACTATTAGTGGCATCAGATTAATGCTAGCACCCAATTCAAATAAGGCTTTTGCAAAGTTGAAAGCCCCAATGGTAAATGGAATCATGAAAGCTCCAAGATCTTCTTTTTTCTCAACAAAAGACTGGGAAGCTAATGCACTACAATGATGCAAATTATCAACAGGCTCAAAACTCACCATCCTCTTTTTAGTCACTATATCCTTCATAAGCTTTGCATATCCCAACATTTGCTCAAGTGCCTCAACCAAAAATACGTTCATAGAAAATTGCTTCAACATTGAGATAAACTTGTGACACTTCCATTCTTCGGCCCTATTCTTCAATCTTTGAGGAAAAGGAAGAGCAGGTCATGGAATAGGAGTCAACACCTATGGGACCTTATTTTCCTTCCCCTCTTTATCCTTATCCTATTTTTCAACAACTGGAGGTGGTTATTCAAGTGTCTTCTTATCAATAGCTTAATCTTTTGATTTGGCTTCTTTCTCATTATCGATCATCACAGGCTCAGCATCATTCTCAAAAACTGTGGGCATAAGTGGATCGACAGTCATCTTACCACTTCTAGTGGTTATAGCCAAGCAGTGACTATCATTTTTAGGATTTTGGACAATGTTGCTTGAAAGTGTACCTTGCTGACGTTGATTAATGGCGGACGAGATTTGACCAAACTATTGCTCAAGCTGCTTGATGGCGGTAGAATATGACTCAACTTTCTGACTAATTACCAAAATATTTGGTCAAATCTCTTTAAGGCAATCATCAGTCTTTTCTACCCCTTTCAACACTTTAGCAAGCATATCTTCCATCCTAGAGTTACTCAAATCAGCATCACGACTTAAAAGCAGAATGTAAAGGCCACTTCTGTCATTCTTGTAATCATTATTTGTCTTCTAATCACCACCTCTTCCTTTACTCCTATCTCTATACCCAGACCAATTGTAGTTGTTATCCTTATAATAGTTCCAACCTTAATTTCCTTGACTAGAGCGCCAATTGTCTTGATTAGACCATTGGACTTGGGGTCAAAAATCCACCACCTGATTATCTAGATATTTAGCCGCCTTCTCAAAATTAGAGTAATCATGTATAGGTGTTTTACCTTGTGACCCAATTGCATTTACCTTTTCTGCTCCCGCTATTGTAAACTATTTTGTGAACAAGCTAAACTCGGTCCTCAACTGTTCTACGTCTTAAGCAACTAAATTATCTATTACTCATTATTCTGTAGATGCTCATATCACATATGTGCCTACTGAAACATCTAACTCTCGAGTATGCCAACCCCGATTTGGTTTAGTGATCCTATCAAGTATTGTTAAAGCCTGCTCCCAAGTCAAACTCATAAATGCACCTCCTGTTACAGTATCTGCTATTAGCATTCAAACCTCTATAGAATATCTCAAGCAAACTGTGACTAGGTATTTTGTGATTTGGCATTCCTCAACGATGTCTCATACAACATATCTGAATGTAGTTACCTAAAGTAATAAATCTCATCTTTCAACTGCAACATTCTGGAAGGTGGGAAAAACCTCTCTAAAAATTATGTCTTCAGCTCCTTCCAAATAGTTATTAATCCTCTCGGAAACTCAATCAACCATAGGGTGGCTTCTCCAGTCAGAGAAAAGGGAAACAATCGCAATCTGATAGCATCTTGACTTACCCTAGGCAAGTTGTAGGAATTACAAATCCCTACAAAGTTCATCAGATGAAAGTTTGCATCAGCAGTAGCAAGGACTGTGAATACTCCTTTCAAGTTTAGCAATTGTATCATAGCACTGGTGATGTCGAACTTAGTTTTTGGTGGCAAAAGGAGTGGAACAATAGCACCTGTTTCATCTGCCTCTTCTAAATCCGCATCATCATCTGCATCATTAAATAGGGGAACATAGTGATGGGGACACTAATGTCCCCTATTCTTTCTCTGTCTTGCGTGTTCCTCAGCAGCAGTTAAATGGTCTATTTTGTCTTATCTAGCCTGCTCATTAATTGATGGCTGCCTGGAGGCTTTTTGTCTTACGTGTTCTTTAGTGAGTGTGGGGCAGTAGCTACATCGCAGTTTCCTGAACTACTTGATTATGCACTCCTTGATTTAGAAATCCTTCATTATGAACTCCTTCGTTAACCATTTTTCCTCTAGCGCTCAAGGTCCTTTCAAATTCAGGATCAAGTGGAATCAAGGGATTGCCTTGACTCCGAGTGTTGGGCATGCACTGGTGTGCACCCTAAAAATAAAAGAAAAAGTAAAATCAGGAAACAAGGATCAATAATTAGACAAACACAATCAATCTAATTTGTAACTGTATTTCCCGGAGATGACACCAAAATTTAATATCGCACATATTACAACTCTAAAAGAAGCATAACGCAGTCTTATACCAACTATAGAACCCAACTAGGTTGGGGTCGATCCCATGAGAAATAGGCTGAACTTTTAATCAATGTGGTTATCTAAGTAATTAGTACGTAATATCCAGTAAATGGGGGTTTTTGACTTATATCATCAAACAATAAAAATTTCTAGTTTCTTCAAGTGTGTAATTAATAGATGAGAGGCACTAGGATTGTGCTCTCCATAAATTCATAACTCCGTAGGTTCTTCATACTAGTGATCTCTCTCGGTGCTTGGCATGTAGAATCAATAAGTTAGGTTCATTTAAATGACTTTTCACCCCTATTAGATTACAATCCTCAGTAACGTTTTCTCGTCTAATGAGTTTTGTAATTTAACCCTTATCTTGTATCCCAGATTAGTTTTCCCGCTTTCTTGGATCAAGCTATTAATTAAAGTTTGATAGCTCCAAGTATTTGTTGTCTGTTCCTTTTTACCATCCGTTACCCCTTCTTTCATTACGAGTAAAGATAAGGCGAGTCCTAATGCATGCACTCATTAGAAAGCAATCAAAGCAAAGAAAACAACATACACACCAAAACACCCTTCGAGAATCACCTTGTATTATGAACCCTATTTTTTTAATCCATCATAGTTCCCATAGCTACTCATGATCATAAGAACACAATAATAATTCTGGAATGAAAATATAATTATAAAATTACGAAGAATAAGATGAAAACCAACTATGAATTAAACCATCAAAATCGATGTTTACAACTTTTAAGAACAAGTATATGACTCAAAAGTAGTAGTAGTATGTAAACTAAAATATAAAACCTAATAGGAGTATTTATAAACATAAACGAATCCAGTCCTAAACAAAATAGGAGAACAAGGTCGGCAGTGGCAAGGACTCTGGCAATGAGTTGGGTCTGCCTTCGACTCATTGCATGTCAATGAGCATCCGTTGCTTGGTGTTCATTCAGCTCTGGAAATGACTCGTAGCCACTAGTGACGGCTTGTTGGATGTAGTCATTGCCACTGACACCAATTTGTACCTCTGTGGGACTTTTACACAAGTTGCTCAGGATGGGTCACCCTACGACCTATTGTTTCTCCCAATGACTCGTAGCATACAGTTGTAGCTAACATCCAAACTTTGACCCTTTAAGTTTCAATCACTGTTCCTACAACGGTTGAAGCCACAACTCATAGTGTGACCCAACGAGTCGTGGCCAATCTCCAATTCCCACACTTGGTAATTTTTTAGCCCTTTTTCATCCAATGACTACCAAGACAGTTTTTCCTACCAAACTACCATATACACATCATATCCACATAAATAAGATAATTAGCATTTTTTCCTCATTTTAAGCATCGAAAGTGTCATAAGACCATGACATATCATTATGGTATAACAAAATAATTCTGAGTCCTCGTTAGTGATAGAAGTGAAAGAGAAGCAAGATAGTGATCTTGTATTGCTTTAGTTAAAGGATGCATTCCATACGCAGAAATTTGAAGTCTTCTTTTATGGGGATGGTGTTATTCTTTGGTATCAAGGTAGGATGTGTGTGCCCTATATGGATGGATTGAAGGCACGAATTTTTTCCAAGGTCCACAGTTATAGATATTCGATTCATCCAGGATCCACTAAGATGTATCTTGACTTGAGAGAAGTTTTTTGGTGGAGTGGTATTAAAATAGACATTACAGATTTTGTAGCAAAATGTCTTAATTGTCAACAAGTGAAGGTAGAACATTAAAGGCCTGGAGGTTTAGCTCAAGATATTAGTATTTCGATGTGGAAATGGGAGATGATAAATATGGACTTCATTATAGTCCTACCGCGTAAGCATCGTCAACATGATTAGATTTGGGTGATAGTAGATAAGATGCCTAAGTCTGCTCACTTTTTTCCTCTAAAAACTATGAATTTAATAAAGGATTACACCAAGTTGTATATTCGTGAGTTAGTCCGATTGCATGAATTTCCCTTATCTATCATCTCAAATAGGGGTACTCAATTTACCTATCAATTCTCGAAGTTATTTCAAAAAGGTCTTAGTACTCAGGTAGACATCAGCACAGCCTTTTATCAGAAGATTGATGGGCAGGTGGAGCGCACTATTCAAACTCTTAAAGATATGTTGAGGGCATACGCTATCGACTTCAAAGGTAACTGGGATGATCATTTGCCTCTATTGAATTTTCTTATAGTAATAGTTATCATTCAAGTATACAGATGGCTCCATTTGAGGCACTATATGGATGGAGATGTAGGTCTCCTATTGGTTGGTTTGAGGTAGGTGAGGCTTCTTTAATAGGGCTGAATTTAGTTTATCAGGCCATGGAGAAATTCATATTGATTAAAGAGCAGTTAAAGACTGCTCAGAGTCGACAGAAGTCATAGTCAGATGTGAGGCACAAAGACTTAGAGTTCAGGTTGATGATTGGGTCTTATTAAAAGTTTCACCTATGAAAGGGGTGATGTGATTCGGTACGAAAGGGAAGCTTAGTCCTCACTATATAGGTACCTACTAGATTTTGAGTAAGATTGGGAAGGTAGCTTATGAGTTGGAGAGTAAGATTGGGAAGGTAGCTTATGAGTTGGATTTACCTATCGAACTAGCAATAGTACATCCTGTGTTCCACGTATCTATTCTTAAGAAATATATTGGGGATCCTCGCTTGTTGTCCCTTTAGAGAAGGTTGGGATTAAGGATAGCCTTTCATATAAAGAAATTTTGGTGGAGATTTTGGATTCTCAGACTCACAAACTGAGGACAAAAGAGGTAGCATAAGTTAAGGTGTTGTGGAGAAATCAAGAAGTTGAGGAGGCTACATGGGAGGCCGAAGAGGCTATGAAGTTTAAGTATCTGCACCTATTCGCTCCTCCCGATGATAACATAACAGGTAGACCTTCTTCCTATAGAAATTCTTAGTAGATCTTATATCTAAGGTTCTTACCTTGTAGTTATATGTTTATGCTCGTGCCTTGTGCGATTCATTCTAGATCCAATCTTGATATGAACAAGTTCAGCTTATGTTAGAAGAGCAAGTTTGTTAGTATAGCAAGAGTAGTCCCGTTCATCCTCTTCTTATGAATTTAGCTTTCATTTGAGTATGAATTATTCCAAGGGAGGGATATTGAAACACCACACATTTCTAGTTATTAAATGTCAACCCATAAGTTCATGTAAAGCTTAGAAATTATGTGGGAATTTTTTTGAGACTGTAAGACAAGTTTTTGGGCAAAACATCGAGTTGGCATACTAAGAGGCGTGGCACGCCAGATCCAAAACTTCACTCGGCCAATTCTGGTGTACTGAGTGGCATGGTTCTCCAAAGGTCAAACTCCAGCTGGCCATGACTAGCGTACTAAGTGGCGCAGCGCCAGCTGCTATCCAGAATGAGAAGTTCATTTTTTCTTATTTTTTTACATTCCTAGAGAGGTGTTTTAATCTTTTACCCCGATTTAACTTCCACTAACCCATTTAATACCTTAGAAACATCCCAAATCCCTCATTCACTCTTCCCTAAAACTCAAGAACTAATAGAAGAGTTTCTCAAAACCAAAAGCTTCAAAGGTTTCAAGATCAAGAATTCTTTCACGAACTCTTCGAATTCAGGTATGTAGGACTTCAATGAGGATTTCGTTTCCTCCTCATGTTCAAAACTATATTAATTCATAAATTTAAGATTATAGCTAGGGTTTACAAACCCACTTTTAGTTCTCACTTAATTTATGCAAATTTCTTGATTTTCTTGAAGTTGTTATTTATGATTATGGTTTTTATGAATATTACATTGATTTTTACATCTAGTAAAGTTTTACTTGTCATCCTTCTTCATTCTTGACATGATTTTGTATATGGATCTTAAAGCTTATATTTTAAAGCATGAATTTAGAACTCTTATGTTATTACAAGTATTCAAGAAGATAGATTAAACCCATAGAAGGGTGAAATTTATGATAGTTTCAAGACATGAATTTAGTAAAGATTCAAGTTTTACAATAGATAGATAGTGATTTAAATATTTTATTTAGCATATGATTATATGAACCATTTTGGGAGGATTATTTAGCATCAAGCGAATACGGGTCTAGAAAACCCAAATCTCATTACCACGTGCCACTGTAAGATTATGTTTTTACAGCAATGACGGTTGATATTTAGCCTAAAAGGCTCATTTAGTAGATCCATACATAAATATATAGGTCACATACCCGGGCAAGGTATAGGGCATACCTTTCAACTGGGTTAGACGTTCGATATCATTAGCTCAAGTGATGTATGTCGGTTCTAAGAAACTCCCACCTAAACGATTTTACATTATTTTAATAGTTCACTTGATTTGTTCATTGTATAGCTTTAGATAGTATGATTTTAGATATGCATGATTTAGAAATCGCTACTTATGGTCTAAACTGTATTTGATATTTTGAACTTGGATTTTTGGAGTTTCACCCGGTAAAGTGAGAAAATGATTTTTCTTCGATTTCAACTTATTTTTTGATGGATTTTAATATTTAGAACCCTTAAAGCAAGGAAAACTTAATTTTTTAATAAAATACCAATTTTACCCTTTTTCCTTTGGGGTTAATTTTCAAACTATTTTTGGACCCGGAGTGAATAGCTAATATGGATATATCATTAGACTCCTTTTGACGTAAAGGTTACATTTTTGATAGATTGGGTTCATTTTGAGACCACACAAAAAGGTAAAGCTCCTTGTTGAAGGGTCTAGGCTCGTGTTTGGGCTTTTTGAGATAGGTTATGGCTTAATTTTATTTAGATCGGGTTGGATAGTTCAACATTCATGTTAAGTATTCTACGGGTTAGGGAGTTTATCATGAGATTCATCTTTTGAGGCTATTATTTTATTGTGTTTCCCATAAGAGGGCTTATGTGAGTATTTTTATTGACTTGAGATATTACTTGTAACAACCCTTGTAGTGATTTTTAGTTTTTTCATGTTTTGACCATTTTTTCCTTCCCCTTAGTTGTTATATGTCATATATGAGTTGTTGGAATGGTTTTCATGATCCCCAAAGCATTCGGAAGTGATTTGACTGAGTTTGAGGTTTTGAGTGGCCTTATAAGTGATTAGTTTGACTTTGGTCAACATTTTATGATTCGAATGTCGGATGGTGATTCTGTCAGTTCCGTTAGATCATTGTTGATGCGGAATTCTAGTGCACCAGGTATTTTCTTCATTGCAATCATGTGTATGGGAGTCGCGATAGCAGAGGGTCGGGCGTTGGTTCATGGCAATTGTAAGGTTCAGGTCGGGTAGTCATCATGGTCACGAGGCTTCTTTCTGCTATCGCGATGACCATTTTTAGTCATGGTGAATGGTTGAGCTAATGATCACGTAGTTTAGGTCGCGATCGCAAGGTATTGTTCACATGAACAGTATAAATTCCTCATTTCCCAATTTTCACCATTTTTGGACTTGGAAACCTTGGGAAAGATAATTTTGAGGAGGGTTTTTCATCAAAAGTGTTTGGGTAAGCTTTTAAACTTGATTTCAATCATTATTCATTGATTTTATCTCAAAAACATCTTCAAAACCTTAATTTTAAACTTGGATTTTAGGGATTTCACCTGGTAAAGTGTAAAAGTGGTTTTTCTTCAATTTCAAGCTCGATTTCAACTTATTTTTTTATGGGTTTTCATAGTTATACTTCACAAAGTATGGGAAATATAATTCTTAAATAAAATTTCTGATTCTACCTTTCTTCTTTCGGAGTCGATTTTTTAACTATTTTTGGACCCAAAATAAAAATGGTCGATATGGGTATCGTTAGATTTCTCTAGACTTATAGATCGTGTTTTTGATAGAGTGGCTTTGATCTGAGGCTGCATGAAATGGAAAGGTCCTTGTTGATGGTTCTAGACTAGATTTTGACTTTTTCAGGTAGGTTACGTCTTAACTTTCTTCATACTGGACTGGGTAGTTAACCATTCATGTAAAGTATGCTATGGTTGGGGAGTTATCATGAGATTCACATTTTGAGATAGTTATTTTATTTGTGTCGCCCGTGTGGGGGCTTATGTGATCATTATTATTGTTGTGTTGCCCGTGTGTGGGGATTATGTGAGTATTATATTTGACTTGCAAAATTATTATTGTTGTAATACCCAAGTGGGGGTTGGTTTTGGTCTTATTTGAGTATTATTTGCCTTATTTAAATGTTGTGATGCCCGAATGAAGGCTTAAAATGATATTACTTGTGTATTACATGACTATTCATTACTGTGGTGCTATGTTATGACTTATGTCATGACTTATAAAATTTTGAAGAGATTTGAGCTCATTTAATACCATCATTAAATTGAATGCATCACGTGATATTGTCTTGGTTATGAGCATGGATCCTCATTTCATTCATCCTTATATATGGACTTGGTACCACAGAGAAATACAGATTTTGAAAGAACATAAGAAATTTTATAAAACCCCTTGTCCGAAGGACATATCGGCAAGGTTGAAATGAGATATAAGATTGAGATTTTGATAGTATATTGGTTGAGAACCACCCCCCTCCATGGTGTCTTATCCTTGAAGCTTTTGCTCGAAAGCTGCATACGAAGTGATATTGAGACATTACTACATGGCTATTCCATTGCATTGTATCACTTGCATCCCTTTTATGTGTTCGTTTACATGTAGTTAACCTTCTTTTATACATATATATTTGTGTGTAGTTCTATACTGATACTACTTGTAGAATTGTAAGGGTATATGATTTGAGCCACCGTTGGAAACTTTTTTGTATGCAGGTGGAAGCGTTTAGTTTTCTACTTTGCTCAGTCGGCCTATGATATTGATTAGTTACAAGTGCACCATACTCACTCCTACTTTTGTGCCTTTTCAATTTAGATCCCACTATGAGTGGGACCCACAGTAGCTAATTTGTGCTGTGAGAGCTGATCTAGAGTACTGGTGAGCTCTCCGTCTGGAGCCTTGTTTCAGCCTTTATCTATCCTTTATGTCTTTACTTGTATTCAGACACATTGAGTACTATCATATTTCAGCATTGTCTTAGGTGCTCTTTATACTCATAATACCAATTTTTGGGATTCGATTGTATTTTATTCATATATTTTGGATTTTATGATTATTATGGCCTAATTTTGTTCTAGAATTATCATATTACTCTATTTATTCTCTTTTTCATATTTCTTATCTATTGTGGGTTTCTAGCTTACCTACAAAGGTTGGCTCAGGGTAGGGGCCATCATGACCTCAATTTTTGGGTCGTGACATTATTATTATTGTGATGCCCATGCGGGAGATGGTATTGGTCTTGATTGAGAATTATTTGCCTTTATTATTATTATGGTGCCCGAGTGGGGACTTGAATTGATATTATTGATGGCTCACATGACTATTTATTACTATGGTGCCATGCGATGACTATATATCATGATTTATTGAGATTTAAGGAGATTTGAGCTCATTAAATACCGTCATTGAATTGATTCATTATATGATATTTCTTTTGTTATGAGCATGCTTCCTTATTTCATTCATCCATATACATGGAATTGGTACCACTGAGAAATACTAATTTTTGAAAGAAAATGAAACACATTACAAAATGACTTGACCGAGGGATATGCCGATAAGGTTGATTGAGATATGAGATTGTGATAGTATATGGGTTGCGAACCCCCCATGGGTCCTGTCCTGGAAGCTTATGCTAGGAAGGTATATACTAGGTGATATTGCGACATTCCATCCTTATCATATCATTGCATTACATCATTTGCATTTTTCTTATGTGTTTGCTATCGTGTAATTAAGTATTCCTTTATATATTTGTGATTAGTTATTCTTATACTATTATTATACTTGTAGAATTATTAGGAGATACTGCTTGCGCCGCTGTTGGGAACTTTTCTATATGCATATGGAAGCCTGCTCATAGTATCCTTTACTTGTTTAGTTTTCTGCTTTGCTTGGTCGGCCTATGATGCCTACTGAGTATAAGTGGACCGTACTCACTCCTGCTTTTTATACCCTTTCAATGCAGATCCCATTTTGAGTGAAACCCGTGGAGCTTGAGTTCGTGCTTGCTGAGAGTGCTTCAAAGTACTAGTGAGCTCCTAGATAGGAGCCTCTTTCCAGACTTCATCTTATCCTTATTGTATTTATTTATTTTTAAGAGCTAGACTTGTGTATTTTCGTACTCTTTGTCAGTATTAGTGCTTTTTAATCATGTCACTCGATTTTGGTATGTTGAGTTGTATTTATTTCAGTTTCAGAGTTTCTTATATAAATATGGCCTGACTTTAATATAAAGTCTCGTATTTGGGTTTCTTTTATTTATTTTCCATATATTTATCTCTTTTAGTGTTGGGCTTACCTATCCAAGGTTGGGATGGGGTAGGTGTCATCATGACCTCAACTTTTTGGTTATGACAAATTGGTATCAAAGCGCTAGGTTCACCAATCTCATGAATAAAAGAACAAGATGTCTAATAGAATCCCACGAATTAATACGTTGACGTTCGTATCTATCTTAAAGAGGCTATGGGACATTTTTAGGAGAAACTTCTATAATTTGATTCCTTATCATGCATACTATTCATGTCCAGCATTCTAAACTTGTATTCTACTCTTTCAGCCTAGATAGTAAGGACTAGATCCGGAGTTGCTGAGGATGTTGAGCCAGCAGCGTTGTTAGAGCCCCAGTCAGGGGGCGAGGCAGGGATTATGGCTGACACTGAGGTAGAGGTCAGGCACAATGAGCGACTCCAGCTAGAGGAAGAGCTAGAGTTGACTCTTTTGAGCCTAAGATTGAGAAAGATGAGGTGACATATCAGCCAGAGGATGTGGGACCAGCCTAGACCCATCAATGTTTCATGGTTACTCCAGTATTACAAGATCTATTAATTCATCTTTTGAGCCGTTTGGATGGCATTTCCAAGACAAGTATTCTATCGGGTACACCAAGTAGTTCTCATAATGTAGGAGGTATACAGCCGTCGGGGCAGGCTCCTACTTATGGATTTTAGATTCTTGGGGCACAGCCAGCTGCTATTATAGTCCTACGTGTTAATACATTACCCACTACACTGGTTGTTATGCCTATAGATCCAAGTTATATTATGTCTACTAATGAGCAGAAGAGATTTGAGAGATTCATCAGATTGCCCCATTCCAAGGTTAGTAGTGTCATTGGTGAGGATACTTATGAGTTTTTGATTGATTGTTAGGAGAGGCTGCATAACCTCAGTTTGCTTGAGTCCTATAGTGTTGCTTACACTACCTACCAGTTGACTGATGTGGCTAGGTAGTGGTGCAAATTCTTGTCAGTCGTAGATTAGTGGGTTCCCCTCCTTTGACTTGGACCAATTTTTCTAAGGTGTTTCTTGAGAGGTTTGTACTTTATAGCTTGAGGTACAAGATAAGAGAAGAGTTTGATCATTTAGAGAAGGGTTTCATGACTATTGTTGAGTATGAGGCTCATTTTTATGACTTGTCTAAATATGCCACATATGGTATCTCCATAAAGTCTGAGAGGATTAGAAAATTTGTGAAGGTTTTGACTACTTCTTATCAGTTGGCGACAACTTAGTTAGTGGTTTCAGGTGGTTGTTTTTAGAGTATTGTGGATTATGCCAAGATGATTGAGTCTATTCGCCAGGGTTTTTAGAGTAGTAGAGGTAAGAGGGTGCACCGATAAGGCAGTTTTAGTGGTCAGTCATCCCGATGTAGAGATTTCATAGGAAGAGGTTCTCATGGATACCATGGCAGGCTGGTTCAGGCAGCTTTGTAGAGTTCAGATAGTGGAGTTATGGGATCTGAGACTTTGAGTGGCCAGAGATCAGGTCGTGCAGGCCGAGGGTGTCTCTCTAGTTCATTAGGTTATAGAGGGTGTTCTGGTCCTTCTAGGTTGTCACAGCGTGATTCTTCTAGTAGAGGATATTTTGTGTGTAATGAGTTTGGACACTTAGCGAGGGGTCATCCTCAGCGTGTGCTAAGTTCTTTCCAACAGGGTTCTCAACTTCAGCTTTATCCCACACACCAGTGTCAGCAGTTAGAGGTGGTGCACAGGGCAGTAGGGGTGGTTCTAGATGTACCAGAGGTGGAGCTCGGGGAGCTCGTGATGGTAAACATACTGGCAAGGTTGAGATAAGTTCTAAGATTGGGATTGAGATAGTATATGGGCTGGAAACCCCTTATAGTGTTGTATCCTTGAAGCTTTAGCTTGGAAGGTGTATATGAAGTGATATTGAAACATTACCACATGGTCATTGCATTGCATCACTTGCATTCCTTTTATGTGTTCATTTCCATGTATTTAGCCTTTTTTTATTTATACATATTCGTGTGTAGTTCTATACTAATATTATACTTTTTAGAACTGTTAGGAGATAAGGTTTGAGCCACCGTTAGGAACTTTTCTGTATGCGGGTGGAAGCGTGCTCATAGTATTCTTTACTTGTTTAGTTTTCTACTTTGCTCAGTTGGCCTATGTTACACACTAAGTACAAGTGGACCATACTCACTCCTACTTATGTGCCCTTTTAATGCAGATCCTAGTACGAGTGCAACCTGCGATAGCTGATTTGTGCTGTGAGAGTTGATCCAGAGTACTGGTGAGCTCCCCATCCAGAGCCTTATTCTAGCCTATATCTATCATTTATGTCTTTACTTGTATTAGGAGGCCGTGATGTATTATCATATTTCAGTATTGTCTTAGGTGCTCTTTAAACTCATGAGACCAGGTTTTGGGATTTAGTTGTATTTTATTCATATATTTTGGATTTTATGATTATATGATTATTATGGCCTGACTTCATTCTAGAAGTTTTTAATTGCTCCATTTATTCTCTTTTTTTGTATTTTTTTTTTATCTGTAGTAGGTTTTTGGCTTACCTGCCAAGGTTGGGTCAGAGTAGGTGTCATTATGACCTCAGTTTGTAGGTCATGAAAATTAGTATTAGAGCACTAGGTTCACCGATCTCGTGAGTAAAAGAGCAAGTTATCTAATAGAGTTCCACAGATCGGTACATTGACATTTGTATCTATCTTTGGGAGGCTAAATGATATTCTTAGAAAAACCTCTCTAATTGGATTCCTTATAGTGTGTATCGTTCATGTCCAATATTCTAAACTTGTCTTCCATTCTTTATGCATAGATGGTAAGGACTAGATCCTGAGTTGTTAAGGATACTGAGCCAGCACCAGTCGTTGGATCCCTAGTCAGAGGACAAGGCAGGGTTCATGGCCAAGACAGAGGTAGAGGTCAGGCCTGAGGAGTGGCTCCGTCTAGAGAATAGGCTAGAGCGGTCTCTCCCAAGACTGAGATTTAGCCTAAGGAGGTAGCTTATCAGCCAGATGATGTGGGACCAGCTCAGGTACCTCAGGTTTCATGGTTTCCCCAGTATTGCAGGATTTGTTGATTCATCTTTTGAGTTATTTGGATGGCATTCCCCAGATAGGTATTCTATCAAGTACATCGGATGGAGCTCAGACTCCATGAGGTGTATAGCCGCTATGGCATGCTACTACTCATGGATTTCAGACTCCAAGGGCACAGTCAGCTAATGTGGTGGCCCCGTGTGTTGTGTCTTTCTATACTAGTTTGGGTATTCTGCCTATAGCTAAAGGTTTCATTTTGTTTGTTTATGAGCAAAAGAGATTCAACATATTGTCTCCTCCCAAGTTTAGTGGTGCCATTAGTGAGGATGCTTATAAGTTTTTGATTGACTAATAAGAGAGGTTATATAACCTCAATTTGCTTGGTTCTCATGGATTTGCTTACACTACCTACTAGTTGACTGATATGGCTAGGCAGTGGTGGAGATCTCGTATCAGTTGTAGACTAGAAGGTTCCCCTCAGTTGACATGGACCTAGTTTTCTGAGGCTTTTTTGGAGCGATTTGTGCCCTTTTAGCTCGAGGGACTAGAAGAGGGATGAGTTTGATCATTTGGAGTATAGCTCCATGACTATTGTTGAGTATAAGGCTCGCTTTCATGCCTTGTTCAGAAATGCCATTGCTAGTATCTCTATAAAGCCTGAGAGGATCAGGAAGTTTGGCAAGAGTTTGACCAATTATTATTAGTTGGCGATGGCTCAGTTAGTGGTTTTGAGTGGTTCTTTTCAAAGTATAGTGGACCATGTTAAGTTGATTGAGACTATTCGCCAGGGTACTCATAGTAGAGGTGCCAAGAGGATACACCGACATGGCAATTTCAGTGGTCATCCATCTCGCGGTTGGGATTTCTCCGACAAAGATTCTTATGGTTACCATGGCAGATTGGTTCAAGCAGCTTTGTAGAGTTCAGATAGTAGGTTTATAGGTTCTGAGGCTTCGAGTAGTCAAAGATTGGGTCAAGCAGACCGAAGGTCTCATTCTAGTTTATCGGGTCATTGAGGGCATTCTGGTTCTTTTGGGCCCTCTTAGTGTGATTCATCTAGAAGAGGATGCTACGTGTGTGATGAGTTTGGTCACTTAGAGAGGGATTATCCCCGACGTGTGTTTGATTCCTCCGAGCAGAGATCTCAGCTTCAGCTTTGGCTGACTCCGATTTTAGTAGTTAAAGGTGGTACATAGGGAAATAGAGGTGGTTCTAGAGGTATCAGAGGTGGGGCTCAGGGAGCTCGTGATGGTGGATGAGGTGGTTCGCGTGTTATGACTTAACTTTCTTCAGACAGGGCTGGGTAGTTAACCATTCATGTAAAGTATGCTATAGGTTGGGGAGTTATCATGAGATTCACATTTTGAGATAGTTATTTTATTTGTGTCTCCCGTGTAGGGGCTGATGTAATCATTATTATTGTTGTGTTGCCCATGTGGGGGCTTGTGTGAGCATTATATTTGACTTGAAAGATGATTATTGTTGTAATACCCTAGTGGGGGTTGGTTTTGGTCTTATTTGAGATTATTTGCCTTATTTAAATATTGTGATGCCCGAATAGAGGTTTAAATTATATTATTGATGTCTTACATGACTATTCATTACTATGGTGCTATGCTATGACTTATATCATGATTTATTGAGATTTTGAGGAGATTTGAGCTTATTTAATACCATTATTGAATTTAATGAATCACATGATATTGTCTTGGTTATGAGCATGAATTCTCATGTCATTTATCCTTATATATAGACTTGGTACCACAGAGAAATACTTATTTTGAAAGAAAATAAGACATTTTATAAAAACCCTTGACCGAAGGACATACCGGCAAGGTTGAAATGAGATATGAGATTGTAATTGTGATAGTATACGGGTTGTGAATCCCCACCCCTCCCTCACATTGTGTCCTTTTGCTCGAAAGGTGAATACAAAGTGATATTGAGACATTACTATATAGCCATTGCATTGCATCCCTTTTAGGTGTTCCCTTTCAGTATTATCTTAGGTGCTCTTTATACCCATGATACCACTTTTTGGGATTCGATTGTTTTTTGTTCATATATTT
Source organism: Capsicum rhomboideum (assembly GCA_031232105.1). Lineage (NCBI taxonomy): Eukaryota > Viridiplantae > Streptophyta > Magnoliopsida > Solanales > Solanaceae > Capsicum > Capsicum rhomboideum. Next base: position 41,195,429 of record CP124712.1, on the reverse strand, counting down.
CGAATTTTATGATTATTATGGCCTGACTTCATTCTAGAAGTATTGTATTGCTCCATTTATTCTCTTTTTTGTATTTCTTATCTGTTGTGGGTTTTTGACTTACCTACCAAGGTTGGGCCGGGGTAGGAGACATCATGATCTTGGTTTCTGGGTCGTGACATTATTATTGTGATGCCCATGCGGAAGCTGATAGTGGTCTTGATTGAGAATTATTTGCCTTTATTATTATTGTGGTACCCGAGTGGGGACTTGAATTGATATTATTGACGGCTCACATGACTATTTATTACTATGGTGCCATGCGATGGCTATATATCATGATTTATAGAGATTTAAAGAGATTTGAGATCATTTAATTCCATCATTGAATTGATTCGCTATATAATAGTTTTTTTGTTATGAGCATGCATCCATATTTCATTCATCCATATACATGGAATTGGTACCACTGAGAAATACTAATTTTTGAAAGAAAATGAAACGCATTACAAAATGACTTGACCGAGGGATATGCCGATAAGGTTGATTGAGATATGAGATTATGATAGTATATGGGTTGCGAACCCCCCATGGGTCCTTTCCTGGAAGCTTATGCTAGGAAGGTGTATACGAGGTGATATTGAGACATTCCATCCTTATCATATCATTTCATTACATCATTTGCATTTTTCTTATGTGTTTGTTATTGTATAATTCAGTATTCATTTTTATATTTTTGATTAGTTATTCTTATACTATTATTATACTTGTAGAATTGTTAGGAGATACGGCTTGCGCTGTCGTTGGGAACTTTTTTGTATGCATATGGAAGCCTGCTCATAGTATCCCTTACTTGTTTAGTTTTCTGCTTTTCTTGGTCGGCCTATGATGCCTACTGAGTACAAGTGGACCGTACTCACTCCTGTTTTTTATACCCTTTCGGTGCAAATCCCAGTTCGAGTGAAACCCATGGAGCTTGAGTTCGTGCTTGCTGAAAGTGCTTAGAAGTACTGGTGAGCTCCTAGATCGAATCCTCTTTCCAGACTTCATCTTATGCTTATTGCCTCTATTTATTTTTAAGAGCTAGACTTGTGTATTTTCGTACTCTTTGTCAGTATTAGTGTTGTTTACTCATGTCAATAGATTTTGGGATGTTGAGCTGTATTTATTGTACGTTCAGAATTTCTTATATATATATATATGGCCTGACTTTATTATAAAGTCTCGTATTTGGGTTTCATTTATTGCTTTTCCACATTTTTATCTCTTTTGGTGTTGGGCTTACGTACCCAGGGTTGGGATAGGGTGGTGCCATCATGACCTCGACTTTTTTGTCATGTGATAAGTTGACATTTTACCCGATTCTTAATACATTTGAGCTTGGATTATCTTGAAATTCGCATTATATAAATTCTCATGTTATAAGGCTCTTGTATGCAAGTAATGGATGAATTCGAGCCCGAGCTAATCATGCGAGTCAATGGGAGTTCGAAAAGTGAAGAAAAAATGCTTGAAGTAACACCCAGGGAGACTAACAGCCACCTGCGCACGCAGGTCATGAGATGCGCACGCAGGTGGCTGACTGAGGAGCTGAGCGGCGCAAGGCAGTGTCATCTGTGCTAGCCTCCTGCACGCGCAGGTCAGCCATCTGCGCTGGAACCTGCACCAGCAGATGGCTAGTGCAGTGGCACTTCTGTAATTTTTAGGGACGCGATTTTTAGTTATAAAATGTAATTTCTCCAGCTTTGAAAAGGATCTTTTGGGGCATTTTTGTAAAGATAGAGCAAAGGAGAGTGAAACCCTAAGGAGAAACAAGTTACATTCTTGCATTTTTGGATCAAATTCGTGAAAACATTTGGATTCAATGGAAGTTTGGGAAGAGAATTTGGGTGATTTTCTTATCTCTTATTTTATGAGTAGCTAAATTCTCTACTTGGGGTTATGCTTGAATAAGATGTGATAATTGTATGGGTTTTGTTTATTTGATTTATGTTTAGATAATTGCCATGGGTTTTAATCCCATTCCATGCTTTCATTCAAATTAGGGCTTGCAAACTCTAATTAATTTTAGAGCTCTTGTCATTCTTGACAAAGGGGACAAGGGTGAGGAATGGGTGTGAACAATAACTTGATGTGTGTCATTTAATAGCATCTCTTAGACATAAGGGTGTTAATTGAGGTATTGGATTGGTCTTATAATCTACACTTTTGAGGTGTTCGAAAGAAGCCAATTGTGAAACCTTGGTGTTTGGTTGACAAATCAACACCAAGCACCTGTGATCTAGCCTACCCAAGGTTCTTAGCTAAATTTAACCAAATGCTCAATGTACCCATACACAATTTCACTCTTACGACGGCATAACCCCAAGTCTCGTAATACTCTTGGTCTTTACTCCTCTTCTCTACTCTTGAACTTGTGCGTCCCAAGTTACAAAAGTCTAAGTAGTTACAAATTAACAGATGATAACCCCCCCATTTACTTTCATGTATTATTTTCATAGCATCGCGTGTTAGCACTAGTTGCTTCTGACACTTAGAGGTGAAAGCTATCGTATTCATTCCTCGTGGATTCGACCCCGACTCCAAGTTGGGTAATTATATTGCTAACGACCGCTTACATTCTATTCTGGGGTGTATTTGAGCGTTATCATCATGACAAATTGGTATCAGAGCGCTAAGTTCACCAGTCTCATAAGTAAAAGAGCTAGATGTCTAATAGATTCCCACTGATCGATACGTTGACGTCCGTATCTATCTTTGGGAGGCTATGGGACGTTTATAGGAAAAACTTCTCTAATTTAATTTCTTATCGTGTGTATTGTTCATGTCCAGCATTCTAAACTTGTATTCCACTTTTTTGGCGCAGATGGTGAGGACTAGATCCGGAGTTATTAAGGATGCTGAACCAGCACCGCTGTTAGAGCCCCAGTCAGTGGGTGAGGTAGGGGTCGCGGCTGAGACTGTGGTAGAGGTCGGGCATGAGGAGCGGCTCCGGCTAGAGGATAAGCTATAGCGGCCTCTCCCAAGCCTAAGATTGAGCATGATGAGGCGACATATCGGCCAAAGGATGTAGGACTAGCCCAGACCTCTCATAGTTTCATGGTTACTCTAGTTTTACAGGATATGTTGATTCGTCTTTTGGTTCGTTTGGATGGCATTCCCCAAACACGTATTCTATCGAGTACACATGATGGTTCTCAAACTACGGGAGGTGTACATCCACCAAGGTAGGCTCCTACTCATTGATTTTAGACTCCTGGGGCACAGCCAGCTGCTATTGTAGTCCCATGTATTGATACATTACCTACTAGACTGGTTGTTATGCCTATAGATCCAAGTTCTATTATGTCTACTAATGAGCAGAAGAGATTTGAGAGATTTAGCAGATTATCCCATCCCAAGGTTAGTGGTGCCATTGGTGAGGATGCTTATGAGTTTTTAATTAATTGTTAGGAAAGGTTGCATAACCTCGGTTCGCTTGAGTCCCATGGTGTTGCTTACACTACCTACCAGTTGACTGATATGGCTAGGCAGTGGTGGAGATCTATTGTCAATTGTAGACCAGTGGGTTCCCCTCCTTTGACTTGGACCCAGTTATAGCTTGAGGGAAAAGATAAGAGACGAGTTTGATCATTTGGAGCAGGGTTCCATGACTATTGTTGAGTATGAGGATCATTTTTATGCCTTGTCTAGATATGCCACATCTAGTATCTCTACAAAGTCTGAGAGGATCAGAAATTTTGTGAAGGGTTTGACTACTTCTTATCAGTTGGCGACAACTCATTTAGTGATTTCAATTGATTCTTTTCAGAGTATTATGGATCATGCCAAGATGATTGAGTCTATTCGCCAAGGTTCTTAGAGTGGTGGTGCTAAGAGGGTGCAACGACAAGGCGGTTTTAGTGATCAGTTGTCCCAAGATAGGTATTTCTGAGGCTGAGGTTCTTATAGATACCATGGTAGGCCAATTCAGGCAGCTTTGCAAAGTTCAGATAGTAGAGTTGTGGGTTCTGAGACTTTGAGTGGTCAGAGATCAAGTCATGTAGGCCAAAGGTCTCGCTCAAGTTCATCAGGTCATGGAGGACGTTCTGGTTCTTCTGGGGCCTCACAGCATGATTCTTCTAGTAGAGGATGTTTTGTGTGTGATGAGTTTAGATACTTAGCAGGGGATTGTCCTCGGTGTGAGATGAGTTCTTTACAGCAGGGTTCTCAGCTTCAGCTTTGTCCCACACCAATGTCAGTAGTTAGAGATGGTACACAAGGCAGTAGGGGTGGTTCTAGATGTACCAGAGGTGGAGCTCGGGGAACTCGTAGTGGTGGACGAGAAGATTCTCAGTTTGGTAGCAGGAGTGGTCAGTGTGATGTTTTTCCTAGGAGGCCTGAGGCAGAGGCCTCTGATGCGGTGATTACATGTATTTTCCCAGTTTTCCATCATTATGCTTTCGTATTGTTTAACCCTAGATCTATATTCTCCTATAGTTCTACATATTTTGCTACTGGTAGTGATGCTATGTGTAAGTCCCTTGTAGGTGATTCTTTAGTGGTGGAATGGGTGTATCGGTCTTGAGGCATCACAATATATAATGAAATCCTTACCCTCCACCGGTAAGGCAAGAATATATGTGGTGGTCAGCAAGGTCTTGGGCTTTCAGAACCTCTCCTCATATTCATTAGACTAAACAAAAGGTACCTATTTCTAAGTGAGATGAGTCAAATGCGATGCAATAGTAGCGAACCCCTTCACGAACCTATAGTAGAAACTAGCCAAACCCACAAAACTACGAAACTCGATCACTCAGGTACGTATAGTGCAATTCTTAACCGCTTTAATCTTTTGCGGGTCTATCATAACCTTTTATTTCAAAACCACGTGCACCAAAAAGGACACCGATGACAACCAGAATTGACACTTAGAATATTTGGCATAAAGTTGCTTCTCCTTACGCAACCACAACACAATACGCAAGTGATCCTCATGTTCCTCCCTACTCTTAGAGTATACAAGAATATCATCAATGAAGAAAATCATGAAGAAATTTAAGTAGGATTTAAATACCCCATTCATTAAGCCCATAAAAGCAGTCGGGGCATTAGTCAACCCGAAAGACATCACCAAGAACTCATAGTGCCCATAATGAGTCCAGAATGCAGTCTTAGGAATGTCTTTGGCTCGGATCTTTACCTGATGATACCCAATCCTTAAGTCAATACTAGAGAATACTGAAGCACCATGTATCTAATCAAACAAATCATCTATCCTAGGCTAAGGCTACCTGTTATGAATCATAACTTTATTCAATTGTCGGTAGTCTATGCACATACGTTGACTACCATCGTTCTCCTTAACGAAGGGGAAATAGACATGGGATGAGTGTTCGTCTCTAAATCTATAGAAAAATTGATGTCATGATCCAGTGGCATACCAACAAGTCAATATGAAATACCTCTAAGTATTCACACCACTAGAACTGACTTAATAGGAGGGACCTGTACACTAGTATCCCAAAGATGAGCTAGGAAAGCCAAACACCCCTTCCCAATCAACCTCTTGGCACGAATAAAAGAGAAAAGTTTCATAGGAGCAGAATTATAGTCACCCTCCCACTCGAGTCTATCCATCCCTGGCATAGCCATGGTTACCGTCTTGGCATGACAGTTTAGATTTGGATAGTATAGAGATAACCAACTTATCCTAAGAATGATGTCAAAATCCACCATGTCTAAGATTACCAAATTCGCCAAAGTCTGGTACCCCATGAACAAAACAAAACGAGCACAATATACGTGATCAACAAAAACCAAATCCCTAACTGGAGTGGACACATGTACATGAGTATCAAGAATATCACACACCATATCTACCACTACAACAAATCTAACAAAAATATACGAGAATATAGAACCAGGATCTAACAAAACTGTGGCCATCCAGTCAATGATAATAATAGTATCTGTGATAACCCTATCGGATGACTTTGCCTCGGACCTGCCTGGAAAAGTATAACATTGGGCTCTATTTCCCGACTGTGCACCTCTCTTGTTGGGTTGAGTACCACCCTTATCTGTATGCCCACCACCTCAGTTGGCCTGGTTTTCACCCCTACCTGCCTGGTGACCACCATGCCCACCCTGTGGACTACCTCTACTATTACCACCACCTCCTCTTTCTGCTGGAGTTGGAGCTCGGGGATCCTGTTACTGGACATCCTGACCAGGCTACCTATACCTCAGATAAAACCTGTGAATATTTCCCATATTACCACACTAATAGCAAGGACGATCCAAAGAGGGGCGTTGCGCTAGTGTTGATGAAGTTAAGTAACCACCAAAATTTGAACTAGGTTGACTAGTTCCTGATTGACCCTCAGCTGATACCTGTATAACAAAATGAATGGGGCATGCAAATGATCCCTGTGAACTCAGACCCCAAGAGTAAGAACCACTGTAATTTCCCACCTTTCGGGCCTTCTTAACCACCGACTTAGTGTAACCTTTTTATCTCACCCCTTCAACATTTTTCAAAAATTCAATCACCTCCTAAAAAGACTTTTTAGAGGATACCATCTGCAAGTCTGGAATCTAAAGACCGATAGCGTCACTCTGAAGCTGAAAAGTCACAAACTCAACCATATCTATGAACTACCCATATGTTGTGGAGTCTCTCATGGAAGTCAATTATGAATTCATAAGCATCCTCGGATTCAAGCCCTTGAAACACTGAGGCTTCATCTTTACAAACTTACAAAACAAATCATGTTCATCTCCAGTCATCACCGGACAACCTATCTAATGCGTGAAAATGCTAATCTCTGATGCTTCATCCATTCTAGGAGCCATGGCGGCAACATTCTGCACTCTTAGATGCTGGACAGTAGGCATTGTGGGTACAGCCTTATTACCAGCCAACCCGCTCAAAAAACCTAACACTTGTTGAATCAAGTTTAAAGATATCTAAATACACCTTTCTGAACTGGTGTTGCATCATCCTGAACTGGTACTTCCTCATTCTCAACTCCCTCAAGAACATACTCAAGTAGGGGAGGAGATTCTGATCTCTCTCTAGCTGGCTATATAGTGGCCTATGCTCTATCCATGGGGTGTGCTGCCTATAGGCCTCTTCCTCTCCCTGTTCCTCTTACTCTACCTCTACCATGAACTGTGACCCCAGCGGTTGGTTTGAGTGTTAGTGCTCTATATTCTTTCGTGTGTATTCTCATCATCTGCAAGAAAAGAGTGAAAAAGTCAAATACCAATTTGGATCCCCAGATACCAATTGGAATTAAGTAATAGTACAAAAGAAAGAAGAATTTAAAGTTTTCTAGTATCTTGTATCCTCTCGCAGAAAAGTACAGACGTCTCCGTACCATTCTGCAAGACTTTACTAGACATGTTCTTGTATGATGAAATCGATAAACCTAGGGCTCTATCACATACTTTGTCATGACCCAAATGGTCGTAAGTGGCATCCTCACTAACCATCTGGTGGGAGAACCATCTAACCCAAGCCTTGCCCAAACACTTAGCATTTTTAAGACATACTATAGCAAAACTCAACTCAACGATTTAATATCTCCAAATAATAAATAGATAATATAGTATGGAAATAAAACACCCTGTTACAATTCCCAAGGACCCGAAAGTCATCGTACAAGAACTTCTAAACAAAACAGTGTCTAAGAATAATATCCAAAAAAACTAATGAAATATAAAGAGAATCATTGTCTGAATAAATGGACATGATATACTGAGATGATCCACGACAGCCTGAAGATAAGTGCTCACCCTTGGATTAAAAACTATTGGTCACACGCTAAAGGTGAGGTCTCGTAGAAGTCTCTGGAACACAGCCTACACTCAACAAGAGAAGAATACAAGTAATATCAGTACAAAACCCTATGAACTGGTAGATATCATTGGACGAATTAACTCAGACCCACACTTATACATAAATCAAATATAAGTAAACTAGCATTCAGCACGTAGTAAGTAATCTCAAACTCAACCAACAACCTCCACAACTAGAGCAAGTAAGACCAACCAATATCCTCAACTAGATCACAACCTTCACCCAATCAATTGTATCATAGCAACAACCACAAGTATAATATTCATAATTAAGGGTATCTATGTCCACTCTAAATACCACAAGTGTAAAATCAACATCTAATCATCAATATAGTTAACAATCTCACAAGAGTAGTCTAAGCTACCTCGATCACCACAACACATCATGCATGCTATATGAATGAATCAATAATCTCATGTTTGTAAATAATGTATCATAAGTATCACAATTATCAACTCAAATTTGTGCACACACGGTAAGGAAACTTATTTATGTCCTATAGTCATGACCTTTAGGGGAACAGCTTTGTCCACATACTGTACCACTATGATATCCAACCCTCTGAATATCATAATGTTATAAAATGTGATCACTATCACTCAAGATATATCACAGTGCACCAATATTACAAGTACACAATTTATCAAAGACACTTAGTCAATTTCAATGCCATTTACCTCATGCATGCAAGTAATATCAATCAAGCTCACCAATCACAAGTCTGCTCAAAGGCCAATTTACAAACATTCAATTTAAGAATAGGCATGAATTCTAAATCAAGTCTATAACTACAATGGAAACCATAACCTACCTCAACAAGAATCCAAATGCAGCTACTCTGCAAGAGTCTTCCCTTCCTCGAAGCGTCGGATTGTCTTTGGTCTAACAAACAACAAATAAAGAGTATTCAATAACTTACTCTTCAATTGTAGCCATTAGGAACTAAAACCCACTAATTTTACCCTAGTTCATAGCCTAAACCATCGATTTTGGTTTTTTTGCCTATTAGTGTGCCCCAATTCCCCATAATCCATATTAAAAGGAAGGAATTCTATGCTAGGAAGAATAATCTAATAACCTAGAACTATTATCAAGTGATTTTAGGACTACCCATAGGTAATTCCCACTAATTCATCAACTTAGGGCCTAAACCCAAGAAATTTACCATCAACCCTTGTTCTAGTAATTCTACAGATTAAATGAATTAATCTATGTTAGAATGGTATAATAATATTACCTCAATGCTAGAAATCACCTCTCTCAAGCCTTAAGTCGATGAGTTAGATGTTAGGGAGAAAATAATGTCAAAACCCGGGAAATAGGCATATTAACTGCGATAACTGTTGTAGCGGGCACCTGACCGCTACAGTGGTCCTGCTGTGGTGGGCAGTAGCCCGCTATGGCAGTCCCAAGCAATTCCTCACCGACCGCTGCCGTGGTGACAGGCAGAAACTCGGGGGAAACTTCTAGTTTTCCCCTATTTGACAACACACACCTAGAAATATGACAACTCAGAATCATTCTATCATGGCAAATACCATAATCAAAGTTCCACAAATTCATTTCTCATTCCAAAAGTTTCTATAGACTACTATATCCCTCGACTATTATGATACAACCATCAAACTATCAAATACTACACCATGAGATACAAACAATGTCTAAACCATACAACACTAAATTTTCATTGGAAACAACCCTAGCCTGAGATTTTAACAACTCTCATCCTAGGAAAAACTCTACCCGAGCACTTACACCCTAAATGATGTTATAACAACGAAATAGTTCATTACAATACTGGTAAGCTAGTGTTGTTGCTAATAAATTAATTCATAAATATATGAGTACTTTAGCGTATCTTCGACCTCATGAAATGTTGATGGGTAGGGAGAGTTAAAGACTTGCTAGTCTTAGAGTTTGGCTAGAAAAGAACCTCAACTATTAGCTAGTTAGGATTACTCTTGCGCGATCTGATATCATGGAGAAGATCCATTCCAAGAAATATGAAAATGAATTCTTAGGGTTTGTTTGAAAAGTCACATGGTAATTGAAATTAGTGTAATTACTAGGGTAGTAATTACACAGTAGACTAATTATGATTAGCTGTATAATTACAAGTGTACTGTTTGATTGCACAAGTGTAATTACACAGTTAGATAAAAATTTTAAATTAAAAATTAATTATTGAAAATTTAAAATTAACATTTGCAAATAAGTGCCTTTATAAATTTTACTAAATTAGGTATTTAAAATAAATATTGTCTCTTGAAAAAATATTAATTAATAAACATATATTTTAGACTAATATTATAAAAAAATAATTTATATATATCTTTTAAATTAATAATACTTTAATTTAATTAATCATAAAACTAAAAGTATATATATTTTAAGAATATTATGGAATGCATGTATGACCAAAAGATTAATATTATAAATATAATACATAACATTATTCAAATCTTTGACAAAAAAGATAGTTCAACAATTTTAACTGAAAAATAATGGCATGCAATGTGAAATAATAAATCAACACTGCTAAAACAATAAATTGAAATTGAAAAGAAAACTTAAATTCATAATTTAAAATAAAAAAGTTAACATAATACTTCTATGTCAAATTTCAACATAACATAAAATAAGTTCCAGCATAATTTAAGTAAATATTATTCAAAAGAAAAAGAAAATATACTACTTTTAATTCAAAAACTAGGATATTAACATGTTATGCTAATGAAGAAAATAAATAAAGAAATACGAGCAGTTACATAGGATAACAAGGAGTAATGGTTGGGAAATGAAAAGAAAGGAAATGAAAGATAAATAATGTAAAATGAAAAAATATAAATAAAATAAATAAATAAATAAAAATAAAAGAGTTTTAAATAAAAACAAAAAGGAAGAAACTAAAAAAGTATCCTTGTAATTACACCATGTAATTATCAGTAATTCTCACCTCCCCTTGAGGATTGGAGAGTGTAATTACTCCCTCCCAATTACCCCTAATTACCTGTTAACCAAGTATTCTCACTCTGTGGGAATACACTGATATGTTGTTGTTGTAACCAAGTAATTACTTGGTCAAACAAATAAGTCAAACTGTGTAATTTCACTCATGGTGCATTCTTTCATGTGTCTGTATTGAGGTATTATAGGTCTGATCCTTCTCGAATCCTATCACTTGAGGAAGTGAAAATCAATAAGGGGTTATCTTATCAAGAAAAACTTGTGCTGAATTTATATCGTCAAGTTAGAAGATTGAGAACAAAAAATGTAGCTTCAGTTCAAGTCTTGTGGCAAAATCATAATGCCAAGGAAGCGACTATGGAGACAGGGGAGGACATGAAGAAATGATGTCCTCACTTGTTACTTATTCATGTATGAGTGAAACCTTAGGTTGTTGTATTTTAGTAAATTTTGGCTAAAGTTATGAGATTTTTTATTCTTGTATTGGAGATTGCTTAGTTTGATTGTGAGAGTTCTTGTGAGGACCATATTATTAATTATTGGGTTGTTAGTTGAGTTTTAAATACTAGGGTTGCTCAATTTATAAAGAAAATTCTAGAATTTTTTTTACATATGTTGGAGTTAGACAAATTTTAGGCTATGATCCACATTTGAGGATGAAGGATCCCAATAGAGAGATAATGTAATACTCTAGAAATTTGAGTTAGATTAGAACCATCAAATTTCATGTGGTTTGAGCCGAGCTATGTTAAATTGCATATGAATATATGTTAAAGTTGTTATTTAGCATGCACTAGGTGTACAAAAAGAAATAAAATTGAAAAGAATTGAAAATATGTATCAAGGTACGGTAGACATACGAACCATACATGTGACATACGTTTCGCATGTCCAATCTTATGTGAGCATCGGAAGGTTTGAAATTTTGAAGTTTCGGGTGTTGAGATGCGAAATCACATACAGATCACATGTTGGACATACGATCTGCATGGCAGTCGTATGCGGGGTCCTGATACTTAGCATTTTATAGATTTTTGAAGTCAACAAATGAAGGACACATATGATCGTACATTTGACATATGGTCGTATGTTGAATCAAAGGTGAAATTCCTGAAAGTTGGAAATTTGAGGTCTTCATTTGTTGACATTCAAAGGTCACATATGGCCATATATCCCACATATGGGTCGTATGTCATACCACAAATAATCTACTGAAAATGGAACTTTTAGAACCTACAAGAGTCGACTTACAGATCAACACACAAATCACATGTGGATTATACGAACCGTATGTACATGGGCTTCCATCATTTTCCAAAATTGATTCAATTTGGGAGTCATATATACGGGCCAACATGCAGCCGTTTATCACTGTATATGTACTGTATTTGGTAGTCGTATGTGAGAAATTGTATAGAAGTTATAAATCAGAAATTTCATGATGAGGGAATTGAACCTTAGGCATAATATAGTCATCGATTGGCAAGCCTAGGAGTCCGGCTTTTGGACTCCCAGGATGACAGTGTTTTTTTGGTCATTCAGAATAGGATCGAATCATCCTTAGTAACTGAAGTAATGTCGAAGCAATTTCCTAAAATTTGTCGACTATTATTTTGATAGGAAACAATACATGGTTAAATTAAAATCCCATATTTTTATGAGAAAAGTACATAAAATACCCCCTAAAAAGTAAACTAATTACCCTGATTTACCCCCTCCCTAACTAATTTCTAACATACCCATGCTTCTAATAATATTTACCCGACGTGCCCCAAAAATGTGCAACATTCTTTTGCCCCTTAAATTTCGGCGTCGTACTTTTGCTTCTTTTCAATTCACTTCGGTCAGCACCATTTTTTTGTTTCTTTTCCAATTCAATTATGTCTTTTCAAATTCTTCATTCTTTTCCTCTCTTTTTTTTATTACATTTTTGTAATTTTATTTTCTTTTTGTCTTGTTCATTTTTCTTTTATTTAAATATAAAAATAAATATAGTAGCTATTTTTAATGAATCAAATTATTAAAAAGTAAATAATTAGACTGCAATAAGAAGTAATTAAAAAGAATATTAAATTCACTAATTTATATATTAATATCTACATTAATACAAATATATTTTTTTATTTTTGATTATATTATCTTCTTTTTTTATCCGTTTGTATTTAAAGATAAAATAAAATATAAAAACAAAGACATTATCTAACTATTTTTTAGGCTAATAAAAATATTAAAAATGAATAAATAAATCATAATAATAAATAATTAAGAATGACTGATGAGTGTCTTATTAAAGGAACGGAACAGTTCTCTATGATACCATCACAATATATTCATATACTGTGATGGTATCATTGAGGACTGAAGTAGACCTCAATGATACGATGGCAATATATGGATATACTGGATGGGATCATGGAGGATTAAGAAGTGACTCAGTGAAGAACTCAAGTGGCCCTCCATGATGCCATGCAAGTATATAGATAAATTGTGATAATATCATAGAGAATTGAGGAGTGTTTCATCAAAGGATGCTACCATGCAAGTATATAGATATATTGTGTTGGAATACTGAGGAGTGTCTCCTGGAAGGACAAAAACAATCATATATGATACCATCATAATATATCAATATACTATGATTGTATTATGAAGGATTGAAGAGTATATCATTGAAGGATGAAACCATGCCAATATATAGATATATTGTGATAGTATACTGATGAGTGTCTCATTGAAGGATTGAAGTTATCCTCCATGATACCATGTTAGTATATAGAACTACTATGATGGTATCATGGAGGATTGAGGAGTATCTCATTGAAAAATGATGCCATGTCAATTTATTGATATATTGTGATAGTATCACGTAGGAATAAGGAGTGTCTCATTGAAGGACTAAAGTTGTCCTTTATGATACTTGATGAGTGGCGATTTTGCCACTCATTTATATCTCTTTTCTTATAATTTTTGTTATTAATCTATAAAATAAGGTTAATTATCCTTCGAATAGTGTTAATTTAAGGCATTTTGGATTTACAAGGAATTCTGACAAAAAAGAGTAAAATCGAGCTAAAATGGAGCCGAATTAGACAAGTTTGGAAAACTGGACAAAAATACTCATCGCCGTTGCTATGGAGTAAGGTTACGATCGCGATATGGTCAAAGTCAACATCACGCGATCGCGTGAGAAAGCAGTTGCGGTCGCGATGAACAAATAGTTAGCGCCTCGCGACTGCGAGGCCACCTGATCGCGACAACGATGAAGAAATTCACCAAACGTCAGGATCAGACCTGGAATTGCACAAATTTGATCTCAATTCATCAAGATCGAATCCCTAGACATTCCAAGACATCTTTGGCATAATTCTCAACCTTGGAGGCTAGGGTTCTTGACCCGATACCCTTGGAATTGAAGATTGCAAGCTTTTTATTGTTAATTTCTCAAACCTTTCTTCTTTTTCTTGCTCTGTATCTAATATTTGGGTGTAGTTAAATTTGAGACATCGGTATTTGTAGTTAGAGATAATGTAATATTTTGGTTTAGAATTTGGGCTTATTTTGTCTCTTGCTTTTGTATCAATTGATTACTCTTGAGTTATAAATGGGTTTTGCTTGACTAAATTGATTTTATGCTTTATTGATTTCTATATTAGTTGAACTTGAAAGAGAAAATTAGAGTGGGACTTTCCCATCTACTTTGATTAAGCTCGAAAGAGTTAATCGAGGTTGGGAAAGATTAATTTAGCGTGATTTGGGACATATGACCCATCTTATGGAATTTGTTGCTAGACATAGTCAAATCCTAGTGTAGCCATAGATTGGAACTATTCGTGTTTGCACTTGGCTATTGTTTAAAAGAATCTAGCCAAGAAATATTCGTCAATCAGTTAAAAGAGCGGATACTTGAGGTTCAAAGGCTAAATTGCTAAATCCGTGCTTAAATCATGGGTAGTTGATTGAATGCAATGGATCGTTGATAGAATTGATTCCCCGTATCATTTCCCTCGTTTCCCATAGTTGTGAAAGCCATTAATCAACTTGTTCATATTGTAATTGATTCTATTCATGTTACATTTTTAATTACAAAACCCCCCCAAAATATTTGTATCTTTGTTTGGATTTTAGCGAGTTGCTTTTATTTTGTACTTTCTCAATCGCTAGTCACATTGTTCCTCGTGGATTCGACACCGACTCTTGTTGGGTAAATATATTACTAATGACCGCGTACACTTCTTTTCGAGGGTGCATTTGAGTGTTATCAATACCACCACAGTATATCTATATACTGTGATAGCATCATTCAAGACTGAAGTAAACCTCAATAACACCATGATAATATATAAATATACTGTGATGGAATCGTTAAGGACTGAAGCAAATCTCAATGATACCATGAAAATATATAGCTATATTGTGACGACATCATGGAGGCCTCACAGTAGGACTAAAACAAATCTCATGAATGATACCATGACAGTATATAGATATATTGTGATGCTATCATGGTTGACTGAAGGACTGAAGTAAACCTCAATGATACCATGACAATATATAGATATATTGTGATGGTATCATTTAGGTCCCACGAAAGGGCTGAAGTAGTCTTTCATGATACTATCACAATATATTGATATAATGTGATCGTATCAGGAAGGATTGAAGAGTATATCATTAAAGGATGATACTATACCAGTATATAAATATACTGTGATGGTATCATGGAGAAATGAAGAGTGTTTCATTGAAGGATTGAGGCAGTCCTTTATGATAACATGCTAGTATATAGATATACGATGATGGTATACTGAGAAAGTCTCATTGGAAGACTGAAGTATCCCTCTATGATACTATTCGAATATATAGATATACTGCGATGGTATATTGAGGAGTGTCACACTGAAGGACTGAAGCAGTTCTCCATGATACTATGTCAGTACACAGATATGTTGTGATGGTATCATGGAGAACTGAATAGTATCAAACTGAAGGAATGAAGCATATCTCAATGAGAAAGAGCAAAAAAGTGAATGAAAATAGATTATGGAGAGAAAATAAAAGAAAAAAAGAATTGAATAATACTAGAAAAAATTAAGAAATAAAAAAGAGGGAAGCCAAAATTGAGTATGAAATTAGATTATGATGAAAAAATAAAGAATAATATGATTTGAGAAAAAAATGAATGAAAAAGGAGAAAAAAATAAAGAAATAAATGAGAAAAAACAAAAGGAGAAAATAAAAAAAAAAGAAAAGGAGTAAATAAAATAAAATAAATAAAAGAATGTTTACTATATCAATTACCCTTTTTTTAGAATATAGAATAAATAAAAAATAAAATGAAAAAATAAAATCATGAATAAAATTAGATTATGGAGGAAAAAAATAAAAATTAGAAAAGGAACAAGAAATAAAGAAATTTAAAAACTAAGAGAAAACAGAAAACTAAAAAACAAAAAATAAAGAAACAAAAATTGATTGTGGTGAAAGAAAAAAATAAAAATAACATACGCTGGGAACAAAATAAATGAACAATAAAGGAGAAAAAAATAAGAAGGAAAAAAACAGAAAAAGAGCCAAAATTGAAAATGGTTAAAAAAGAAAATAAAGAATAACATAATTTTAAGAAAAAAATAAATAAAAATAAGCATAAAAAAGAAAAAAAAGAAAAAGAAAGAAAAAAAGAAAGCATAAAATGAACAAACAAAGCATAAAATGAAGAAATAAAACAAAAAACGAGAAAAGAAGTAGAGAAATAAAAAAGAAAAAGAATGAAAAGGAGCTAAATAACTACAAAAGGTACAAGAGAAGGAGACATTTTCTGTAATTAGTTAGTAGATATTTTTTGTAAGGGGGTATTTAGTTATAAATAGTTTGATCCCATGGGATATACATATACTTTTTCCTATTTTTATTGATCTTGGAATTTTTTTTTTTTTTTTAAACTGAAGTCCAATTGAACTACATCGAATTAATAAGCTAAATGCTAGTTGGGAGGAGGTTATGAGACTCAACTCTTGCAATATTCAATTAAAAAATATTGTTTTTTATGAAATGAATCAAGCCCCCCACCCTTTTTGTTAAGCTTAACTCTGATGATAGTTACAGAAATAATAGATGTGGGGAGGAGGCGTTGTTAGAGACAATGAAGGCAAATTAATTATAGCTTACTCAATAGCTTTTGGAGAAGGCACTAGTAATTGGGCAGAAGCAGTAGCACTTCTACATGGGATGTCTTGGTGCATAGATAATGGATTTCAACAGATTTGGACAAAATCGGACTCAAAACTTTTGATGGACTGCATCAAAGGAAAGAGCATCACCCTTTGGACAATTGTTGGGGAGTCCAAAGGCTAAAAGCAATTCTCACCCATAGTGAAAGCTCTGTACATCACTGCTATAGAGAGCGTAACAAATTTGCAGACAAACTGGCATCACTAAGTCACAACTCTGCCAACAACGCCATATACTTGAGCTTCCTTTATAGGTCAAAGGTCTTATGACTTTGGATAGATGGGGACTTCCAAGTTCCAACTATCAGAATCTCCAACAGAAAAAAAAAGAGAATTTACCTTTGACCTCCCTTGACATTGTATTTTACTCTTTTCTATAGTTGGTGTCAATCTCATTAGATACCCTCTTAGAAGATACATTTACCTCATCTCATATTATATCGGTGGACTAAACCAAATTCCAATAACGTAAGGAAGTTTCTGGCTGAGTAGCTACTTCAAACCAAAATGTAATATTGTTTTGGAGATGAATAAGATGCAAATTTATTTATTTTTTTTTAAAAAAATTCAACTCGATTTCGAGTGTTATTTTTATCAAAATTAAAACTTCAAAAATGAATCGGAAGCACCCTAAACCCAATTGAAAAAAGCCCTTCATTATGTTTTATTCTTTTTACAAAATACAAAATTTAAATAAAATATAACGAATGTATAGCATATTTCGTACTCTCCAAGACAGTTGCTAGTACTAATATTCTCACTGGTTTGAGAGCTAGGGCTTTTTCTTTCATTCTTCAATTTCTCTTCTCGTTCGATCCTTCAGCTTAGCCTATAGATGGACAAATCGTCGCTCGATGTGGAGCAGCCACACTCAATGGGAACAACTATTATCGGCGTCACGTACAACGGCGGCGTCGTCCTTGGCGCCGACTCCCGCACTAGCACTGGTATTGATTTATCTTTCATTTCTTTTTTTTTTTTCAAATATATTGATTTACTGAAAACAAAGTATCTTTATCTATGGAGGATTTGATTTGTTTTTTTAATATCATAATGTTGTTGCGAATACTGAAAATAAAGCCATTTTTATAGGCTTTTTTTTTCTTCTGAGAAGGTTTTGATTTGTTGATCGCCATCATAGGTTATCCTGAGTTGTTCTTAGTTTAGGGTTTCAATTCCTTGTTTATTTTTTCTTTACTATAGAAAGAGAATGAAAGATTAAAAGACATAAGTCACATAAATACAAGTCTAAAAAAGGAGGAAAACAATGGCAGAAAAAGATTCATCAGTGAAGATATGTCAATGATGACGCAATAAGTCGATGATGAAGCTAGATCATTAGTTCTTCAACACTGAATGTAATATGGTGCATCTTTTTCGCTATATTTTCTGAGGGTTTCATTTAGTTTTGAATAATATAGTCTTGATGAGAAGGGTTCAGTTAACAGAAATAAAGTCTTTTTTATACATAATTTTAGTATTAGAAGAACGGGTTGGTTAATTTTTTAGTATTAAGAACTTGAGAAAGTAAAGCCTATTTGATCTGGGAAAGATCAAATTTATTTGTGAAAATTGTATTTTTCTGAAAAGGATTCAGTTAATTTGTGTTATCTAAGAACTGCATATTGTTGGTGTTTTTTTCTTTTTTGGAAATTTAGGGATGTATGTGGCAAATAGGGCTTCAGATAAGATCACTCAACTCACTGATAACGTGTATGTTTGTCGCTCTGGATCGGTATGCTCTCATCTCTCTCTCTTTCTCCCTCTATCTTTGATAGCTTAGATTTCGTATTTCTTCAAAAAGAGGAACCCTGGAACTGTTGTTTGTTCTGTGTGACATTGTTAGTCCCCTTTCCCTTTATTCCCGTAAGGGTTTTTCTTTATTTTTTCATGTATTGTCATGTTGAGTATCGTAGATGAAGCAATTCAGGAAATGGAATATGGATTTATGGGTTTAATATCTCCCTTTTTTTTAATTATTGGTTTTGATGTTTCCGGAAGGGGTTAGTGTGGCTGAAATTTGTCAGTAATGATGCCAAAACTCTATTCAATTAAATAGCATTTAAATAGCGTGTTATCTGCTTGGGAATGATGGACAAATAGAATATCGAATAATAGAAATGCTTGGGAACTCTATTTCAGTTCTAATGCCAGGAGATATTAGAACTGAAATAGCTAAAAAATTCCTCAGGTTAAAAGCTTAGTAATTTTCAACATTGTGTTTTTCTGGTATTAGCAATGCTGAAACATTTTTCTTGCGATATGCAATACCAATCCTTAAAATTTTTCTAGGGGCTTGGTTAAATTCACAGGTCAATTGTGTATTGTGTGTCCACTTAACGTGGAATCATTGCAAGGATAGAGTGTTCTGAATTTTAACAAATAGCAAAATGGAAATATTCCCCCCCCCCCCTCCCTCCTCTCTCTCTCTCTGTCTGCATCTTATCTATTTATGAACAAGCGGTTACCAAAAAGTAGAGAACCTGGAAATAACTGAACATCCCTTTGCATGCTTATCTTTCCTATGATTGTTGGAAATCATGCTCATGTTATGAAGCTAAGTTAATATAAAAATCTAGAGTATTGCAGATGAAAATCTTATGCAATCAGGTCCTCAAATCAATCGCTTGCTCTGTCAATCAACCAATCAACTGTGCTTTATCCAAAACTACTTGAAGTTTTCTATATGAATATTGATCCTCTGTATCCATTCTGTTTTTTCTTAATAGAGAAAAAATATACTGATCTTTACGAGACAATGAGGCGTACAAATAAGGTTCCGTTAGCAACTAGTAGAAGTTAAAACCACCTTTTCCGTTGTCTTGCATATTACTATATGAATCCGCTCTTCATGATAGGAAAATTCGGTTCAATAAAAAATTAGATGTCATATGTCACTTTTGTGATGATTTTTGACACCATTGGTACTACTTGGTACATGATAACATAGAGATGCAAACTTGTTGAAAATAAGATGGATAAGTAGGACTCACAAGGTTCTCTATTGGGTGATTCACAATTTGAACATGTCATGTATGCTGCTGCTGTAGTTTTCTTGTATACATACTTGATACTGTGAATTCTGCATCTATTTAAAAATCTGCAGCTATGGATGAAAATAACTGATTGAGGCTTTTCACTGATTGTTCGATTGGGCTGAAAATGGGATTAAAAAATGTATTGGGATTTGTGCATTTAGTTACTTTTGAGTTTGTCCTAAGTGCTTTTGGTTTGCTTAAAAAATGTTAATCTTTAAGTTGTCTGGGGTAAAACCATGTTTCTTTTGTGGTCATACAAGTATTGTAGTACATCTTTTCTTTATGCTCCTCACCCTTACATTGAGTGGGGAATGGACAGTTTAAAGAGCACTTGTCTTAGATGTAGTTCGTTACCCATTTTAATGTGAATCACATATGATGCAACCTCTGTATAAAGGTCTAAATTATTAGATGCCTAGGCGCCCAATAAAATTTGCATCTAAAATTGTTTCTCTTTTTCATTAGTTAAGATGGAAGGGGTTCTACTTTTTAGCGCAATTTTTCACTTTTTAATATTGGAAGGAATTTGAGTTCCTAATGGGATTTGATTACATAACCAAACATGATGTGAGGTTCAAAGCCTATACTTTTGTGTTGTATCTGCATAAAATGAACTTCTTGGAAGTTACAAGTAGTTTACATAAATTGAGAAGATGAAAATATAGCATAGTGGGATCATATAGTGGTAAATTAGATAAAAGGAAAAGATATTAATCTTTTTCTTTTGTAACCGAGAAATCCCTGATGACCAGCTGCCGCACGTATTGAAATTTTGTGGATAATGGGCCCAATATCTATATTGATCTGTTGATCTTTTAGGAGAAGTTTATTGGAAATGTCTTCTTATAGAAGTTTTCTGTTAGTTTTAGAGGTTTTGTTCTGTACCTTAGCAACAAGGGATTTGGGCGATGCTTGAATTCGGGGTATTGATGATTGTATTCTTACACCTCCCACATATGCACTCTGTTGAGTCTGTCTTTGTGCCAAAACATGAGCTTCCGTTGCCCTGTGGTTAACAAATGGTTGACATAAGTCCAACGGCATATCCAATAAGTTCTAGCTATTAGACAAACAATAGAATGTATTTTACTTCCTGGTTTAGAAAATTACCTTGGAGCGTTGTGTGCTCTAAGAAGTTAAAAATGCCTTTATTCTTTGAAGTGAACTGCCACCAGCTGAGTTCTTTCCATCTCATAATATGATATTCGATTCTCTATAACATTCCGAGAGTCCTATCTCACATATTATTTTGATGATTGTTTTGTAGGCTGCAGATTCACAAGTTGTTTCAGATTACGTTCGCTACTTTCTACACCAACACACGTAACCCATCAACCCATCTTGTATTTTTATTCAAATGCTTACTTCCTAGATGCAACTTTTATCTTAGTAACTTGCAAATGAATCTCCCCTGATAAGAGGCTCTTAACTTTCAGCTTCTTCATTGATTTCTTCTTTGTTGGGATTATGGAATTGATTAGTTAACCTATACACATTTTTGAAGTTTGAATCAGCGCGCCAAAATTTACCATCTGTTTAATTGTTAATTTTGGCTGGAAGTGTGCTTTCTAAGGTTGAAAGTTTTTGTGGATGCAGAATACAGCTTGGCCAGCCAGCGACTGTCAAGGTTGCGGCAAGTCTGGTTAGGCAACTAGCCTATAACAATAAGGTTTGCTTCTATAAGCAATATATTATCTCTTATTGTTTTATGCAATATAATTTCTATCGTTTTAAATTCCAAGTTCGCTTTTCTTTTTTTGCTGGTCCTTTAAAGATTTATATAGATAGCTTTTGACAATTGTGGAATCTGTGGTTTTTTTTTTTTCTCTACAATGCAAGTGGTCCTAGCTTTTGGAGCCTGGGCAAATAGAGACAGGCTTGAGAATTCAATTTGTGTTGCCATCATTCTGATGTTCATTCTGTGTAATAGAGAGCTGCTCTCACAATGTAACTATCTAAAAAAGCGCTTCACCATTTAAGAAAGGTCATCTTCTATAGAAAGCTGGAATCAACATATTCTTGCTCAAGAAGTTATGAAATCTCAGCGCATCTGTTAGTGCAACTTTTGTGGTGTAATTTGAGGATTAAATCACCGAATTCTCTAATAATTCCAAAAAAAAAAAAAGTGGTCATGTCCGAAAGAAAGCTGGAATCAGTGAATGTGCTAATTTTAGCAGTTTCTTACTCCAAAGAAATGTGTAAACTTGCTTACTGAAAAAAAAAGAAGGAATTTTTCAGTGATGTCATTTTATTTGTTTCTTTTGCACACCATGAGTATTAGGTTTTCTTTTTAATTTTAGTTATGCAGCTTTACTACATGATGTGGATGAATTGACTCTCTCTTTTTTTTTTTTGGGGAAGATCAAGGAATAATTTCATTAATTACAAGTCGTGTATCAAAAGACAAAACCTAGAAAATATTCTAGTTCTTAGAACTGATATAGTCTCTATTTTTTGTTTCTAGGTATTTTACTCGGCATTGCAAATTCCTCATCTTCTTGATGCCATTAATTATATTTTTACTTCACCCCAAAAAAAAAAAGACAACCTAGAAAAGGCACTCAATCCTCTGCACTAATAGGAAGAACTAATCGGTGCACCCAACAAATAATCAAATACATAAGGCTATTCTTTAAATGTAATCATACTAAATTCCTTCAAAAGCTGTCCTAATTTCTCTCGCCTTCCTTTTCTTTTGATGGTATATTTTCCTCTCCATACTGCCACATTTAGAGGAGCAATGCTTCATGCTCTGAATTTTCTCTTCGTCATCTAAAGCCCAGCTGTATCAAACCCCTCACCAATCCCTGGCATGGTCCACAGTAGTCCACATCACCTCAGGATCACTTTTGTACAGAGAGACATTGGTGCTTTACCTTTTCCAGTTCTGTACATTACTTAAGCAACGGTGCCATATTTCTCATAAAAGTATTTGCAGTTCACTGTAAACTAGTATTAGTGTACACAATCAGATGGCGGTACAAGTCAGATTTTATTCTTCTGTTCCTCCCTACTTTTTCTTAGTTCCGTTTTGAGTGATTCTGAATGCATATCATTTGAGAAACCTGAATCAAAAAACATGTGTCCTTACAAAATGTTTTTAGTGAAGATCTTCGTATGATTCTTTAATTCTTTCCCGAGCTGATTGTGTAGTGTTTAGCATATTGTACGGCGTCTCTGTTTCTCCATTTCGTTGGAAGAATTTGTACGTATATTTATTCGTCCTGTATTTAAAATTGTAGCCTACACAATGTGCAAAAAATAACCGTTTTAATGTTTCCTTTTCTACTTTCTTCTTGCTGAAATTTCCTCAAAACAGGAGTTGTTTGATAGGAAATAAATCTGGAAGAGAATGTGGATAACTGTCGTTTTTTCCATGGCGTCTTCTCAGCTTCCTCTGTGTTATTTTACCTGTATGTGAGCTAGGTTAAATGTTACCATTGGCCTCTTTCTAATTGAGTTTTGATCTCAAATATTCAGGCTATGCTTCAGACAGGTATGATAGTTGGTGGATGGGACAAATACGAAGGGGGTAAAATATATGGGATTCCTCTTGGGGGTACACTCTTGGAGCAGCCTTTTGCTATCGGAGGTTTGTTGTCAATTTGTGGTGTTGCTTTTCTCATGCATCCTACTTCTCAGGAGCACTTTCCTATTAGCTGTTAGATCTTTTAGTTCTTAAAACAACTGATATAGGTTACCTGGTTGTGGTGCATGTCCCTTGAATGGCATCTGCCCAGTAGGTTCTGTTGTGCTATTGAATTTAATGGAATAATTTCATGGTTATTTTGATTTTGTACATTCAGTGCATTTGATTTATGCAATACAAGAGTCATCATCATGTTAAGTCTGCTGGATACGGTGGTTTTAATATCAATATAAAGTTAAGAGGGTAGTGACGAAATTGTTTACTGATCAAACCCTAAGGTATGGTGATAGTGCATTTGGCTAGGACTAATAGCCTGTTTGGCGAAGCTTATTTTGAAAAGTGCTTTTCAAAAAAGTACTTTTGGTGAGAAGCAATTTGTGTTTGGCCAATAAATTTAAAAAGCGCTTTTGAGCAGCAATTAATGTTTGGCCAAACTTTTTTAAAGTGCTTCTACGAGTATTTTTCTCAAAAGTGCTTTTCAAAAAAGTGCTTTTCAGGAGAAGCTACTTTTTTTAGCTTATGAAAAACTGCTCTTTCTGCTCCCCAGAAGCATTTATTTTCTTTCAAATGCTTGGCCAAACACATCATTTTTTAAAAATAAGCACTTTTGAGAAAAAATAAGTACTGTTGGAGAAAAATAAGCTTCGCCAAACAGGCTATAGAGATGATGATGCCTTGAAAGGCATCACGTAAGGATGAAAACCTGGACACCAGGGTTTAAATCTCAACGGAGACAAAAAATGTTTGATCATCCGATTTCTACCATCCTCTACCTAAGCCTTGGTGTTAAGAGTTACGGGTATATGTGCTGGTGGGAGGTAGGACTAGTTGAGATGCGCGCAAGTTGGCTTGTACACGGAAACAGGAGAAGATGATGCCCTGAAAGGAAATACCTTGTCTGCCAGGAGGATTTCAATCTGATTTCATGCTTGCGGTGCCCATTGATCTTTGTTGTGCTTTCGCTGTTGATATTGCTCAGCCTGCCCTACAATGTCCTCCAACTGCTACCCTTTAGCAGAGTAATGTTCTAATGTTCTCGTTCATGTTACAGGATCTGGATCTAGTTACTTGTATGGTTTCTTTGATCAAGCTTGGAGGGAAGGCATGTCTCAAGAAGAAGCAGAGGTTTGCTGCATTTGGTCTTTAAAATGTCTAATTTGTCGAACATGGTGTGACCATTATGAGCCGTATTTTCTTAGAAGACTCTTAATTATTTCTGTTTTCTGAGCCGGGGGTCTATCGGAAACAGCCTCTCTACTTCATCTGAGGTAGTGGTATGGACTGCGTACACTTTACCCCCCCCCCCCCCCCCCAGACCCCACCTGGTGGGAATACACTAGGTATGATGATGATGCTCTTAATTATTTCTGTTAAGAGTCTGTAGGCCTCCTTTTTCTAGTTTTGGTATGCAACAAAGTTTTTTGAATTTTCTATTTCCAAAACAAAGCCTTTTATTCTGACGGGGAGGGAAATGCATTTTAGAGGTGATGTATGATTAGCAGGATGTATTGTTTGACCCGTGTTGCTTTCTAAGCCTTATGGTTTTGTGAAGTCGTAAATTATTCAGGAAGACAATATAATTCTTTTGGTTTGTGGTAGATAGGTGCTGAGGATTATGATTTATATTTGTCATGCTTATCTGCTCTGGAGATATTTCCAATGATTCAAGTTTTCTTTCATAAACTCTTGCAGAAACTGGTTGTGACTGCAGTGTCTCTTGCCATTGCACGAGATGGCGCGAGTGGCGGCGTAGTACGCACTGTAACGGTGAGTGATTTTGTGGTTTATGCTCTTCACAAGCCATTGTACAATTAGGAAAGTTTTTTCTTTCTACAGAGAAGTGTTTCGTATCAACTGAATTCTCTCCGCTTTCACATATGTTTTGCTCAACTTAACGTAGAACCTTGACCTTTTTTACTTCTTCTAAAAATTAATGTCATGTATCAACTAATCATGCATCAATTATGATAGAACCCTTCTGGCTTCATTTTACCAGTGGTAATGAAAAATTATAGTTTTGACAACAACAACAACAACAACATACCCAGTGTATTCCCACAGAGTGGGGTCTGGGGAGGGTAAAGTGTACGCAGTCCATACCACTACCTCAGAAGAAGAAGAGAGGCTGTTTCCGATAGACCCCCGGCTCGCGAATACAGTGTTTTGACAACTATACTTTTGACACCCTTTTCTTTTTACAACTATACAGTGTTTTTGCCACTTACCCTTAAAGTTTTACTTGGATAAAGTAATAGCTTAGTGTTGTGGCAGAAAGCCTTGTATGCAAAAAGTATACTCAAAAGTAGAGAAAGTAATAGCTTAGTGTTGTGGCAGAAAGCCTTGTATGCAAAAAAGTATACTCAAAAGTAGAGAACCTATAATAAAATATGGTTCTAATGAAAGGCATCAAGTTTTGTATAGTAAAGGAGCCTTATGGGTGCACCAAATGATAATAAAAAATTAATGACATGCTTTAATATGTTTGACTCACATTATACATGCTACCTGTCCTATTTTAGAAACATAGCACTTGTTTTGCTTGGTGGCTTTTAATTAAGGGCTGTAT
This sequence comes from Capsicum rhomboideum, assembly GCA_031232105.1. Lineage (NCBI taxonomy): Eukaryota > Viridiplantae > Streptophyta > Magnoliopsida > Solanales > Solanaceae > Capsicum > Capsicum rhomboideum. The sequence continues at coordinate 41,169,157 of CP124712.1, read as the reverse complement.
CTAGGGACTAGGCTTTTGACTTATTATGAGATTAAGAAGCTAGTGTTTGCTTTTTTAGAGCATAATATGGTGTCCACTGTATGCTTCTGAAAACTTATCTACCTTATGTCCTGTTATGTGTGCTGCTCTCTTGCAAACTTAGCATAATACTTATGCTTCAAGAATTGATTTGTATCCAAAAATATCATCTACTCAAAGTATTGTTTTTCCGAACACTTAGGGGCCTAGGGCAATAGCGTCTTTATATCTTGCATCACAGAAATCTTGTGTGTTCAACAGCCCATTAATCATAAATTCCTTTTATGCGGTTAATTTGTGTTTATCTGATGTGTAAAACCACACTGGAGAAAATGGAACTGGTCATTGCACAGTTAACCTTTTGTTCTCTGTTCCTATGTTTCCACATGATTAAGTGTTTTTTGCCTATTTTTGACAACCAGATCAACAAAGATGGAGTTAATAGAAAGTTCTATCCGGGTGATACTCTTCCACTGTGGCATGAAGAGATGGATGCTGTGAACTCACTGCTGGATATTGTGCCTGCAGCAAGTCCAGAACCAATGATAGGTTGAGAATAGAAAATTGACTGTCAACTATGTATTTCTTTTCCTGATATGCCAGTATTGTCTCCCTGATGTGGATTCTCTGGTCATGCCCTCCCTTTAGCCTCTTTGACCTTTATATACTATTAAGGCTGACAATTCTATTTCTGTAATGTCAAATTTGCTTCAACACTTTATTTCTTCACTCTTTCAAAACAGGAAAAAGATTGAAGTGGACTTCTACTTGAGTAATGTGGTGGTGTTTGGTTTTAAAGAAAAGAAAGCGGTATGACTTTAACTCAATTGTGTAGGCAAAGTATTTTTTTGTTTAACAAGAAATCTCCGAGGGCCAGTAGTGGCGCACGGTTCCAAGCTTGGCAGATGTATGGTTGCCTCTACCATTACCCACTTGGATACTAGGCTTTTGTTTGCCACATAGTTAGAACTCGTGACATGCTCTTTATACCCACGGAAGGTGCATTGTGCTACATCCAGATGAAAGCGGGGCTCAACTGTATAAGCAAATCAGCTGCTATATCATTGCCTGGAGCTGCTACAACCATCCTCCCATCCCCACTATCGTCCACTTCTCTACCCCCCTAGTAAAGCTACTGAAAACTACCAGATATCCATTGTACAACAACATACCCAGTATATTCCCACATAGTGGGGTCTAGGGAGGGTAAAATGTACGTAGTCCATACCACTATATCAGAGGTGAGGTAGAGAGGCTATTTCCGATATCAGATATCCATTGTATCACACAAAATACGGAAGTGAACGGTATTGTGACTAGTCACAAAGGTTGATTTTTCAGCAAAATGTGTTTAGGTCCAAACACACGGAAGTTTTGGTGAAAGATGATGGTATATGTCGAGCATCTGATGCCACTGCTTTAGAGTTTAAGAGTTTCTCCAGAAGAGGGGGGGGGGGGGGGGGGCGGGTGAGAGATTGTGTTACGTAAGGTGGCCCTCTAATCTCTACCCAATTCTCAGATGGGGTCTTGTTTTTTGCTTGTAGTGGTTGCCAAACAAGAATAGATTTATTGACTTGTACACCTAAACGAACTTTAAAATCTCAGTTTTGGATTACTATATCCCTTTCCCTCCAGTAATAGGACTTCTGGGTCACGGCTTAACCTCCAAATCTTCTCCACAAGGCTCTTTCACTTTTATAACTCAGGGTGCCTTGTTTGGTTGATCAAAATGTTGTAGAAACATCTTTAAAAATTAAGTTCCTTAAAAATGTGGGAAATGACTTTTCTAATGATGGTAGGAAAAATAAGTACCAAAAGTGACAATTCAAGTTTATTGTCTCTCCACCCTCCACCCACCCAATGTCCCCTCACCCCTGAACTCCACTCCCTAGTTCATCCCATGCTCATAGTGTTGTTAGATTACACATGAGTGTTTTAGAGATAATATTTTTTTACTTACCAAAGTAATTTCATGGTAAGTATTGCGTCCTTCGAATCAAACGCACCCTCGAACTCTATTTAGCTTTCTGGGTTTCGTTTTTGGACAAAAGAATTTAAATTAGTACCATTATTATTTGGTAGACAAAATATCAATACAGATTAAAGGGCTATGTACAGAAGTGGTGGTTAAGAAATGCAAGCCCACCAGTCCACCACTACCATGGCCTAGGTGGTCATCCCACCCACCCATTTCAAAATCAATTCCTGTTTGTTGCTGTAGAAATCGGACAAATAATTAACAGAAAAGTTTCTAATAGAAATTGACTTGTCTTGAAAGTGCAAGGTAAATATGTTCCTTCATAAGTCGTCTTCAAATGGAAATGAATAGTAGGTACGGAACAACGTAGACAAGGTACACATATGTTACGCGCACACACCAAAAAAAGAAAAGGATTAATTCGCATATGATCATTAAACTTCATTTGTTGTATCAGTAAGATCACAAAACTATCACGTGTATCATTAAAAATAAAGTATGTATTGGTTTTTTTTTTTAAAAAAAGAAATTATAATTTATCGAAAGTGTTAAGAGTCCCACATCAAAAAAGGAATGAGTAATTGGTTTCCATATATGGACTTGGATAGTCCTCCTCTGATGAGCTAGCTTTTGAGGTTGAGTTAGGCGCAAGATCCATTCTTTGCAGAAAGTAAGTTTGTGACCCCTAAAAAGATGATATACGTGTTTGCGTACAGAGTTCAGTAGGATTCATTCTTTACGTAAAGTGTGATAGGGTATAATGAGATTTTATCCTATTTTGTATTTACGTGATTTAATAAAACATGTGGGAAAAAAAATATCTTAATTCCACTAGGTTGTTGCTTCAAAGACTCCTCAATTTTCTTTTTGCCTACTATATTGTATGAGAAAAGAAAATATGGGAATTTCAACGCTAAGGAGTAGATCAATCAACCTTTAAGCAATCTTAATTTTGACATGGTGCTCCTCTACCTAATAAAAACAATGTTCAAAACGTAAAGATGATAACAATAAACAAATCCCAAGCATCTTAGTTTACTGACTCCTCTCTTTGAACAGACAAATAATTCATTACGTACGTATGCAAAAAAAAAAAAAAGGTATAGGAGAAATGACTCCCTCCGCTCACTTCTACAGTTTATTTGTCCATTTTCAACTTTGCACGTCCTTAAGAAACAATGATTAATGTGAGTGTTTTACCATTTATCATAATACCCATATTACTTGATGTATAGTCTCAGGTCTTGGGAACTAATTTAGGAAATAAGTAATCAATGTTAAAGGTAAAACAGGAAAAAATAATTATTTTTTCTTAATATGTTAAAAGTGACAAGTAAAAATGAAAATCTATTTTTGAAATACTGCACAAGTAAAAGTGAATGAAGGGAGTATATAACAAAATGTATATTCTATTTTTTGCTTCTATAATTAGTTAAACTCATACATCAGTGTGTGAAATAATCACATAAGGTATGAGAAATAGTATTTGGAAACACATTATAGTAATATACAAAATAATTCTCATTACGGGGACCATGCGAGGGGTTTCACGCGTAATGATTTAACAAACTAGGTGAACAATAAGAAATATTAATAGGAGTTATTAATTCGTAGGATGATTATTATTATACTTATAACCAAAGTTCTGAAATAATATTGCTTCTAATAATCACAGGTTTTATCAGGTTCTCTTACTAAACTATCCACAAAAAAACTTTAGATCTAAATATAATTCAAGATTATCGCCAACACCAGTCTAATAATTTAAGTTTTTGAAAAGGAAAAAAAAGCAATCCCATTTCATCACGACTTAATCATACAAACAGAAATTTACTTTTTTACGGCGAATTATAACTTAAATTCTTTCCTTAAATTATAGTTTAAAATGGTACCAATTTACATTTTTTGAGCACTAAATATATAGTAGTGAGGTATATATGAAAATTCGTTCACATTATGGGTGTGTGCGGTTTGATGAGGATATTACCTTACAAGTGTTTGAAAATGTTTCTTTCAGTGAAAATGATAAAAATTGTTTTTCTTTAAAGATATCTCGGCATATATTGTTTATCACTTACTTTAACTAACAATAGATTATTGTTATCAATTGTAATACTTAAAATATAATCATATAAGGTGCACTCATACAGTCATACTCTATCCTGCATATTGTACGATCTTCAAATCTCATTTGTCCCTATAGTAAACATGAAAGAAAATGATTAAGCTAAATTTTTTAAAGTAAATATTTATTAATTGAATTCCCTTCGAAATATGTTAGTTTTATTTTAAAATTCTATTACATAAATTCCCCAACTACTAAAGTGATTATATTGGTCGTCACAATAATTCCCAAAAAGTATAAACCACACGTTCTCACCTTCTATAACTTTTTCGAGAATCTTTCTATCTTTTCAAATATTATTATTATTTTTTGTTTGAAAAATGACACAATTGATATATAGAATCTTATAAAATACATTCTAATTTTTGGTCTATACGACTCTTTTCTTGTAGAGTGAAGCATATTTAGTCAGAGCCTCAAAGGTTCATTTAGGTGTCAACATTTTAACAATATGCTGCCTTACTGATTTGATAACAATTTCCAATAATCTTTTATAATTATTTTTAATCTCAGATCATATGATATGACATGTTATATCTGATGTCTTTCAATTTTTTCTTCCTTTATTTAAAAAATCATTTTCCATTACTTATTGACTCAACTCTCAAGTGTATTCCTTTACATTTCACGTGTTTAAACTTTAAAGTACGACGATAAAATATGGCCTATTTTTAACCTGATTTTTGTTATCCTTTTATCAACTTTTGGGAGTTTTTTTTTATTAAAAAAAACTAATCAATAATGTTGGACTTTGTATTTTAGTTGTCTCGATCCAAGTTTTAAGTAAAATATGAGGCCTAAATTCAAACTATATATGTGCTTAAAAGTAGATTAAAAAATCTCCTATAAATGTTATTATAACAATTTTAACTAGTATACACCATTATATCTCTTTCTTTCTCCTTTTCCAAAATAAATCCTTAATTATTTTACACATTTTATTAGTATAAAATATTTCATGAACTCAGAGACAGCAAGTTTTAACTTTTAATTCGTAAAACTTGGGTAGTCCAAATTGCAAGACAATGATGATAATGCCCCAAATTCTATGAACTCTTAATTAGACGCAACAACTTATAATAAGTACCAGAAATTATAATAAAAAATAAAAAAATAGGAAGTTGAAAGGACACCACCTCTAAGCTCTGGCTTATCCTCATCCTTTATACTGGTTCAAATCCTATATTCTCTCTCACTATAAAGTCACTTTTACAGGAGTGGAATTAAAAAAGGTTAGACTTTATTTTGTTGAATTTTGAGGAAAAGCCCTATACATTTTAAACCTCTATTGACCTATTATGATCAAAGAAAAGATATCACAAAGCATAGTTTGTGCAAGAATTCTTTTTCATTTGAAAATTGGTCATTGTCTATTTGGATCAACTTTGATTCAATAAGATAGGATATTATCCTCATTTCCACTCGTATCACAACAACTAGTTTGACATGGACATTGTTGTGACTCTTCGCATGTCTACTTCACTTCTTGTCATTCCTTTAATTGGCCAAGGAATGCGATCAGAGTCATAATTCATAAACCTATATATGAACCCATATTCAACCCCCCCACCCCCCCACCCCCAAGCTTTAAAGTAGTAACTTATGTTTTTTATTTTTCTAATTTCTTTTCTATTTAGAAATAATATTGCTTTCTATATATTGTAAGTTTTTAATTTCCAAGATTATTTATATTTAACGCACTTCCTTGTAGGAATGACGATATGGTTTAAGACCATAAGATTCAAAGGATATTTTAATATGTTTATACACACATTAGTTTAAAATCATACAATTTAAAATACTTTAGTTTGACATTCATAATTTTCATGCCCAAAATTACAGCACATAAAATAAAACGCGGAGAGTGTAACTATTATATTTTAAACCTATGATTCAAAGGACTCGGAACCTTGAATAGATTATATTTAAATCCTGAATCCACCTTGAAATACAATTATGGGTGGTATTAGCCCATGAATATATGATCCGCCCAACTTGTACAAGTTTGGGCGGATTAATGACCCATTCATTAGTTACCTCAACTCATTTTGACCCCCCCCCCCCCCTCAAATTCAACTCGTCTAAAGTTTGAGTTGATTTGGGCTATATATGTAGCTTGAGTTGACCCATGAGAAGCCGTATCAAAATATTTTTTTAAAAGTTTTTTTTAAAATTTTAATATGTTACATATGAGCATAATAAAGAAAAAAAAATTGTATTAGGTAATTAAATATATTATTGTATAAAAACAAACAAAGAAATTAAAATTATGCAAGTGTCGACTTATTATTTTGTTCATCTTAATTTAATCCATCTCCATCTAAATAAATTTTGAGATAGTTAATTTAGCTCATTTTAATACGTTCAAATTCAGCCAATCCACCCATTTGACACCATTAAATAGAATGTAACAGGGATTGGATAGGGAAAGAGTTGGTATCCATCACCAAGTTTAGGCAACTAATTGAGAATTAGGAAACTTTAATTTTTTTGTATAGAATAGTATTCTCTTGGTGCAAAGAGACAACATTGTCTCTTTCATTCCCTCTGTTTTAAAAAGAATGACCTAGTTTGACTTGACACGGAGTTTAAGAAAATAAAAAATTTTTTTGAATCATGTGGTCCTAAATTAAAATTATGGCAAATGTACCAAAATGTCCTTTAATCTTGTGGTCTTAAATATGCCATATGGAAAGTTGGAATTAAAGTGTTGCCAAAAAAGAAAAGAGTCATTCTTTTTGAAACGGACTAAAAAGGAAAGTAGGTCATTCTTTTTGAAACGGAGGGAATATCAATTACATGTCCAAATCAGGTCAAGGAAAAAATAACTTGACCTCTCTGAACCCCATAATTATAGGGTACCCTACAAGAAAAACCAAGGGTTTGTTAGCACATGCATTATTTGATTATGATGAGTGATATCTATTCCTTTGAGCTGTCCAGTGGGATCCAAAAGTTGGCAAGTATGTGTTTTTGCATTTAATGCTTCTTTTGGCTACTTATAACAACTCTTCCATTTTGTTTATGTGGCCTTGTTTCTTCCTTTCAATCTTGTCTGACCATAAAATAATTTGGCACACACTAGAGTTAAAATATACATTTGTAAAACAATTGTGAATGGTTCACATTGCTATGTCTGTAACATTCTTCAAGATTTAACCATCATTCAAATATAGATCTTCATTAATCATGTACCCTTTTCCCAAACAAATGTAGCATATACCAGAGTTTGCAAAGTTAATTGTCACAAAAGGAAAAAAATCTTAATCGCAATTGATTCAGCACGTCGAGGAATATTAAATCTTAGCAGAAGCGCAAGTAGAAGAAAACGACATAAAAATATGTAAGATTTTTTTAATTTTACTTTACACGGCAATGTGCATATTTATATAGAGTTTAAATTTTGTGCACCGTCAGTGTATAAAATGTTCTACACCATCAGGTAAATTAAATAATTACCACCAAATTTATATAATTAAAATTTAGGAAATAATATTAAAAGTAGAATCCTAATTATACTCTAACAAAATTAGTTACTATTTTCTTTATAACCTAAATCAAAATCTAGCTTTTCCATATTTCTCTCTCAACAAAATCATCAGAATTAATGAAATAATTGTTCATCGCTCAAATGACATTCAACTTGCAAGAAGTAATTTTTTCATGCTTCAAATTCTTCACGCCTCAAATGCTATTAAAATTGCATGAAATAATTCCTCCATGCATGAAATTGTTGATCTTGGGAGGGGGAATAAATCTGCATCAACATTCAAATTTGTGAAAACTTTGCAAACTCAATCATATTATAAAGGAGAAATGAACATGGGGTAGAAAGACAAGCAAAAAAAATTAACATGGACGAAAGATTTTGACAAAGAATCTGATTTAGATGATGGTTTTAAGAATAAATGAGTTGAGAAAGTTCTTTTCAATTTTAGCAGAAAGAAAAAAAAAAGTAGAAAAGAAACTTAGAAAAAAATGGGTAACCTACAATAGCAGGTCAATTTTATCGGTGCACAAAAATTAAACTCATTTATATATATTAGTCAAGTGTACGTACGTTGCACGTGTGCTTCATGTCAAGCCATCAATCGATATGAAATATAAAAGAAAAATAATTTATTGAAAAATAGCAATTGACTTTAAAGACCAAAGATAGGCAACTTTATGCATCCAGGCATGCGTGAAGCATCAGTATCTTGACCGTCTCCTACAACGTGAACTATCACATGATAGATAATAACAAAAATAATAGATAGTAATAGGTCAGAAACTACAATAAAACAATATAATTAAACCTAACATTTACATAAAAAAATTTCAAAGCCCGACCGAATATTCATCTACCACTTGTAAACTACAAAAAAATAATACGATAATTGAGATATCAGAACAATACGATTAAACTCTAACCTTTACAAAAGAATTCCTCAAAGCCTGACCGAACGTTCATCTACCACCTGTATTAAGCAGAAAAACAACAGATAGTAATAGAACAAAAACTACAATAATCGAGATATTAGAATAATGCTATTAAGCCTAGCCTTAACACAAAAAAATTCTCAAAGTCTCGAGATATTATAACAATACGATTAAACCTAACCTTTTGTGATTATAGACGACACCTTCGGATCTCATCGAAAAAGTAGTTATAGGAATATCTCTGCCACCAAAATTTACGTTGTGGATGTTATTATAAGAATATGAGTTTTTCTAACCTTAATAGAATTTGTTGAAAATTGGTTCGTAATATAATAGGATTTTCCTATTATTATATATTTTAGAATTTTTTTAATGACTTAAAGTGGAGGATTCTTAGAATTGTTAAGAATTAGAAGTGCCGAATAAATCACATGTCGTACGATTTTTGAAATTATAAATTTCTAAATTATGGAAAATAGTTTTTTTTTTTGGTTAACAATATGGAAAATAGCTAAATGTTTATACTTACATATTTGAAAAATATAGTTCAATTAGGAGTTCTTACCTTTTATAAATAAGTAAAACTAAATATTAGGATTATAATTAAATGACAATTAATTGAGAAAAATAGAGAAACAACGATTTTGTTTATTACGGAGTCTTTTAATGAAGGGCAAGAAGTTCAAATCACTTTTCTAAGGGCTTCACACTTTTAATATATTGTAGATGTAGATTGAATTCCTAGACTAATAGACAAACTGGGAATATATAGGAGCAAAATCCTAGTCGAATAAGGAGGTGAGTACACGTAGGCAATGATTGTGATGCGCCAATGTTGGACTCTAGTATGAAAAGTGAATGAAAAATGGAGGGAAGAAATATGGAGAAAAAATAAAATGCTCTTTTTGCTTTTTGAAAGAAGCATTTCTCCCACTTTGTTGGTGGAAAGAAAATTTCAAGTGCTTAAATATAGAAACACTTCTTCATGTTGTTAGAGAGTTGAGAAGACGATGTGCCTCATACCGTCGTCGTCGCTTACTTGGATTCTGATGATTTGTATTGAAAAATGATCGAGAGATTATTTTTTTAGACAAAATTCATTTAAACTTAACGATTTAACAATTATTTAATCTCAAAATTCTGAGTTGAATTTTTTCTCTCATGTGCAGCCATACAAGGTGATGTTCGGGCTGCACATGCAATGCACAATGAAGAGACACATCTCTTCAACTCACTATTTTTGGTGTGGAGGGTTGTGCGGCTGGACAATGTCATGTGAGGACCGCACAACCCCATGATTGAAATGTTGCAAATTATCCAACTCACTCCTTTGGTGTGCAGAGTGTTGTGCGGCTGCCCAAGCTGATGTGCGGCCTGTACACTCTATGCACAACACCCATTTTGTCCGAACCAGTGCAACTTTTTGAAACTATTGCTTCCTTTGTTAAGAAGTCATGTTGGCTATAAATATTTGTTTCTTCCTCAGATATTTGGGACAAAATTTTTTGATCTTCTATATTTCTTCTTGAAAATCTTGCGCGATTAATTACTGTTGAATGAGTTCGTTGTTCACCAAAATTTGAGGTATCACTATTCTGGTGAGTAAATTATTCTATCCTGGGAGGATATCCATTAACCTAGGGTATCGTTAAGGGAATAATTTTCTTAAGGACACACTGTGAATTTAGTGGGCTCGATTTTTCATCCTTTCATTTTATTTTACTATTTTTTGAAATAGTTTGAATTTCGTTTTGCTCCTGCATATTATTTTTTAATAAAGATTTTAAATAACATCTTAAGGAAATTCTAATACACTTGTTTAAATCTATATTTTGTTTTCGGAGAATAAAACCTTATGATTTTCTACTCCATTTGAATTTATTCTGATTTGAAGAATATAAAAGCTTCATCAGGATTTAAAGTTCACTCTTTTAGCAATTTGAAGAATATAAAAACTTCGTCGTTCACTAAAAACAATGTGAATAAAGATAAAGTCTTTATTGCTAGTATTTTGTGATACTAAATTGTGTGTTAAATATTAACAGAAAAATGACAACTGAAACAGAACAACAAAATGATTCTGCTGCGAATGGTGTTGTCCCAACAACAACAACCATTTGCCTCATCAAGCCATGCAACAGTTACACCAGTAATGGCTACGACAGAAAAGGCAAAAAAGTTTCTGTGAATAAACTTCAAGTGTTGGCAACAGAAAATATTTTACTCAGTCTACAACTTTTCATCAGTGATGATGTTCCTGTCTTGGTAGAAGAAACACCTGATTGTTGATGGTGACTGAGGCGTGGAAACATTCTGATTTTCTTTGCAAGAACTACATACTCAACTGCTTAGAGGATGGATTCTATAACATTTTCAGCGTATGTAAGACATCAAAAGAGTTGTGGGATGCTCTTGAGAATAAATACAAAATTGGAGATGCCGGTTTAAAGAAATTTGTTCCTACAAAGTTTTTGGACTTTTAAATAATTGACAACAAGACTGTCATGTCCCAACTCCAAGTCATCATTTATGATCTCCTTGCTGAAGGTATAAACAGTTTTAATTTTTTCATTATTAAATATATTGATTATGTTGCTAACTTTAAACTAACCTTTGAACAAATGGTCATAAATGAAGCGTTTTAAGTAGCATCCTTTATTGAAAAATTTCTTTCTTTATGTAGAGACTTTAAAAATTACTTGAAGTATAAGCAAAAAGAAATGACTCTTAAAGACTTGATTGTTCATCTAAGGATAGAAGAAGACAACAAGATTGCAGAAAAGAAGTCTCGTGCAAGTTTAGCAATATCTGGAGCAAATATTATTGAAGAAGTACCAACAAACAACAAAAAGAGAAAGAAGCCGTATGGACCAAAAGGCAATCTGCCTAAGAAAAAGTCAAAGACAATTACTACAATTATGATAAAGTTGGCCACAAGGCTCCAAATTGTCGGGTTCCAAAGATAGGCAAGAAAAAGAATCAAGCAAATATGACAGAAACAAATGAATAATTGGAAAACTTGCGTATCATTCTTTCTGAGTGCAATTTGATTGGAAACTCAAGGAAATGGTGGATAGATTCCGATGCCACCTATCATGTCTATGATAGCAAGGAATTGTTTGCATTTTATGCTCCCGCTGAACTCGATGAGATGGTTTTTATGAAAAATTTTGCTACAACAAAAGTTGAAGAAACAAGCAAGATATGCTTGAAAATGACATCTGACAAAATTGTGATTGTAAACAATGTCCTTCATAGTTCTAAATTATGGAAGAACCTGATCTCAATATCACTTCTAACCAAGAACGGATTCAAGTGTATTTTATTTTTTATTTTTTTGTTAAATTTTAGGTCCATGGACCGAATTTTATTTATAAATCAAAGCAAAGTATAAAAAAGAAAAGGCCAAGTGCCAAAATCTGAAAAAAAAGTGAAAAAGCTGGATCCAATAAGTACCCAACCTAAAACAAAACTATGCCCAACTACAAAAAAAAGCCATCTGACTTTTCTAAAAGAGTATCAGATACTCTAACTCTTTGTCTTGCTCGTTGCTTGAAGATTTTATCACCTCGTTGTTGCTAGAACCACTAGCTGAAGATACTCCTTCTTTGGATCTTCTTTGTGCTAATACCCATCCTCATGCTAGTGGATCTTATTATCTTTGCTTCACAGTACCAAGGTTTCTTTCTTTTTCTCTTCTTTGATAATGGTAAGCTTTTTTGTTTCTAAACTCTGATCTATCTCAATAGGTGGTGGGGGTTTCACATCCCCAAGGGATCGGAGAAGAAAATGGTTATCATCTAGGTTATTACAAGTTTGTAAACCTTGTCTTTTTATTCTATGTTACCCCTTATTACCTTCATGTTCTCTAACATCTTCTTGTGTAGGTTCGAAGGCTGTGTTCCTATGGCATCTTCAATAGGTTCTGTACCTCCAGCCTCTAAGTTTAGAAAAATCCTACTATCTTTTGTTTTTGGTGAAGTATTTTGATAGCTAGTTTGTAATAGCCTAGTAATTTTGTTCACAACCATGTATTCTTTCGGGCATACTTTATAATTATTTAAGTTGTGTATCCTCTGTAGACTCTGTTTCCTTTCTAGACTAACTTGTACTTTTTGTGTGCTATGATTTCTGATGGTTGTGAATGTGAATATGATGCATGTGGATATTATCATTATGCAGTGATTTTTCTTGTTCTCACTCTCAAACTTGGAACTTAATGTTTATCTATGTTTAGTATCCTCCTGCAGTTGCTTGGTAGCTCTTGAAATCCTGTTTATATTCATGTTTAAAAGAATAGTTTTCTAATGAATCTGCTAAATTGTTCCCTTTTTTGAATGTATGAGTGACTTGCATGTTTAACTGCTGCATAATACCTTTAATTTCCTCCACTTTTTCCACTAATTCCAAAGGAACCTTCCACACTTTATTGACAATGTTCCTCAAACTAAGTGAGTCTGATTCTATGTTGACATGTTGTATGTTCTTCCCGTTGCACCATCTCATAGCTTCCAGGATAACTATGGCTTTTGCTTCCATATTAGTAGTTTCCCTAATAGTTTCTGCTTGAGCATAAACCAAATCACCTCTCTTGTTTCTCAAACAAAATCCATATGAGCTTAATCCTAGATTATCGTTGTTGGCTCCATATAAATTGCATTTAAGGTCTTCCCCTTCGGAGGGGGGGGGGGGAAGGTCTCCATGTGAAACTGTGATAATATAGTTTAGGCTTATAACTTCTGCGTTTAGTCACCAAACCTGGCCATTCCATAGGGATCTCTCTTATCCATAGGTATAACATCCTTACTAGCTGCCTCACGATGTTCTCTACTTGCATGACCATGGCTGTGTAAGTGGTTTGTCCCCCATGCTTTCTTGTATTCCTCTCTTTCCATCGAGTCTACATAATGATTATAGGTATTGGTTTGCATATGGTGTCCAGTTTTGAGGGCATTGCAATTCTCCACCATGAAATGATCACCTGCTGTAAGTGCATATTGTCAAAATCTATCCCTGTAAAAATAAAAAAACTACTTCATAGCCTAAAAGCTATGGAAGTTATTAGTGAAATATGATTCATGGTCTCCTCCTCATAATTATGACAATAATAACATTTGGAGACTATGTTGATTCTCATTCTCTTTAGGTTTTCATCAGTAGCTATCCTTTTATGCCATGCTTTTCATAAGAAGAAGTTAAATTTAAATGGCACCCCCTTTGCCAATAACAGATCAAACTCTCTTCTTCTATCTTCCCTCTTTCTTACCAAGTTCCACTTTACCGAAAATCTTCCTTTTGAATTGACCATCCACCATGTCTTATCATTTAGATATTCTCCACTTGGAGGTTTTATGCTTTGAATCATATACTCGGTCATCTCATCTGATAACTTACTTCTCAGCAACTGGTTATTCCAACCTTTCTCTCCTACAAAATGTTTGACCTCCACTTCCTCCTCTCTTGACCCTTCCCCTTCCACATAGTATAGATCACCCTGTTTGATTTAGTTGTCAAACTAGAAACTAGAGTTACTTGATAGCACCTGCTACCATATATTGTGCTCCACTTCTTCTCTCACTAATATCATTTTTTCTCCAAACATGAAAAACATCTCAACCCTGTGCTACAATAGGGTGGAACTTCTTGCAGTATTTATTCCATAAGTATGTACTCCATATTGAGTTGCTAACCCTAAAATTCCACCATAATTTTGCAAACAGTGCTTTAGAGACATTATGCAATGACCAAAAACTGAACCTCCTTCATTCCTTGGTAGGCAAATTCTATCCCAAGCTATCCAGTGCTTATTTTTTCCTCCAGTAGAATTTTCCTAAAAATTAGCAAAGATTTTATGAAGTTGATTAATCACACAAGCTAGTGGGTTCATAGCAGATATGAGATAAATAGGAAGAGATTGTAAAACATGAGAGATAAGCACATATCTACCACCAAAAGTGAGTAATCTATTCTGCCATGAATGAATTTTATTCAATACCTTCTTTATCAACTCTTTAAAGTGAGATTTATTTTTTATTCCATAGAACACATGACAACCTAAGTATGTGAAAGGAAATATGCCTTGTCTCACCCTTGTTATCCTCTTAATGCTGACACATACATTATTAGAAACTTTCTTATGGAGATAAAATAAACTCTTATCAAGGTTAATCATCTGCCCCAACACTAGTTCATAGTTCCTTAACACCTTTATCACCTTCTTCATAGAACCGGCTTATCTAGAGCAAAAGAGGATAGTGTCATCATTATAAGATAAATGGTTCACTTCTGGGCTCCATTTAGGAAAATCATATCCTTTAAAATCTATATCTCTGTACAGTTTATTCAGTACCCTTTCTAGTACCTTTGTATCTATAATGAATAAAGTAGGAGATAAAAGGTCTCCTTATTTCAATCCACTAAAAGATTGGAAAAAACCAAACGATTGCTCCTTCATTAGAACTGAATGCCAATTGTTAGAGACCAATCTACACACCATATCAATGATGATCTCAGAAAAACCAAAACTCCTCAAGAACTTTGTTAGGTATCTCCATGACACTCTATCATAGGCCTTAATCATGTCCAACTTCACAACCATATTATGGAGCTTGTTTCTTCGATTGATATCTTTTTTTATCTCCTGAGCAAGTAAGAAATTTTCAGAGATGCTTCCCCCTTCACAAAACCTATTTGGTAATTGAAAATAATCATTGGTAGCATTGTCAGTAGCCTTCCGTGGAGCACCCTAGATATGACTTTGTTGGCAAAAGTACTAAGGCTAATGGGCCTTAAGTTATTGAAACTAGAGACCACCTCTTTTTTAGGGATGAGAACCAAGTTGGTATGGGTTATGAATCTAGGGAGATCCTGTCCTCAAAAGAATTCCTTCACCATGTTATTAACATCTTCCCCTATGATATTCTAGCAACTTTGGAAAAATAGGCCTGAAAAACCATCTGGACCACTAACACTGTCCCCATTAAGAGCAAATACCACTTCTTTCACTTCTTTAATATTAGGCAACCTAACCATCTACTCATCTTGCTCTGTATTGATCTGGTGAGGTATAACTTGCAACATGGTGAAATAAGAAAGAAAACTAGTTTTCTTAAATTATTCCCTAAAAATATTTACTACCTTCTCTCCTATGTTTTGGTGGTTGTGATAGTATCTCACTATGGTGTTTGGATTTTAGAAATATGCAATTTTCTCCTTCTCCCCTTAACATTAGAGTGGGAAAACTTGATATTTCTAATGCTTCCAGTATTCCTCTTCTAGGTGCAAAAATCTCTTTAGCTCAGCACTGCCTTGCTAAGCTCTGCCCTATGCTCAACAGTAGGATATATTTCTAGTTGAGCGTTCTTCACTTTAATCACATCTTCTAAAGTATAAATCTACTGAAAAATATCACCAGAAGCCCTTTTAATCCAATAGGACAGAGCAAGTTTAACTTTCTTAGGCTTGTACAGGAAAACATTAAATGGTGATCCAACTTGTACCTTTAACCAATTATCTTCTACCACTTTCTTGAAGTATGAGTGATTGGACCAAAAATTTAGGAACTTGAATTATCTAATCACTTGCTCCTGTTCAACCTACATGTAACATAGAGTGGAACATGATCCGATCCCTATCTGACTAAGTGATGAAATTCACTATCAGGCATGATATTCAAGAACTCATTGTTGTCTAGGACTCTATCTAGTCTCTTAAAAATGCAAGCTTCTTCAATTATCCCATTGCACCATGTCAATCTACTGCCTGCTGTTTTTAACTCAGCAAGAGCACAATTATTAAAACTTTGTGTAAAATCCACAGTTTCCTGCTAGCTAACTAGAAGACCTCCTAATTTCTCAATATCATTTAATATAAAATTGAAGTCACCTCTAAAAAGCCATGGAATATGTGTATGAGTTGCCAGATTTTCTAAGTCTTTCCACAGTTCCAATCTCTCTAAAGCACTACATCTTGCATAAACTGTTGAAATGCAGAAAGAGGTGTTATTTACACTATGTTTAAATTGTATAGGAAGTTGCTACAAATTGTCTGAATCCACTTGTCCCTCCCAATCTTCACTCTAAAAAAACTCAAATATTGGATAATCAGTTGAATATAACATATTTCATACCCAATATTCTTTTGTAAATCTTTAGATCCATAGGATTCTGAAAAGGCTCTAAAAGAACAATATATGAATAGTTATGCCTTCTGTTTAGGCCTATTAATCTCTCAAAATCATTTTGAGAGTTCACAGACCTAGTATTCCAAAAAATAGTTTACCAATCATTAGGCAATGTTGTAAAGGCCCATCTTACTCCTTGTATGCATTTGATTTGTGTTGGTTTTTGTCCTTCTATTAGTGTTTTGCAAATGAATAATTTTGGGGATAAGTCTCTAGATATTGGTTTATGCTCTACATTTTCCTCCATGTGTTAATCTTCTTCTAATTCCTTCCTTTGTAAATAATTATGACGTGGGGAATTGTCTAGAAGCAGAGGTTCCTATATAGGCTCAATTGCTAGTAGTGGTGCAGGTCCAATAGTGGCAATAGAATATCCAACTTCCTTGGGAGG
Organism: Capsicum rhomboideum; assembly: GCA_031232105.1. Classification (NCBI taxonomy): domain Eukaryota; kingdom Viridiplantae; phylum Streptophyta; class Magnoliopsida; order Solanales; family Solanaceae; genus Capsicum; species Capsicum rhomboideum. Next base: position 41,152,041 of record CP124712.1, on the reverse strand, counting down.
GGTTAATCCCCTATTTTTGTCACCACCATCATCTTTTCCAGTAACATTAGTCTAATTGCTCTTTTGTTCTTCATTACCTACCTATTCATTTGTTTGAGGGTTCATCTGACACTGCTGTCTCTACTACTGTTTCTTCTGTATGAGTGTCCTTTGTTCCATCCCTATAAGTATTAATTGAGGAGTTGTCACCTTGTTCTTTTTGCTTTCCAAATGTACTCTCTACCCATTTCATAGAGGTTTGATCTTGGTTCTCAACTTTTTTTCCTTTAGGCTTCGCATATGTATCATCCTCCATGCCTAGAGCACCAAACTTGTTCCCTGTATCTACTCCTTATCCCTTTTGCTGTGGTATTCTATTCCAGACTTGTTCCTGCCTTTGTCTATTATGTTATTTTCCTCTCCTATAACCTCTATTCTTCTGCTCTTGAAATTCATCTTGTGGATTCTGTTTTTCTTTTTCTTTTCCTTCTTGGTTTGATGGCCCCCTTTGAGATGGCTTCTCCACTCCTTGATTTTCTTTTTTTGTTGTACTTTCTTCTCTTTCCCCCATCAACTCCTATCTCTTCTTCCCCCTCGTTTTTCTTTTCTATTGGATAATAGCTTTGGATGAATCACAAAACATTCATTCTCATTGTGCCCCTACAGTTTACATGTCACGACCCGAAAATAAGGTCATAATGGCTATTTTCGCAGCCCAGCCTTGACGATTAAATCAATCACCAAAGAGGAAAGAAAAATCCAAGTAATGAAAGTAGTAAGACGAGACTTCTAGAACAAAGTCATGCCAACACATAATATAAATAAAGCAGAAATCTGAAAGAGATGACATAAACCACCCAAAATCTGATGTTATAATGTAAGAGCATCTAAGTACATAACTGAATCTGAAAATACATAATCTGTCTCTGAGAACGACATAAAGACATAAATAAAGATAGGATGAGATCTAGAATCTGCTCTGAACATTAGAACGATCCAGTACCTCGAATCTAATCAACTCCGCCTGAGACCTCAACCGCCACGCGTAGTACTCGAGCTAGGATTTGTACCAAAAAAGCATAGTAGGGGTGAGTACAGTGTCACGCCTTGAAATCCCAACGAGGCGTGATTGGTACCCGAAGCCGATATGGCCCGAGAGAACCAATCTTTGCTCATATACATATGCATTTCCTCGTATGAACATCGTACTATCTCATGTAACCGATAACATATAAAATGGCAATGGCGGAAGTCATGGAAAACATGTACAATATGAAACTATGGCCGTTAGAGCCATCAAGTCAAAATGAACATACGTCTCTTTTTACATTTATACACCCACATCCGTCTACAAAAGCCTCTAACAGATGCATTGACCAAATGAACTAAAAGTCGGGACAAGTCCCCACTTTATCTTTACAACATCAAAACAAATGTACAACTGTGATAAGTCCCGAAGCAACTGGGGATCACCAAAGATCCGCAACTAACCGTCAACTTACTGTCTGTTTAAAAATCTACTAGTGCCTGTACCTGCAACATTTAAGGTAAGTCCCCCGAGGGGGTCAGTACGAAGAATGTACTGAGTATGTAAGGCTCATAAGAAATAGCATCATACATGAGAATGTCAATAAAAGAAAATAGGAGAGAATAGTCAATGTGTATAAATCACCATCTTATATACTATCTTTTATAACCACTCTCCTTCAAGGGAAATCACCTTCACTCAGGAGACTTGTCTCCAATAGATTCTTCTATACCAAGAGATTCTTTCTTGCCTCTATGTTCATTACCACTATTGTTCATCTACTTGCGTACATCCACTCTATTGACGTACATAACCTACATCCACTCTCATGGTGGGAGAACATACATCCACTCTATGGTGGGAGAACATACATCCACTCTATGGTGGGGGAACATACATCCACCCTATGGTGGGAGAACATATATCCACTCTATAGTGGGAGAACATACATCCACGCTATGGTGGGAGAAATTGGTATATCAACTTGTGAGAGATTAATACATTAAAGATCATGACACTAAAGCTCATACTTATATACACATCTCACTTCACAACCTTACTTCATGAAATTGACAACTTCACTTATGAGGAATAATTATACTAACATGCACATCACCTCTCTTATTACTCTTAGGAGATTGGTACTCTTACTTATGAACAATTGGCATAAGGATAATCATCATACTATAGGACTTTGGAACAAGACATAATCGGAATAATGCTATTCAAACTAAACAAGCTCTCTTTACCTCATTACTCTCGTTGAGAATAGTTCTTTTAGAAATTACAATGTCATGCTATCTTTGGAACTTCAATCAATGAATAAGAGATAAGTGAATCATAATTCATCTAAGAATAGGGCACATATGAATAACAATATACGTCACCCTGAATTGATATACTTCAAGCCCCTCGGAATTGAAACAAGTCCAATGTCAAAAAGAACAATATCTTGTAGAAGGATACGGAAAGAGTAACCTTACATACCTTGTATTCTTAATACGAATACACAATCTTAGACGCGTATACAATAGTCCCGCTCCTTCTTTATGTATCACTCTACAACACAAATACATAACAAAATTCACATTAACCACCAACTACCTTACAAGTGTATGTAACGTCAATGAGTTACATGTTTGCCTTTAAACATGCCATTTCCCCTTGACAAAACCATTGATGCACTTATTATTCCAAAAATCCCCCAATATTCTATACATTGACCAATACATGAAAATCAATACATTTCACCACAACACTTCTCCTTTACACTTTCTTATCCATGTCACACCACAAATAACCCATCAAATTACCTTAATACAACTCATAGCACATATCGGCCAAAATTCCACAATTTACACTTTTAGAAAAATAACAAGTTTAATAACAAAATCACACCATACATGTTCATATTTTATCCATACCATGCTCTTTCATTAAGACATCAAGTCTCTTTTCAAATTCAAATCACAAAGATGGCACATCTTTCACCAAAAGCACAAATACACTATTCACCACCTTGCCAACATAACTATCATGATATACATAATCTACCATGCATATAATATGTTAATCCATGGAAATAAATACTTACCAAGTCTTGGAATAGGATGATCTTCACCAAAGAAAAGGCTTAGGGTTCTTAGGGTTTGAGAGAGCCAAAAAGAAAATGTCTTATAATTCTTAAAATGTGTTGTGTGTGTTCAAGAATAAAAATCTGATTTTTGGGACCCTTATATAGTGCTTAAGTCATCCTTAGCCATTTGTGAGCAATAATTGAGTAGTCATGGCAAGAATGGGTCATTTGACCCATTTGGCCCAAGTCCTTTATTCCATTTGGGCCTAAATTTGGGCCCAATAACACATATCCATTTAACCCATCAACTTTCATGTATAATTCACCATCTATTTCATGTTTAAATAATTCTATAATTTCACGACAATATTCTCTTACGAGATTCTCATTCGTCGTCTCAATCGCAAAAATAGAAATTCTAGTCGTCTATGGCTTCCTTGAACATTTTTGATAATTACTTGTGTTTCATGGTTTGATCATGTAGAAGTATGTAGGAGTGTATTGAGGTATTTGAAGATTTAACAACACCCAAAGAACTCCAAAGAACCAAAAGAAACCATATAAGAATCGACGTAGAATTGCGTTGCGAAACGAGCTCGGAAGGGCACATTTTTTGTGCCTTGCGCCACTGCTGCAAAGCAAGGCAGTGGCGCAAGAAATCACTGCCCTCTAAATCAGGGGCTTGCGCCACACCCCCTTAAACAGGGTAGTGGTGCAAGTTTCAGCACCTTGCTGAATTTTTTGGCCACTTTTCCAACACTTGTGTATCGTCCAATACCTTATCAAAACACTACAAAATACTTACTTAGTGATCTTAATCATCAAGTAAACATGACTTCAAGTCACCAAATGAGGTTAGAATGTGTACGGGGTATTACCCAAATGCTCCACGAATCACAAAACCCTTCCTATGAAAGTCTAATTGCATATACGTGGCCAAATTTCAATTTTCTCGTTATTAGCATTACCAAATACATACTTATATCTCTCGATACCTAAGCAAACATTATTCATCATCATCAAAGAGGGTTGGGAAGGTACGGGGTGTTACATACAGTCCACTTGTACTCAGTAGATGTCATAGGCCAACTGAGCAAAGAAGAAAACAATACAAATAAAATAACACTACAAGCACGTCACCTACAAGAATAAATGTTCCCAAACGGTAGCTCATACCGTCTCCACTAACAGTCCTAAAATAATACTGAAATGAAACAACACAAATATACACCAAAATTATACGAAGCTAAATACAGGACAAGATAAGTAAAAGAATTATGAAAGATTCATATGCAATGCAATGATGATGGGATGAATATTTAAAGTCATCGCATGACTTTCTTTATACACCTACAGAGCTTGCAGCTCACAAGATAGGACCCATGGGGGGTTCACAACCCATATACTATATCTCAAATCTCAAATCTCAACCCACCTTTCCGACTCGTGTTCACGAAGAAGGTTTTTATAAAATGTCTCATTTTCTTTCAAAAATAGTGTTCCTCAATGGTACCAATATCTCATAAATGTATATGTATGGAATGAGGATGTAATGCTCACAATCAAATCTGTATGAAGATATCCAATCCATTCAATACGTATATAAGTGATCCCATAAATCTACTCAATATGTCTATAATTCATGATATCAACTCTAGTAGGCACCATCGAAATAAATATGCATGTAAGACATCATTAATATCATATCAACTCCTAACTCGGGCATTTCTATCATGATAAGGAAATCAATGCTTATTAAGGCCTATAATAACAATTTAAGCCCCGCACAAGCATCATATCCAGAATAAAGGCATTTAAATGCACAGATAAGGCCAATGATGTCAAATAAGGCTCCCACTCGGGCAACCCACAATATCAGCTATCAGAAGTCAACAACAACAAATTATAATCCTCCACTTAGGCACACAATAATAATAATAATAATAATCCTGATATATAAACCCCATAGTTATTTCCCCCAACCCATAGCATGCTTTACCTATTTATTAACTACCTAGCTCAATCTGAAAGTAGTTAAGCCATACCCTACCTCAAAACGATGAAATTCGAGCGTAAAGTCCATCAATATGGTACTTTCCCCTATTGAAAGGCCTCAGAATCAATTAAAATATTATAAATATAGCATCTACACGTTAAAAGAAAGCTATCAATACCCATATCAACTATATTTAAAATGGGTCCAAAACGGACTCGAAAAATGAGTTTGAAAATAAGAGGGGTAAAATTGAAATTTTCTTTAGAAACACATTTCCCAAGGTCATAGGAGTCTACAGATGAAAACCCACGTGAAATCGAGGTCCAAATCAAAGAAAAACCATTTTCCAAGCTTTACCGGTAAAACCCCAAAATTTTATTTTGAAATCATTATTTAAAGGTGTTTTTGAAGATATAATTAAAAGGAAATAATGGAAAGATGATTTAGGAACTTAGCCAAGCAAGAATGGTGATAAAACCCTAAACCCAAAGCTTGGAGGTCCAAAAATAGAGAAAAATCGCAAAATTAAAGTATTTATACTATTCTATGAACAGTACCTCACAATCGAGGACCAGGACCCCACCTCGCGATCGTGAGGGTCAACGTTGACCAGCCATTAGTTGGTCATCGCGGTCTCAAAGATCGGCCTCGCGATCGCGATACCACCACCATGCGATCGTGATGAAGACCATCATTGAGACCCGCAATCGCAATAATGTCCATGCGATCATGATGAAGGGCCTGCTGCACCAGAAAATGCTGCACCAACAGATTTTCCAAGTGATGAAATGTCTCCGAACGAACCCTAGGAATTTATTCAGTACCCCACTAGAACAAACCATATAAGCCACTAGGCTATTTTCGACGTTCCGAATTCAATGGAAATATTGAATTTTCGAAAAAGGATTGTTTTCAATAATTAACCCAGAGACCCCCTCTAGGCAATTTTTTTAAATAATGGGTGGAAATATAAAAATAAGGGTTTCAAACCCGAACCAACCCCGCTACTAACCCAAATACGAAATTCTGAATCTAATGGAACTGTCCAAATCGTCATCTAAGATCCAAAACATCAAATGTTGACCGAATTCAACTATATGGCTTTTAAAGGCTCTAAAATCTCAAACTCGTCCAAATCACTCCTGATTGCATCGGTAATCGTGCCAACCATCCCCATACCCTAAAGTCAACATATAGCAACTACAAAGTAGGGCAAAATGGTCAAAACTCATAAAAAGCAAAGTTTCACAAACTAGATTATTGCAATATCCACCACTAAGACTATAGTTTGTCCTTGAACTAAAAGGCAAAAAAAATCCCAGAGTCGGTGAAAAGCTGGGGGTAACTACTATGCATATCAGATTCGACCTCCCTAGTAGCCTCTTTAATGGAATGTTGTCTTCACTGAACCTTAACTACATGAATATCTCTAGATGGCAACCGTCCAACATCCTGGGATAAAATGAAAATCAGGTCCTCAACAAAGGTTAACCTCTCATCCAATTGAATCGAATCCCAATGAAGCACATGAGACTCATCCGAAATATAGTGTCAGAGCATAGATACATGAAAAACTGGATGAACAGCCGAAAAGTATGGAGGTATATTCAACTCATAAGTAACCTCCCCAACTTTTTGAAAAATCTCAAAAGGTCCGATGTACCTCGGGATAAACTTTCCCTTCTTCCCGAACCTCATCACGCCCTTCATGGGAGACATATGAAGGAAAATCGGATCACCAATCCCAAACTTCAAGGCACAAAGTCTGCGGTCGGCATAACTCTTTTGCCTACTCTGGGCTGTCCGAAGCCTATCCTGAATCACCTTAACTCTATCCAAGGACTCAATAAGCAAGTCAGTACCATGAGGTCTAGCCTCGAAAGTCTCAAACCAACCAATAGGAGATCGACAATACGTACCATATAATGCCTCAAAGGGTGCCATCTTAATACTTGAATGGTAGCTATTATTATAAGCAAACTCCGCCAAGGTAAATGCTGCTACTACTGACTTCCAAAGTCCATAACACACGTGCAGAGCATATCCTCCAAAACCTGAATAGTCTTCTCCGACTGATCGTCAGTCAGGGGGTGAAATGCTGTGCTAAGGTCAACCTGAGTACCCAATTCCTCCTAAAACTTCCTCCAAAATCTAGAAGTGAACACTGAACCTCTTTCTGAATTAATAAACATAGGCATTCCATGAAGACAAAGTACCTCTCAAACATAGATATGAGCCAACCTCTCAACACTGGATGAAATCTGAATAGGGATAAAATGGGCTGATTTAGTCAATCAATCCATGATGACCCAAATACTGTCCGAACCATGAGAAGTATGAGGCAATCCACTCATAAAATCCATCATGATCCGCTCCCAAATCCACTCAGGAATGGGTAATATCTGAAGCAAACAACCTGGTCTCTGATGCTCAGCTTTTACCTGCTGACAACACAAGCAATGAGCTATAAAATTTGCTACATTCTTCTTCATACCACCCCACCAGTAAAGATGATTTGAATCACGATACATCTTGGTCACCTCTGGATTAATGGAATATATGGAACAATGTGCCTCCTCAAAATTATTCTCACCCATCCACCAACCCTCGGTACACAAACTTAGCCACTAATCCTCAAAACACCATAAGAATCAAGAGATGAGCCAAACTCCCCATACTAGTTGACTTTCGAGTTAAGGCATCTGCAACCATATTAGCCTTACCCGAATGATAAAAAAAAGTGAAATCATAATCCTTAAGCAATTCAATCCAACGTCGCTGTCTCATATTAAGCTCTCACTGAGTGAAAAAGTACTGAAGACTATGATGATATGAGAAGATCTTACAACGGACTCCATACAAGTAGTGCCTCCATATCTTCAATACAAACACAACCGCGACCAACTCCAAATCATGGGTAGGGTAATTCTTCTCATGAGGCTTCAACTGGCGAGAAGCATAAGCAATCACTTTGCCCTCCTGTAACAACACTGTACCCAATCCAACACCAAAAGCATTAAAAACATGGTAAAACCTATGCCCTCCTTGGGCAAAGTCAAGATAGGAGGCGAAGTCAACAACTTCTTGAGATTTTGGAAGATCTTCTCACACGCTTCCGACCACTAAAAGGTAATCTTTTTATAAGTCAACTTGGTCAAAGAAGCCATAATAGAAGAGAAACCCTCAATAAAATGCTGATAATAACCCACCAAACCAACAAAACTCTGAATCTCGATAGGACAAGTGGGTCTAGCCCAATCATGAATCGCTGCAATCTTGGTCGAATCGACCATAATACCATCCTTGGTCACCACATGACCCAAGAAGGAGATAGAATCCAACCAAAACTCACACTTAGAGAACTTTCATACGACTTCTTATCACTCAATCTATGGAGTACGATCCTCAAGTGTCTCACACGATCGGCCTCATTCTTGGAATAAACTAAGATATCATCTATAAATACAATCACAAAGGAGTCAAGATACAGTCTGAATACCCAGTTCATCAACTCCATGAATGCTGTTGGGGAATTGATCAACCCAAATGACATGACAAAGAACTCATAATAACTGTATCGAGTCTAAAAAGCTGTATTCAAAATAGTCAAAGATTTAATCCTCAACTAGCGATACCCGAATCTCAAATCAATCTTAGAAAACACGGATGCACCCTGAAGCTGATCAAACAAATCATCAATGCAAGGAAGAGGATACTTGTTCTTAACTGTCACATTGTTCAACTACTGGTAATCAATACACATGAGCATAGAACCATCCTTCTTTTTTATAAACAAGACAGATGCACCCTAAGGAGACACACTAACGCTAATAAACCCCTTACTAAGCAAATCTAGCAACTACTCCTTTAACTCAACCAGGGCCATTCTATAAGGAGAAATGGAAATGGTCTTGGTTCCCGGGTCCACATCAATAGCAAAATCAATATCACTATCCAGATGCGTACCAGCGAAATCCATAGAAAATACATCCATGAACTTGTGAACAACCCAAATAGAATCCAAAGGAGGCGGTGAGGCAAAACTAGTATCATAAACATGAGCCAAATAAGATAAACATCCCTTTCTACCATGTAACGAGCACGTAGAAAAGATATAACTCCCCTTGGACCTGAATTAAGTGTACCCTTCTAAGCTAACCTTGGCACACCCAGCGTAGCTAAGGTCACGGTCTTGGCATAACAGTCCAAAATAGCATGATACGGAGCTAACCATTCCATACCCAAGATAACATCAAAGTCAACCATATCTAGGAGGATTAAATGTACCCAAGTCTCACACCCCACAAAGGTAATCACACAAGATCGATACACCCGATCCATCAATAAAGAATATCCTATGGGGTGGTAGATACATGAAGAGGCATAGAAAGGAGCTCATATACAGTAGTATCAAAGCCAGAAGCAAAATATGTAGACACATAGGAGAATGTATACCTAGGGTCAAATAACACAGAAACAGATCTGTAGCAAACTGAGATGATACCTGTAATGACTACATCAGAGGCTTCTGCCTCGGGTCTCCCAGGTATAGCATAACACTATCCACATTTGCTCTCGAACTGAGCAACTCTATGACCAGTACTACGAGCTCTCCTACTTCTACCTCGAGCACCTCTAGGACTACCCCTACCACTGTGTAAACTACCTTTGACTGCAGATATATGAGTAGGGTAAAGATGAAGCTGAGATCCCTACTCAGTAGATCCAAACACACATAGAGGGAAATCCCTAGCCACATGACCAAACTCATCACATATAAAACATCCTCTATAACCTGACTTAATCTAAGGAGGTACGAATGAACTAGAGAGACTACCCTGGCCTGAAGAACAGAACCTGGAACCTCCACTCGCATGACCCAATACCTGGCTACTAGAAGCCGCAGAACCTAAAGGTCTACTACCTAATCCCTGTAACGCTGCCTGAACCGATCTACCATAATAACCATGAGAACCTCTACTAGAGAAATCTCTACCTCAGGAGGCATGTTCGCTAAACTCACCCTGATGACGTACCCTCTTGGTGCCTCCCTGAGTAGGCTAGATAATAGACTCGATTATCTTGGCGTGCTCAATAATACTCTATAAAGAAGCCTTTGAAACTACCACCTGGGTTGTAGCCAACTGATATGAAATATCTAACCCCTTCGTAAACTTGCAAATCCTCTTAGACTAGGTGGAGAAGCTAGCAGCTGAATATCTAGATAGAACATGGAAACGTGACTCATACTCAGTAATAGACATGAAGCCCTGCTCCAGATGATCAAACTCATCCCTCATCTAATATCTCAAGATATAGGATACAAACCTCTCCTAGAATACCTCAAAAAAATGAGTCCAAGTCATAGCAGGCAAACCCAAAGGCCTACAACTGGCAAATGACCTCCACCAATCCCTGGCCACGTTCGTCAACTGATAGGTAGTTTAAGCAACTCCATGAGACTCAAGGAATCCAAGATTATATAACTTCTCATGGAAATCAGTCAGAAACTCATAGGCGTCCTCACCTATAGCACCACTGAACTTGGGCGAACCCAAGTGTATGAAACTCTCGAACCTCTTTTTATCATTAGAAGACATCACTCTACCCAAAACAACCAGAGAAATAGTAAGTTTGGTAGGCAAAGAGTCCATACATGGGGGTACTATTGATGATGGATGTACCCAGAAGTAGGAATACCATAAATAGATGCCGGTACAGATAATGGACCACTACTCAAAGTCTGAGAAACACCTCATACACTCAAAAGAACACCATCCAAGCAACTCAAAAGGCGAACCAATAAATCCTGAAGCACTGGAGTGTCAACTGAACCCTATGGGACCTGAGATGGACCCATCCCCCTGTCTAATAATCATCTCTAGCATACTCAACCTCAGGCTTGAGAGAGGCCTCCTTAGTATGTCTTCTGAATAGGGAAGCTCCTCGTGCCCATCCTCTACCTCTGTGTCTTCCACGACCCCTGCCTCATCCTTGAACTGAAGCTCCTATGTCGGATGTCGGTTCAATATCCCTAGTATCTCTTGACAAAGTCCTCACTATCTGTGCATAAAAAAATGGAATACAAGTTTAGAACATTGGGCATGAACAACCTGCACGATGAGGAATCAAATTAGAGAAATTTTTTCTAAGGACATTTTATAGCCTCTTAAATATAGATACGGATGTCTACATACCGATCTGTGAGACTCTACTAAACATCTTGCTCTTACACTAATGAGACCGGTGAACCTGACGCTCTGATACCAATTTCTCACGACTCAAAAATAAGGTCATGATGGCACTTATCGCGGCCTAGCCTTGAAGAGTAAGCCAATCACCAAAGAAGAAAGAAAAACCCAATAAGTAATGAAAGTAGTAAGATGAGACTTCTACAACAAAGTCAGGCCAACATAGAATATAAATAAAGCTGAAGTCTGAAAGTGATGATATAAACCACCCATAATTTGGTGTCATAATGTAAGAGCATCTAAGTACATAAGTGAATATGAAAATACATAGTCTGTCTCTGAGAACAACATAAAGACATAAATAAAGATAGGATGAGATCTGGAATCCACTATGAATACTAAAACAATCCACTATCTCGAATCTGATCAACTCCGCCAAAACCTCAATTGCCGCATATAGTACTAGAGCTAGGATCTGCACCAAAAGGGCATAGTAGGGGTGAGTGCGGTCCACTTGTACTCAGTAGATATCATAGGCCAATTGAGCAAAGTAGAAAATAATACAAGTAAAATAACACTATAAGCATATTACTTGTAAGCAGAAAAGTTCCCAAATGGTAGCTCACACCATCTCAACTAACAGTTCTAATATAATACTGAAATGAAACAACATAAATATACATGAAAAGCATATGAAGCTAAATACACGACAAGACAAGCTAAAGAATCATGAAAGATGCATATGCAATGCAATGCAATGATGATGGGATGTATAGTGAAAGTCATCACATAACTTTCTATATACACCTACCGAGCTCACAGCTCCCGTGGGGTTTGTAACCCATATACTATATCTCAAATCTCAAGTATCAACCCACCTTTTTGGCTCATGTTCACGGAGAAGGTTTTTATAAAATGTCTCATTTTCTTTCAAAAATAGTATTCCTCAATGGTATCGATATCTTATGAATGTATATGTATGGAATGAGGATCCATTCAATATGTATATAAGTGAGCCCATAAATCTACTCAATATGTCCCTAATTCATGATATCAACTCTTGTTAGGCACCATCGGAATAAATATACATGTACCACATCATTAATATCATATCAACCCCTAACTCGGGCACTTCTATTATGATAAGGAAACCAATGCTCATTAAGGCCTATAATAACAATTTATACCCCCGCACGGGCATCATATCTAGAATAAAGGCATTTAAATGCACAGATAAGGCCAATGATGTCAGATAAAGCCCCCACTCAGGCAACCTGCAATATCAAATATTAGAAGTCAACAACAAAAGATTATAAGCTCCCACTCGGGCACACAAAAGCATAATAATCTCGAAATATAAATCCTATAGTTATTTTTCCCAACCCATAGCATGCTTTACCTATTTATTAACTACTCAACTCAATCTGAAAGAAGTTAAACAATAAACTAAATTGAAATGATAAAATCCAAGCCTAAAGCCCTTTATGATGGTGCTTTTCCCTTTTGAACGACCTCTGAATCAACTAAAACATACAAATATAGCATCTACGCATTAAAAGGAAGCTATCAATACCCATATTGATCATATTTAAAACAGGTCCAAAAGAAACTTGAAAAATGAGTTTGAAAATATAAAACTAGAATTTTTCTTTAGAAACACATTCTCCAAGTTTATAGGAGTCTACAGATAAAAACCCATGCAAAAATGAGTTAAAAACTAGGTCCAAATCAAAGAAAAACTATTTTCCAAGCTTTACCGGCAAAACCCCAAAATTTCATTTTTTAAATCATGATTTAAAGGTGTTTTTGAAGATATAATTGATAAGAAATAATGAAAAGATGATTTAGGAGCTTACTCAAGCAAGAATGGTGATAAAACCCTAAGAAATTGCCTCTTCTCAAAGCTTGGAGGTCCAAAGATGGTAAAAATTTACAAAATTGAAGTATTTATACTGTTCTATGAATAGTACCTCGCGATTGCAAACCCTACCTCGCGATCGGATGGGTCAACATTGATCGGCTATTAAGTTGATCATCGCGGTCGCATAGCTAGGCCTCACAATTGCGATGAGTCAACCCGACCTAGTCCATCGATTAACCCATCGAGATCGCGGCACCACCACCACGTGATCACGATGAAGACCATCATCGACGCCTGCAATCGCGACATGTGTCTATATGATCTCAATGAAGGGCATGATGCACCAGAAAATACTGCACCAGCATATTTTCCAAGTGATGAAATGTCTCCGAACGGACCCTCAGGATTTGTTTGGGACCCCAATGGAACAAACCATATATACCACTAGGCTATTTTTGACGTTCCAAACTCAATGGCAATGTTGAATTTTTGAAAAAGGATTGTTTTCAATAAATTAACCCCCGAAACTCCTTTTAGGCAATTTTTCAAATGAAGGGTTGAAATGAAAAAATAAGGGTTCCAAAACCAAACCAACCTCGCTACTAACCCAAATTTGACATTACGGATTTAATGGAATTATCCAAATCATCATCTGAGACCCAAAACATCAAATGTTATCGAAGTCAACTATATGACTTTTGAAGCCTCTAAAAACCTCAAACTCGTCCAATTTACTCCCGATCGTATTGAAAACCATGCCAACCATCCCCACACCCCCAAATCAACATGTAGAAACTACGAGAAAAGGTTAAAATGGTCAAACTTCATAAAAATCAAAGTTTCACAAACCAGGTCATTACATTACATGTCTTATAATATTTAGGAATATAGTCGTATTTAATGTTGATCCATTTTTTCTTTATCTCTCCTGACTTCTTGCTCACTCCCACATTAATCCTCTTGGGTAAATCACCCAATAGACCAACTTCTACCTTGACCCTAGCACAACTAGGTTTTGTCTTGTTGTATGTTGCCATATCTACTTGTAGTGGCTTCCCCACTGCGGATGCTAATGAAAAATTACATCTTTGCCAAAATAATTTGAAGGGTAAAGATAGAAAGGATATCCATGCTATGGCAGTTGTAGTTTCCTCCTCCAGATCAAATAGCGGATCCAATTGTAAAGTCCACAATGGATGAGATCAATACTTATGAGTAATGTAGAATTGGAGTTTGGACAATAGATTTACATAATACTCCAATTGTGATGCCCTAATAAGCACTTATCTATTGCTTAGTAGTCCAATTGTTACTTTTCCCTTTATCTCATATTGTTTTGGAATCATTTTCCTCAAATCTTGAATATCTGGCCAACCCACAATGGCATATTGCAGATCTTCATTATAATTATTTATGCGACTTCTTCTTCCTTCCAAACAATTTGAGATTCTCCATAAAGATATTGTATTTGTTTTAATGGCACGATTTGGGGTGTTGATGTTGCAAGATTAAGGTTAGAGGCATATGTCATGGTAGCTGGTGGTGCGGTTGTCAATTTTATGGTTGATTATTTTTCACGACCCAAAATAGAGTATGTGATGGCACCTATCACACCCTCCGGTACAGGTAAGACTATCCCAACCCAAACTCTATAATTAAATTAAATCAGAAGTGGAAGAAGAAGAATAGAATAATCCCAAAATATAAAAGATGAAATAATAATTCCAGATATATTCTAGGTCTTGTTGTCACTAGTACAAGCCTCTGATACCAAGTAATATCAAGTAATGTAAAGTATCTTAAATACGGATACATCATATTATAAAATAAGGAGAGATCTGGGTAAGCTCTGATGTCCGTCAGCCACTACCTCGATCTCCACAACGTCAACACTGAAGGAATGAAATCTACGCTCTGCTACTCGAACCAATACCTACACAGGGTGCAGAAGAAAAGAAAAAGGAAAGAAAAGCAATGGTGAGTATAAAACACGTGCACGCAGCAAGCATCATCGATAATTGACCCTAATCCAAGGTGATGACGAGAACCACAAGGTGATGACGAGAACCACAAGGTGATGACGAGAACCACTACCCCAACTACCCTAGTCACCCAATTAATCTACAACCAGTAAATACACCACTTCATCCTAACAGGGTATTCCAATACTACAGTCACAGGAGTATCAATAAAAAGGGAAGGCAAATTGGTCTAGGTGAGTCAACACTAGTCATTTATGATCAATAATTAAAGGAATTCATTTATAAGAAGGACTCACTAACACAGTATATCAGGCTCAATTACCATGTTCAACCAATAATCTGGGATAAAATAGTAAGAGTGTATAAATATGTGTATATCATGCTACCTACAGGTGTGACACTACAGTCTCACTGATCAAGCCATAACCATACCCCACGTATGATGTAATATAGTGAAATAAATGCAGAATACACAATATCACAAGCAAGGTTCAATCGCGGTAATTCAATGCAAAAGTAAATACTGAAACACAATATCAAACCATACCAAGAAATGCAATGCAATGCAAGTGATGCAATGCAATGTAGTGATGATGATGCTATAAGCCTCGCAAGGCAGCCATCACATGAATTCGTATACATCTTTCGAGAATCAGCTCTTCAGGACAGGACCCATGGGGGGTTCTCATCCCATATACTTTTACAATCTCCATCTCATATCTCAATCACCTTGCCGGCATATTCCTCGGTCAAGGGTTTTGTAAAGTGTTTTATTTTTTTTTTTCAAAAACAGTGTTTCTCAATTACCTTGTCGGCATATCCCTTGGTCAAATGTTTTTTAAAGTGTTTCGTTTTATTTCAAAATCAATATTTCTCAGTACTACCAATCTCATGAATATGTATAGGTTAAACAAGGATGTAATGATCATAACTAATCAATATGGAGATAATAATCAATTCAATATAGGTATAAATAAGCTCAGAATCAACTCAATATGACAATAATCCATAATAAAAGCCATCGCATGGCACCACTGGTGTAAATAGTTATGTAAGCTATCAATAATATCATTTCAAGCCCCTCTCTCAGCTATCACAATAATGATGAGGCAATTAATGCTCAAATAAGGCCTCTAATATTAAGTCAAGCCCCCACACGGGCATTACAAAATAATAAAGGTAATTAATGTACAAATAAGGCCTATAATGCCAATTCAAGTCAAGCCCCCACAAGGGCATCACTACTAAAATAAGGCAATTAATGCACAAATAAGTACAATACTAACCCCCACATAGGCATCACAATATAATAATAAACTCTCAAATCAATAATATTTACATAAGCCCCCACACAGGCAACACAAAAATAGTAAACTATCCAAACACAATATATAGTAAATTTACTGCGAAACCTAGCTTATTCCTTTCAATAAATCCCGTCTTTATCAAAGATGACATCATTAGACTAAAATAACTAAAAGGAGGACTATACTAGTTAATAGTATACTCCAATAAGAGATACTAAACATCGATAATCACATCAACTATTACAAGTCTATTTATACCCTAAATATTTACTAAACCTCAATCACTCCATCAATTAAAAATACTAACATAATTATTCCCTAAAAGGTCACTAAACCTGATGCAAGCTCTTAAATAGGTACTCACTATCAATTATTCAAGGTCAATAATTTATCCATCTATATCTACTCTAAACGTATTCACAAATGGCAATACTAAATAAGATAAGCAATTATATAACTATAATACATCAAAAGATTTTGGTACCCATGGAGATGCTCGTAATTTCACCTAAGAGGGACTCCCAACCCTAAGCTATTCATAAAACACAAGCAAATAAGCATACAACACCTAAACACCTCGAAAAAAGTCAAGGAGCATCTCAACTTGCCTTTAAAAAAGATCCACAAAGCCAAACATAGTTCAAAGCATCAACTGGAAGCTCTACTCCTACGAATCATCATCAAACATGTCCAATCTAATCAAATATGATATCTACAAGTCAAAAGGAATCCATCGATACCCATATCGATATATTTTGGTTCCGGATCAAAAATCACTTTGAAAATTGATTTCAAAAAATACAAGGATAAAATCAAAATTTTGTTTAAGAATCATGTTCCCCTTACTTTTAGGGTTCTAAATCTAAAAACCCATGGAAAATCGAGTTGAAATAGGACTTGAATTCCGAAAAAAACCAATTTTGTAGTTTACAAGGTAAAATCCCCAAAATTTATTATCAAACACGGTTTAAAATGAGAAATTTTAGAAAACTTTTGTACAGATCTGTTTACCCATGGTACAAGGACCTTAAATCTCAAAATCAATAAAAACCTATTCCAAATCAACCTTCAAATCAAGAATTTTTGATTTCATAACTTTGAATTTCAAAACTCAACTTTATGGATCAAAATTATGAAAAACGAGAAGAATAATATTGAAAAATGAATAAAATGAAGGTAGAATCGCATACCTAATGATTGTACTAGAAAAACGCATCTCGAATCGCCTAAAATGGAGCTTTTTAGCTCCCTAAACTCAATTTTTAGTGAAAGGACGAAGTTTGAAATTTATAATATGTTTAGGTGCCATTTTCCGTCTCTAAAGCCCATTTTGTCTTTAAAAGTCTATTTTTCTATTGCTAAAGGTGTGCACCAACAACTTTTTGTACCAACAACTTTTGTTTTTACTAAAAAAGCTGTACCCTCGTACAATAGCGAAATACATCGATTCTTTTTTCTATAATTTCTAAATAATGATACGAATCTACTCATTCACTTGGAACTCAATTTCATGCACGTTTGCCCAGTCAAATATTATTTTTGCTCATTAAAAAATTATCTTATGTTCTGCAATAAATACTTGATCTCGACTCATCAAAATTACACCAAACTTTTCAGATCAATTCTACAATTCATGCATGACATTTCAAAAGTTTTGGAATAATTTTTCGATCTTTAAAACTAATAATGAACCTATTTGTCGACCGATTTTACTTAAAAGGGGTCAAAGCACCCAAAATGTTCAAAAACTCATGCTAAACTCATCCGGAACCTTTCGAGCGTAAACCAAATTTTCTAATAGCTTGAAAATGACATTCCAGACTTAATGGAATAATTAAATTATCAAAAGAGGTCATTTACAATAAATTAACCCCGAGACCCCTTTTAGGCTATTTTAACTAGTTTCCATCTAAACACTCAAAATGAAATATAAAGGCTCGGAATTCGAACTAACTATGCTACTAACCCAAAATCAAAATTCTGAATCTAATGGAACTTTCAAAATTACCATCCGATTCTCGAATCACAAAATATTGACCGAAGTCAAACTAATCACTTAAAGGCTATTCAAAACCACAAACTCATATAAATCACTCCCGAATGCATCAGGAACCGTGTTAACCATTCCCGAGACTCATAAATGATATAAATCAATAACAGGAAAGGGTAAAATTATCAAAACATAAAAAATTCTAAAAATCACAATGAGGGTTATTACATTGTTGAACAGCCTCCTCTAATGTAGGTTGTCCAACGACAATGGTGGCCATGTTTCCGGCAAGGGTGGGCAATTTTATTGTTTATATTTGCTAGACACTAGATAGTATTTTCACCCAAAATAACAGTGTGTTTTTATTTTCGCTAAGGTTGTAGTTAACAAAAATGAAGTGTATGTAGGAAAAGGTTACCTAAATGCGAGTCTTTTCAAACTAAATTTAATTGCTATTTAAATGAATAAAAATTTAGTTTCTTCTTACTTGCTGGAGAGTCTATTAATTTATGACATGTTTGTTTAGGACATGTCAATTATAAAACTTTGCAAAAATTAATTAGTTTAGAAGTATTGCCTTAATTTGAGTACAATAAATCACAATGCCAAATATGTATTGAATATAAATTTGTTAAACATCCTTATAAATCTATTGAAAGGAATTCCAATCCTTTAGACTTAATTCACACAGATATTTGTGATATGAAGTCAATACCATCTACCGGTGAGAAAAAATATTTCATAACTTTTATTGTTGATTGTACTTGACATTGTCATATTTATTTGCTTACAGTAAGGATGAAACAATTGAAGCATTTAAGAAATACAAAACTGAAGCGAAAATCAGTTAAATAAAAAGATCAAATTGATAAGGAGTGGAGAGTATGAATCTCTTTTTGAAGAAGTATGTTTGGAAAATAAAATTATCCATCAAACTACTACCCCTTACACACCACAATTTGATGATATTGCAAAAAGAAAAAAACCAAAAATTGAAGGAAATGATGATGCTTTATTAATAAGTTCTAATTTACCGCAAAAATTGTGGGGAGAATCTATCCTTATAGCAAACTGAATACTCAATAGAGTGCCCCACAGCAAAACACAATCTATTCCATATCAGAAATGAAAAAAGAGAAATCCAACTTGAAATATTTGTAAGTGTGGGGGTATTTAGCCAAAGTCCAAGTTTCTAAACCCAAAAGGGTCAAAATAGGACCAAAATTTATGGACTGTGTTTTTATTGGATATGCTACAAACAGTAAAATATGTCAATTTTGGTTCACAAATCTGAACATTCCAATATTCATGATATTACAATCACTGTGTTTTTATTGGATATGCTACAAACATTTATGCTTGAAAATAAGCCATAAACTTTTAAAGAAGTCATGTCTTCTGCAGACTCATTTTTTTTGGAAAGAGGCAGCTAATAGCGAGATTGAATTAATATTAAACAACCATACTTGGGAATCGGTTGATCTTTCTCCTGGTAATAAACTTTTAGGTTCATAATAGATCTTTCAAAGAAAAATGAAGGGTGATGAAGCTACTGACAAATATAAGGCAAGACTTGTTGTTAAAGGTTATGAACAAAAGGAAGACCTTGATTGTTTTGACACGTATTCGTCGATAACAAGAATAGTATTCATTAAGATGCTAGTAGCACTGGCAGTGATATATGGTCTTGAAATTCATCAAATGGATGTGTAAATAACTTTCTTAAATGGAGAGTTTAGAGGAAGAAGCTTACATGAAATAATTTGAGGATTTTGTTGTTCCTAGTAAAAAGAGCAAAGTGTGCAAACTTGTTAATTCACTCCATAGACTAAAACAAGCACCCAAACAATGACACACAAAGTTTGATCAAACAGTGATGGCAAATGAATTTCAGGTTAATGAGTGTGACAAATGTATTTACATTAAATAGCACTTTGAATCATAAAGTTATTGTTTATTTGTATGTTGGTGACATGTTGATCATCGGTAGAGACATCTGATATAAATACTACTGTATGATGGCTAGCAAATTTGATTTTAAAGACTTAGAAGTTACCGACAAAATCTTAGGGATTAAAATTTATAAAACTACACAAGATTTAGCATTGCCACAATCTCATTAATTGAAAAAATACTTGACAAGTTCAAATATTTAAATTTCAATATTACCAAGACACCAATTGATGTAAGTTTTTCACTTCAATAGAATAAAGGGAAAAGTGATTCACAATTGGACTATGCATGAGTATTGGAAAATTTAATGTATATCATGAATTATATGCAACCAGATATAGCATGTGCTATGAGTAAACTGAGTCGATTCACAACTAATTTCAATTAAACTCATTGGATGTCAACAAAATGAGTTTAGTGGTATCTATAATATACTCAAAATTATGCTTTGCATTATAACAAATATTCAACAGTAATTAAGGGATATAGTAATGCAAATTAGATCACCAGATCATCTAAAGTTAAATCCATAAGCAAATATGTATTTACCCTTGGTGGATAAGCAGTGTGTTGAAAATTATTCAAACAAACATGTATCGCTTGCTCTACAATGGAATCCAAATTTATAGCTTTAGATAAGGCCAGTGAAGAAGCTGAATGACTTCAAAATTTCATGGAAGATAATCCATTTGGCCCGAACCTTTAGCACCTGTATGCATACACTGGTGTTAGTTAAGAGCCAATAGGTAGGGCAGGGAGCACTATGTATAACAGAAAATCTCATCACATTCGATAAAGATATAATACTATTATACAATTACTCTCTAGTGAAATTATCACAGTTGACTATGTAAAGTCAAATGATAATATGTCGGATTCACTTAAAAAGGCCTAACTAAAGAGGTAGTTGAACGATCATCTAGAAAAATGGGTTTAAGTCCTAGGACAAGTCATCATGGTGGTAACTCTACCTAGTAGACTAAAGATCCCAAGATCTAGGTTTAAGAAGATCAAATAATGTTATGAATGATGGTTCAACATTATCAAGTAATTAAACCCATTCTCAAAATAAAGACAATGTTCAGGAACAAGGATAAAGCATTAAGGTTTAAAACTTTTTAGTAGATTCTAAGTTTGGTAGGATATGACCAAATAGTTTATCTATAGGATTAAGCATTTAGAAATCACTTTTGTAAGTGTGAAGTGTAAGTTGCTTCATGGAGAATGACAGTAAATGCCAATTCTCTATACATTCATGAAACTAGGCAGTGTTCATAGATGAAACAACCAAAATTGTTAAAACTATAGACGATTAAGGGTTAGTTGTGTGACTTGTATTATTTAGGTGTACAACAAAGTTTGATGGTTCAAAGATATTACTTTTATCTATTGATTGAGTTCACCCGATACGAGTTCACCACTGAAAGTTCAAACAAAAACCTACTTATCTAGATGAAATTAATCTTTGCTTATAAATCACATACTTGTTTGTATATTCCTTTATCTTATAGCCATTCTTCATTCATATAGGGGATTTTTGGGTTCTAGCATGAAAAGTGAATGGAAAATGAAGGAAAAATGAAATGTTCCATTTGCTTTTTGGAAGAAGCATTTGTCCCATATTGGTGGTGGAAAGGAACTTTCAAGTACTTAAATAAAGAAGCACTTCTTCATATTATTAGAGGGTTGAAAAAAGACATGGCTCGTACCATCATCATTGTTGCTCGTTCAGCTTTGGGTTTGTCAAATGATCGATTGAGAGATGTCTTTTTGGTCAAAATTCATCTAAACTTAATTATTTAATAATTATTTAAGTCAAAAATTCTGACCCAGATTTTTCCCCTCATGTGCGGCCTCACAAAGTGATGTACAGGCTGCATACACAATGCACAATAAAGAGACGCTCTCTTCAGTTTAGTATTTTTAATATGGAGGCCTACATAATGTGATATGTGAACCGTACAACTCCAACACTGAAACATTGTATTTTTTTTAACTCACTAGTTTGATGTACAGAGTGTTGTGAGGCTGCACAAATTGATGTACGACCTACACACTCTGCACTCAACACCCATTTTGTATGAACCAGTGCAATATTTTGGAACCATTTCTTGTTTTTTGAAGCAATACCTGTTGTCTATAAATATCTGTTTCTTCCTCAGATATTTGGTACAAAATTTTCTGATCTTCTACATTTCTTCTTCTTGAAAATCTTGTGATTTATTATCATTGAGTGAGTTCATTGTTCATCAAAATTTGATGTACCACTATGCTGGTGAATAAATCACTCTATCCTAGGAGGATATATTCCATTTAACTCGCATACAGTGAGGGGAATAATTTCCTTGAAGATACACTGTGAATTCAGTGGGCTCAATTTTTCATCCTTTCATTTTGCTTTACTATTTTCTGAAATAGTTTAAATTTTGTTTTGATGTTCATATTATTTTTTAATATAAATTTTGAATAACAACAGATACCCCTTGCAAATTGAAGGTAGCTCATGCACATTGAGTTTTTCATGCAACAACTAAAAATAAGCTCGCAAAAGAGTCTTAGTGAATATGTCTACCACTTGATCCTTTAAAGAGAGAAACCAAACCATGATATCACGTCGCACAATCTTATCATAATCAAAAGTCAATTTAAACATGTTTAATATGAGAGTTTAAAAAGTGATTGATGGAGATATAAGAAACACTAATATTATCACACCACTAAGCCGAAACACTAGGATCTAAGATACCAAGCTCAAAGAGAAGAGATTGTGTCCATGTAAGCTCGACATTGACATCGACTAAGAATTTATATCTAGATTCAGTAGATGATCGAGCTACTTTTAGTTGATTTTTAAAGGACTAAAATATCAAAGATGAACCAAGACATATAGCATAACTACCCCTCGACTTTAAATCATCAATATTTCCATCCTAATTAGAGTCGGTGAAGGCTTGTAAAGTGGCAAATAAAGCTCATGAGAGTAAGAATGAAAAGGACTTGGAGTGATGAGGATAGAAAAAACATGCGTTACCACAACCCAATGGTTCTAACAGAGACTATACATGTATTTACAAACTTTATTAACCACAAAGGATATATTCGATAGAATCAATGTTAAGTTCTAGTGACCGTACATTAATATAGCAAGCTTGGATCGTCAAAGAGCAACATATCACCTTAATAAAGTTCCATAATAATTTTCATAGGAGAAGCGAGTGCCTTCCAAGTAAGAATACCTATCTTGGATAGAATATTGTGAATATATTAGTTTTGAGAAAGCCAAACCCATTAATTAGGTATGCAACAAACCTGCACCCTAAGAAATAGTGCAGCGACCCGAGATCACGAATTGAAAAGGTAATACCCAGTCTTCAACAAAATAATTCAAGAAATGACAAGTTGTTCTTATTAAGTACAAGATAATCGACATATATAAGTAGATAAAGAATAATATTATTATGCGAGTAAATGAACAAGAAAACATTAGTCTGAGAGGCAGTGAAACCAACTGTGAGAAGAAATTATAACAACTTAGTGTACCATATCTGGGGCACTTATTTGAGTCCATAAACTGAATTGTGAAGCTTAACTACCTAATTGGGGAAAGATTGTGAGACAAACTAGATTATCGAGCCATGTAAACTTTTCTCAAGATTACCATGAAGGAATGCATTTTGGTCGTCAAGTTGATGAAAGAGACAACCATGAGAGATCAAGCACCAAAATGATGAGTATGGTAGCCAACTTGATAATGTGGCTAGATGTTTATCAATAGTTGTATCCCTCAACTTGATGGAATCCTTTAGAAATTAGGCAAGCCTTGTAGCATTCAATGGCTCTAACTGAAACCCATTTGCAACCAAAGATATTCATGGAGGATTGAAAAGGAACCAACAGCTAAGTCTTGTTCTTATGTTGGGTCGTTATTTCTGAGGACATAGTGTAATGTCATTCGCAATATTTTGATGCTTCTATAAGATAGATTGGTACAGTAAGGATAAGGAGATGGTGACATAGTGAATAAAAAATTCTTATAGAATGGTATTTCTTAGGCTGGAGCTGCATTTTGTGTGTGTATTGAGGTACTTAGGTGGTGGTTATAGGCTTGAAAATTATAAAGATGTCAGGATAGCTTGTTGAGATGCTAAATAAGCTGAAGTAGTATCAACAAGGGATGCATTTATGGTAGAGTTTGTAGATGTGAGCAAGCGAGCATACTAAGGACTCAAAGTAATTGAATGTATGGCAAGCACCGAGACCTTTGTAGTAAGTAGGTGAAAAGATGTACAAATAGTGACCAGGAAGGATAATAAAGGAGAAGGAGATATGTATTGTTAGGTGGAGGACTAAGAATAAAATCTTGTGAGAACGAGACTATAACTTTGTCACAATAGACGTGTATTGTAATGCATATTTTTCTAAAGGATTGAATGAAATGTAGGTAGATAGGGTGTGGGGGACTATAACTTATGATAACACGAGGGTGACTTCAAAAATTTATCTCGTTTTGATTATAGTGGGTAGAGATAGGGAAAGAAATGGAAATTAAAGATCCAAAAAAATTAATAATTAGGAGAGGAGTTGAACCTCACTTCAAAGGGCGATTAGCCCTGATTATTGGGTGTGGGGAGTTAATTGATTAAGTATACAATAGTTTCAAAGTAGAAGTAGAAAGTGTATAAATCAGTAAGATTTGAATAAGTATTTGCTGATGATGATTTTCAAGTAGGAGGTACCAAGAGCGAGAGAGAGTTTAGCTGCAGAAAGGGCTAAAGGAGCAGATAAAGGTGGAGACTTGATTAGAAGAATGTAGATCCCATTGTGTCTCTAACATAAAAGAAGTCGAGTGTTGAAGTCCTGATTGTTAATAGAAAAATGATCAGGAAGAAAATAAAAAAATGTTATTATCAACAGATATTTAATTGTACACAATATTTAAAAATAAAGAGAAGAGTTTTGAAACTTGTGGGCTAAAATGACTAATAGATATCTATGTGGCTATAAATAATCTCATAAAGGAAAATAAAGATATTTTAAAGTCAAATTTTACTAAATTTAGAAGTGTGACATTCATTTTAGACTAATTAAAAAATATCACATAAATTAAGACAGTAGGAGTACTTCTTAAGAAGGGAGTCCTAGTAAAACCTATGTACTCTATATGTTCGATCAAATACTTAAGAAAGATTTCTTGTGATCTAGAACCTAGTCCATCCTATTCATAGTCAATTCTATCACACCCCGAGTCTACACCCTAGACATGGCCGACACCCAAAATCCTGCTAGCCCAAGTGGACCCTTTGCCTGATATACTAATAAAGTTAAACAGTAACGACCCAAATCATCGTTACGATGAAAGAGTGGGTAAAAATCTCACTTAGGCTTCTCTTGGCCGATTTTTGAGAAATTCAGGGCTAGTCTAGGATTGGACAATTTTTGAGGGTATGTTAGTCAAACAAAATCTGGTACAAATGTGAGGGTTGATAGTTATGTTTGATGGGATATTTAGATAGAAAATGAGTTTAGGGAGCCATAGCAACTTCTGACATCTGAAATGGAGTTATAGAACTCCGGTTATAGAGTTTACTGTGGAGGGGTTGGTTTGTAATGTTAAGATTTGTGGTGTGTGTTGTAATATGAGTAAAACTAAGGAGAGGTTCCAAGTTTCTTCCTAGGATTGCTGCAGTGGAGAAAGCAACTGCTGCAGTGGTAATAGGTACTGCAACGATGTACCTACAGTTAAAGGTGCAAACTACTGCGGTGAAACATTAACCATTAAAGCGGTATCGTTGTAGTGGTAACACGCAGTGTTTGATAGTTTTTAAATCCAGAAAATATTTTTCACTTCCCACTTTTTGAAAAATAGAAGGAAGCTCTGAGGAAGGTGATTTTCAAAGGTTTTTTTTGGAGTTTTTCATCTTTGGAGGTAAGTAATTACATTTTAGACTTGAATTTACTTCCTATAACCTTATAAAATCCTTAGAAATGAATTCATGCTAGAAATTAGGTTTTAGCCCTAAATAATAGAAATTGATAAAAAGTGGTGGGAATGTGTATAAATTCAGAAAAGAATGATCCTAAGGTTCTAGAAAACATTAATGGGGTGAAATTACGGTTGTTTATGCTAATTTGAGTAGAATTCATGTAGTTAAGAGATAAAAAACTTTCATAAGAAGAAATAGGGTGACTTTATGACTAAAATCAATTGTTTTGATCCCTAGTAGTTAAACAAGAGATGAATTATTGAAATGGGTATAAATTCTCATTTTTTTAGATCAAGAACAGATTGTACGAGAATGAAAGAGAAAAAGTGTGGCTTAAAGGTGACTTGAGCAAGGAATTGAGGTAGGCTATGGTTTTGTTGTAGCTCTTAGACTTTGTTGTCTTTGTGCTTATTTGTAAACTAAACATCTATGATTGCCTTCTAGCATGACTTGTGATTTATCGATTGTATTTCATTTCATATGCATTGTGATGGTGTTAGATGATGAAATATTAGGTACCATGCCATTACTGTTATGATATGATTGTGATAAAGGGTCAGGTACCACACCGGTACGATATGGTGTTGTTGATAATGAGGAGAAGAGTAAGAAATGATGCACGCTTCTTGCATACATGCACTCATTCTTATGTATTGGGTATCTTTATGATGATTATATGTGGTGATGAGTTATTAATGAAAGTGACTAAGTGTGGAAGCCAGAGAAAGTAAATTATAATTTATGTCTATATGATACATTCAGTTGCTGATGTCTTTGAATATGAGTTTTGTTATGATCGCTTTTATACTTGTCTGGCTTGCTTTCTTGTACATTGTTGAGTTAGTCAGCCTATGATGCTTACTAGTACTTGTTGATATACTGATGCTACCTGTACTCTTCTTTTTGTTGAGTACAGAACATCTTTCAGCGGCTGACACATGACCTCGGCTCTAGATAGTGGTTCAAACTTGATTCTGAGGGTGAGCACCATGACCGAAAAACCTTTGGATCTTCTTGTTGATGTTGACGTCCTTTATTTCAGGAATAAGACAATTTCCTATTATTTGTGTTTTGGATATTCTTGTTGGTTCAGACTTAGTTATTCTTAGATATTCTTGAATGTTGACTTCAGCTCCCAGGGATGTAATAAGTAGAGGTTTCCTCACTCTATTGTTAAAAATGGATGTTGGTTGACGAGTGGTTTAAATTTGTTAAATGAACTTTCTTTTTGCACTTGAATACAAACTGAAAATTGATATAAGTAAATACAAGAGTAACACATGAAGAGAACGGTAAGGGTGAGATTAGCATGGTTCTCCCGCCATAGGTTAGGGTGCGTGCCAATCATGACCGATTGGGTCGTGACCGAGATGGTATCAGAGCACTGGTTCGTAGATCTCATCGTACAAGAATATGTCTAGTAGAGTACTGCAAAATGGTACAAAGATGTCTGTACTTTTCTTCGGGAGCTATAAGACTTTAGGAATAAATTCTTTCCTTCATTATTTTATGCTATGACTTTATTCCAATTGGTATCTGGTGATCCAAATTGGTATCTAATTCTTTCACTATTTTTCACAGATGGTGAATACTCGTTCTACCAGAGTAGCAACAGCCACACCATGGCAGCACCAACAGTTGTGCCCACACAGGCCGCTAGGACCATAGTTTAGGGCAAGCCTTGAGTTAGTGGTAGAGCTAGACGGAGAGGAAGAATGGCGGCACCTGTTAGAGGTGGAGCCCAGGCAGCCGAAAGACCGATAAGACCAAGATCACCATCCCCTCATCCACAGCTGGATGTCCCAGACCATGCTTAACACAAAGAGGAGGTAGTTAAAGAAAAAGAGATGGTAGCTCCAAAAAATATGGTGCCAGCTCCAAATAGTGTAGCTCTGGTGCCTTTGTCTGTGCAAGTGATTTAATAAGTGTTAGGGTTCTTGGGTAGCTTGGATGGTACTAGCTACACTCTAGTTTTTTTGGTCATAGTCTTGCAATATACTGCTGCTATAGCATAGAGGATGGGTGCAGGCTCTTAAACAGGGGTGTATCCCCAACAGGTACTTGGGCCAGTGATGACTGATGATGAACATGGGCTATTTTGTAAGTTTATAAAGATGAATCCCCCAGTATTTCAAGGTACAAAATCGAAGGATGCTTTTGAGTTCCTGATATATTATCATGAACGTCTGCACAAGATGGGTATTATGGAGAAGTATGGTGTGGAGTTCATTTCTTTTTAGCTACAGGCTGGAGCCAAGCAATGTTGGAGGTCATTTGTAAAGTACAACACTGCTTTACCTCCACTTACTTGGGCCCAATTTCAGAATGTGTTCCTTGAGAAATATGTTCCCCGTACTTATCGTGATTAGAAGAAGGATGAGTTTTTGAGATTGGAATAGGGGAACATGTCTGTGGTAGCCTATGAGGCCAAGTTTCATGCCTTGTGTAGCTATGCACTATAGTTAATTACCTCTAAAGAGGAGCAAATTAGGTACTTTGTGAAGGGTTTGAACTCTGGGATTTAGTGTGCTACCTTATCTGTGGCCGTGTCTGGGAAGTCCTTTCAGGAGATAGTTGAGTTTACCAAGAAGGCTGAAGCACTTGAAAAATAGGGAGAAGTAAAGGCAGAAGATAAGAAGGCCTGGACCGCGGTCCAATTCAACG
Organism: Capsicum rhomboideum; assembly: GCA_031232105.1. NCBI lineage: Eukaryota > Viridiplantae > Streptophyta > Magnoliopsida > Solanales > Solanaceae > Capsicum > Capsicum rhomboideum. Next base: position 41,123,030 of record CP124712.1, on the reverse strand, counting down.
ATACTTTTTAAAACGGGCGTGGTTTTTCTACGCCTTACCATTCAACTATGTTAGTATCTGCAGGGAACCCATCCAAAGTTAGTTATTAGACTTCTTAGACCAACAGCTATACATCTTTATCATCCTTAGTTCAGAGGCCCACTTTAGGCATAAGGTTCCATGAGTATGGAGGTTTGGGTCACATCAGAAGGTATTGTCCTAATTTCTTATCTGTAGGTCAGCTGACTCAACAACCTTCTTTTACTGCTCTAGTTTCGGCAGGTTATAGTGGTGGAGGAAACAGTCGGGGTCATCCATAGAGTGGGCGTGATGGCCAAGCTATGGGTGGCAACCAAGCCCACTGAGGTGGAGGATAGATTAGTAGGAATAGTGCTCAGGCTGGTAGAGGTGGATGTCAGGGTGGTGATAAGGCTTACCTTTATGCTATTCTAGCTCGTCCTAAAGCAGAAACTTCTGATTTTGTGATCACAGGTACCATTCTTGTCTGTGGTCGTATGGCTTTTGTATTGTTTGACCTCAGTTCCAATTTCTCCTATGTGTCTATGAAATTTGCTTTGGGCTGGGAATTAGATTGTGAGTATCTTGATGCTCTTATGTATGTGTCTAAGCCAGTTGGGGTGTATGTATGTGTTGATTAGGTATATCGTGTATGTACTGTGATGTTTATAGGGTTTAAGACCTTAGAAAACCTAGTTATTCTGGATATAGAGGAGTTTGATGTTATAGTGGAGATGAGTTGGTTGTCTCCTTATCGTTCCACTCTTGATTGTTATGCCAAAACGATTACTGTAGCAATACCCGGGATGAATAAGTTAGAGTGGAAGGGTACTTTGAAGCCTAATCCTATGAGAGTTGTGTCAGCAATTTGTGCCCAAAATCTAGTGAAGAAGGGGTGTAGGGAATTTTGGGCCCATCTTTGGGAAGATAAATCTGTGATCCCTCCTATAGCATTAGTCCTAGTGGTATGTGAGTTTTTAGAAGTGTTTCTGGATGATCTTTCGGGTATGCCTCCAGACCGAGAGGTTGATTTTTGTATAGATTTAGAGCCAGAAACCCACCCTATTTCTATTCCCCCTTATCGCATGGCACCAACAAGGTTGAGGGAGTTGAAGTCTCAGTTGCAAGAGTTATTAGAAAAGGGTTATATTCACCCAAGTGTTTCTCCTTGGGGCACACTGATTTTGTTTGTGAAAAAGTAGGATGCTAGAATGGGGATGTGCATAGACTACCGCCAGTTGAATAAGGTAACCATTCACAATAAATATCCCTTGCTTAGATAGTTGATTTATTTGACCAATTATAATGGGTTGCCGTATTATCCAAAATTAACTTGAGGTCAGGTTATCATCAACTCAAGATTAGAGAAGAGGATATCCCCAAGACTACTTTTTGGACTCATTATGGGTTCTATGAGTTCCTAGTTATGTCCTTTGATTTGACCAATGCCCCAGCTACTTTCATGAGCCTAATGAACGGAGTTTTTAATTCATTTCTGGACTCATTTGTTATTGTTTTTATTGATGACATATTGGTCTACTTGAAAAGTGAAGAAGAGCATGAAGCTTATTTGCATACGGTGTTGGGGTTGCTCAAGGAGAAGCGACTATATACTAAACTCTCTATGTTTGAATTTTGGCTTTTATCAGTGTCCTTCTTGGGGCAAATGATTTCTAAAGAAGGAGTTATAGTCCACCCGCAGAAGGTTGAAGCCGTTAAGAATTGGGCTAGGCCGATAAATGTGACCAAAATTTAAAGTTTTATGGGTTTGGCCAGTTATTACCATCGATTTGTTAAGAGATTTATTGCTATTGCTTCATACATGAACCATCTTACTCAGAAAGAATTCCCATTTATATGGGATGACAAGTGTGCAGAGAGCCTCCAAAAGCTCAAAACTTTGTTGACCTCAGCCTCGATTCTTACATTGCCCATTGAGGGTAAAAATTTCATTATCTATTATGATACCTCATGGTTGGGTTTAGGTACTATTTTTTATGCAGGACCATAACGTGATTACTTATGCTTCAAGGCAACTGAAGCCTTATAAGAAAAACTATCCCACACATAATTTAGAATTGCCATCTGTGGTATTTGCTTTAAAAATTTGGAGGCACTACCTCTATGGGGTGAAGTGTGAGGTGTTCACAAAACACCACAACCTATAACAAGTGTTCACCTAGAAGGATCTGAATCTAAGACAGAGAAGATGGATGGAGATATCACCCAGGAAAAGCTAATGTGGTGGCGGATGCACTGAGTCAGAAAACAGTAAGCATGGGAAGTTTAGTATTGCTGTAGGTGTCTAGGCACCCATTGGCAAGAGAGGTAAAATCTTTGGCTAATGGTTTTCTGAGATTGCAAGAGACTAGTGAAGGAAGGGTGTTAGCACATGTGCAAGACAAGTCCACATTTTATGACCAAATCAAAAATAGGCAGTTCGAGGACAAGAAGTTAAGCAACCTCAAGGAAAAGGTGTTATAGGGTGAGGCAAGAGAAGATATTCTGAATGATGAGGGAGCATTGATGATTTGGGGGTGCATGTGCGTACCCCGGGTAGGCAATTTGATTCCAACTATTCTGGTGGATGCTCACAACTCTAAATACTTTATACATCTGGGTGCCAACAAGATGTATAGAGATCTGAGGCAACACTATTGGTGGTGAAGAATGAAACGAAACATTATGGATTTTGTAACCAAGTGTCAGAATTACCAACAGGTGAAGTACGAACACCGAAAGCCTGATGGTACATTTCAGAGAATGCCCATTCTGGAGTAGAAGTGGGAAAGGATAACGATGGATTTTGTAGTTAGTCTTCCAAAGACATTGTGGAAGTACGACTTTATATGGGTCATTATGGATTGGTTGACCAAGTCAGCTCATTTCATCCTAGTAAAAGTAGACTATAATGCGACTAAGTTGGCCAAGATTTATGTGAAGGAGATTGTAAGATTACAAGGGGACCAGTATCAATTGTATTAGACAGAGGTACTCAGTTCACCTCTAATTTTTGGGAGAAATTCCAGTCAGTGTTGGGGTCCAGATTGGACCTAAGTACAACCTTCCATCCACAAACCTACGGTCGGTTGGAGCAAACTACCCAAGTGCTTGAGGACATTCTTTGAGCATGTGTTATGGACTTTAGAGATCAGTGGGACCAATACTTACAGTTGTGTGAATTTGCCTACAACAATAACTACCACTCTAGTATTGACATGGCCCCTTTTGAGGCCTTATATGGTAGGAGGTGTAGGTTTTTGATCGGGTGATTTGATGCATTTGAGGTGAGGCCTTGGGTTACCGACATGCTTAAGGATTCGATAGAGAAATTGAGGTTCATTCAAACAAAGCTCATAGCTGCCCAGAGTCGGCAGAAAGAGTACACAAATAATAAAATGAGAGACATGAAGTTCGCGGAAGGGGAAAAGGTACTCCTAAAGGTGTCACCCATGAAGGGTGTAATGCGGTTTGGCAAGAAGGGCAAGTTGATCCCAAGATACATTGGACCCTTTGAAATTTCAAAGGAAGTAGGGTTAGAGGCGTACAGACTGGACTTACCCCCTTGTATGTTCAAAGTTCACCCAGTATTCCACGTGTCTATGCTAAAGAAGTATCATGGGGATGGTGATTACATCATTCATCGGGACCCTAAATTATTTGATAAGGAGTTGTCTTTTGAAGAGGAACCAGTTGCTATATTAGCTAAGGATGTGAAGAAGTTGAGGACCCAAGTTATTCCTTGTGTGAAGGTTCAATGGAGGAACCTTACTATTGAAGAAACTACTTGAGAGATGGAGGTAGACATACGCAAGTGATATCCGAACTTATTCATCAATAAAGGTACTTTTCTTTACCTTGCTATGTCTTTTGGGGGACGATTGTCATTAGGGGATGAATGAATGGTAAATTAGTATCTAATGTAACAACTCAAATCATCGTTATGATGAAAGAGTGGGTAAAAATAACACTTAGGCTTCTCTTGGCTGATTTTTGAGAAATTCAGGGCTAGTCTAGGATTGAACGATTTTTGAGGATATGTTAGTTAAATGAAATATGGTACTAATATAAGGGTTGGTAGTGATTTTTGATGGTATATTTATATATACAATGAGTTTAGAGAGACGTAGCAACTCCTAACACCTGAAATGGAGTTATAGAACTCTAATTATAGAGTTTACCGTGGAGGGGCTGCTTCGTGATGTTAAGATTGTGCTGTGTATTGTAAAATGAGAAAAATTGAGTAGAGGTCCCATGTTTCTACCACGAATTGCTGCAGCAGAAAAAGCAACTACTGCAGCGGTAATAAGTACCGCAGCCGTGGACCTCCAATTAATGGTGCGAACCACTGTAACGACAATACACAGTGTTTGACAAATTTCAAGCCCAAAAAATATTTTTCATTCCCCACTTTCTGAAAAATGAAAGGGAACTCTAGGGAGAGCAATTTTTAGAGGTTTTTTTGGAGTTTTTCATCTTTGAAGGTAAGTAATTACATTATAGACTTGAATTTACATCCTATAACCTTAGAAAATCCTTAGAAATGAATTCATGGTAGAAATTGAGGTTTATCCCTAAATCATAGAAATTGATGAAAAGTGGTGGGAGTGTGTATAAATTCAGTAAAGAATGATCCTAAGGTGCTAGAAAATATTAATGGGGGTGAAATTACGGTTGTTCATGCTAATTCAAGTAGAATTAATGTGGTTTAAGAGATAGAAAACCCTAATAAGATGAAATAGGGTGAGTTTATGACTAAGATCAATGGTTTTGATCCCTAGTAGTTAAAAAGGAGATGAAATATTGAAATGGGTACAAATTCTTGTTTTTGTAGATCAAAAATGGATTGTACGAGAATGAAAGGGCAAAAGTGTGGCTTAAAGGTGACTTGAGTAAGGAATTGAGGTAGGCTATGGTTTTGTTGTAGCACTTAGACTTTCTTGGCTTTGTGCTTGTTTGTAAGCTAAACATCTATGATTGCCTTCTTGCATGACTTGTGATTTATGGACAACATTTCATTTCATATGCATTGTGATGGTGTTGGATCATGAAAGATCGGGGTACCATGCCGCTACTATTATGATATGATTGTGATACAGGGTCGGGTACTACGCCGGTACGATATGATGTTGTTGACGATAAGGAGAAGAGTAAGAGATGATGTGCACATCTTGCATACATATACTCATTCATATGCATTGGGTGTCTTTATAATGATTATATGTGGTGATGAGTTATTGATAAAAGTGACTAAGTATGGAAGCCAGTGAAAGTAAATTGTAATTTATGTTTATATGATGCATTCAGTTGTTGATGTCTTTGATTATGAGTTTTGTTATGGTCACTTTTATACTTGTCTGGCTTGCTTACTTGTACATTATTGAGTTAGTCGGTCTATGGTTCTAACCAATACTTGTTGATGTACTGATGCTACCTATTCTCTTCTTTTTGTTGAGTGCAGAACATCTTCCAATGGCTGTATACGTGACCTCGATTTTTGATAGTGGTTCAGACTTGATTTTGAGGGTAAGAACCATGACCGGGCAACCTTTGAATCTTCATGCACTTGAATACAAACTGAAAATTGATATAAGTGAATACAAGAGTAACACATGAAGAGGACGATAAGGTGAGATTAACATAGTTCTCCCGCCATAGGTTAGGGTGGGTACCAATCATGACCGGTTGAATCGTGACATAAACACTAATATATGTGGAATCTGAGAAATAATAATCATGGGTAGACTTCTAAAATAAAGTAAGATGAACTTTATACTCAAGACTAAAAGTCAACTGAAAAGCGATGACATCAACTGAAAAACCCACTAACTGTAATGTCTAATGAAGCCTCTATAATACTGAACTGACTGAGTTCACTCTGACAAGGCCCTGGTCTACCTTTATTAAAAAAAAACTAAACTAATGAACTATGATCTGAGCAAACATCACTAAATCCTCTAGATGCAAAAAGGACTCACTACAAGGTAAGAGCGAGAAATGTTATGGAATGTCTAACTGCGGCCTGAGTCAGAGCACCTGGATCTGCATCATAAAATGATGCAGCTCCAAGTAGCGTCAATACAATGAATGTATGGTATGTAAAGGAAAAAAGCTGAATTAATAGAATGATATTTGATAAGATATGATCCGAGTACAAGTGAGAGATATACTAACTCAATAGTGGTAATCAAGAAATGAGATGTGACATAAGAACAATTTTAAAACTTCAATAAAATGACAGTATAAAACAAAGTATTTAACTGAAAAACTGCATTGTTCAAACCATAAAAGAATACTGAAAGTCTGTAAATCTGCATCATGAACTAAAACTGATTGTTTGAAATACCATCATGATTAAAATATGTACAAGTCATAAATAATTCTTATCTGAATAAAATACAGAGGTTTCTATTTGAAGAGTTTCTTACAACCGACATTCATCATGTGAGCTCATGATGTCCAATGTCTTATCCACGTTGGGAGAGCTACTTTATACCTTTCTAGCGTATAGAACCTGTCTAAAAAATAGATCCACAATGAGCCTTTTTTGGGCTAAAGAGGATTCACTCAAACTAGTGGCATGATCCTATCCTACGACTGCAACGTAGTTTTGGGGTATGTGTTATTTGAATCCATACCGTCTCAGTACTAAATAGTCCTCCCAAACTTATATATAGTCATAATATGAATCATGTAAGGTACACTAAAATTATATTGTAAGTTTGCTTAAAATTTGATCTTTTACACTGTACTTTTGTGAGCTTATGCTCAATTTATGAATAGTAATCGAGTTCTAAACTTTTAAGTAAACTAGTCTTTTTTTCAATTATAATTTTCAAAATAGATATGAGGAAATTCAATGAAAACATAATATAGAATTTGAAGGAGTCACAAAGCTTTTAAAGTTCATAAACAGTCCGAAACATGAGTTACGAATGAAAGATTAAAGATTCACCACGAATTCATAAAATAATACAATTCTCCATAGCTAAATAACAATAGAATCAACCCATGATGTAAAGAAAATCATTTCAGATATTTGGAGTTAAAATCCCTAACTTAAATTCAACAATTTAAACTTTAAAATCATTGGGCCTGGGGATGGAAATGATTCCTGCACTAAAATAACCACGCATACCAGAGAAGACCACAAGAACTATAAGGAGAACTTGAAAGAAATCTGCTGAACCTCTACGCCTTGATTTCTTGCAAGTCTTGTGCTTTGGAGTTTTGGGAGAATGAATAAGGAAACCGATGAAATATTATTGAATGAATGAGAAAACCGATAAAATCTTATTGTTTTATATGCTAAGAGGCTTTAAGAAGTCATATTAGGGGTCTCATAAAAGTGTAAGGACCAAAGTATCCTTAATTATACTGAGTTAGCAAAAAATTTCTCATTTGGAAAGGGTCAAAAGCGCCGCACAACCCTACGCACTTCTTAAGTTTTGCACCATAGGGTTGATCGAAGGGGTATGGGGTGTGCGTCACGTATCTTAAAGCAGGGAAGATGTAGAATTATGGGTCCTCGACCATTCAGTGACAGGCGAAGGGTGGACCTCAATGCGGGGTCCTATAGCGTGACTCGCGGTCTATTTCTCACAACCAAAATGCCTCTTTACACACCAGAGCACATCCAAAATGATTTCCAATCAATCTACAGGTCATATGACTTGCCTTTCAAGCTCAAAATTGGCATGTAATACAACATAAACATAAAAAAAATTTGAGAGGTGTTACAATATCTCCCTCTTGGGATCATTCATCCTCGAATGATGGTCAAAGCAAGAGTGAACGTATGAATAAAACTAATCATAATCTCCTTTTGTTGTCTAAAGCTATACTCAATTACGTGAATTGAACTATTTCTTATTAAGTGTTAAGACCAACTGCTAAAGAGCATATAAGCATGAGTATAAGCACAAAAACTACATTATGAAAGACATGAAACAAGAGCTTTTAGGGTTCATTACAAGAGAAGGACTATTACCTTAAACATTCTCATCTTAAGGAGTCAATAGATGCGGATATTTATATTTTTATCTTCCTCGGCTTCCCAAGCAGTCTCCTTAATAAGCTAATTCCTGCACAGTACTTTAACCGAAGCTACTTCCATGGCTCTTAACTCACAAATCTGACAATCCAGAATCTCAATCAGAATTTCTTCATAAGATAAGCTGTCTTTTAACCTATATTTTCTGTGGGAACAATGAGCGAAGGATCACCAAAACACTTTTTTAGCATAGAGATGTGAAACACGGGATGTACAGATGCTAATTCCATTGGTAGTTCTTATTCATAATCTACTTTCCCAATGGTATTCATGATTCGATAGGGACCAATATACCAGAATCTAAGTTTTCCTTCTTTCCAAATCACATGACATCCTTTATGTGTGAAACCTTCAAGAATACCCAATCACCAATGTAAAGCTCCAAATCTCTTCTTCTCACATATGAATAAGACTTTTGGCCACTTTGAGTAGTATTCAACAAATCCTGAATAAGCTTAACTTTCTCCATATCTTGGTGAACTAAGTCTTTCCCTAATAACTTAGCTTCACCCACCATAAACCATCTAATAAGAGATCTACACCTTCGCCCATAAAGAGCCTCAAATGGTGCCATTTGTATAATGGAGTGATAATTATTATTGTACGCAAACTCAATGAGTGATAAGTGATCTTCCTAATTTTCTTTGAAGTTTAAAACATAAGGCCTCAACATATCATCAAGTGTCTGAATAGTAAGTTCTTCCTAGCCTTCGTTCTAAGGATGGAAAATGGTATTAAGATTCACCTTTATACCTAAACCCTACTAAAAATACTTTCAAAACTAGGCTGTGAACTGAGCACCCCTATTTGAAATGATGGACAAAAGAATCCCATGAAGCTTTACTATCTTGTGAATGTACATCCTTGCATAGTCTTCTACTAAGTCTATTGTCTTAATAGGCAAAAAGTAGGCTGATTTAGTAATTATATCTAAAATCACCCAAATAACTAAGTCTTGCCCTATTAACTCAGCTTCACCCACCACAAACCATCCAATAACAGATCTACACCTTCACCCATAAAGAGCCTTAAATGGTGCCATTTGAATAATGGAGTGATAATTATTATTGTACTCAAACTCAATGAGAGGTAAGTGATCTTCCTAATTTACTTTGAAGTTTAAAACACAAGGCGTCAACATATCCTCAAGTGACTGAATAGTAAGTTCTGCCTAGCTCTCGTTCTAAGGATGGAAAATGGTATTAAGATTCACCTTTGTACCTAAAACCTACTAAAAATACTTCCAAAACTGGGTTGTAAGCTGAGCACCCCTGTCTGAATGATGGAAAAAAGAATACCATGAAGCTTTACTATCTTGTGAATGTACATCCTTGCATATTCTTCTACTAAGCCTATTGTCTTAACAGGCAAAAAGTGGGCTGATTTACTCATTCTGTCTACAATCACCCAAATAGAATCATACTGACGACGCGATCGCGGTAGACATGTTATGAAGTCCATATTTATCATGTCCTATTTCCACTCAGGAATGTTTATACTCTAACCCAACTGATCAACCTTGACCTGCTGACAGTTAGGACACTTAACCATAAAATCTGCATTGTTTTTCTTTGTACTATTCCTCCAATAAACTTCTCTCAAGTCATGGTATATTTTAGTAGAGCCTAGATAAATGGAATATTTAGAACTGTGTGCTTCTACTATAATTCTTTCTTTGAGATCATCAACATATGGAGCACACAACCTGCCTTGGCACCTCAGAACACCATCTCCCCCTTGCTCAAAAGCAAAACCCTCTACTTATGGATTTTTTCTTTTAACTGGAGCAAGATGGGGTCACTTTGTTGCTTCTCTTTAACCTCAACCACTAAAGACATCTCAGCTCTATTTTGAACAACCACACCACTATCCTTAGAGTCTACAAGACGAACCCCTAAACGTGCAGTCAATGGAATCCTTTGCAAGTTCTTTCTTTACTCCATCAACATGAATAGTACTCCCCATAGACAACTTGCTAAGTGAATCACCAACTACATTCGTCTTACCCCGGTGGTATAAAATGTACATATCATAGTCCATGATCAATTCAAGTCACCCCCTCTGCCTGAGGTCTAATTTTTTCTAACTGAAGACATAATGAAGACCCTTATGATCTTTGAAAGCATAAACATGAAGACCGCAGAGGTAGTGGCACCATATCTTCAAGACAAACACAACCACTACCAACTCAAGATCATGAGTCGGGTAGTTCTTCTCATGAGCCTTAATTGCCTGGAAGCATAAGCTATAGCCTTATCATTCTACATCAAGACACATCCAACACCAACTCTCGAGTTATCACAATAAACAACAAAACTCTCAGTTCCTTCTAGCAGGATCAACACCATAGTAGAAGTCAAACAAGTTTTCAACTCCTAAAAGCTCTTCTCACAGACTTCAGACTACTTAAATTTAGATTTCTTCAAAGTTACCTTGGTCAATCAGACTGCAATGGATGAAAAGACTTCTACAAACCTCCTATAATAATGATCCAAACCCAAGAAATTTTTGATATCTATTAGAGTTGTGGGTCTGTGTCACTACCCAACTAATCGGATTGTGCGGCCACCTACTCTAATCCACCTAGATAGGAGAACCCCTTACCAACCGATTCAAAATATTACGGAAATCATCAGGTAAAATAATGAACCTTTATTTATTTCAATGAGTTTACAAAACTTTAAATAAAAATTAATAGTTACCCCCAAGGACCTAGTCTAAATAGGTACAAGAACCACTAAGAAAGGTTACAACTGTACACATGACCCAACTTATACCATAGGAACATAGACAAGCTGTTGGAGATCTTTACCACATTAAGCATGAAACACCTACTGATCCTACAACCAGACTATAACCTGAAAAGGGTATAGCAAGAGTAGTATTAGTACAAACAACACACACTGGTAAGCATCATCAGTCGACCCGAATAAAATCACATAAATATCATATAGATATCAGGAAAGAAACATGCAACTTGAAATTCAATAACCAGAATACTTTCGTTATAAAAATTCCTTAACGCCCTTGTCTTTTACCATCCTTACCATTTAGAATGACCTTTCCTAATCATACTCAGCCTTAACCACCTTCTATCCACTATTTCATCAATAACTATCTATGGGTTTTACGATACTCAACCCTTAAGGTTTCCTACCTTTAATAATCTGAATCTTTTTAGACATTTACAAATTACTTAGCCTTGTTCCCCTAATCCGGTTATACATTAGCACTCTAGCATCTTTGAAATTCCCTTAAGGCTATGCGTATTATTTAACAGATAGTAACATCCCGCCTTCCCAACCTCATCAACAATAACCAATAGATTAAGGCCATAACCATACCATAAGCACCTTATTGAGCACCCTTCAAGTAACCGTATCAATATAAACAGGTTGCCATAATTTAGTGAATGAGGGCAACCCTAACCAAATATTACGTGATAATACCTCAAATATGTGATACTTAGCCTTTTTCAAGTAACTTTACAAGTTAAGTCAATTACAGGTCAAGAGACACAAGTCACGTAGATAGAATGACCAAGTCAACAACTCATGACTCTAATGATAACCAAGTAAACAATCCATGACTCTAACAATAACCAAGTCAACAATCGATGACTCTAATAATATCCAAGTCAACAATCCATGACTCTAACAATATCCAAGTCAACAATCCATGACTCTAACAATGTCCAAGTCAACAATCCACGACTTTAATAATAACCAAGTCAACAATCCATGACTTTAACAATATCCAAGTCAACAATCCATGACTATAACAATATTTAAGTCAACAATCCATTAATCTAACAATAGCCAAGTTAATAATCCATGACTCTAACAATATTCAAGTCAACAATCCATGACTCTAACAATATTCAACTTAACAATCCATTACTCTAACAATAACCAAGTCAACAATCCATGACTCAAACAATATTCAAGTCAACAACCCATCCAAGTCAACAATCCAAGCCCAGTTTACTCAGGAAACAAATTATAGCAAGTCAATATGTAAGCCTGGTTTACTTAGGAAACCAAATCTAACAAGACAATATATAAGCCCGTTTTACTCAAGAAAACCAAATCTAACAAGTCAATAGATAAGCCTGGTCTACTCAAGAAACCAATATAACAACTAATCCTGTGAAGATGTCCAAATACCGATACATTCCATAATAATAAGTATAAATCCCGTAAAGATGTCCAAATATCAGTACATCCCACAATAATAGGTATAAATTCTGTGAAGATATCCAAATACTGGTATATCCCACAATAATAAGTATAAATCCCATGAAAATATCCAAATACTGGTACATCCCATAATAATAAGTGTAAATATCATGAAGATGTCCAAATACCAGTACATCCCATAATAATAAGTGTAAATCCCATGAAGAAATCCAAATACCGGTACATCCCATAATAAGCAACAGATATATCAAAAATCACAACCACAATGAGAATAAACAACCATAGTTGTACAATCAACAAGCCTTTAATATAACATTATTATATGTGATTAACACTTAGAATATCATTCAACAATTTACTCTCTTGAACATGCATTACAAAAAGGAGACAACACTCCAAACACTTGGTCAAACCCAAGTTAATCATTTCATGTAAGCAACAATTATTCTTTAACACATAAAATCACAAGTATGCCCAAAGGCCAGCCAATAACTCATAATTCGCGCCTTATTAATTTATATTCATCAATTACAGCATGTCCAAAGACCAATCCATGGCTTATTCAAGTAAGCAATACCAAGCCATATTCATTAAATTCAAGTATTCATTTTAGGAGCGCATATTCAAAAAAATCGTGTTCACCCTGACCTTGATACTTTACCAATTCCTCATTCCTATGGTTACCACAGTAGATTCTTTGGAATCCACCAACAGTAACTTCCTCTGATTTAGGGCTTTACTAGGTTTAACCCAATTTTCGGTTACAACATCATTTGTAATCATGCAAGGAAGATCAATAACAAGGTAACATAAAAACTAATAGGCGATTTCAATATCACAAAAATAACATCAAATTCCCACCCAATTAACTAGGTTTTCATCCATTTTATCCATCCCTACACCATGCCCAAAGGCCTGAGCATGAAATATCCTATCAATCTACATCATGCTTATGCTTTCTAACCCAGAACTAAACTATTCAGTTAAACCTAGCCTACCTGGATGCCAAGCAGCTGCTATGGAGGCATAAATATGAGCTTTTGACTCTGTAAAGGCAAATTCTGTTATGAATTCCCCAATAAATCCATGGGTTTTACCCCATTCAAGCATAATTTTCCTTCTCCATGGCTTTATGGATAGGAGGTAACCCTAGAGGGGTTGTTAGAAGCCTCTTTTGCCCTTTTTACAACTAAAAAAAAGAAGGGAAATATTAAAATACTGGGGAGATTTCTGGTCCCGTCATCCCGCTATAGTGGCCTACCGGCCACTATGGCGACTCCGCTACAGTGGGAAAATTCTCGATATAGCGGAATGACGACAACCCGACTAAAATTTCAATTTATGAAATTTTTAGCTACATCGTCCCATACTAATTTGATACCAAATTTCAAAAATCCCTGTACCCCATGCCCATGGACTACGTACCTTTTAATAATGACAGACGAGTCATTACAGTCTGGTCCAATTCTTTACTAATTTAATTTTTTATTAATCAATCTGAATACCCTTACTAGAAATAATACAATAATAACAACAACAACATACCCAGTGTATTCCCACTAAGTGGTGTCTGGAGAGGGTAAAGTGTAAGCAGTCCATACCACTACCTCATATGAAGAAGAGAGGTTGTTTTCTATAGACCCCAGGCTCAGAACAAATAACAATAACAAACAAAAATCATAAAAAACAACAACAAAAAAGAGATAAAACATCGCTAGATAATAAAAAAAGCAAGACACCCACAGAGTAATACTATAGACTATTTATTTAAATCACAAACATCACCAAAACACCACGAACAAGAATCTGCCAAAAAACAACATGCACAAATACAAACAAACACTCCTTCCTACTAATACGGATGCCTTCCCACCCACTAACCCTCTACCCTAATCCGCGTCTTCCACACCATCTTATAAAGGGTCATGTCCTCTGTAACCTGTAACTGCTCCATGTCATGCCTAATTACCTCCCTCAAATATTTTTTTGGCCTACCTCTACCACGCCTCAAACTATCCAAAGACAGCCTTTCACACCTCTGTACTGGAGCATCCGTGCACATCCTTATCACATACCCGTACCATCACAGCCTCATATCAAGCATCTTGTCTTCCATCGAAGCCACTCTCAACTTCTCTCGAATAATCTCATTTCTAACCCTATCACTCCTGGTAAGTCTACACATCCATCGCAATATACTCATCTCCAATACCTTCAACTTTTGGATATGAGAGTTTTTAACTGGACAATACTCCGCTTCATATAACATAGTCGGTCGGACGACCACTTTGCAGAACTTACCTTTAAGCTTCAGAGGCACCTTCTTATCACACAAAACTCCCAAAGTGAGCCTCCATTTCAACCACCTTGCACCAATACGGTGCGTGACATCCTCGTCAATCTCGCCATTCCCTTGAACAATAGACCCAGAAACTTGAAACTACCCCTATTTTGGATAGCCTGAGAATACAGCTTCACTACCACATCAACCTCATGCATCAAATCACTGAACTTACAGTCTAAGTACTCCATCTTAGTCCTGCTCAACCTAAACCCTTTAGACTCAAGGGTCTGTCTCCAAACCTCCAACTTATCATTAACTCCTCCCCAGGTCTCTTCAATCAGTACCACATCATCAGCAAATAACATACACCAAGGCACCTCCCCTTGAATATGCCGCGACAAAACATCCATCACCAAGGCAATGACTAAGAGTTGATCCCTGGTGCATACCTGTCAAAATAGAAAAGTGCTCCGAATCCGCTTCTACCATCCTCAAACGCATCTTTGCACCATCGTACATTTCCTAAATTGACCTAGTGTATGCCGCGACACACCTTTAGCCTCCAAGCACCTCCATAGAATCTCACCGAGGACTTTGTCGTACGCCTTCTCAAGATCGATGAACACCATGTGTAAGTCCTTCTTTCTCTCTCTAAACTGTTTCACTAATTTTCTCATGAGGTGGATGGCCTCAGTATTCAAGAGACCTGGCATGAAACCAAATTGATTCTCAAAAATAGTCACGATCCTCCTTAGCCTCAACTCTACCACCCTTTCCCAAACCTTCATCGTATGACTCAACAACTTGATACCCCTATAGTTGTTACAACTCTGAATGTCCCCTTTGTTCTTATATAATAGAATTATCGTACTCTATCTCCAAGATTCAAGCATCTTCACCACCCCAAAAATGATGTTAAGCAACCTTGTCAGCCACTTCATACCTGCCCCGCCAGTGTACTTCTAAAAATTTATCAAAATCTCATCGGGCCCAGTCGCCCTACCCTACTCATCCTATGAATAGAACTCTTAACCTCTTCAACCTTGATACGCCTACAATAACTATAATCACTACACCTCTCTGAGTGATCCAAGTCCCCTAACACAAAATTTTTGTTCCCCTGGTCATTCAAAAGTATATGAAAATAGGACTGCTACCTTCTCCTAATAAGGGCATCCTCCACTAACACTTCGCCATCCTCTCGCTTGATGCACTTCACTTGTTCAAGGTCACGGGCCCTCCGCTCCCTAGCCTTATAAAGCCTATACAATTTTTTATCCCTGCTTTTCTCCTCTAAACCCGCATACAAGCTCTCGAAAACTGATGTCTTAGCCATCGTACCCGCTAACTTAGCCTCTTTCCTGGCTAACTTATACTCCTCCCTACTCGTCCGCTTTTCCTTGTCATCCTTGATCTCAACAAACTTGGCATAGGCCACCTTCTTAGTCTCCACCTTTGTTTTCACTTTTGCATCACCACCAGTCTCCCAGGTGCTTTCCAGATCGACCTCTCGAGATACCCAACACCTCTATAGCGGTCTCCCTGATACAACTGGAAGTCGTCTCCCACATACTATCCATATTATTTGTACTCTCCCAAGCCCCCATAGTCGTCATCTTCTCTCCTATTTTCAAAGCATTGGTCAAAGTCAAGCTACCCCACTTAATCCTGGGCCGATCCTCCACACCCCTCTTCTTTCTGCCTTTTTTGATTTCTAAGTCCATCACTAGCAGCTTATGCTGGGTTGAAAGATTCTCGCTAGGTATGACTTTACAGTTTTTACATACCACTCTATCACCCTTTCTAAGGAGCAGAAAGTCTATCTGAGTCTTAGCTACCGAACTACGAAGGTAATAAGGTGCTCTTCCTTCTTCGAAAATCTCAAATTCGCTACCCATAACCCAAAACCCAAAAGTGTGGTTCCTCCTTCATTCCTTTCCCCGAAACCAAAACCTCCATGCACATCATCATAGACTCTCGATAAAGACCCAATATGCCCATTGAAATTCCCTCATACTACAAGCTTCTCAGTGCTCGAAATGCCTCTCACCACCTCATCCAAAAACTTCCAAAAGCTCTTTTTCTCCTCCTCGTCCAAGCCAAATTGTGGCGCGTAGACACTAATAACATTCAATGTAGACCCTCCAATGACCAACTTAATCGACATCAACCTATTATTGACCCACTTAACCTCCACTACCTCCCCCAAGCTCTTCATTTACTAAGATACCTACCCTATTTCTATGCCTCATGCTACCAGAGTACGACAACTTATACCCATCCACATCCCTCGCCTTAGAACCTAACCATTTGCTCTCCTGGACACAAGCTATACTAATCCTCCTCTTCCTAAGAATCTTCATGAGCTTTATGAACTTCCCTTGAAGAGACCCTATGTTCCAAGAGCCAACTCTCAACCTAGAGGCTCCCTTATCCCACTTACCCCCACTACCCCTCGCCCCCAACCCCAAACTCGACCCTAAACTAGCCTCCAATCTCAAACTGACCCTAGAACTTGTTCCTAACCTCAACCCTGACCTATGACATGACCCTAGTCTACCATCGACCACCACAACCACTACTCAATAAGATATAAAAATAAGAAGGCGAGCAAAATAGGTAAGGCTAAAAAGATAGAATGACAATAATGAGTGGAATCAGTAATGAACCTAGACAGTGGTCCTAACCCCAACCCTAACCTATGACATGACCCTATTCTACCATCGACTACCACAACCACTACTCAATAAGATAAGAAAATAAAAAGGTGAGAGAAATAAGTAAGGCTAAAAAGACACAATGAAAATAATGAGTGGAATCAGTAATGAATCTAAGGAAAGAAGCACGAATCAACAGTGTATGCAAAAGCAATAAATCTTACAGGAAGAATCAAGAAACAATAGCGTATGCCAAAGACAATAAACCAATATATCAAAATGCAAGTTTAGTAAACAACAGTCAAAAACAAAAACTAAACTACCCCAAGAAAATAGTAAGCCCACAAGAACAGTCAAGACAAGAAATTAAGAGAGGTATGAAATGAGAGATATGAAAGAAATACAAATATCGAACGAGATCAAATGTATCCATCTCCAATATCCAAGAAACCTAGACAAGAAAGCTAGAGGTATAAAATGAGTGCACTTGATCCGGAGAGAATGTGGAGTGAGGACATTTTCTTGATAGATTCGTAGGATTCTGGCAAGTTAGTGTAGAAATTGGTCACCGAAAATTTACTGTCGTCGCCTCTACCTACTGCTACTACTTCCCCTGAAATTGGTCTTTGAAAAATGTATGCCACTAGCTACCGGAGAAGATGTGCTGAACTTATTGTACCTGAAAAGGGTTAGAAAGAAAAGAAAAAAGAGAAGAGAAAAGAAGGAGGAGCGCAGATCTGCTCGTCATAGGGTGCTTTTCCAGTCAGATCCGACCCTTACCGTATAGATTCGTAAAGATGGTCGGAGAAGATGGTCGAAAAACCCATTGAAAAATACTATTCCAGTAGTTTACAGATGGCCAGAGTTGGTTACCGGCGCCGGAAAGTAAAGATGGTTAGAGAAAATGGTTGGAAAGTAAAGATGGTATGACCAAGAAATGCACAAACTTCAACCAGAATTAACACTTAGAAAATTTGGTATACAAATTACGGTCCTTGAGTGTCTGTAGCACAATTCTAAGATGACTAGAATGATCCTCTTTATTACACGAGTAAATCAGAATATTGTCTATAAAGACAATCCCGAACATGTCAAGGTACTGCTTAATCACTCTATTCATGAGATCCATAAAGGTTTTTAGAGTGTTAGTTAGATGAAAAGAAATGAAGAGAAATTTTAAGTGACTATATTGAGTTCTGAAAGTTGTCTTTTGAATATCACCTTCTCTAACCTTTAGTTGATTATAGCCAGATTTGAGGTCGATCTTAGAGAAACATGTTATACCCAGAAGTTTGTTAAACAAGTCATCAATTCTGGGGAGGGATACTTGTTCTTAAGGGTGACCTTTTTCAACTGATGGTAGTCGATGAACATTCTAAGAGACCTGACTTTCTTACCACGAAGAAGACTGGAAAACTCCATAGAGAGATACTTGGTATAATAAATCCCTTATCAAGGAGGTCTTTGAACTATTCCTTTAGTTCTTTAAATTCTGCTAGAGCTATTTTATTGGAGAAATAGAGATGGGCTGGGTATCGAGAAAAATGTCTATTTCAAAGTCTATCTCCCTATCAAGAGGGAATTCAGAAAGATCATCGGGGAAAACTTATGGGATTCATTGATAACTAGAATAGACTAAAGAGATGGGGCTTCACACTAGAATCCCTAAATCGGACTAGATGATAAATAAACCCTTTAGAAACCATCTTTCTTGCCTTAAGGTATGAGATAAATTGACCCTTAGGTACAACAGGACTACCTTCCTACTCTATAATAGGTTTATTAGGAAACTAGAACTTCACAACTATGGTTCTACAATCAACTGAGGCATAAAAGGTATACGATCAATCCATGCCTAGAATAACATAAAAATCTACAATGTCTAACTTAATTAGATCATCTATGGTATCTCAGTGATGGACTGTTACAGTGCAGTTCTTATAAACATGCCTAACTATAATAGACTCATCAACTGGAGTAGAAATAGAAAATTGCTCTAGGAGTTATCCGGGATTGATTCCTAACTTTACACCAACATAAAGGGTTACAAATGATAAAATAGATCCAGGGTCAAGTAAAGCATAAACATCAAAAGAGAGAACTTTCAACATACCAGTAACAACATTTGGAGAGCTCTCCCATTCCTAAGGATTGGAAAAGGTATACAAGCAGTTTTGACCCTCGCCTATCCCTGAAGTAGTACCTTTTTAAGTAACTTAGCCTGGTGGAGTGGATGATATAGTGAACTGGGCTCTGTTTCCCCCATTGCCCTACCTTGCAGAGAGGCAGTCTTTTAAGGAGAAGCCCACCTAACCACACCTGAAACATCCATCCCTACCATAAAAATACTCAACAGGATGATTCTTACCATACTTGTTGTAGACAGGGTAAGATAGGAACCCATGTGCAACACTACCCTGAGACTGAGAGACTGACGTTCTAAATTTTTGATCATTCCTAGAATTGGGTGATGGTGCACTACCTGAAGATGGGGTAGTTTCAGACGACCTCCTATGAAAGAATAACCAATTCAGATTATCAATTCTCTGATGACTAGTCTCATTGCCGGTTGACTTGGCCCTCTTACTCTGATGCTCTTTTCTTTCCTTCTAATTTTCCTCCTCAACTTGTTAGACATAAACTATGAGTCTGGATAGATGCATATCATTAATTAACAAGGAACCTTGCACTCTTTTTTCATATACTTAAAAACTACTGACATAAATTTCCTTATCCTTTTCAGACACCATCTCCAAAGCATAACAAGACAAGTAGGTGAAGGTGAGACTATATTCTCTTTCTCTCTCATGGTACCCTACTTGAGGTTCTCAAACTCATCAACTTTGGCCTCCCCCAACTCAAGGGGAAAGATGTGATTAATGAAAGCATTCATTAAATCTCCCCCTCTATAGAATCTCTATCATCACCATGAGTCAACTCTCATTGCTCATACCAAAGGCTAGCTACATCTCTCAGCTGATAGGAGGCAAGCTCAACCCCCTTAGTCTCGGTAGCATGAATTACTCAAAGGAATTTTTGAATTTCATCAATAAATTTCTGAGGGTCCTCTTCAGTCATGGACCTTATAAAAATTAGAGGATTCATTCTGAAAAAATTCACAGATTCTAGAGGTGTCATAAGAACCTTGGGAGCTAGAACTAGCAGGGATACACCTTGATGACTGGACTGAGATTCCACTAGCTGTTTGAGCATTTGAATAGCACCTCTGAACTCAACATCAGTAGTGGCAACACGAGGAGCTGAAGAGTAGCTAATGTAGGAACTCTTACTGAACCTGAGGACACAGGTAGAGTCCCTACACTAGCACTTTGACTAAAAGAACTTTCGTCATTTCTGGTCTGAATCACGTGGTGTGGAGGCATTGCTGTGGTATTGACCCTAACACTTGTAGTAGCTCTCTGTCTGGTTGCTCTCTTTGGAGGCATGATTTCAAACACGTATAATTCAAGAGTTAGAAAATTTCATAGAGTTTAGCTCTATCGCACGAACTAGAGTATGAAAGAAGGGTGGTATTTCCTAACATCATGTAGCTTACCTATTATAAGTTATGGAACACTTCACACCCATAAGAAGGACTCTATTAGTAGCGGCTTCATAGACATCATAGGACTCTTGAACCTAATGCTCTAATACCAAGTTAGTCACGCTCCTAGTCTACACCCTAGACGTGATCGACACCCCGAACCACTGCTGGCCCGAGCTGACCCTTGTCCTGGCATACTAATAAAGCTAAACATTGACATATGCAAAAGCTGAGAAATAATATGCATAGGCTAAACTTTTGAAATAAAGTAGGATGCACTTTTATACTCAAGACTAAAAGTCAATTGTAAAGCAATGACATCAACTTAAGAACTACTAATTATAATGTCTAATGAAGCCTCTGTAATACTGATCTGAATGAGTCCACCAGGACAAGGCCTCAAGCTACCTTTATTAAAATAAAACCAAAATAATAAACAATGCGCTAATAAAAAATAACTAAGTCCTATGGATACAAAGAGGACTTACCATAAGCTCAGAATGAGAAGTCTAATAGAATGTCTGACTGCGGGCCTGGGTTTGAGCACCTGGATCCGTATTATAAAATGATGCAACTCCAAGTAGCTTCGATACATTGAATGTATGGTATGTAAAGTAAATAATTTGAATTAACAAAAATGATATCTGATAAGCTATAAACTGTGTACAAATGATATATATATATATATATATATATATATATATTAACTCTATAGAGGTAACCAAGAATTGAGATGTGACATAAGAACCATTTAAAAATTTCAATAAGCTGAAAGTACTAAAAAGTATTTAACAGAAAAATTGTACTGTTGAAACCATAGAAAAAATACCGAAAGTCTGTAAATATACATCACGAACTAACCTTTCTGCCTGAAATACCATCATAATCATAATAAATGGAAAAGTCATAAATAATGGTTAAATGAAGAATATACAGAGTTTTCTATTGAGGGAGTTTCTTACAACCGATATACACCATGTGAACGCATAATGCCCAACATATTACCCATGTTGGGAGAGCTACTCTATACCTTGACAGGGTATAGAACCTCTCTGAAAGATGAATCCATACTGAGCTTCTTTAGGGCTAAAGAGAAGTCACCAGAACTAACAACATGATCCTATCCTATGGTGGCAACGTTGCATTAGGGCATGTCTTATCTGAACCCATTACCTCTTGGTGCTAATTTGTCCTCCTAAACTTATATATACTGATACTATAAATGTTGTAAGGTAAACTGAAATAATCCTGTGTGTGTTTCCTCAAAATCTAATTTTTAAAACTGTACTGCTATGAGCCTATTCTCAATTTCTGAATAATAATTGAGTCATGAACTTTCAAGTAAACTAAGCTTTCTTTCAATTGTACTTTTCAAAGTAGATATAAGTATATTCAATGAAAACATGATATAGACTTTAAAAGAGTTATAAAGTAAGTTGTCAAAGTTCATAAATAGTCCAAAACATGAGGTACAAATCAAGGATTAAGGATTGACCATGATTTCATAAAATAATATAATTCTCTATAGCTAACTAACAATAGTGTCAACCCAAGAAATAAAGGAAATCAATTCGTATATTTGAAGTTAAAACCCCTAATGTGAATTCAACTATTTAAACTTTAAAATCATGGATCATGGGGATGGACAAGATTCCCACACTAAAATAACCTCACATACCTAAGAAGACGACAAGAACTAGAAGAAAAATTGACATGACCCCAACTCGTGATGAGTGACACCCACACTAACCCTCCGTTAGGAGAACTATCTAACCCGAATATCAACTGTTCTGACATAGCCAATTTCATAAAAACCCAACACAATTCATTAATAAAGTTAAAACTTTAATATCCAAAAACTAATGCAGAAATCAAAATTTGTCTAAATATCCCCAAAAATTGAAAGTCAAAGTACCAGAACTCCAACTAATGAGTCTACTACAACCAAAAAACTAACAACTGAAAAAAAAACTATTTTTTTCGAAACAATAAGGTCAAGATCAAGATAAGAGAGATCCATGGCAGCCAGAAGCTGAATGCTCACCCTTGGATCAGACGTCACGCTATACCCTACAAGTGCGGTCTCGTAGAAGATGCTGGAATATGCTCTGCACTCAACCAAAAGAAGAGTATAAGGTAGTATTAATACAAAACCACTATGTACATGTAGGTATCAAAGGCCGACTCAACTTCACCAATACGAGCACCTAACAAAACATTTGTAAACAAGTAGTAAGCATGTCAGTTAAGTCATGTAATCAAACCAGTTTTCCACAACACTCTTTTTTTAATATCACCAAGCCAGGAAAGTAAACGAGATTTCCAGTCAGGCATATTAATGCTCAATTCGGTGTCAACCCATAAGAATAACTTATAATACAAATCGGTTTGCCATTTACATCATGAACATTTCATTATATTTTAAACCTCAAGAAAAAGTTCACTTTAAGGACAAATATATAATGATAAGTCAATGGCACCGATTCACACAAGGAACCCAAAGTAATATCAACAAATGGTCCATGCAAGAAACCTAAATATAATTAAATATAATCTGGTCCACTCAAGGAACCGACAAACTCTCAAAAATCATTGTATACACATATGATATGGGACTTATACAATCCACTAGACATGACCTGTAGGGGACGAACTCAATCCATGTAACAAATACACTAGAAAATTAGTGTCTTGCCTACCCTTATCCCAAAACAAGTGTTATGCCACCCTTATCTCAACATCCCCACCCTTATACCGCCTTAAATCCACTAATTCAATCACTAAGAAACATTAACCAAATCATCTCACAACAACAACCACATACTATTTACAAGTACAATTACATATTAAGTTCAGAATCAACAACACCTGCATATCAACAAGATCCTTTTATCAGTCACATTGTAAGTTATCAATAACAACACTTGTATTCAATATTTAACAAGTTCATCACTTATTAACATGTATTGCAACTAAATAAATAAACATTCAGTTAAACATGCAAACATGTAATCAAATGGAGTCTTAACTCCAATTCAACCATAACCTACCTCAATCCATGCCTTGCAAATTATCTAAATGACCTGAGCCTTGCCCTTTCTTGTAGCCTCGACTTGATCTCGGTCTAAAAATAACAAATGAAGAAGAATTCAACCAATAATCTACCAAATCTAGACATTATAACCAACATTCATAGTAGTAATCCATGTTCATGGAAAATTTCACCATTCTAGGGTTTTTTACCCTTTATTCCACTCCAATTTCCCCGTAAAGCAAGATTAAAAGGACAATTTCTAGTCTAAGAATCATAATTCAATAATTTAAACCATTGTAAAGTGATTCTAACCCCTTTATAATCATATTATACCAGGTTCTTCAACCCAGGGTTATACCACCCATACCCATCATGATCAATCCATATGGGTTCTAAGGATTTGGGGATTAAAATTACATTAGAGGGGAGGAATTTCACTTACCTTGGGAGTGGGAATTGATGAAAATCATCAAAAGTTGCCTTTTTTTTTCCCAGTTAAACCTCTAAAAGTTTTGGACTCAAAACTGATTAAATGACTTGATCCTACTATTATAGCCCGATTCCCTCCATAACGTCACCACTATAGCGGGATTTGCTCGTCGTAGCTGCATTGACCAAGATGGACTCCCGCTGCAATGACCCTAATCCCACTATAGTACGATCGCTGCAGTGACATTAAGGCATAAACACAGGACTAGTTCCCCATTTTTGTGCTTTTACCACACAATGCTCATAGTTCAACATTACGAACTAAGCCCTTTACGTTAAATGCTATAACCGGAGTTCTACTTACACGATTTCCATTCCAAAAGTTTTTATAGACTACTAACCTCTTCGTTAACACAATATGATATTAAATCCATAAAAAAATGCACCATCAATAACCAGATTAACCGAGACCACACCACACCTGAAATTCGTCCGACACTAGCCTAGCCTAAATTTTTCGAAAATTCATCCAGGGAAAATTTAATCGAATTTGCTCATGCTAGAAAATACCTTAACGACATAAAGGGTAATTTCATTAGATACCAATTTACCCATCATTCATCCCCAAACAAAAATCAAAGAAAAAGAAGGAAAATTTAGCAAGGGAAATACCTGAATCATCAAACAAGTGAGGGTACTTGCTATATATATCCGCTTTAGTTTCTATAGTGGCCTCCTCAATAGGTAGTGCTTCCACTAGACTTTCACAGACTTAACCTCTTTGGTTCTCAACTTTCGAACATCATGATCAAGTATCGTAACCAGTTCCTCCTCATAGGAGAGATTCTTATCTAATAACATGGAGTCCCAATGAATAATGTAGTTTCCATATCCATGGTATTTCTTAAGTATAGAAACATGGAATACCAGATGGACTCCCAAAAAAATCAGAGGCAATGCAATTTTATAAGCTACCAGACCCATACCCTTAAGAACTTCAATTAGACCAATGTATCTGGGGTTAAGCTTTCCCCGTTTGCCAAACTACATCACTCCCTTCATAGGAGAAACCTTAAGTAGTATATGTTCACCTTTCCTAAAAAATATGTCTTTGATGTCTCTCAAATTACACCTTACAATGATATATAAACCGGTCGTTATTCAAATATAGAACCCAGCCAAGGTTCGGATCGATCCCACTAGGAATATGGTTAAGACCTCAATCAATGCAGTTATTTCCAAAAAGAGGAGGGGTTGTAACAAGTAGTAGTTAATAACAGTAAGTAACCAAGTAACAGAGTATCAATTAATATTGTTTTTCATCAATGAAAGAGTTGAATAGAATTGTATTCCCCATGATTTCATAATGCAGTATGCGTGTCATACTAGCAATCTATCCTGGTGCTTAACATGCAAAATCGGTAAGTTAAGTTCACCTAAATGGTTGGTCCCCTAGATATATGAATATCCCACGCAACTTAGTCCGTCTATGGGTGTTTACCTTACTACCCCTCACCTTTGATCCCG
Organism: Capsicum rhomboideum; assembly: GCA_031232105.1. NCBI lineage: Eukaryota > Viridiplantae > Streptophyta > Magnoliopsida > Solanales > Solanaceae > Capsicum > Capsicum rhomboideum. Next base: position 41,097,306 of record CP124712.1, on the reverse strand, counting down.
GATTAACTATTCCTAGACAAGGTTAAGCTATTTGAAAAGGGTTGGTAGCCTCAAATTTTCGTTGTTAATCCCTTTTCCCATTCATTACCCTTTTGGTCCAGCAAGTAAGAATAAGGTGAGTTTTAAAGTACATGATCATTAAAAAGCAATTAATACAAGGGTAAGAGCAATACATGGATAAAACCCATTCAAGAATCACTAAGTACTTTGCCTACGTTGTTAATTCATCATGGTTCCCATAATCCTAGTTGCGGGATTTAGCTACTCATGCTTAAAGAATCACAATTAGAAATTATAGATGAATTCATAATTATGAACTAACAGGAATTGAGTAGATGGAATCCGAACACTTGAATTATCAAAAGAAATTCAATAACCAAGAATCAATATATGAGTAATCTCCCAAACTCAAGGACAAAATTATATTGTGTGTTATTAAGATTTAAGTGTTAGTAATAATGTGTAAAAAAAAAAAAAAGAAAACCTAGGAAAGCTATTTATAGACCAAGAAAAACCTATACTAAACAAAATTGGATTGTAGGTTCGACAGTTCCTACGGCTACATAGCACGATTTGTGCTGAGATTACACGAGTCATCCCTTCTGGTCATGGTTGGGATGTCACTCTTTGCAAGTCCTCTAATCTCTCTAGGAAACTTTCTCAGTACGATCCGTCCTTTTATAGTACAGTTCGTGGCACTTGTTCGTTGTCACAGACATGCACTCTAATTTTTTTAGGATCTTAACCTACGATTCTCAGGATAAGACCGTGGTAAGAACCAATAGGTCATGGGTTGTGGTCGTTCAGAACATCTATACTTTAACTTTCTCTACTATACATATAATGGAGGCCTGGTATAACCCATGCCAAGATCTAACGAGTCGTCCCAAGGTTCATCAGATCTATTTTTGCTCTACTTTCATGCTTTACTGAAATCTAACTCCCAAAACCTGTTATCCCTGTAAAATCCACAAAACACATCATATCCACGTAAATGTGCCTCAGAACTAGCATATTTTCCATGCGTTAATGAAAGTGCCATAAAACCATGGCATATCAGTCTCTTACTTTCTGATCTACATACTCTTACAGTCATCTTTGTATTGCTAATAACTTTTCTTGAATGAACCTTACCTTCTCCTGAGACTCCCTTAATAAATTAGTGCCTAAAGGCTTCACATCACCCACCTCAAACCAGCCTATGGGAGATCTACATCTCCTCCCATATAGAGCTTCAAATGGGGCCATGTTGATACTGGAGTGGTAACTATTATTGTACAAAAATTCACACAAAATGGCAGGAACTGGTCCCAATGACAACCAAAGTCAGCCGCACACGCCCAAATCATGTCTTCTAGCACTTGAATAGTCCTCTTAGACTACCCGTCCATTTAAGGATGAATGGCAGTACTAAGATCTAACTTAGTACCCAACTCCTCATACAACTTGTGCCAAAACTTGGAGGTGAACTGCATACCTTTGTCAGATATGATGGAGACTGGAACCGCATGCAGTTGCAAGACTTTCTTAACTTAGATCTTAGCTAACTTCTTTGAATTATACAACATCTTAACTAGAATGAAATGCGTGAACTTGGTTAGCCTATCAACAGTGACCCAAATTGAGTCATACTGTCCCAAGGTCTTAGAAAGAGCTACTACAAAGTCCATGGCAATCCTATCCCACTTCTATTCTGGAATGGGCATTCTCTAAAGTAAACCTGCATACTTCTGATGCTCATATTTTACCTGCTCACAAGTATGAAACTGCCATATAATCCACTGTCTTTCTTTATTCAGTGCCACCAATAAAGCTATCTCAAATCACGATACATCTTGGTTGCACCTAGATGTATAGAGTACCCTGAGCCATGAGATTCTGCTAGTAGAATAGGAATTAAATCATAACATGGGGCACCCACACATGCCCCTTCACTCTTAAAACTCCCCCAGCATTAAGAGTGGCCTCTCGGGCCTCACCATGCACTACTTTATTCCAAATCTTATTCAACATCATATCTTCAAACTGCCTCACCTTGATTCGATCAAGGAATATTGACCTTGCTTCAAAACAAACCAACACTCTTCCTCTTTCTAACACCCTAAGCTATATAAACTACTTCGCTAAAGTCTGAATCTCTCTAGCTAATGGATGCTTTGTTACTTTTAAACAAGCCAAACTTCTCATACTTATAGTTTTTTCCACCACATTGGCCTTTCTCTTATGATACTGTATGGTAACATCAAAATCTTTTTACAACTCCATCCACCACCTTTGTCTCATATTTAAGTCTTTCTGAGTGAACATGCTACAAGCTGTGATGATCTGTGAACACTTCACACTTAACACCATATAAGTAGTGCCTCCATATCTTAAGTGCAAAGACCATAGTTGCCAGCTCCAAACCATAAGTTGGATAGTTCTTCTCATAAACCTTCAATTGCCTTGAAGCATAGGCAATCACATTCGTATCCTGTATTAACACAACACCTAAGCCATAACATAAAGCATCACAAAATACTATAAAATCTTTACCTTCAATAGGCAAGGCAAGAATATGATCCATGGTCAAAGGAGACTTGAGCTTTTGGAAGCTCTCTTTGTACTTATCATACCAAATAAAAGGCATCTCCTTCCAAGTCAATCTCATCAAGTGAGTAAAAAGAGAAGTAAAGCCTTTAACAAACCTATGGTAATAGCTAGAAAAACCTATAAAGCTATAAAATTCAGTCACTGAAGTGGGCCTAGCCCAATTCTTAACTGCCTCAATCTTTTGAGGATCCACTATCACCCCTTTCTCAGAAACAACATGCCTCAAAAAAAGACACAGACATGTAACACCCCGTACCTTCCCAACCCTACTTGATGACATTGAATAATGTTTTCTTAGGTGTATAGAGCTATAAGGATGCATTTGGTAATGTTAAAGATGAGAAAAAATTGAAATTTGGCCTTGTACATGTGACTAGCCTTTCATAGGAAGTGTTTGGTGATTTCGGGGAGCATTTGTGGAATACCCCGTGCACATTCCAACCTCATTTGGTGACTTGGAGTCATGTGTACTTGATGATTAAGATCACTAAGTAAGTATTTTGTAGTGTTTTGATAAGATATTGGACGATATGCAAGTGGTGGAAAAATTGCCGAAAAATTCAGCAAGGCATGGAAACTTGCGTCACTCCCTGTTTCAGGGGGTGTGGCGCAAGCCCCTGATTCATAGGGCAAGGAAATCATGTGCCAGTGCCTTGCTTTTCAGCAGTGGCACAAGGTACAAAGGTTTTGCCTTTTTGGGCTCGTTTTGTAATGCAATTCTACGGCGATTCATGGATGGTTTCTTTTGGTTCTTTGCAGTTCTTTGAGTGTTGTTAAAGCTTCAAATACCTCAATACACTCCTACATAATTCTACATGATCAAACCATGAAACACAAGTAATTATCAAAAATGTTCAAGGAAGCCATGGACGACTAGAATTCCTATTTTTGCGAGTGAGACGACGAATGAGAATCTCGTAAGAGAATATTATCGTGACATTATGGAATTATTTAAACATGATATATATGGTGAATTATACATGAAAGTTGATGGGTTAAATGGATATGTGTTATTGGGCCCAAATTTAGGCCCAAAATGGAATAAAAGACTTGGCCCAAACCCTAAGCCTCTTTGGACAAGACTATCATCTTCCAAGCTTGGGTAAGTGATTATTCTTATGGATTAATATATTATATGCATGGGGTAGTATGTAAATCATGTTGATTATGCTTGGAAGTGTTGGACATGGTACTTTGTGTTTTTATATAAGATTTGTGATCCATGAGATTCAAGCTTGAATTATGACTTGTGACTTTGATGAAAGAGCATGGTATGGATAAAATATGAACATGTATGGTGTGATTTTGTTATTAAACTTGTTATTTTTCTAACAGTGTAAATTATGGGATTTTGGCCGATATGTGCTATGAGGTGTATTAAGGTAATTTGATGGATTATTTGTGGTGTGATATGGATAAGAAAGTGTAAAGGAGAAGTGTTGTGGTGAAATGTATTAATTTTCATGTATTGGTCAATGTATGGAATATTGGGGGATTTTTTTTGGAATAATAATTTCATCAATGGTTTTGTCAAGGGGAAATGGCATGTTTAAAGTGTCATGCCCCGAATCCCGTCGAGACATGATTAGCACCCGTAGCCGATAAGGCCCGAGAGAACCAACCTTTGCCTATGTTCACTCATATGCATATAATAATCACCATTGCATAAAAACGTGAAAGACGAATAAAGGAGAACATGGGACATATTTATACATACATACGAAACTTGGCCGTTGAGGCCATCCAGTCAAAACAACATATGTATTTTACACTGATACACCCACATCGGTCTACAAAAGCCTCTAACAAAAGCATTGACCAAAATGAACCATAAGTCGGGACAAGTCCCCGCTTTACACATTATGTACAATACCAAAACATGTATATACTCTGACTCGGAGAAGCCCCGAATGAGCTGGAGCTCACCAAAGAACCGCTAACACTGGCAGTCTACTGGGGAGGCCTACTGAGACCTGCGCCTGCAGCAAGTAAGGTAAATTCCCCGAGAGGGGTCAGTACGAAATAAGTACTGAGTATGCAAGGCTCCGATGAAACTGTACAACACATGAATATTTCAATGAATATGTCAATGAACTCAAAACATATGAACACTCAATGTGAATAAGTCACCATGTTGCATTTTGGGAACCATGTGGATTGCTTTCATTGCTTTCATTGCTTTCTTTATCACAATACTCACTTGTTATCACATATGTCACAATGTACCCGGGCCCCGACTGATCAGTGGGTCTTTCATATCATATCATTGTGTTGGGATCGAGTCGAGCTAGGCTTATGCCCCTAGACTTGCCACCCATACATCAATGCATCGGGATCGAGTCGAGCTAGGCTTACGCCCCTAGACTTGCCACCCGTACTTGATCATTGACCACATTTGCATTACTTTGTTCATTACTTTGAGATTGATACTTTGATAATCATAACATCACTTTGGAACTTTGGAACATAACATTGCTGGAAACTTTGAATCATTGACCAATAAGTGAAGGACATGTGAATAATATCAATGAGAAATATAACATTACTAGCACTATGATACCATTAGAACCATTGGACAAAATCCATGAACAAGAGACACAAGTATAGTCACTATTGAACCATTGGAACATAACCTTATTTGAGCTTTTGGAACATTAACCATGAAAATGAGACATGAGATGTAGCAATGACCAACGAGTAGGAAATATATGACAATGAACATGGATAAGTGCATATGGGATACCTTAGTACATTTCGGAATAGAATTAGAGAAATGTCAATGTGAACACTATTGGCCGTAGAAAGATACGGACAAAGTAACCTTACATACCTTGGATTCACAATACGAATATACAACCTTTGATGTGTATACAATAAGCCCGCTCCTTCTTTATGTGTCACTCTACAACATAAATATAATACGGAATTCACATTAACCACCAATTACTCTTCAAATGCATGTAACATCAATGAGTCTTACATGTGTCCTTAAACATGCCACTTCCCCTTGACATAACCATTGTTCCTACTATTATTCCAAAAATTCCATAATATTCCCAACATTGACCAATACATGAAAATCAATACATTTCACCACAATACTTCTCCTTTACACTTTCTTATCCATAACACATCACAAATAATCCATCAAAGTACCTTAATACAACTCATAACACATATCGGCCAAAATCCCATAATTTCCATTTTTATACAAGAACAATTTTAATGCCCAAAATAACACCATACATGTTCATATTTTGTCCATACCATGCTTTTTCATCAAAGGCACAAGGCCTAATTCAAGTTCAATTTACCAAGATGACACATCTTTCACCAAAGGCAAAATACACTATTCATCATCTTGCCAACACAACTAGCATAATATACATAATCTCCCATGCATATAATATGTTAATCCATAATAAGAATCACTTACCTAGGCTTGAAATATGGTGATCTTGATCCAAATATGGCTTAGGGTTTGAGAGCCCCCAAAGAAACTTTCTTGAAAAGTCTAGAAAAAGAGAGAAAAAGCATGTGTGTTCTTTGTCTTAAAAATCTGATTTTTGTGCTCCTTTTATAGACTTTTGAAGTCATGCTTAGCCACTCTTGGCATTAAATGAGGTCAAAGTGGAAGAATGGGTCTTTTTGCCCCTTTGGGCCAATTCTTGTAAATTCCATTTTGGGCCTAACTTTGGGCCCAATAACACATACCCATGTAACCCATCCAATTTCATGTATTATTCACCATATATCTCATGTTTACATAATTCCATAATGTCACAACAATATTCTTTTAAACATTTCTCATTCGTCCTTTCGATCGCAAAAATTGAAATTCTAGTCGCCCTTGGCTTCATTGAACATTTTGGATTACTATTCACATTTCATGATTTGATCATGTAGGAGTATGTAGGAGTATATTGAAGTGTTTGAAGCCTTAACAATGCTCAATTAACTCCAAATAACCAAAAGAAACCATCGAGAAATTGTCGTAGAATTGCGTTACGAAACGACGCCGGAAAGGCATACTTATTGTGCCTTGCGCCACACCCCCTGAAACAGGGTAGTGGCGCAAGAATATGGACTTCTATGAAGTTTTTGCAGGCTGTTGGCTTGCGCCACACCCCTGAAACAGGGTAGTGGCGCAAGTTTCAGCATTTTGCTGAAATTTTCGGCCACTAATCCAACGTTTACGTATCGTCCCATCCCTTATCAAAACACTAGAAAACACTTACTTAGTGATCTTAACCATCAAGTAAACATGACTTAAATTCACCATATGAGGTTATAATTGATACGAATGCTTACCCAAATGCCCCACAAAATCACAACACACCTCCTACGACGATCTAATCGCACATGTTACGTCCGATATCAAATGTTTCACCAATGACACTATAAAACACATATTCATGGCATCTCAACACCTATGTAGATATGATCCCAAGGGATCAAGTAAGGTTATAAAAGTACGGGGTGTTACATTCTTCCCCCCTTAGAAACATTCGTCCTCGAATGTTAACAACATGTCTTATACACAACAAATGCATCTTTACTTTAACATACCTATATACATAATGCTTTTGAATACTTACTTGTTATTGTTTCACCTCCGCACTGTGTACTTCTTGGTCCATTTGAAATAAATGGGGATACTTGGATTTCATCATTTCTTCCGCTTCCCATGTAATCTCCTCTACGTGTTGATTTCTCCAAAGGACTTTTACGGATGCGATTTCTTTATTCCTCAATCTCTTTACTTGTCGATCTAGGATAGCTATGGGCACTTCTTCATAAGTGAGATCCTCTGTAACTTGAACATCCTCTATGGGAGCAATATGAGACGGATCTCCTATATATTTCCGAAGCATCGACACATGAAAGACCGGATGGACTGAGGAAAGGTCTTGAGGTAAGGCTAATTCATACGCGACTTGCCCAAATCTTCTAATAACTTCATAGGGGCCTATGTAACGTGGACTCAATTTTCCTTTCTTTCCGAACCGCATTATCCTTTCATCGGTGACACCTTTAAAAACACCCAATCACCTATGGCGAATTCAAGCCTTCTTCTTCTAACATCGGCATATGACTTGTGACGACTTTGAGCCGTTTGTAACCGTTGTTGGATAAATTTAACTTTCTCCATGGCTTGGTGAACAATATCTGGCCCAAGTAAAGCAGTTTCACCTGCTTCGAACCATCCGATTGGTGATCTATATTTCCTTCCATACAAGGCTTCATAAGGTGCCATTTTAATACTTGAATGATAGCTATTGTTATATGCAAATTCAATAAGAGGCAAATGGTCATCCCAACTACCCTGGAAATCTAACGTACAAGCTCGTAGCATATCTTCACATGTCTGAATAGTACGTTCTGCTTGTCCATCAGTTTGAGGATGGAAAGCCGTACTCAAATTCACCTGAGTACCCAAACTCCGCTGAAAAGATTTCCAAAAGTGTGCTGTGAACTGTGCTCCTCTGTCTGATATAATAGAAATTTGAATACCATGCAATCGTACTATCTCCTTCACATACAACTTCGCATAATCCTCAGCTGTATAGGTCGTCTTGACAGGTAGAAAATGCGCTGACTTGGTAAGTCGGTCCACTATGACCCATATCGAATCAAACTTCCGCAATGTACAAGGCAAACCCGTAATAAAATCCATATTAATCATATCCCACTTCCAGACTGGAAGATTGATACATTGCATGTAACCTCTCGATTTTTGATGTTCCACTTTCACTTGTTGACAATTTGGGCACTGCACGACAAATTCTGCAATGTTCTTTTTCATGTTGCCCCACCAATACACTTCTTTCAATTCATGGTACATTTTAGTAGCACCGGATGAATGGAATAGCGCGAATGGTGCGCCTCTGTCATTATTCGTGTCCTCAGTTCATCTATGTCCGGTACACATACTCTTTCTTGACATTGAAGTACCCCTTCCGGTGTAATATCAAATGCCTTGGTCAAATTCTGCTGCACATTCTCCTTTAGCTGCAATAAAATAGAATCTGCATACTGTTTCTCTTTCACTTCAGCTATCAAGGACGATTCTGCTGCATTCTGCACCATAACTCTATTATCTGAGGTTTCAATAAGGCGAACTCCCAAGCTGGCTAATTGATTCAAATCTTTGATTATCTCATGCTTTTCATCCAACTGACCACTAGTGCTTTCTACTACCTTACGGCTCAATGCATCAGCTACTACATTTGCTTTACCTGGGTGATAAAGAATATCAATGTCATAGTCTTTTAAAAGCTCTAACCACCTTCGTTGCCTCAAATTGAGTTCCTTCTGTTTAAAAAGATATTGCAAGATTTTGTGATCCGTATAAATGTCAACATGAACCCCATATAAATAATGACGCCATATCTTTAAAGCAAAAACTACCGCTGCCAATTCAAGATCATGTGTGGGATAGTTTTTCTCATGTGGCCGCAACGGTCGTGAGGCATATGCTATCACCCTACCATGCTACATCAACACACATCCGAGACCAATCCCGGTAGCATCACAATACACTGCATAGCCCTCTGTGCCTTCAGGAAGTACTAACACTGGTGTGGAAGTCAACTTATCTTTCAATTTTTGAAACCCTCTTTCACATGCATCATTCCATTGAAACTTAATTGCCTTGTGAGTTAACTTTGTTAGTGGTGCTGCAATAGAAGCAAACCCTTCTACAAATCTCCGGTAATAACCTGCCAAACCCAGAAAACTGCGAATCTCTGTGGGTGTCGTAGGTCTTGGCCAATTTTTCACTGCTTCAATCTTCTGTGTATCAACTCGTATACCTTCGTCTGACACAATGTGGCCCAAGAATGCAACTGATTTTAACCAAAATTCACATTTGGAGAATTTTGCATACAACTTTCGCTCACGGAGGATTTGCAATACTTGCCGTAATTGATTAGCGTGGTATTCTGGTGATCTTGAATAGACTAGGATGTCATCTATAAATACCGTGACGAACACGTCCAAAAATGGCTTAAACACCCTATTCATCAAATCCATGAACACAGCCGGTGCATTTGTTAGTCCAAAGGACATAACCAAAAATTCATAATGACCATACCTTGTTCGGAAAGCTGTCTTGGACACATCTTCCTCTCTAACTCTGACTTGATGGTAACCCGACCTCAAGTCAATTTTCGAAAAACACTTGACACCCTGTAACTGATCAAACAAATCATCAATTCGAGGGAGGGGATATTTGTTCTTGATCGTTACTTTATTCAGTTGCCGATAGTCGATGCACATTCTCAAGGTGCCATCTTTCTTTCGCACAAATAATACTGGTGCACCCCACAGGGACATACTAGGCCTAATGAAGCCCTTGTCCAGCAAATCTTTCAATTGCTCCTTCAATTCACGCAGTTCCGCTGGAGCCATTCTATATGGAGGGATAGAAATAGGCTGAGTGCCTGGAATCACATCAATGCCAAATTCTACTTCCCGTTCTGGGGGTAAACCTGGGAGATCCTCTGGGAATACATCTAGAAATTCATTGACGACCGGTACTGATTGTGGAGTTAATGGTTCCACATCATTATCTTTCACTCGTACCAAATGACATATGTATCCCTTAGCAATCATTTTCCTTGCTTTCAAATAGAAAATAAATCTTCCTCGTGGTGCCCCTACCTTACCCTGCCATTCAAGAACATTTTCTTGCGGAAAACAAAATTGCACCTTCTTGGCCCGGCAATCTACCGTAGCATAACAAGAGGCCAACCAATCCATTCCCATAATTACATCAAAATCCACCATGTCCAATTCAATGAGATCGTCCAACGTATCATGACCACACACAGTTACGATACACTCTCTTTGCAACAATATATTCACCAACCGGTGTAGACACTTCAATTGATTTAATTAATAAGTCCGGTGTCGTTGCAAATTTGGCAGCAACCCATGGAGTAACATAGGAAAATGTAGAACCTGGGTCAATTAGTGCATATACATTATATGAGAATATGGATAATGTACCTGTGACAACATCTGGGGAAGCCTCTGAATTCTGGCGGTCCACCAAAGCATAAGTGCGATTCTGGACCCCGCTAAAATTGGCTCCTCCTCTGGCACCTCTACCTTGACCAATAGGCTGCACCCCTCGGCCCTGTGAAGGAACCGATACTGAAGACACAACAGCCGACCCAGCTGGTCGTGCTATACCACCCATGCTCCGCTGTGGACATTCTCTTGCTATATGTCCCGGCATACCACACCAAAAGCAGGCATTCGTCCCTGTCCGACATGTACCTGTGTGCATACGCCCGCAGTACTGACACTGCTGACGAGGGAAACTTGCTGTCTGTGATCCATGAACCCCACTACTTTGCCCAGCTGAACCACCTCTAAACCCTCGAGACTGAGAATAAGCACTCCCTGTGGAATAAGAAAACGATGGTCTAGGTGGTCTAGGAAACATGCGGGGCCTAGATCCTCCTTGGGACATCATAGGTGGTCCCATAGGTCTAGCCCTTTTGGACTGTCCCTTATCAAATTCATGTACCCTTCGCCTCTGTCTTTGATCTTCCATTTTCTGGGCGAAAGCTTGTATGCGAGCAATGTCCATGTCCCTATTCAAGGCCGCAATCGTGCAATCTCTTACCAAATATGGCTCTAGTCTGTCCACGTATCTATGGACCCTGTCTGTCATCGTAGCCATGACATTTGGCACATATCGAGCCAAGGAATTAAATTGCAAGCTATATTCTCTGACGCTCAAATTTCCTTGACGGAGATTTAGGAACTGATCCGCACGTGCCTCACGGATCTCATAGGGCAAGTAATGATCAAGAAAAGCCACTTTGAACTCTTCCCAAGTAGGTGGGATTGCATCCATATCACGGGATTTCTTCCAATCCTCGTACCACAATATTGCCTCTCCTTTCAACCTGTACACGGCAAGTTCCACTGTTTCTATCCCTGTTACATGCATAACTTCCAATGCCCTCTGAATTTGATCCACGAAGTCCTGTGGATCTGCTTTTGGATCTGCCCCTGTGAAAATAGGAGGGTCCAGTTTTAAGAAATCCTGTGTTCTGCGACTTGCCATTCTAGCCGTATCATCATCATGTGCCATTGCACCAGCTCTTCCCTGGCTTTGTGCCGCCACTAACTGTGTCAACATCTGTACAGCATTCCTAAGATCCTGATCTGTGGCATTTGTCGGTGGTTCCACGGGCACTTCCCTTTTTCTCGGCTCTTCTGGAGATGAAGAAGTAGAAGAAGCTCGCGTTGCGAACTCACTTTCAGCCCCACCTTGATCAACTTGTTCAGGTGGTGGTCTACTTGTTCCTTCAGCAATTCTATCTATCAGCTTACTTTTACCTTTTCCTCTTCCTCTTCTAGTGTTCGACATTTTGACTATACCAGAGAAAAACAATTACCAAGATCAGATACAATGCAATTGACAACATTGGCTCTATTGCACGATCTAGAATGAAGAAAAGAAACAACATCCTAAATGTCCCGTAGCCTCCTACTTATAAATGTGGTGCACAACACATCGATAAGTAAGACTCTACTCAGACACGGCTTTGTAGACATCCTTAGACCGACTTCTCTGATACCACTTTTGTCACGCCCCGAATCCCATCGAGACATGATTGGCACCCGTAGCCGATAAGGCCTGAGAGAACCAACCTTTGCCTATGTTCACTCATATGCATATAATAATCACCATTGCATAAAAACGTGAAAGACGAATAAAGGAGAACATGGGACATATTTATACATACATACGAAACTTGGCCGTTGAGGCCATCCAGTCAAAACAACATATGTCTTTTACACTGATACACCCACATCGGTCTACAAAAGCCTCTAACAAAAGCATTGACCAAAATGAACCATAAGTCGGGACAAGTCCCCGCTTTACACATTATGTACAATACCAAAACATGTATATACTCTGACTCGGAGAAGCCCCGAATGATCTGGAGCTCACCAAAGAACCGCTAACACTGGCAGTCTACTGGGGAGGCCTACTGGGACCTGCGCCTGCAGCAAGTAAGGTAAATTCCCCGAGAGGGGTCAGTACGAAATAAGTACTGAGTATGCAAGGCTCTGATGAAACTGTACAACACATGAATATTTCAATGAATATGTCAATGAACTCAAAACATATGAACACTCAATGTGAATGTCACCATGTTGCATTTTGGGAACCATGTGGATTGCTTTCATTGCTTTCTTTATCACAATACTCACTTGTTATCACATATGTCACAATGTACCCGGGCCCCAACTGATCAGTGGGTCTTTCATATCATATCATTGTGTTGGGATCGAGTCGAGCTAGGCTTATGCCCCTAGACTTGCCACCCATACATCAATGCATCGGGATCGAGTCGAGCTAGGCTTACGCCCTTAGACTTGCCACCCATAAATCCAAATCTCGGGATCGAGTCGAGCTAGGCTTATGCCCCTAGACTTGCCACCCGTACTTGATCATTGACCACATTTGCATTACTTTGTTCATTACTTTGAGATTGATACTTTGATAATCATAACATCACTTTGGAACTTTGGAACATAACATTGCTGGAAACTTTGAATCATTGACCAATAAGTGAAGGACATGTGAATAATATCAATGAGAAATATAACATTACTAGCACTATGATACCATTAGAACCATTAGACAAAATCCATGAACAAGAGACACAAGTATAGTCACTATTGAACCATTGGAACATAACCTTATTTGAGCTTTTGGAACATTAACCATGAAAATGAGACATGAGATGTAGCAATGACCAACGAGTAGGAAATATATGACAATGACCATGGATAAGTGCATATGGGATACCTTAGTACATTTCGGAATAGAATTAGAGAAATGTCAATGTGAACACTATTGGCCGTAGAAAGATACGGACAAAGTAACCTTACATACCTTGGATTCACAATATGAATATACAACCTTTGATGTGTATACAATAAGCCCGCTCCTTCTTTATGTGTCACTCTACAACATAAATACAATACGGAATTCACATTAACCACCAATTACTCTTCAAATGCATGTAACATCAATGAGTCTTACATGTGTCCTTAAACATGCCACTTCCCCTTGACATAACCATTGTTCCTACTATTATTCCAAAAATTCCATAATATTCCCAACATTGACCAATACATGAAAATCAATACATTTCACCACAATACTTCTCCTTTACACTTTCTTATCCATAACACATCACAAATAATCCATCAAAGTACCTTAATACAACTCATAACACATATCGGCCAAAATCCCATAATTTCCATTTTTATACAAGAACAATTTTAATGCCCAAAATAACACCATACATGTTCATATTTTGTCCATACCATGCTTTTTCATCAAAGGCACAAGGCCTAATTCAAGTTCAATTTACCAAGATGACACATCTTTCACCAAAGGCAAAATACACTATTCATCATCTTGCCAACACAACTAGCATAATATACATAATCTCCCATGCATATAATATGTTAATCCATTATAAGAATCACTTACCTAGGCTTGAAATATGGTGATCTTGATCCAAATATGGCTTAGGGTTTGAGAGCCCCCAAAGAAACTTTCTTGAAAAGTCTAGAAAAAGAGAGAAAAAGCATGTGTGTTCTTTGTCTTAAAAATCTGATTTTTGTGCTCCTTTTATAGACTTTTGAAGTCATGCTTAGCCACTCTTGGCATTAAATGAGGTCAAAGTGGAAGAATGGGTCTTTTTGCCCCTTTGGGCCAATTCTTGTAAATTCCATTTTGGGCCTAACTTTGGGCCCAATAACACATACCCATGTAACCCATCCAATTTCATGTATTATTCACCATATATCTCATTTTTACATAATTCCATAATGTCACGACAATATTCTTTTAAACATTTCTCATTCGTCCTTTCGATCGCAAAAATTGAAATTCTAGTCGCCCTTGGCTTCATTGAACATTTTGGATTACTATTCACATTTCATGATTTGATAATGTAGGAGTATGTAGGAGTATATTGAAGTGTTTGAAGCCTTAACAATGCTCAATTAACTCCAAATAACCAAAAGAAACCATCGAGAAATTGTCGTAGAATTGCGTTACGAAACGACGCCGGAAAGGCATACTTATTGTGCCTTGCGCCACACCCCCTGAAACAGGGTAGTGGCGCAAGAATATGGACTTATATGAAGTTTTTGCAGGCTGTTGGCTTGCGCCACACCCCTGAAACAGGGTAGTGGCGCAAGTTTCAGCATTATGCTGAAATTTCCGGCCACTAATCCAACGTTTACGTATCGTCCCATCCCTTATCAAAACACTACAAAACACTTACTTAGTGATATTAACCATCAAGTAAACATGACTTAAAGTCACCATATGAGGTTATAATGGATACGAATGCTTACCCAAATGCCCCACAAAATCACAACACACCTCCTACGACGATCTAATCGCACATGTTATGTCCGATATCAAATGTTTCACCAATGACACTATAAAACACATATTCATGGCATCTCAACACCTATGTAGATATGATCCCAAGGGATCAAGTGAGGTTATAAAAGTACGGGGTGTTACATAAAGGCAAACATGTAACTCATTGATGTTCTATGCATTTGTAAAGTAGTTGATGGTTAATGTGAATCCCGTTATATATTTGTGATGTAGAGTGACACATAAAGAAGGAGCGGGACTATTGTATGCACCTCCAGGATTGTATATCCGTATTGAGAGTACAAGGTATGTAAGGTTACTCTATCCGTATCTTTCTGCGGCAAATAGTATTCACATTGACATTACTCTAGTCCTATTTCGAAATGTGCTAAGGCATCTTATTTTCGGTTTCCAATGGTTGATATCATATGTTTCCTACTTATTAATTGGATGTGAATAACATGTCTCACGTTCATAGACTAATGTTCCAAAAGTCAACAAGGTTGTGTTCCAAAGTTTCAATAGTGGTTATATTCATGTATCTTGTTTATTGATTATAGTCCAATAGTTCCAATGGCGTTATGTTTCCAATGAGGCTATGTTTTCTATGTTTTCAATAATGTTTCTTTACATGTTTTCTATTATTGGTTATGGTTCCCAAGCTTCCAAAAATGTTAGGCCAAAGGAATGTATCAATCTATCACAAGCAAATGTATTAATCTCTCACAAGTAAAGATATCAATCTCAAAAGTAAAGAAATGAAGTAAGAATAAAGTAATGCATATTGATTGTGTTCAGGGATGTTACCTTATCCATGGGGTGCAAACACCCGCATGATGAAGTTACTTTATCCATGGGGTGAAAAGGACACCCGCATGACGATATGATCTTATCCATGGGGTAAAAAGAATACCTGCATGACGTATCCATGGGGTAAAAAGAATACCTGCATGATGTATCCATG
Source organism: Capsicum rhomboideum (assembly GCA_031232105.1). NCBI lineage: Eukaryota > Viridiplantae > Streptophyta > Magnoliopsida > Solanales > Solanaceae > Capsicum > Capsicum rhomboideum. The sequence continues at coordinate 41,081,308 of CP124712.1, read as the reverse complement.
GGGTGAAATGAACACCTGCATGACGTATCCATGGTGTGCAATAAACACCTGCATAATGTCTATTCTCAATATCACGGGATGTATCCATGGGGTGATATAAACGCCTGCATGATGATATCCATGGGGTGAAAGAACACCTGCATGACGATACTATTTTTCCCACTGATCAGTTGGCCCCGGATACGACAAATGAGTGACGAAGTAAGTAAAGTAATGTGTAAGAGAATCTATTTATTGTGATTAGCATTTTCCAATCATATCATGATCCAAAGTCCAATCTTATGATTATGTTTGTACCAATCTCTCATAAGTATAAAAGTACCAATCTCATAGAGTAATAAGAGAGGTGAGGTGCAAGTTAGTAAAACTATTCCTCATAAATGAAGATGTCAGGAGTGAAGTGAGATGCGTATATAAGTGTGTGCTTTAATGTCATGATCTTTGACGTGTCATTCTCATACCTTTGTAAAGGGTGTTAGGTTGTGAAGGAGTAACGCGCATGGTTACTATATGTTTCAGTGAGTATGGATCACATTCTAAAGGGTATGAGTTCAATATGGAAAATCCCAATGTTATGCTATATTATATTATGTTATATTATTAACCCACCAAAAGGGTGAAAGCATATGATTTTATCACCTACTAACCAAGTGGATGAATAGCAAGGGTGATGAGCTTAGAGGAATAAAAGAATCTCTTGAATAGAAGGACCTCTTGAATAGAGAAAAAGAATCTCTTAAGTGAAGGAAATCTCCCTTGAATGAAGATGTGTTTGAAAGATAGTAAGGCTATAAATGAGTGATCTAGAATAACAGTAACATAAGTGATCTATATGTTTCCACATTAAAAATGATGATGGTAAGAGTGAATGAACAAGTAATGCAGATAATGGGAGAAATGAACCTGGTTCCCCACATACAGACATAACGGTAACCAAGGTACAATTCATGATTTTAAACGTACAGGACGACTGTTTATCCACGTTGATTATTCTCTTATCTTGAGTACATTGAAATTCATATCTTTTATACAATTTCTCTTAGCCTTACATACTCAGTACATTCTCGTACTGACCCCCTCGGGGGACTTACCTTACATGTTGCAGGTGCAAGTACTAGTAGACCTCTACAGTAGACTGACAGTTAATTGAGGATCTTTGGTGAGCCCCAGTTGCTTCGAGACTTTTCGAGTCACAGTTGTATAGTTGTTTTGATGTTGTAAATATTGTATAAAGCGGGGACTTGTCCCGACTGCTAGTTGGTCTTGTAAATGCATCTGTTAGAGGCTTTTGTAGACATGTGTGGGTTATGAATGTATGAGATAAACATCTGTTTTGACGTGATGGCCCCAACGGCCACATTTCCTAAATCTATATGTTTTCATGTTCATGTTTTACGCATAGTTGTATAAGGTTTAATAAGACTCTTACGAAGATATGCATACGAAGATTCATGAGCAAAAATTGTTTCTCTCGGGCCATATCGGCTTCGGATGCCAGTCCGACCCGAATGAGATTTCGGGTCGTGACAATACGACATCTAGAATTCACACTTAGAGAATTTTGCATAAAGATTTTTCTCCTTCAACACATCCAAAACAATACGCAAATGCCCTGCATGCTTTTTCTTACTCTTAGAGTACACCAAAATGTCATCAATAAACACAATACAAAGGAATCCAAGAAGGATTTAACGACACCATTCATCAAATTCATAAAGGTTGCCGGTGCATTAGATAACCTAAATGACATGACCAAAAACTCATAATGCCTGTAACAAGTCTGAAAGTTTGTCTTAGGAATATCTTCAGGTTAGATTTTTAACTAATGGTACCCCAACCTTAGATCTATCTTAGAGAACACCAAAGCACCATGCAACTGATCAAACAAGTTGTCTATCCTAGGTAGTGAGTACTTATTTTGGATGGTAACTTTATTCAATTATCGGTAATCTTTGAACATTCAAAAACTACCATCTTTCTTTTTGACAAATCAAAGTGAAGTACCCCACAGTGAAGCACTAGGACGAATAAAACCTTTATCAAGCAACTCCTATAACTGAGTCTTAAGCTCTCTTAACTCAGCCGGAGCAATCATATATGGAGGAATAGAAATAGGACGAGTTCCTGGCTCTAAATTAATACAAAAATAAATATTTCAATCCAAAGGCATATCGGCCAAATTAGTTGGGAACACTTCCTGAAGCTCACACACCACAGGAACTGACTCAAAAGATGGGACTTCAATACTAGTGTCCCAAAGATGAGATAAGAAGGTTGAACACCCATTCTCCACTAACTTCTTGGCACGAATAAAAGAAATGAGTTTCATAGGAGAAGGTCTATAGTCACCCTCCCATTCTATCCTATCCATCCCTGGCATAGCTAAAGTTATAGTCTTAACATTACAATCTAAAATGGCATGATGATGAGACAACTAAGTCATACCCAGAATAATATCAAAGTCTAGCATATCCAATATCACTAGGTCAACCCAAGTCTAAAAACCCATAAATATTACTGAACAAGTATGATAAACCTGAATTACTATAATACAATCCCAACCGAAATAAACACATGAACAGGTGCATCAAGCATGTCATAGACCATATTCAACCCCAAAGCAAAGCTAACATACACATATGAAAAGGTAGAACCTGTATCAAATAAGACTGAAGCCATCAGGTCACAGACAAGAATGGTACCTATGATAACCGCATCCAATGCCTCAGCGTCAAATTTTCTCAAGAAGGTATAACAATCCACCCTATCATCAATATGAGCATCTTTCTTAGCCAGTTTTGAACCGCCTCTACCAGCATTACCACCTCCTCGAGTACCACCTCAACCTTCATGACAACCACTATGCCCACCCTATGAATAATCTCTAGCATTTTCTCTGCCCCCTCTACCGATCGGAACTAAAGCTCTAGACTACTGCTGTTGACTCTAGAAGCCTGACTGTCAGACATTGATGTTGCCCTAATTATACTTCTCAATGATGTATAAAGCGGTCATTATACCAAATATAGAACCCAACTAGGTTTGGGTTGATCCCACGATGAATAGGCTAAAATCTCAATCAATATGGTTATCTAAGGGGGATTTGAGTTATAATTTCGAACAAGTAATAATTGCTAATTTCTTCAAGTTTGTAATCAATAGATGAGAGGCACTAATACTGTGTTCTCCATAATTTTATAGTTCCATAGGTTCTTCATACTAGTGATCTCTTTTGGTGATTTGGCATGTAAAATCTATAAGTTAAGTTCATCTAAATGACTTTACGCCCCTATTAGATGACTATCCTCAATCACTCTTTCTCATCTCATGAGTTTTGCATTTTAACCCTTACCTTGGATCATAGATTAGGTTTCCCATTTTCTCAGCTCAAGCTATTAAGTGAAGGTTGATAGCTCCAAGTCTCTGTTGTTTATTCCATTTTCCCATCCATTATCCCTTCTTTTAAAGCAAGTAAAGATAAGACAAGTTCTAACGCGTGCACTCGTTAAAAAGCAATCAAAGTAAAGAGAATAATAATACACACCCAAACACCCTTCGAGAATCATCTTGTACTATGAACCCTACTTCGTTAATCTATCATGGTTCCCACAATCCTAGTTATGGTGTTTAGATACTTATGATCATAAGAACATAATAATAATTCTGGAATGAAAACATAATTATGAACTTACGAGGAAGAAGAAGAAAACCACAAATCTCAACTATGAATTAAACCCTCAAAATTGATGTTTACAACTTTCAAGAACAAGTATATGGCTCAAAAGTAGTAGTAGAATGTAAACTAAAATATAAAACCTAGTAGGAGTATTTATAGACATAAGCGAACAAAATAGGAGAACAAAGTCGGCAATGGCGACGGCTCTGGCAATAAGTCATAGGGTCTGCCTTTGACTCATTATATGTCAAGGGGAATCTATTGCCTGGTCTTCATGCATCTCTGGCAACGACTCAAATGGTCACCCAACGACTCGTTAGGTGACCCATTGCCACGACGTCAACTTTGCAACTTTTAGAACTTTGGGTAAATGTGCTCAGGACGAGTCTATACGACGACTTGTAGCCTCTGGTAACAACTCGTAGGGATTAGTCATTGCCACTGGCATCGATTTGTACCTTTGCAGTACTTTTGGATAATTCACTCAGGATGTTTCATGCTATGACCCGTCATCTCTCCCAATGGCTCGTAGCCTGTGGTCGTAGCCCACACTCCACTTTTAATCCTCAAGCTCTTCATCACCGTTAACGCAATAATTCAGGCCACAACAAGTAGTGTAATCCAATGAGTCATGGCCAAGCGCTAGTTCCAACACTTAGTTATTTTTAGCACTTTTTTCATCCAATTACACAAGTACAGCATATCCATATAACCAAGCCTTAGCTAGCATATTTTACTCATTTTAAGCATCGAAAGTGTCATGTAACCACAACACATCAGACACTAGGACAATTCCTTTTCAAGTGTCCAATCCCATTGCAAGCATAACATGCTCGATCTAAGGAAGGCCAATGAGCAAAAGAGTAAGAAGCCACCTGATGATCCGCACCTAAAGACTGTTGAATGATCCTTGATAGACCTTCTGTTTCAGCTAGTAAGGCTGACTGGATAGGATGGACAAGGTAAGCCTAAGAGCTGTGGCCTCTGGTGTATGAAACACTAAAATTGCTCGCATTTTGAGCCTTCGCCTTCTTCCCAGCCATCTTTGCATAACCCTCCTGTCTAACTCCCTCCGCCTTCTTCACAAAATCTACCATCTCATTAAAGGTCTTACCCAAGAAAGTCATCTGAAGTGCCAAAATTTAAAGATTAGTATTCAAACCTTTCACAAAGAGACTAATCCTCTCTTCCTCTATATCAATCATCTGAGTAGTAGACCTCAACAAGGTATGACACTTGGCTTCATAAGCTGCAACCATCATGTTTCCCTATTCAAGGGTGAGGAGCTCATCTCTCTTCCTGTCACATAAAGTGCGTGGTATATACTTCTCCAGAAATAAGGTATGGAATTGGGTCCAAGTCAATGGAGGCAATAATGAAGATCTACAATCAACATACGCCCTCCACCACTGCTTAGCATCCCCTTGCAGCTGGAAGGTCACAAACTCTACCCCATACTGCTTTTCTATACCTATTTTATGCAATCTCTCATGACAATTCATAATAAACTCAAATGCATCTTCCGTTTTAGTACCAAGGAAGACTGGAGGTTTTATTTTTAGGAGCTCACACAGTAACTCATTTCATATTCGGTCATTGACGGACCCAGTATCGAACGGGTAAAAACATCCATCTCCGAAGCTTCATCCATTCTGGAGGGCTACTGCGGCAGCATGTTGTACCCTCAGTTGATGGTAAGTAGGAGTTATAGGCATGACCCCAGTATAGACCAGCCCACTCAGAAAACCCAAAATCTATTGTATCAACTCTGAAGACATCTGAATAGGGGTTGCACCTCCCTAAATTGGTGATGCATCCTCATGCATTGGTACCTCATCACTTACCACCTCTTTGGGATGATGCTCGAGTTGGGGAGGTGATGCCAACCTCTATCTGGACAGATTAGCTGCATCCTGGGCTCCACCCCTGGTAGGTGCTGCCCTACCTACTCTTCTTCCCCTTCCACATCCTCGGCTCTTATCTGCGGCCTTAGCAGCTAGAGCAACTGGCTTGGGAGCCCCTGCTCTAACTCCATTCGATCTCATTCTCACCATCTGCAAAAATAGAATAAAGAAGGTTAGATACCAATTTGGATCACCAGATACAAATTGGAATCAAGTCATAGCACAAAACAAAAGAAGAAAGTGAAGTTTTCCTAAAGTCCTATAGCCTCTCAAAAAAAGGTACAGACGTCTCTGTATCATTCCGCAAGACTCTACTAGACTCATTTTGGTATGATAAGATCAGTGAACCTAGGGCTCTGATACCAACTTTGTCATGATTCAAACCCGTCATGAGTGACACCCACACTAACCCTCAGGTGGGAGAACCATCTAACCGAATATCAACAGTTCTTACTTAGCCAATTTCTAAAAAACCCAACATAATTCATTAATAAAGTTAAAACTTTAATATCAAAAAACTGATGCAAAAATCAACATTTGTCTAAATATCCCCAGAAACTGAAAGCCAAAGTACTAGAACTCCAACTAATGAGTCTATTACAACCAGAAAACTAACAACTGAAATAAAACTATGTTTTTTTGAAACAATAAGGTCAATATCAACATAAGAGAGATCCATGGCTACCCGAAAGATGAATGCTCACTCTTGGATCAGACTTCACGCTATCATCTACTAGTGAGATGTCATAAAAATCACTGGAATATGCTCTGCATTCAACTAAAAGAAGAGTACATTGTAGTATTAATACAAAGCCACTATGTACCGGTAGGTATCATAGGCCGACTCAACTTAACAAATATGAACACTTAACCAAATATTTATAAACAAGTAGCAAGCATGTCAGTTAACTAATGTAATCAAACCAATTTTCCATAACAGTCCCTTTTTAATATCAACCAAGCCAAGAAAGTAAACGAGATTTCCAATCAGGCATATTAATGCTAAATTTGGTGTCAACCCATAAGAATAACTTATAAAATAAATCAGTTTGCCATTTACTTCATAACATCCTATTATCTTTTCAACCTCAAGAAATAGTTCATTTCAGGGACAAATATATAATGATAAGTCAAGGGCACCGGTTCACACAAGGAATCCAAAGTAATATCAACAACCAATGATCCACACAAGGAACCTAAATATAATTAAATATAACCTGGTCCACTTAAGGAACCATCAAACTCTCCAAAATCACGGTGTACTCACATGATATGGGACTTATGATTGCCCACTAGCCATGACCTGCAGGGGATCAACTCAGTTCATGTACCAAATATACTAGACAACTGGTGTGTTTCCACCCTTATCCCAAACCAAGTTTTATGCCACCCTTATCTCAATATCCCCACCCTTATACCACATTAAATCCACCAATTCAATCACAACCAAATATTAACCAAATCATCTCACAACAACAACCAAGTTTTATTTATAAGTATAATTCATAGTAAGTTCAGAATCAAAATACTTGCATATCAACAAGGTCCTTTTATCAGTCACATTGTAAGTTATCAATCACAACACTTGTATTCAATATCTAATAAGTTCATCACTTATTAGCATGTATTGCAAATAAATAAACAAACACTCAGTTAAACATGCGCACATGCAATCAAATTGAGTCTTAACTCCAATTCAACCATAAACTACCTCAATCCAAGCCTTACAATGCTCTAGATGACTTGAGCCTTACCATTTCTTATAGCCTCGGCTTGATCTCGATCTAAAAATAACAAATGAAGAACAATTCAACTAATAATCTACCAACTCTAGGTATTATAACCTACATTCATACCTTTAAGCCATGTTTATAGAAAATTTCAGTATTCTAGGGTTTTCTACCCTTCATTCCACTCCAATTTCCCCATAAAGCAAGATTAAAAGGATAATATCTAGTCTAGGAATCATAATTCAACAGTTCTAAACTATTATCAAGTGATTTTAACCCTCTATAATCATATTATACCAGGTTCTTCAACCTAGGGTTACACCACCTATCCCCATCATAATCAATACATATGGATTCTAAGGATTTGGAGATTAAAATTACGTTAGAGGGGAGGAATTTCATTTACCTTCGAAGTGGGAATTAATGAAAATCATCAAAAGTCGCCTTTTTTTGCCCTAGTTCGACCTCTATAAGTTTTGGAATGAAAATAACGTTTTGAACTCAGAACTGACATTTAAATGACTTGATCCAGCTATAGCAGCCTGATTCCCACTATAGTGGTATCACTATAGCGGAATTCACCCACCATAGCAGCATTGACCAGGATGGACTCCCGCTGCAGCAACCCCAATCCCGCTATAACGGGATCAACTCAGCGACTTTCTTGCCCTTTATTGCAATAGTGAGGCAGAAACTGGGGACTAGTTCCTAGATTTGGTGTTTTTACAATACAATGCTCATATTTTGACATTACAAACTAACCCCTTTACGTCAAACTCTATAAATGGAGTTCTACTAACCCAATTTCCATTTTGAAAGATTCTATGGATTACTAAACCTCTTGAATAACACAATATGATCTTAAATCCATGAAACACTAACTTTTTTTTCACTATTCTATAACACAATACGAGTTTAAACAAAATCAAAACTAAAAAAATTATGACTTCTATTCTAAGGCAACAAAAATGAGTGCCAAGTCATTATTGACTGAAAAGTTGCAAATATGAGTTTCCAGAACTCATACTTCTTGTATTGAAGCTGGTATTTATACAATCTTTGCCAGATTATAGTTCAAAATTAATTTCGAATATCTATGATCATTTGGCAAAACAGAAAATGATCTTGTAGTTTCAAACAGTAAATTAAACTTGTGACATTTTTAAACAAACATAAAACTAACTTCTTTTTTTTTCCAGTAAACATAAAACTAACAGAGTAAAGGGAAATAAGCACTTAGGCGGGGCGGGTGGATGCGGGTGTGGTGCGGGATGGATAAATTTGGGTGAAAATGCTATACGGGGTGGGGCGGGACTGGTAGGAATTTAAATTTTGCGGTTTAAGAGAAAACTCGCCCCGCCCCATTGCCATCCCTATCAAAATTAGATTATATGTTAATTTTTTCTTAAAGAAAATCGACAATTTATGCTAAAAAGTAGAATATTTTTATACTTATTTTACTCTCTTTTAACTCTTCTTGTACTCTCTGTAATCAAATCTCTGATAAGTTAAGAGTAATACTTTGTTTTAAAATAAATCAATAACAAAGTAAATTGTAAATTATCTTTTTGTTTCTTCTTAGGTTTTCAAGCAGTGCATCAAACACATTAAAATAGGGGGTATATCAAGTTATCAATTTCTTGAATCAGATTCTGTCGTTTCAAGTCTATTATATTTATTTGAAATTTGTCAACTTATTGCTTATAGAATTATGTTAATAATTTCTGTGATGATTGTCTCAACAAAAAGATGCTTTTCAATATTGAAATTGATAAAGTTTTACCTAAAATTTTCAATTAAAAAAGGTTATTCGAAAAAGTTGATCGCCTATGAAAAAACTAGTATTAAGTAACAATTTTGCATCTAAAAAAATTGGAAAAATAGATGGACTCAACTTCTTTACTGTTTATTACCAAAAAAAAAAAAACTTCTTTACTGTTAAGTGAAGATATTACAAAATGAAATTGAATTTTACAACAATACTAAAAATGTTATAGTTCGAATAACCCGCATACCTAAATCCACGTGATAATGTTCTAATTCATTCAAAATCTTTCACAAACAGCAGTATGTGTGTGTAGGAACTCTTTATCACAAAAACATGTAAAACTGATATTTTCAGTATCAATACAATTTTGAATTCGTCTAGACGTAACAATTAAACAACGTACAATTGCTATCAAATAGCGTAAACTCTTGTTTGATACCAATCGCAAATTCCAACATGACAAAACACATCATGTGCCTAAATACCCCATCGCCAGTACACGTGTCAGCACCCTATTGGGTAGCATCCAACATTACTTTTTTTTCCCTGGGTTTGGCAACTCCAACATTACTTGTAGACCACCTCTAAGGAGACAAAAAGTCCCCACTTGGTGAAGACATGTCAAATAAAAATGGGACCTCCTAATCCCCAAATAGACACTTCAAGAACACACAATTCTCCCTTGTTTAACTACACAAATTGGTATAGAGAATTCCAATTCCCTTTCCCCTATAAATTTCTTATCAATCTCTCCCTCTAAATTTTAGTAGCTGTTCTTTTTCTTACATGAAAATAGAACTAGTCTTCTTCTAAGGAAACATTATGGCATGTTGCCACCTTTTAGGGTACTCAAAAGAGAATGAATTTCCTTATATCCCATAACTATATTGGCAGTATCAAATTGGTCCCAAATTCTAGACTTTGTGGTCATTGCCATTTGCTGAAGTACTTCATCTCTTGCTTTAATTAATGCATTCAAATAGGCACATGGATTTTGTAAAATTTTTAACTCCTATGACATTGTTCTAAATTCATTAGTTTGTGAATCTATTAACTTATAAGCACGAGTCACGACTGTGACCCGCCTCTCAAACCATTCTTCCTCAATATAGTGGTTCTATACATCAGATTTGCAGCATCTTTTCAAAAGCAGGGAATCGGCTTGCAAGGAAAATCTTGATTGAAAGTCCATCTCTCTCTATTGCAAAAAACTCTTCCTGCATGCTCCCCATCCCAAAGAAATGAAAGAGAAAAGAGAACCTAAAAGTTAAATTTTACCTAAAGAGAAAGCGAAACATACCAATGGATCAAACATGGAATTTTCATAGCCACATACCAAATAAGCATATAAGGTTCTATCATTTATGTTACCAGAATAAATTCAAGATATCACATTTACTGTTTTGCAGAAAATGTCTTATTGTATGAACTTGAGTACAAAAATGTCAACTTTAGGGACCTACGACTCATGCGAAATTGTCAAGCCAAGAATGAGAGGATTGATCCACAACAAGGAGGTATTGCTAATGGACAATTCTTGCAATTATTACTTTCCCCAATTGGGAGGTCAAAAGGGTCATATATAAGAATAGCCCTAGAACATAAGACCATTATACCTGTGATTAGGAATGGACAACACAAAGGCCAATATTTGCCGTATGGAAACCTACAAGAAGATTTGAACAAAATGAATAAATGGGTGTGTCCTTATATTAAGAGGACATTTGGTCATGTGCATGGCCTCAATTTCATGGCAAAACAATGTGATTTGGCATATAATTTGGTCATAACTCAAAAGACAAGGCTAATATTTCCCAGCATCATGGCCTTCTGGTGGATCCATAGCTAAGGATAGCCTCACACCCACGTGCAATCAAGTTTCTAAAAGGGAAATCTCAAATTATTTGAACAAACTAACTGTTTCTCCATTTTTTTTTATTTTTATTTTTTAATTTTTAATCTTTTTCAATAATTTTCATGTCCTTTGGATTGTGTAGAGCTGGATTTTTCATCAAACATTTGTATCTCCTGACATCAACATGTTGAATATGTGCTACTGTTTTGTAACAGAACAAAAAGTACTATTCGCTCCGTTTAAAAAAGAATGACTTACTTTTTTTTTTAATCTATCTAAAAAAGAATGATTCTTTTCTTTTTTGACAATATTTCAATTTCAACTTTTCAGGTGACATGTTTAAGACAACAAGATTAAATAACATTTTCGTACATTTGACATAATTTTAATTTAAGACCACAAGATTTAAAAGTCTTCTTTATTTTCTTAAATTTTGTGTCAAATTAAAATAAGTCATTCTTTTTAAAACGGAAGGAGTATATATAGTAATAAACATATGAATAGTAACTCCAAAAAAATGAATAGTAAATCAGAATAATTTCAGATATTATTTAATAATTGAGAGTCCTTACGGTGGCATCATGTGTCTACTTGGTGAACTGAAAACCACAAAAATCTTCTTTTGTAGATTACTTTTTTGTGATGTTAGCGAGGACTCGTTTATTCGCATTTAATTGAGGTATAAATTTGAATAAATTATCAAATGTATTTGTTTTCATTAAAATTTAAGTATTTATCTGAATATGTTTTAATCATTAAAATTTTGAATAAAGTCTTAATATCACTAAGATGTATATTTGTGTGGACGTTTTTCATCACCACACTCTATTCACAATCATCAGTCATCACTGCTAACTATCACCATCATTATTTATTACCATTATGGTTGCCAACCAACAATTATCACCTCTATCATCACAACCACCATCGGTAACCACCATTGTTGTCAATTGCCAATGTCACCGCTATCACTGTCGCCGCAACCTCCACTTCCACTATCAGTCACTACTATCACTGTGGCCAATTCCTACTACCAACCACCTCCACTATCATAACTAACATCGCCGCCAACTACCACCAATATATCATCAACCGTTACACATCACTACTAAAAAAACAGAAAAACCGACCACAAGTGGTCGGTTTTTGTATTTTAAAATTGCGAAAAACAAATTAAATTAACTCGCAAAAATAAAATTCCTTAAAACCGACCACATGTGGTCAGTTTTTGATTAAAAATAAATAAAATAATTATTTAAAAATTCTTTTTAATTTTTTATAGCAAATATATTAAATTTTGTTATCAAAAACCGACCACAAGTGGTCGGTTTTTGTTTCCCAAAAAATTAATATAAATAAAATAAATAATACATAAAACCAAATATATTTTTAAAATATATGATTTTTTTTTTTAATTATACCGACTAAAGGTGGCCGGTTTTTTTTAATATAAATAAAAATTAATTTTAAAATCAATTAATTTTAAAAAACCGACCACAAGTGGTCGGTGTTATTTTTTAAAAAATAAAATAATAAAAAACCGACATTTCCCAAAAAATTAATATAAATAAAAAACGTAAAAGTGAATATATATTTTTTAAATTATACCGACCACTTGTTGTCTGCTTTTATTTAATAAAAAAAGTATTTAATATTAAAAACCGACCACTTGTGGTCGGTTTTTGTTAAAAAAATATTAAAAATAAATTAAGAAATATTAAAAATCCGACCACTTGTGGTTGGTCGGGTTTTCTAAAAAAAATATTAAAAATAAATTAAGAAATACTAAAAACCGACCACTTGTGGTTGGTTTTTCATAAAAAAATATTAAAAATAAATTAATAAATATAAATAAATAAATAAATAACATAAAACATAATCTTTATTTTTTACTTACGTTTCAATAAAATTAATATATTTTCCATCGAGTATGTATTTTTATATGTGTATATCTCGTGTAGTTATTTACGTAACAGTCAAAAGCTAATTGAATGTATACAAGTATATTGAATACGTTGATATTATACGATCGAGGTAATAAATAGTGTTGGAGTTATAATAATGTAAGGTAAATAATCGATAATTCATTAGAGTATAAGGAATACGCTGTATTATGAGGTAATATACTCGTGCATGTGATGTATACGTATATCTTGTGTAGTGATGTACGTAGCAGTCAAAAGCAAGCTAATTGAATCTATTCAAGTATTTTGAATAACACATTCATATCATACAATCAACGTAAGATCATATATTGTTGAAGTTATAATAATGTAAGCCAGTTAATCGATAATTCATCAGAGTATATTTGAAAAACGTTGTATTACGGGGTAATATACTCGTGTATGTGATGTATATAATACATATTTAGAAACAGATAGTCAATAGAGTGTGTGTGAGTTTATATACGTATATCTCGTGTAGTGATGTACGTAGTAGTCAAAAGCAACCTAACTGAATATATCCAAGTATTTTGAATAACACGTTGATATCATACGATCAACGTAAGATCATATATTGTTGAAGTTATAATAATGTAAGCTAATTAATCAATAATTCATCAGAGCATATTTGAAATACGTTGTATTACAGGGTAATATACTCGTGTATGTGATGTATATAGTACATATTTAGAAACTGATAGTCAATAGAGTGTGTGTGTGTATATATGTATATCTCGTGTAGTGATATACGTAGTAGTCAAACGCAACCTAACTGAATCTATCCAAGTATTTTGAATAACACGTTGATATCATACGATCAACATAAGATCATATACTGTTGAAGTTATAATAATGTAAGCTAATTAATCAATAATTTATCAGAGTATATTTGAAATACGTTGTATTACGAGATAATATACTCGTGTATGTGATGTATATAGTACATATTTAGAAACTGATAGTCAATAAAGTGTGTGTGTGTTTATATACGTATATCTCGTGTAGTGATGTACGTAGTAGTCAAAAGCAACCTAACTGAACCTATCCAAGTATTTTACGTAATATTAATTATATATATATAATTTATTTTTATGACATCTTATTATTTCTCCATTATTATTATTGAGTCTATATTTATTAAATAGCCATCTAATTCAAATCAATTCCCCAATTTATTTATACAATTGAAGAAATATACTACTTGCGTGTGACGATGAATTAACTAATTATCCGATTTATATACATCATATTAAATTTTTTTGTATTTATTATAAATATAATACGATTTATTCTATATTTTTAAATTTTTCCTAACAAAACCGACCACTGACGCAGCAGCAGGTCGTAGCAGACGCAGCAGTCCGACTCAGCTGTCGGGCAGCAGCTCCGCCGCAGCAGTCTGACTGCCCCCTAGATGATCTCGGTTTCATTATGTTAAAAGAAAAGCATATTTATAAGAAAATTTTATTATCTCAAAAGCATTATTCTGTGCAGATTTTATTTGTTGTCCATATCAAAACACGCACTAGTACTCTCTAACTTAAAGAAGATATACTGCTCGTGAAAAACAAGTTTGGTGTTCAAAGTTTGGCTATTTTTAATTACTCAATTCTTGCCTTTCACTGACTTTACATTATCTCGATTAAGAATCTTTTTCTTTTTTTATTGGACTAATGTACTTACTTAAGAAAATTTATATCTATAAGTTATGTCCAGTTTTGGTCTATTTGTTGCCTTGAATTATTCCATTTGCATATGATAATGTAACTTATTAGACATCATGACATTTTTAGGATTAAGTGGTTCACACATGCTTTAATATTAGTACTTACTGTTAACCTATGCATCACATATGTAGTATTTCGATTAATTGAACCCTTACCTAGAATCTTGATTAAGCAGACCTTAAAATAGAGTTAACTTTAGACAATCACTTCAGTTATCTAGGTTCCCTAATTCACCTTAGAAATAATTAGGTGGCGACTCTTTTAAATCAATTTAGGAATCTCCAATACGCTCTACTAAAATAAACAGGAAAATCGACCACAAAAAGCGACCACAAGTGGTCGATTTTCCTGTATTTGCGACCAAAAAACTGACCACATTGTGTGGTCGGTAAAATAGTGGTAGCTTTTCCAAAAGCGACCACATGTGGTCGCTTTTTTCAAAAAATATTTATTTATTTATAAATTGATATTAATTATATTTTAAATAATTTTTTTTATTAAAATTCTTTTTATATTAAAAAAAATTATTAAAATTTTTTCGACCACATGTGGTAGTTTTTTGTAAAAAAAAAAAAAAAAAAAAAAAAACTTTTTTAGAAAACCGACCACATGTGGTTGGTTTTTGTAAAAAAAAATTTAATAATTTTAGAAAACCGACCACATGTGGTCGGTTTTTGTAAAAAAAAAATTAATAATTGTAAAAAACCGACCACATGTAATCGGTTTTTGAAAAAAAAAATTAATTTTTTTTAGAAAACCGACCACATGTGGTCGGTTTTTCTGGAAATTTTTTTAAAAAAATTACAGCATATATGTTGCATTTCCACAGCCCACCAATTCAAAAACATTCAATCATCTCAATACAACCCACCAATTTAGAAACATTAAAACATCTTTTTAAACATTCAAATATCAAAATCAAAACATCTAAATATCAAAATCAAAACATCCAAATATCAAAATCAAAACATATAAACAACAAAGTTTACAAATCAAAAATAAACTAAAAGTCATCCTCCTCATCCTCACCTTCATCATCATCATCAAAATCATCATCCTCATCTGTACGCAAGCAATGACAATCTTAATTAAAGTTACTACACTAAACCATTTTCAAGTAACTAATACACATTTTCAAGTAACTAATTCAAATGACCAAGTCTCTACACTTAACCATTTTCAAGTAACTAATACACATTTTCAAGCCACTACCATTTTCAAGTAACTAATTCAAATGCCCAATACTCTACACTTAACCATTTTCAAATAACTAATTCACATTTTCAAGCCACTACCATTTTCAGGTAACTAATTCAAATGCCCAAGTCTCTACACTTAACCATTTTCAAGTAACAAATACACATTTTCAAGCCACTACACTTAATCATTTTTAATTAACTAAAACACATTTCAAGTCTATACACTTAACCATTTTCAAATAACTAATACACATTTTCAAGTCACGACCATTTTCAAGTAACTAATTCACATTTCAAGTCACTACTATTTTCAAGTAACTAATTCACATTTCAAGTCTCTACTATTTTCAAGTAACTAATTCACATTTCAAGTCTCTACACATAACCACTTTTAATTAACTAAAACACATTTCAAGTCACTACACTTAACCATTTTCAAGCAACAAATACACTTTTTCAAGTCACTACCATTTTCAATTATCTAATACACATTTCAAGTCACTACACCTAACCATTTTCAAGTAACAACTACACTTTTTCAAGTCACTACACTTAAGCATTTTCAAGTAACAAATACACTTTTTCAAGTCACTACCATTTTCAAGTGACTAATACACATTTTCAAGTCACTAAACTTAACCATTTTCAAGTAACTAATACACATTTCAAGTCACTACACTTAACCATTTTCAAGCAACAAATACACTTTTTCAAGTCACTACTATTTTCTAGTATCTAATACACATTTCAAGTCACTACACCTAACCATTTTCAAGTAACAACTACACTTTTTCAAGTCACTACACTTAGGCATTTTCAAGTAACAAATACACTTTTTCAAGTCACTACCATTTTCAAGTAACTAATACACATTTTCAAGTCACTAAACTTAACCATTTTCAAGTAACTAATACACATTTCAAGTCACTACACTTAACCATTTTCAAGCAACAAATACACTTTTTCAAGTCACTACCATTTTCAAGTAACTAATACACATTTCAAGTCACTACACCTAACCATTTTCAAGTAACAAATACACATTTTTCAAGTCACTACCATTTTCAAGTATCTAATACACATTTCAAGTAATTAATTCACATTTCAAGTCACTACACTTAACCATTTTCAAGTAACAAATACACATTTTCAAGTGAATACATTTAACCATTTTCAAATAACAAGTTCATATAGTCAAGTGGCTACACTTGACCATTTTCGAATCACAAGTTCACATTTTCAAGTGACAACACTTAACCATTTTCAAATCACAAGTTCACATTTTCAAGCGACTACACGTAACCATTTTTATGTCACTAGTACATATTTTCACTTCTAATATAAGTCAAACAATTCTACAAATTTAATAAAGCAAATAAGTAGAGGCGTCCCATGTCCCTCTCACACCATAAAATCATCACAAAACCTATGGCTTTCAAAGCCTTCTACAGAAAATAATCCCACCATAACACTACATTCGACTTCAATATAAGAAAATATAGAGAAATCAACTTACCTTTAAGTAAAGTAATGTTCCAAAATTGCTTTCACAAAAATTGATCCTTCCTTATGATATGCCTCTTTGCAAATATCTAATTCAAATCTGAAGAAAAAATATTATTTATCAAAAGAGAAATCACCGATTAAGAATTTTTTGACACTCAATAACATACTTGAGCAAAATCAGAATATGAGCTTAGAAATATATTAAGGGTCGGAGAGAGTAAAGCCAGAGAAAGTGTTTAAGAGTATGTAAGTGGGAGCCAATGTCTGTAAAAGTGTGTCCAAGCCTACCACAAATAGCTAAGTCAATCAATCAGATCAAACCTACCACAAATAGCTAAGTATTAGAGCTGTCCATATCCAATTATGAGAGAAATTCAAGAAAGGAAACAAATCAAAATTCTCAGAGAAGAATAGGTATTAGGAGTTGAAGCAAATCAAACTTATTGTAATTAGTCAAGTATCAAGGCTACTACAATGATTAGAGGGAGCATGAGAATATGAACCATAAAGATTTTCCCAACCAATCAAGCATGGAATCAGCCAAAAGCTTACCAAATAGGCAAGTTGGAGATTTTCTTAATTCAAATTTCAAGAGAGATCAAAGGAAATAAGTTGATCAAGTTTCCATACACTACCAAAAATAGACAAGTATTAGGAATTATATCATGAAGGATATACATGTTAATAAAAATCCCAAAGATGTTGCTATGATCAAACTTGAGCAAAAAATGATGGCAAACTTACCATATAAACATATACTATTAAGTTTATTTCACAATATTAAAATGAACATGGAGATTAAGATGACCATGCAAAAAAGAAATTTCAAACCAACGCATCACAATACAATTTTTGAATTATTTTCCTCGACCTTTTCAGAAACCTAGTGATTCAATCAGACCAATCAGGTTTCCATTAACTAGATTACGTATTAACAAGAATTCAACTAAAAAAAAAAAGAGAGATGGAGTCATGCTAAAATTAATGGGCACATATTCAAGTTTACCAAGATAACAAGTACCAAAACTGTCAACATGAACTATGCTAAACGAGATAAATAATAAAAAAAAAAAACTCAATGCAAAAATCGGTTCCTAACACAGACAGCTGTTGATTCAAAAGCTCATGAATTTGGGGCTTTTCTCATGCTAACACAAATGGGTAATCAAACAAGAATCCCAAGAAAAAATAGACAAAAATCTTGTTAATGGTTATGAATTTCAAATCCGCCTCAGGCATAAATCGGATAGCAATGATAATAAACAAGTGTGACAATGAAATAGGGACATACCGGGGACGGATTGTAAGAATTCGCTATTAAAACGATTTTCTGATGTACTGTGAGAGGCGGCTGACGGGGTTCGGTTCGTCGATAGTCGCGATGGTTATCGGTGGGAGGCGGTGCGGCGGCGATGGAGGCAACACTGTGGTGATTCTCACCAGCCATGGCTGATTCGCCGGCGCTGGAGGAGAGGAAAAAGAGGAGTGAGGTGCGGTGGCTAGTTGGAGTTGGTGGGAGTTCGTCGGTTGCAATCCACCGGTGACGGTGGTGCGGCGGCGGTGGTTGGAAGGAGATCGAGAGGGAGAGAGGACCTTGGGGGGTTGGCGGCTGTCTTGTGGGTTTCACAGGCGGTTTGCAAAGAGGAGAGAGGTGAGGCGGCGTGGATTTCGCCGGTGGTGGAGAGATCGAGAGAGGGCGATGGGAGAGAGAGAGAAATGGGAGGTGCGGCTGTGTATGGAGGAAAATGACTTAGGGTTTTTGTTTTGGGGGGTTAGTTTTGATTGAAAGGGAAGAAAAAGAAGGATTTAATCTCAGCTGTTGATCGTATGATCAATGGCTGAGATTTAAAATTGCAAGAATAGGTTAGAATTGGGTTAATTGGAATTGGATTAGAGATTTCAATTTGAGATCAATTTAGGCTAAAATTGATATCACATTAGGCACAAAGTGGCTAGATTTTAAATAAATTGGGAAAATTGAATTAGACTGCTATTTAATAAAATCAGTAAATATGCAATAAAATATTATCAAGTTGATCAATGTCATAAAATCATTATGAATAAATTACGTAAGCAAAAATTAAACATATAGAATAAATCGTATTATATTAGAAAAATATTAGAAAACCGACCACTTGTTAGGAAAAATTAAACATATAGAATAAATCGTATTATATTTATAATAAATACAAAAAAAATTAATACGATGTATATAAATCGAATAATTAGTTAATTCATCGTCACACACAAGTAGTATATTTCCTCAATTGTATAAATAAATTGGGGAATTGATTTGAATTAGACTGTTATTTAATATACTCTGATGAATTATCGATTAATTAGCTTACATTATTATAACTTCAACAGTATATGATCTTACATCGATCGTATGATATCAACGTGTTATTCAAAATACTTGAATAGATTCAGTTAGGTTGCTCTTGACTGCTACGTACATCACTACACGAGATATACGTATATACACACACACACACACTCTATTGACTATCAGTTTCTAAATATGTACTATATGCATCACATACACGAGTATATTACCCCGTAATACAACATATTTCAAATATACTCTGATGAATTATCGATTAATTAGCTTACATTATTATAACTTCAACAGTATATGATCTTACGTCGATCGTATGATATCAACGTGTTATTCAAAATACTTGAATAGATTCAGTTAGGTTGCTCTTGACTGCTACATACATCACTACATGAGATATATATATATATATACACATCACATGCACGAGTATATTACCTCATAATACAGCGTATTCCTTATACTCTAATTAATTATCGATTATTTACCTTACATTATTATAACTCCAACAGTATATTATTACCTCGATCGTATAATATCAACGTATTCAATATACTTGTATACATTCAATTAACTTTTGACTATTACATAAATAACTACACGAGATATACACGTATAAAAATATATACTCGATGGACAATATATTTATTTTATTGAAACGTAGGTAAAAAAATAACGATTATGTTTCATGTTATTTATTTATTTATTTTATATTTCTTAATTTATTTTAAATATTTTTTTACGAAAAACCAACCACAAGTGGTTGGTTTTTTAGTATTTCTTAATTTATTTTTAATATTTTTTTAAAAAACCTGACCAACCACAAGTGGTCGGATTTTTAATATTTCTTAATTTATTTTTAATATTTTTAACAAAAACCGACCACAAGTGGTCGGTTTTTAATATTAAATATTTTATTTTTATTAAATAAAAGTAGACCACAAGTGGTCGGTATAATTTAAAAAAAATATATTCACTTTTAAATTTTTATTTATATTAATTTTTTGGGAAATATCGGTTTTTTATTATTTTATTTTAAAAAAAAAATACCGAGCACTTGTGTTCGATTTTTTAAAATTAATTGATTTTTATTTTCTTTAAAAGAACCGACCACTTATTAATTGATTTTTATTTTCTTGAAAAAACCGACCACAAGTGGTCTGTTTTTTAAAATTAATTAATTTTTATTTTCTTTAAAAACACCGACCACAAGTGGTCGGTTTTTTAAAATTAATTAATTTTTATTTATATTAAAAAAAAACCGACCACTTGTGGTCGGTTTTTGAAAACAAATTTAATATATTTGATATAAAAAATTAAAAAAAAAATTTAAATAATTATTTTATTTATTTTTAATCAAAAACCGACCACATGTGGTCGGTTTTAAGGAATTTTATTTTTGCTAGTTAATTTAATTAATTTTTGGCAATTTTAAAATAGAAAAACCGACCACTTGTGGTCGGTTTTTGATTAAAAAAAATGATGTTTTTTTTTTACGAAAAACCGACCACTTGTGGTCGGTTTTTTGTGGTCGCTTTTCCTGTTTTTTTTAGTAGTGACGTCGTACACTATTTTGACCTGGGTTAAAATGGGGTATGACAAGAGGAACATGCGACGCCTCTACTTATTTGCTTTATTAAATTTGTAGAACTGTTTGACTTATATTAGAAGTGAAAATATGTACTAGTGACATAAAAATGGTTAAGTGTAGTCGCTTGAAAATGTGAACTTGTGATTTGAAAATGGTTAAGTGTAGTCACTTGAAAATGTGAACTTGTAATTTGAAAATGGTAGTGACTTGAAAATGTGAATTAGTTACTTAAAAATGATTAAGTGTATTGACTTGAAATGTGAATTAGTTACTTGAAAATGGTAGTGACTTGAAAATGTGTATTTGTTACTTGAAAATGGTAGTGACTTGAAAATGTGTATTTGTTATGAAAATGGTTAAGTGTATTAACTTAAAAAGTTAACTAGTTACTTGAAAATGTGTTTTTGTTACTTGAAAATGGTTAAGTGTAGTGACTTGAAATGTGAACTAGTTACTTGAAAATGGTAGTGACTTGAAAATGTGTATTTGTAACTTGAAAATGGTTAAGTGTAGTGACTTGAAATGTGAACTAGTTACTTGAAAATGGTAGTGACTTGAAAATGTGTATTTATTACTTGAAAATGGTTAAGTGTAGTGACTTGAAATGTGAACTAGTTACTTGAAAATGGTAGTGACTTGAAAATATGTTTTTGTTACTTGAAAATGGTTAAATGTAGTGACTTGAAATGTGAACTAGTTACTTGAAAATAGTAGTGACTTGAAAATGTGAACTAGTTACTTGAAAATGGTAGTGACTTGAAAATGTGAATTAGTTACTTGAAAATGGTTAAGTGTAGTGACTTGAAATGTGAACTAGTTACTTGAAAATGGTTAAGTGACTTGAAAATGTGTATTTGTTACTTGAAAATGGTAGTGACTTGAAATGTGTATTAGATACTTGAAATGTGTATTAGTTACTTGAAATGTGAACTAGTTACTTGAAAATGGTTAAGTGTAGTGACTTGAAAATGGTAGTGATCTGAAATATGTATTAGTTATTTGAAAATGTGTATTTGTTACTTGAAAATGGTTAAGTGTAGTAACTTGAAATGTGAACTTGTTACTTGAAAATGGTAGTGACTTGAAAATATGAATCAGTTACTTGAAAATGGTTAAGTGTAGTGACTTGAAAATGGTAGTAACTTGAAAATGTGTATTTGTTACTTGAAAATGGTAGTGACTTGAAAATGTGTATTTGTTATGAAAATGGTTAAGTGTAGTAACTTAAAATGTGAACTAGTTAATTGAAAATGGTAGTGACTTGAAAATGTGTTTTTGCTACTTGAAAATGGTTAAGTGTAGTGACTTGAAATGTGAATTAGTTACTTGAAAATGGTTAAGTGTAGTGACTTGAAATGTGAACTAGTTACTTGAAAATGGTAGTGACTTGAAAATGTGTTTTTGTTACTTGAAAATGGTTAAGTGTAGTGACTTGAAATGTGAATTAGTTACATGAAAATGTGTATTTGTTACTTTAAAATGGTTAAGTGTAGTGACTTGAAATGTGAATTAGTTACTTGAAAATGGTAGTGACTTGAAAATGTGTATTGGTTACTTGAAAATGGTAGTGACTTGAAAATGTGCATTTGTAACTTGAAAATGGTTAAGTGTAGTGACTTGAAATGTGTATTAGTTACTTGAAAATGTGTATTTGTTACTTGAAAATGGTTAAGTGTAGTAACTTGAAATGTATACTAGTTACTTGAAAATGGTAGTGACTTGAAAATGTGTATTTGTAACTTGAAAATGGTTAAGTGTAGTGACTTGAAATGTGAACTAGTTACTTGAAAATGGTAGTGACTTGAAAATGTGTATTTATTACTTGAAAATGGTTAAGTGTAGTGACTTGAAATGTGAACTAGTTACTTGAAAATGGTAGTGACTTGAAAATATGTTTTTGTTACTTGAAAATGGTTAAATGTAGTGACTTGAAATGTGAACTAGTTACTTGAAAATAGTAGTGACTTGAAAATGTGAACTAGTTACTTGAAAATGATAGTGACTTGAAAATGTGAATTAGTTACTTGAAAATGGTTAAGTGTAGTGACTTGAAATGTGTATTAGTTATTTGAAATGTGAACTAGTTACTTGAAAATGGTTAAGTGTAGTGACTTGAAATGTGAACTACTTACTTGAAAATGGTAGTGACTTCAAAATGTGAATTAGTTACTTGAAAATGGTTAAGTGCAGTGACTTGAAATGTGAACTAGTTACTTGAAAATGGTAGTAATTTGAAATGTGACCTAGTTATTTGAAAATGGTAGTGACTTGAAATGTGAACTAGTTATTTGAAAATGGTAGTGACTTGAAATGTGAATTAGTTACTTGAAAATGGTTAAGTGTAGTGACTTGAAAATGATGAAGGTGAGGATGAGGATGATGGGGATGAGGATGACTTTTAGTTTATGTTTGATTTG
This sequence comes from Capsicum rhomboideum, assembly GCA_031232105.1. Classification (NCBI taxonomy): domain Eukaryota; kingdom Viridiplantae; phylum Streptophyta; class Magnoliopsida; order Solanales; family Solanaceae; genus Capsicum; species Capsicum rhomboideum. The sequence continues at coordinate 41,057,654 of CP124712.1, read as the reverse complement.
TAAACTTTGATATTTATATGTTTTGATTTTGATAGTTGGATGTTTTTGATTTTGATATTTGAATATTTGAGGAGATGTTTTAATGTTTCTAAATTGGTGGTTTGTATTGAGATAATTGAATGTTTTTGAATTGGTGGGCTATTTTGTATTAGCAGGGTTTATATTGGAAATGCAGCATATATGATGTAATTTTTTTTATAAAATTTCCAAAAAAACCGACCACTTGTGTTCGGTTTTTCTTTAAAAAATCATATTTATTTAAACAGTTTTTTCTATTAAAAAAAACATTTTTTAAAAAACCGACCACTTGTGGTCGGTTTTCTAAAAAAAATATTAAATTTTTTACAAAAACTGACCACATGTGGTCGGTTTTTCTGAAAATTTTGAAAAAAGTGGTCGGTTTTTCTTTAAAAAATAATATTTATTTAAATGGTTTTTTTCTATTAAAAAAAGACATTTTTAAAAAAACCGACCTCTTGTGGTCGGTTTTCTAAAAAAAAATTTTTTTTTTTTTTACAAAAACCGACTACTTGTGGTTGGAAATTTTTAATAAATAGAATTTTAATAAAAAAAATTATTTATAATTTATATCGATTTATAAATAAATAAATATTTTTGACAAAACCGACCACATGTGGTCGGTTTTGGAAAGCTTCCACTATTTTTCCGACCACACCTTGTGGTCGATTTTTTGGTCAAAAAAACAGGAAAACCGACCACTTGTGGTCGCTTTTTGTGGTCGATTTTCCTGTTTATTTTAGTAGTGACATTCTTTATCCACCACCATTAATACCGTTACCTGTTGCTGGTGGGGGGTGGCAGGTATCCCGTGAAATTAGTCGAGGTACACGGAAGCTGGCCCGGGCACCACGGTTATCATAAAAATAAGTGATTTTTTTACTTATTTTCTTATGTTCGGTACGCAAGAAAAAATTATTATCCTGAAACATTTGTAATAATCTGGAAAATACTATGAGAGATGAGTAGAGAGTAGGGGTGTGGGGTGGAGGAGGTGGGGGGCTACATGGGTGGGGTTAAGATAATGTATTGGAGGCTGGGGAGAAATCAATCAATATTGAATGTCATGTTTTCTACTTTCGCTAGGCAACTCATTTTTCTTAGTTTTAAAGAACTTATATGTCACGCCTCGAATTCCAACGGGGCAGACTGGCACGCGAAGCCGACAAGGCCTAAGAGAACCAATCTTCATCCATGTCCATTCATATGCATGTCATTCAAGAAACATCACCATCACGTATAGATACAAGATGCTAATAGCGGAAGTCATGGAAACATATGATATATACATATATGAAACTTGGCCGTTAGGGCCACCAAGTCAAAATGGACATACATTCTTTCCTTCATCTCACCACATGCGTCTACAAAGCCTCTAACAGATGCATATACATAACCAACCTAAAGTCGGGACAAGTCACCGCTTTATACGATATTTATAATACCAAAACAAATGTACACATATGACTCGGAAAGCCCCGAACCAACTGGAGCTCACCAAAGATCTGTAAATGACCCGCAACCTACTGTGGAGGTCTACTAGCACCTGTTCCTGCAGCAAGTAAGGTAAGTCCCCCAAGGGACGTCAGTACGAAGAATGTACTGAGTATGTAAGGCTATATGAAACTGCATGTTATATATGTACTTCCATGGAATCAAATATAAGAGAATAGTCAGTACAGATAAACCACCGGTCTGCATATGTGGAACCATGTACATTACATTCTTTACTTCTTTTGCCTTTACATTTATTCATCTTTATCGTTTTACCCATGCTAGGCTTTTCTGTCTCCCCTGGGATGAGATTAACCCATGCTAGGTATTTTAACCCCTGGGATGTGATTAACCCATGCTAGGCTTTTCTGTCGCCTATGGGATGTTAGATTAATCCATACTAGGCTTTTATGTCGCCCTTCCCATGCTAGGCTTTTATATCGCCCCTGGGATGTTACTGTGATACCCATGCTAGGCTTTTATATCGCCCCTGGGATGTTACTCAGGAATATACAAACAATTATCCATTACTTCATTTCTTTACTTCTATGAGATTGATATATTGGTGATTGTACATTATTGGAACTTTGGAATATTAGTCAAAGAACATGAGACATGTGAATCACAATTGATCAATGAATAAGGAACATGTGATTAACAATAATTGATAACCGAAAATGGGATACCTTAGAACATTTCGTAATGGAACAAGTACAATGTCAATGTGAACACTATGTGCTACAGAAGGATACGGAAAGAGTAACCTTACATACTTTATCTTCCCAATATGAATACACATTCCTATATGTGAATACAATAATCCAGCTCCTTCCTTACGTTTTACTCTACAACACAAGTACATAACGGAGCTCATGTTAATAACTAACTACCTTACAAGTGCATAAGACGACAATGAGTTTACATGATTGCCCTATAATGTCATTTCACCCTTTACAATACCATTCACGGCATTGTCATACCAACAATACCACAACACTCCACACATTGACCAAGACATCATAAACCAATAGTATTTCACACTAAGTTTATACTTTACACTTCCCCTTCAACACAACATCACAATTACTCCATCAAGTCACCTCAATATGTTGCATCACAACAGTCTCCCAAATTATACACATATATAGAAAAAGCAAGGTAAGTACATAACTACACCATACATGTTGATATTTCATCCACACCATTCACTTCCATCAAAACCTCAAGTCTCCTTTCAAGTTCAAATCACAAAGATGACACATCTTTTAGCAAAAAGGCAAAAGTGCACCACTCAACACTTTTAGACACCACCATCATGATCTACACAATTTCTCATGTATATAATATATTAAATCACAAGAATAAACACTTACCCAAGCTTGAAAAATGATGATCTTGTCCAAAGGAAATGGTTGCCTTAGGGTTTGTGAGATGAAAAATGTGTTTAGAAATATCTAAAAAGGCATGAGAGTTATATTGAATAAAAATCAGCTTTTGTGACTTTATATAATCTCTCAAGCCATCCTTAGCCAATTCTTGGCATAAATGCCATGTTTACTTGGTCAACATGGAAGAATGGGTCATTTGCCCTTTTGGGCCATGTCTTTTACTCCATTTTGGGCCTTAAATTGAGCCCATTAACGCATGTTAACTTAGCCCACCAAATTCAATGTATTATCCACCTACTATCTCATGTTTAAATAATTTCATAAATGTTACGACAATATTCAACTCACGAGATTCATGTTCGTAGCCTCAATCTCAAGAATAAGCAATTTTAGCCACTCATGGCTTAATTTAACATAATTTGATAAAATAATTGTGACGACGAATTAACCCCAACTTGGATGCCAAACTCGCTCAAGAGTAGTCCTACTACGATGGAATAATGATACCATAACCCAAGAGTCCTCTTTGTAGACTAATAATCGAAGAAGAAATTTGGCAAAAAGCACCCCGGCACGCCCTTGGGCGCGCCTGGGACTTAGCTGAATTTCAGCTCCTGAAAAGGGGAGCCTGAGTGGCCTGGCACGCCGCCTGGCGCGCCCCTTTGCTGCCTGTGCCATAAAAGTTTTGGCAGAAAGCGGCTAGCACGCCCCTGGGCGCGCCTGACCTTAAAAATTTAATTTTTTTCCTTTCTTCGACTTTTCTTTGCGGACATTAGCACAATATCAATAGTCCATCAAAACCAATACAAAATACACACTTATTGCTCTCAAAACTAAGGCAAACATGGTTCAAATAAGGCATATAAATACGCCCTAGATCACCAAGCAAGTAGGGTCGAAAAGGTACGAGGTGTTACATTATATTCCAAGAGAAAATATTTTACAATTTTTTTGACCAATTAAACATGAAAAAATTAAAAAATATTTTCCTCCATACTAAGCACCCCCTAAGTTGAAAATATTGGATCAAAATTTCCGACTACATATAGCAGGACGACTTTTAATATATATCATGTTAGGATCAAAATAACCAAGTATCATTTGGAGGCTAACAATAAACTTTGAACGTGACACATTAGAAAAAAAAAAGAAAAAAATATTATAATGTGATTTATTCAATATAATTAGCCTACATTCATATGAGAAGAGATGGAAATATTAATATAAAAGAAAATATAATTATCAAGACAATAAATTCTTCCCCTAAACAAAATTTTCTAAGCCTAAAGGATTACATTGTGAATGTTATTATAAAGTGGGAAAAAAAAATTCTCATTCTATAGAAGTTCAAAGCATTTTCTTCCAATTAAAGAATTAGTTTTCCTTTTCAAAAAATAAAAACTAAATATGATATATATTTTGGCCTTTCTATAAAAGAAGGAAAATCTAATAAAGTAAAAAAAAAAATCACGGCAAATTCTAATACATCGGACAAGTAAATATGTAATATGTGTATGTTAGATTTGATGTTGTCTTACATTAGAACTAGCAACAGTGTTTTACATGTAATAGGTTACTTGCAATATTATGAAATTTTAACACGATATGTCAGCTTTAAAGATTCATCATATTAATAAAATAATATTTGATTTTTTCCTTCAAGGATAGCTATTTAATAATTATAGCACATGATCGGGTCTCTTCTTAAATCTTATAAAAACATGTAAAAGCATAGTCTAATTACCGCTTAAGTGCATTATGAGATGTAGCAACCTATATAGTGCCAATAATAGGAAGTGTTAACAATAGCTATAGCAAGTCCAAATTGTAAAACTTATTAGTTTTGTAATGTAAGTTAGGGACAGAGTTATTCACTTTGTTATATAAAAATGAAGCAAAATGATTGGAATAATTTACACAACTATGACTTAAATCACTACTTTTGTCTCATAAACAATGGAAACAGTTTATAGCAGGGAGCTTTCTTAATATAATATAATTAATCATGATACATTGGTGGTGCACTTGTCTAGAGAATCCAAAGCATATAATATCATTGTACCTCCATTGGACCTCTAACTTACGATAATATCATTGGCATTACTTCAACTCAAATGTTTTCTGGTTTTTATTATTCTTATGTTTTATTGTTCTTTTAAAAAATATATAATTAGGACCTCAAAACCTATTCTTTCATTTCCCCCAAAAAATTACCTCTACATAAGTTGCTTTGGTGATTTCTGCTCGTACGAACTGAAGGGTAATATATATTTCGAGCACTATAGTAAAATTTTGAAGTTTTTCCTAACATTTTATAGATTTTACATGACATCGAAAGAAGATGTTATCAAGAATATGTTGCATAGAAAGTTCAAGACTGTAAAATTTCAGATTCTTCTTTTTACAAGCTTGTCTTTGGTTTTGTCAAGAAGATCTTGACTATATCATCAACAAAGTGTATTGAGATTATTAAGATCCCTCCATTCTTAAGTAAAGGTGTTCAAAAAGTTGTGAACATGTATAACACTTAAATTTTATGTTTGGAAGGTTGTGTGGACTTTTACCAGACGGGAGAGATAGTTGGGAACAAGTTGAAAATATTTGAAGGGAAAGGACAACTATAATCACACATGTCCTAGCTTCATACAATCATATCTGTAATGAATTTAGCTATGAACTAACGTCAAATTAAATCTTCTGAAGTTCAGTTTTTGAAATTTAAAATCATTTGTTATTTGGACATTCCTACAAAACGTTATGAGCATTTTACCGAAGACTGTCCTATTAGAGAATTTGTGCCTGACGCACAAGCAAGGCACAAGGGCCTACCGGTAGGATGTTACAATCCAAAATTCGGGACTATGATGATACCTATCCCAATCACACCTATAGATAAGCCAACCCTTAAACGCCGAGTAATTTGATAGAAAAACACGAAATTTGAATACTCAAAAGCGGAAAAATCTTAGATAGATTCTTTCATAAAACCATTACAGAAATGTAAAAAAAGAAAATATTAATATCCCAAAAATCTAGTGACATAACTATAAGCCTCTAAGAATCTCAAAGTACGACAACAAGTACTACAATGACTGAGAATGAGAAAGACAGGGCCAAAAAAAAAAGATAGAAGAAATTCAGAAAGCTATAGAAAAGCCAAGTAGCTGCCTCCGAATCTCGAATACTCCGCTAGCGATGAGGATCACCTACTACTGTGCCTGGCTCAACACCTACATAATAAAGGTGCAGAAAAGACAAGGGTGAGTATGAAAATACGTGTACTTAACAGCATAATCGACTGACCCTAACATGAAATGATCGCGAAAGTCAACCTTATATATAGTACTGCTATGATTAATACTCAATTACAGATACTATCCCATTTCTGTAAAAATTTGGACTAGCAGCTAAAGTCAACAACAATATATTCAACACACTAACAGGCTCTTAGTCAATATCAGGTAAGCTCTAAGTCGATCTCTCAACACTTAGCCATATAACTTCATGGAATTCCAATAATAACAAAATAGATGGTAATGCATGCAATGCTTTGCTGTGTATACATTCACTTCCTTTGTCGGATAGTCGGAATCCATAGAGGTCATGAAGTCCATATACCTGGTAGGTGTGCCTATCAGATCCCTATATTTATATTATGCAGGCATGTACTCCGATCCCAATAATATAACTCCGCAGACGAGCGGATTAATTCTAATAACATAACTTGTGCGGATGTGCACATCGATCCCAATTAAATGAAATACATGCGGGCAATACCGATTCTAGAATAACAAATTCGTATTTCATGACAATACAACACATAGAAGTAAATCAATTCTGTAATTACTTTAAACTCACTTTTCACTCTTCAAGTTCATATAGAAACCTCATATCAATGTAATGTACAACTGGAAATACAATTATCACATATTGATATTATCATAATCCGACTCCAAAACTATAAAGGAGAGAAAACCCCATAAAATAGCATGTCTATGCATTAAAGTAAGTCACAAGTTATAGAAATCATGCTCATAAAGCAATAAATCATCTCAAACAAGTAAAATGATCACATAAACACATTACATGATATCAGTACCCGTATAAATGCTCGTCATCTCATTTATACAGGATCCCCATCATCTATTACTCCTTTATTTAGTCAAACGATACACTAACACTTCATACAGAGTCAAAAAACATCTCATACATCTTGTCTTAATTAAAGCTCAAAAGTCAAATTATGGGTTTGCTTTCTTCAACCCTCAAAATGATTTCAATCTGGTCAAATATATAATTTAGGCGAGTAAACAAGTTCGAGAACACCCATATTTTCATTAAAAAATATTGGCTCAAAAATTTGGGTCAAAAAGGTCAATCCAAGCCCCGATGTCGAATATGAAATTTCTTTCAAATATGGTTTATCCACAATTTGGGAAACACACATATCAAAAATCAGCTAAATTGGGCCACTGATTGGTCCCCAAATAAAATAATTTTATAAATCTCACTTTGGAAAAAAAATCTGCTATTTCAAACACTAACTTAATCACTAGATTGATGATAAATTAACGGGAAATGTGTAATTTATGGATTAGAATCATACCTTATGGAGAAATCTAAAAAATACGTTTAGAGTCATTCTAAACTGAGGTCTTTAAATATTGAGTTATGAAGTATAAATTTGGAAATGGAGTTCTAAATTTTGTCTAGATAATTTGTTCTTTGTGGACGCAATACCTCAATTGTGAATGCAATCAAAGCCTAAAAAATGCGATCTAATTGTGCCTGACCCATAACTCAGTTCCCCTTCACGATCGCGACCCACACCTCACAAACGCGAAAGACAAGCATCCCTCCATTCTTCATGAACGCGGTCAAGCTTCACGAATCCAAAGAAGTAAATATCAATGCACCAGAAAACAACAAACCAACAATCAGTCCAAAAACAAACTCTTCTGAATGGACCTTCAGGATTCATTCGAAATATCGTGAAAATAAATCAAATATGCAACTTTAGTAAAAATCATATGTCGGACCTATTGAAATCATCAAATCACCAATTCAGGATCGCCTTGACTGAATCTTGATCAAAGTCAACTCTAAGTTTCTTAAACTTTAAAATTCCAACTAATGACCTAAACCACTCCTGAATGTCTTGGGATCCGAACCAACCAACTCAAAAATCACCTTTCAGATCTAGTTGAACTGTCGAAATTCTATTTTGAGTTCGTTTACCATGAATTTTTACTTTTGTTAAACTTTCCAACTTGCAAAACTTTCAAAAGTGAAAAACTCACCCAATACCCATCCGGTCACCTCAAAAATTATGTCACCCATCTTCGTATATCACATTTACTATATAGAAGCTACGATAAAGGGGAAAATGGGGAAATATGCAAAAAATATAAAATGATCATGAGGATCGTTACATCATCAATAACTAAAATATCCGTCTGTCCTATAAAGCAAAAAGAAAGAAAGTACCTGAATTGTCAAAAACTTGGGGATATATGCTTTACATGCCTAGTTGTGGCTTCATCTATCGATCGATGTCTCTACTTTACTTTCACCAAAGCTATCTCTGATCTCATGTTCCAAATTTGCTTGTCCAAAATAGTTATAGGCTCCTCCTCAAAAGCTAGATTCTAATCTAATTATACCACGTTCCATTGAATCATATGGGAACCATCAAAATAATACTTCTTCAATATAGACATTCGAAATACTGAATGTGCAATTAAAAGACTTAGAGGTAAGGCTAACTCATAAGCCACCTCCCCAATATACTGAAGAATCTCAAAGGGATAAATAAATCTTGGACAAAGGTTTTTGTTCTTTCCTAACCTCATGACTCTCTTTATGGTTGACACCTTTAGCAGTACCTTCTCTCCACCTATGAACTCCACATCACGGATCTTTAGATCCACGTATATCTTTTGTCTTCTCTGAGTTAGAAGAAGTTTATCTTGAATCATCTTTTCTTGTCCAAGAATTCTCTAAATAAATCAGTATTCCACGGTCAAACCTCAAAAGCATCAAACCACTCAATAGAAGATCTATACCTCCTATAATACAAAGTCTCGAACGAAGCCATCTGAATGCTGAAACAATAACTGTTGTGGTAAAAGAATTCTGTTGAGGGCAAGAACTAATTCCAATAATATCAAAATTTAGTGACAAATGATTGGAGCATGTTCTCCAATATATGAATAGTTCGCTCAGACTAGCCATTTGTCTAAGGGTGAAAGGTTGTCCTAAGCTCCACTCGAGTACCCAACTCCTGCTGTATGGACCTCCAAGAGTGCGATGTAAACTAGGTATATCAGTTTGAAATAATAGAAAAGGCACGTCATGCAAATGAACAATCTCATAGATGTAAATCTTAGTTAACCTCTGTGAATGGTATGTAATCTGAACCAACACAAACTAAGCGGACTTGGTCAACTTTTCCATATGACCTAAATAGTATCAAACTTCCTCAAAGCCTGAGACAAACTAACCACAAAATCCATGAAAATGTTCTCCCATTTCCACTCAGCTATATGCATATTCTGAGTCATACTACCCGGTCTCTAGTGATCATACCTCACCTGTTGACAATTCAAATACTTGGAAATATATTCCATGATGTTCCTCTTCATTCTATATGATCAATAATATTGTTTCAAGTCAATATATCTTTGTCGCTCCTGAATGAATAGAATACCTCAAACTGTGGGCTTCCTCCTTGATTACTCAAGTCAAATCATCAATTCTAGGAATATAAATTTAACCATTGATCCTCAAAATACCTTCCTAACCTAGAATTACTTTAGTAGCTTCATCACTCAATACCTTATCCCTAATCAAACATTTTCCATCCTCAAACTGTCTAGCCTTAATTTGCTCCACTAAAAGTGATTGTACCTTAATGTATACAAGAATTCTACTAGGTTCAAAAATATTAAGTCTCATGAAGCTATTAGCCAAGGCCTGAGCATACATAGTCAAAGGACACTCCTCTACTAGTACTAAATTAGGGCTACCCAACTTACTATTTTTTCGCTCAAGGCATCTGCCACTGCATTGATCTTGCCCGGGTGATAAAGAATAGTCATGTCATAATCCTTAAGCATTTCCAACCACCTTTGTTGTCTCAAATTTAGATCCTTCAAGTTGAATATGTGTCATTGGTTGCGATGATTAGTGAAAATCTCACAATGAACCCCATACAAATAATTCCTTGAAATCTTCTAAGCAAATACTATCGTTGTCAACTCTAAGTCATGAGTGAGGTAGTTCTTTGCTTGGACCTTCAGTTGTCTCAAAGCATGAGCAATAACCTTACCCTTCTATATTAGAACACATCTAAGGCCAATCTGTAAAGCATCACATTCAACCATGAAGTGTCACAACCCAACCCGTTATGAGTGGAACCCATACTAACCCTCTGATGGGAGAACCATCTAACCTGAATTTGAAATTATTCACTTATTCAATTTTAAAATCAAACCACAATTTATTAATAAAATTTAATACTTTAACATTCAATACTAGTGTGGAAATAACATCATCTAAACCTTCCCCAAAAACTGAAAGTCATCATACATGAATTCTAATTAAACAAGTCTATGAGTACAACCCAGAAAACCAACAATAAATAAATAAAAGAGTCAATATCCAAAAATAGGGACAAGACCAAATCAGAATGATCCATAGCCGCTCGGAGAATAAATGCTCACCCTTGGATCAGGAACGTTATGTCACCTCTAAATGAAATAAATAAAAAGCGAATGTCCAAAAATAGGGACAAGACCAAGTCTGAATGATCCATGGCATCCCACAGAATGAATGCTCACACTCTTAGATAAGGAACGTGCTGTCACATATAAAGGATATCTCGCAAAATCCTTTGGAATATTCTCTGCACTCAACAAAAGAAGAGCACAATATAGTATCAGTACAAAATCACTATGTACTGGTAGGTATCATAGGCAGACTCAACTTAATAGATATGAACACTTAACCAAATATTTGTAAACAAGTAGCAAGCATGTAATTAAATCTTGTATTCAAACCAGCTTACAACAACAAGTCTTTTAATATCAACCGAACCAATTAAGTAACAAAGATCCCAGTTATGCATATTAATGCTCAATTCAGTTCCAACGAACAAGAATAACTTACAAGTAAATCAGTTTGCCATTTATTTCATGAAAATCTCATTGCTCTATCAAACCTTAGGAAATAGTTCACACTAAGTATTAATAAATGATATTAAGTCAATGAATCGATCCACACAAAAAACCCAAGGTAATGTCAACCCAAATATGGTTAACTCAAGGAACCCAAAATAAAGTATAATAAATAAACCGGTACACTCAAAGAACCGTCAAACTCTCCAAATTACAGTGTACACATATGCTATAGGGCCTATAGTTGTCCACTAGCCATGACCTGCAGGGGAACGAGCTCAGTCCATGTACTAGTCATACCAAAAACTAGGTGTCTTGCCACCCTTATCCCCAAAAAGGGTTAAGCCACCCTTATTCCTACATCCCCACCCTTATACCACCTTAATCCACCAATTCAATCATATGCCATACATTTAGAATCAATTAATTCAGAATAATAAACAGGTACTAATCACAAGTACAAATTCTATAGCAAATTCATTATTAACCAGCACTTGCATTTTATAATCAATAATTTAGCATCATTTACAAGGATGACTTGAAACCAAGTAAATAAACATTCAATTAATGAGCATATGCGCAATCAAACTAAGTCTAAACTCCAATTCAACCATAACCTATCTTGAATCATGCCACACAATGCCCTAGTTCACTTGAGCTTTGCCCTTTCTTGCAGCCTCAACTTGATCTCGATCTAAGAATAAAAAATAAAGAACAATTCAACAAATTATTCATCAATTCTAGGCATTAAAACCCAAATTCAATGTCCTATCCCATGATCATAGCCTTCTAGGGCTTTCTACCCTTTCATACCATTCAAATCCATCATAATTTGGAATTAATGAAACAAATTCTACTCTAGGGAGTATAATCTAACAACCTACAACCATTAACAAGTAATTCTAAACCAACCATAGTCAATTCACACTAGATTATACAACTTTGGGTTAACCCAAAAATTCCCACCATAAATTATCTTAACTTGATGGTAGAAAATAGCCAAGAACTCAAAAAATTGCTTTTCACTTGCCATAAGTCGACCCTTGAGAGATTTTGATGAAATAATGTCCAAAATTGAAGAAAGATTATATTTACTATGTCAATCTTGTCATAGCATCCCACTTCCTACTGTAGTGGAAATCGCCTGCTGTAGCGACCTGACTGACATTATACTTCCGCTGCAGTGGTCCATATTCAGTCGTAGAGGGATCACTACAGTGACCCTCATTCCCGTTGTAGCTGCACTGAGGTAGTAACTGGGACTAATTCCCAGGTCTGGTCCATTTCACAATACACTCCCCAGAATTTTACATTACGAATAAACTCCTTTACATCAAACGCTATAACCAAACATCTACTAACCCGATTGCTGTTCCAAAAGTTTCTATGGATTACTAAACCTCTTGGATAAGTAATGTCATCTTAAATCCATTAAATTCTACACTACCAATCACAAAAATTATCTAGACCACATAACACTCGAAATTTGTTCGAATCTAACCTAGCCTGAAATTTTAAAATTTTCATCCGGGCAAAAATTAACCCAAATATTTGCATGCTAATCAACACCGTAACAATGGAAAGGATTGTTACATTAGATATTAATTTACCCACCGTTCATCCACGAAAGGAAATATTAAGGAAAAAGAGAAATCTAGCAAGAAAAATACCTAAATCATCAATTAAGTGTGGGTAGTTGCTATGCATATCTGCTTCAGTCTCTCAAGTGGCCACCTCAATAGGACAGTTCTTCCACTAGACTTGCACAAATTTTATCTCTTTTCTTCTCAACTTCCGAACGTCCCTATCAAGTATAGCAATTGGTTCTTCCTAGTAGGAGAGATTCTTATCTATTAACACTGAGTCCTACTAAATAATATAATTACCATACCCAATGTATTTCTTGAGCATAGAAACAAGCCTATAAGCTATTGGACCCATCTCCTTAAGAACCTCAAACAGACTAATGTACTTGGGGCTAAGCTTGACCCACTTTCCAAACCGCACTACTCCCTTCATAGTTGAAACCTTCAGTAATACATGTTTACCTTTTTTGAAAAATATATCCCTCACCTTCCGATCTGCATACTCTTTTTATAGACTTTGAGCTACTAATAACTTCCCCTGGCTGAACCTCACCTTCTCTTGTTACTCCCTTAACAAATCAGTGCCTAAAGGCTTCACATTACTGACCTCAAACCAACATATGAGAGATCTACATCTCCTCTAATATAGAGAGCCTCAAATGGAACCATTTTGATACTGAAGTGATAACTATTGTGGTATGAAAATTCGTCCAAGGGGAGAAACTGATCTCAATGACCCCTAAAGTCAGCCACACATGCTTGAAGTATGTCTTCCAAAACCTGAATCATCCTATTAGACTACCCATCAGTCTTAGGATGGAAGGAAGTACTAAGATATAACTTAGTGCCCAACTTCTCATGCAACTTGTGCCAAAATTTTAAGGTAAACTGTGTACCTCTATCAGAAATGATGGAGACTGGAACTCCATACAATCGCAAGATATCCTTAATGCAGATTTTTTCTAACTTCTCTGCATTATACACTGTCTTGAATGGAATGAAATGTTCGGATTTGGTTAGCCTATCAACAATAACCTAAATGGAGTCATACTACCCCAAGGTCTTAGAAAGACTTACCACAAAGTCTATGGCTATCCTCCCCCATTTCCACTCAGGAATAGGCATTCTCTGAAGTAGACCTGCATGCTTCTGATGTTCATACTTTACCTGCTAACAATTCTAACACTTCACAACATAATCCACTATGTCTTTCTTCATTCAGGGCCACCAATAAAGCTTCCTCAAGTCACGATACATCTTGGTTACACCAGGATGTATAGAATACCTTAAGCCATGGTCTTCTGTAAGTAGAGAAAGGATTACATCATCAACATGGGGCACCCACACACGCCCCTTCACTCTCAAAACACCACCAGCATAAAAAAATATCCTCTCGATCCTCACCACGCACCACCTTATTCCAAAGCTTATTCAAATTTACATCTTCGAACTGTCTGTCCTTGATTTGATCAAGGTAAGTTGACCTTGCTTCAATACTAGCCAACACTCCCCCTTTTTCTGACACCCCAAATTGCATAAACTGCTTTACTAGAGTCTAAAACTCTCTAGTTAACAAATGCTTTGTAATATTCAAATAACCTAAGCTTCCCATACTTATGGATTTCCTGCTTAATGCATACGTCACCACATTGACCTTTCTCGGATAGTACTGGATGTTGACATCATAATCTTTCAACAACTCCATCCATCACTGCAGTCTAAGATTCAAGTCTTTTTGAGTAAACTCATGCTGCAAGCTGTGATGATCCATTAACACCTCATACTTCAACCTTATATAAGTAGTGCCTCTATATTTTAAGTGCAAAGAACACAACTACCATCTTTAAGTCATGAGTCGGATAGTTCCTCTTATGAACTTTCAATTACCTTAAAGCATAGGCAATCACATTCCTCTCCTACATCAACACAAACCTAAACCAGAACGTGAAGCATTATAAAATTCTATAAAATCTTTACTTTCCACAGGCAAGGCAAGAATAGGAGCCATGGTCAGAAGAGACTTGAGCTCTTAGAAGCTCTCTTCACACTTATCCGACCAAAAAAAAGGCACCTCCTTCTTAGTCAATCTCATCACGTTAGTAGCAATCGAAGCAAAACTCTAAACAAATCTGTGGTAGTAGCTAGACAACCCCACAAAGCTACGAACTTCAGCCACTGTAGTGGGCCTAGCCCAATTCTTAATCACCTCAATCTTTTGAGGATCTACCATCACCCCTTTCTCCGAAACAACATGCCCCAAGAAGGTCACAGAAGACATCCAGAATTTACATTTGGAGAATTTTGCATAAAGTTTCTTTTCCTTCAACACATCTAAAATAATACACAAATGTACTACATGCTCTTCCTTACTCTTAGAATTAAAAACACCATTCATCAAAACCATAAAGGATGTCGGTGTATTAGTCAACCTAAATGACATCACCAAGAACTCATAATACACATAACGAGTTTGAAAGGCTGTCATAGGAATATCTTCAGGCTAGATTTTTAACTGATGGTACCCCAACCTTAGATCTGTCTTAGACAATATTGAAGCACCTTGTAATTAATCAAATAAGTCATTTATCCTGGGCAATGGGTACTTATTGCGGATGGTAACCTTATTCAATTTTCAGTAATCTATGCACATTCGAAGAATACCATTTTTTTAACAAATAAAACTAGAGCACCCAGTGTTGAAGCACTAAGACTAATAAAACCTTTATCAAGAAACTCATGAAATTGAGTCTTAAGCTCTCTTAACTCAGTCGGCGCCATCCTATATGGAGGAATAGAAATAGGACGAGTGTCCTGCTCTAAGTCAATACAGAAATCAATATCTCAATTCAAAAGCATACCAGGAAAATCAGTATGGAACACTTCCTGAAACTCAAACACTACATGAACTGACTCAAGAGATGGGACTTCAACAATTGTGTCCTAAAGATGATCTAAGAAAGTTGAACACCCCTTTCCTACTAACTTCTTAGCATAAATAAAAGAAATGAGTTTCAAGGGAGTAGGTTTATAATCACCCTCACGCTCTAGCCAATGCATCCCTAGCATAGCTAAATTTACATTCTTGTCATTATAATCTAAAATGGCATGATGAGGAGACAACTAGGTCATACCAAGAATAATATCAAAGTATAGCATATCCAATTTCACCAGGTCAACCCAAGTTTGAAAACCCATAAAAACCACTGTACAAGCACGATAAACCTGGGTTACTACAATAGAATCCCCAACCAAATCAGACACATGAATAGTTGCATCAAGCATATCACCGACCATATTCAATCCCAAAGAAAATCTAACAGATACATATGAAAAAGTAGAACCTAGATCAAATAAAACTAAAGCCATCCAATCATAGACATGAATGGTACTTGTGATACTCGCATCCAATGCCTCAGCCTCAGATTTTCCCATGACGGCATAATTGGGCAACTTATCATCAATTTGACCTCCTTCCTTAGTTGGCTATGCACCACCTATACCAAAATTGCCACCTTACCGAGTACCACCACGGCCTGCCTAATAACTGTCATACTGATGTCGCCCAAGATATACCTCCGAAAAAGTATAACACGGTCGCCGTATCAATTATAGAACCCAACTAGATTGGGGTCGATCCCACAGGGAATACGTTGCAGTTATGTAGAATGCTAGTCTGAGTAACTAGTAAGTAAGTAAAACTAGGGTTTTTTTGTGAATAAATAGTAACAGTAACGATTGCTGATTATAGAATTTATAGACAATATGAGAAATACACTAGGACTGTGATCCCCAATGATTTCTTAACTCCACCGGTTACTTATGTTGGCAAAACTGTCCCGCTGAGTTACATGCAAAATCTAACAAGATATGTTCATATAAACGTCTCTCGACCTTGGTTAGACGAATTTCACTCTTCTCCTCTCGGTCTCCGAGTGTTGCACTACTTACCCTTGTCCTGGATCTCAGATAACTATTCCTTCTACGGCTCAAGTTATTAGATGAAGGTTGATAGCTTCAAATCTCTGTTGTTATTCCCTTTTCCTAATCTCTACCCCTCTCTCGAGCAAGTATAGAATACAGAGGAGTTTCTAACATTTGCAACCATTAGAAGATCAATCATAACAAAGAAAATAACAATACATGCATTCACACCGGTTCAGAATTGCTTTACACTTAACCCGTTTCGTTAATTCCTCATGGTTCACACAACTCTAGTTGATGAGTTTAGTTACTCATGCTCACAAGAGTACAATAAGAATTCAAGGATGAAAACATAATTGTAAACTCACAATAATGAAGAAACTCTGAAATCTCAATTATGAATACAACCCTATAATTGATATTCCAAGATTACAAAACCAATAATATGTTTTTGAACTCAAAATAATGAAAAAACTATCTCAAAATAATGTAATGGCTAACTCCTGAACATAGGACAATAAATGGGTATTTATAGATACAATATAAATCCTATCCTAATCAAAATAGGAAAACAGAGTCGGCAAACTTCCACGGTACCGTGACTTGGTGTCGTGGAACCAAGTCACGTCACGTGGGTCCTGTCGTGGAAATCAGGCAATCATTGAACACCTCTGAAGTTTACTCACGACACGTGAGTCCTATCGTGAGTCACATCTCCGGTGTAGCTCCTGGTTCTTTCGTCTTCAGATACTTTGTTCTCGGGCGTGATTCTTCCTTTTTGTCCATTTTGCCTCCAAAACCTATTCTCCTGCAATATAGAATAAAAAACACGTCATACCAACCAAACACACCCAAGTTATTGCATATTTTCTTTGTTTTAAGCATCGAACGTGCCATGTAACCATGGTGCATCAACACCCTCAACTTAGAACGTTTGCATGTCCTCAGGCAAATAAAAAAAATACACACCATGATGCTTAACTAAAAGAATCCTAAGGGATCTACGACAGTCGACTCATTTCTTTTGACCTCAAAACTTTTCTGACCTCTCCTACTTGCAAATCAAAACCACAGTGTGCATACATGCAATATATTATCATAACATAGAAGGGATCAAGTGATGTCATGAGATTATGAACAAGCAACTAAGCATCTATGCAAATGACATTACCCGAACAAATAACAGCTAACAATACAACCCGTGTACTCTCACATCAAAGAAGTCCCATACACTCACAGTATACTAATGAATCTCAAAGTAGGGACTCGGTCAAAACACTCTCTCTCACAAAAAAGTTCAAACAGTGTGCATGAAATATCATAGGCATGCCCTTATTTTTTATGCCTTAGTTTTTGGACAGTTGGACTAGAATCACTATAGGACTTTCATCGGCTTGTAATGTAGGCTTGGGGACGGGTATGGTACATATGGATATGGTGGCTCAACCCTCCTTGACTCTACACTATTTTTGGCTCTACTTTTCAACCATGCTTATTAATTCTCCCTTATTTTCCTACATCTCTTTTCAGATTTTCAACTGTGATTTTCTTCATTCTTTCAAAACACAACTCTTTTTTTTTTCTCTTTTTTTTTTGTCACACTCAAATCTTTTCTCTTTTTCTTTTATTAACCCCTTCTTCATACCCAAATCAATCTATGCACCCCTATAATAGCTACCCTCAACTTAGGCTATTTGCCTGAGTTGAGGTACACAATGTCCAAGGAGGGACCAGGGACAAGACATGATCATTATAAGTCAAAATGGGAAGGTGAATAGGCTAATGAAAGAAATAGGTCAATTACAGCTCAAAGTCTTGATCAAGGGATATTTATTTCATTTGGTCGGGCATTTAGGCTACAAGTGGACTTATTCCAAAAATGGCCTATGATCCTTTCCTAACCACTATCCTATAACCTAGGCAAGACTAACCGGACAAGTTCTAGATCACATACACAAAGTGAACTAAGTAATGATCTCACACACACATAACACATGGTTATACTATCAACTACTACCTATCTAGTTCATGCAATGCTAGCTACAGTTATTCTGCCGATAATACTAATGCCATAACAAGATCTAACAGCTGTCACAAACTAACATACTACACACACACTTCAAAAACAAAAATTTTTAGGAGGGGTATCCTTTAGATAATCAAAAAGCATCCTTAACATTCAAAGTACGTTCAAAATTGGACTGCACTAAGGTTCCCCTATTTTTCTCCTAATTAAACATAAAAACACATAAATAATATAAATAAAAAACTAAACATGCTGGTTCTACTATGATAGCACACTTGGGGAAAAAGAAAACACGACAACAAAAACCCTCAAGTAGTGGTATATCCCCACCCCCAACTACAAAGTGGTGCACTGCCCCTAGTGCACAGCTATAAACAGAAGAAGTATAAGGGAGTGAAGACATACCTGCGGTGCCCTAGGAGCCGGATGTTGTCCTGCCCATAGCGTGATCATTAGCATACTCTCTGGGCTCTCTGCTAGGTGCAGCCGGTGAAGGGGGTGCCTGACTAGAGGATGCTCCCTGTGCCCTCTCCTCCTGAGCAATCTACCTGGTATGGTACTCTACTCTAGAGGCCTTCACCGCTCTTCAAAATGCACCCTCGAACTCATCACTACTATCAACCTGATCTTTCGTATTACGTGGTTTCTTTTCTCTATCAATAGGAGGCTCCTCTCCGGCAAACAAATCCACCTCGAACACCGGCCTCATCGGGGACGAAACTAGCATAGGTGGAATAACAGGAGTGCTACTTGGTGCCCAAGCTCTAACCTCCTCTCTCAATGTAGCCACCTCCCGTGTCAAGCTTGCTACATCAGTAATCTGTGCTGAACTCTTCCGAGTGGCCATTCGGGCCTCAAAACTATCAATCCTCCTATGCAGCTCTCTCATAAACTTATCCATAGCTACAGTCATACGGGCCTCCACTCTGGTCTCTGTATCCTCTATCGTGGTCCTAACCCACGGCTTAAGCTGGGATACCAACTTAGCCATATGGGTCTCAGTGTGGGCTTGGATCTCGAACATCTGTGTCTGTCTATCAATCAACTGCTGTAGGAAATCCCTCGAAACTGAAACCATACTAGAGGGAGACGGTGGTGCTGTAGTGCCGGGTACCTCATCGTCAATCTGGCCTGTGCCCTCAGCAGGTACATGAACAGTATCAGGTACGCTCACCGATACTGGGATATGCATAGGTGTACTAATCGGCTCATCTCTATCTCCACGCCTTTCAAAAAAACTGCTCCTGATGACCCAGAAGGGTGAGACGTCCACAGAAAGACTGGGTGAGCTCCCTGCTGCTGCATCAAACTTATATCAGCAATGCGGGTTACCTCAATATGATGGTTTACTGCAGGCATCATGAACATACCAGCACTAACACACAAGCCATGAATCAGACAGAGGAAAGAGATGCTGGTAAAGTCGCAGAAAGAATGCTCATGTATCTCCCCAATGATGTAGCGAGCGAATTTATATTATAACCTGCCAGAATACTTACTACCAACACAGCCTGATCAAGTGTGAGTGAATTATCAGCACTAGTTGGACTCAACCGGCTCTTGACAACCGACCACCAAAATCGTCCAGCAAAGTGAAGTGAGGATTTCTTAATATCCAGCTTTCCAACAACCCAACTAGCATTAGCACCATCCTCTGTAATATAACCTGCAATCCATCGCAGTAACTTCAAATGCAGATCGGTGTCTCTCATTTTAGCTCTATTTCACACAGTCTCCATATGGTGATCAAATTCTGTAGTGCTAGTTGGAAATGGACGCTCACCACCAAACAAAAACCTGTGGATCGTCTTCTCAGAGATGTCCACTCTGTTCTCTCAAACCAAAGTCTGAGTCAATGGTGGTTGGTCTCTATACCACTGCTTATTGGGTGTGATCAATTCAATAGAAGCAACATAAAAAGCATAAAACTCACGGACCAACTCTGAGCTATAGTGCCCAGGATTTATTTCACCGTCTTCGCCAAAATAGACTTTATCTCATGATTTGACCCCTCAACTTGCCCGCTCGTTAGAGGTGGTAAGGTGTTGCCACCTTATTTTTGACAGCATGTTTTTCAAGAAGGGCTTTGAAAATTCGATTACAGAAGTGGGATCCTCCATCACTAATGATAACTTAGGGTGTACCAAATTGGAAAAATATATTCTTTTTCAAGAACGTCGTGACACTTCTTCCTTCGTTATTGGGAAGCACAATTGCCTCCACCCATTTAAAAACATAGTCAACAGCTACTAGAATGTATTTCATCCCATGTGATCTCACAAATGGTCCCATAAAGTCAATTCCCCAACTATCAAACAATTTGAGCTCCAGGATCGTGGTCATAAAAAGTTCGTGTCTGCGTGAAATGTTCCTTTGTCTTTGACATTGGTCAGAAGATCGAGCATAGTCATGAGCATCTTTATAAATGGTGGGCCAGTAATACCCACATTGTAAAATCTTATGAGCAGTCCGCGCACCTCCATGATGACCCCTAATTGGATATGAATGACATGCTTCCAAAATACTCATCATCTCGACTTTCAGAATACACCTTCGAATTATACCATCTGTACATACCCTAAATAAATACGGCTCATCCCAGAAGAATTTTCTCACCTCATGCATGAATCTCTTCCTTTGCTGATACGGCATATATTCCGGGACTAGATCACTTGCTAGAAAGTTGGCAAAATCTGCAAACCATGGAATTAATTCTTGTGATACTGCCAGCACTTGCTCATCTGGAAAAGTATCATCAATATCAAGATCATCCCTTAATTTAAGTATGGCCTCCACCTCAAGGCTTGACAGATGGTTTGCAACCTGATTCTCGACTCTCTTTCGGTCCTTGACTTCAAAGTCAAATTCTTGTAATAGAAGCACCCACCGAATCAATCTTGGCTTAGTGTCTTTCTTTGATATAAGATATCAAAGTGATACATGGTCTGTATGCACAATTACCTTCGTGCCAATTAAGTAAGATTTGAACTTCTCAAAAGCAAAGACCATGGCTAACAATTCCTGTTCAGTCATAGTGTAATTCATCTGAGATGGATTAAGTTCTTTGCTAGCGTACTAAATTGGATATAAAATCTTCTCACGTCTTTGGCCAAGGACTGCACCCAAGGCTACTCTACTAGCATCACACATAACCTCAAAAAGCATCGTCCAATCTGGTGAAACAATGATAGGGTCTGAAATCAACTTCTCTTTCAAATACTCAAATAATTTTAGACACACCTTATCAAACACAAACTTTAACTCCTTCTCTAAAAGATTGCATAACGGATTTGTAATTTTTGAGAAGTCTTTGATGAATCTTCTATAAGATCCTGCATGTCCCAAGAAACTTCGAATTCCTTTCACGGAGATAGGTGGAGGTAACTTTTCAATCACCTCAATCTTTGCCTCATCAACTTCAATACCTTTCTTCAAGATCTGATGCCCCAATACAATACCCTCATTTACCATAAAATGACATTTTTCCTAATTTAGCACTAAGTTGCACTCCTCGCATCTTTGCAGCACATTAGCAAGGTGTGATAAGCAATCATCAAATGAGTCTCCACAACAGAAAAATCATCCATAAAAACCTCAATAGTGTCTTCCACCATGTCAGAGAAATAGACATCATGCAACGCTGGAAAGTGGTCGGTGCATTATATAAACCAAAGGGCATCCTTTTGAACGTGAACGTACCATATGGACAAGTGAAAGTGGTCTTCTCTTGGTCTTCGGGAGCAATAAAAATATGATTATACCCCGAATAGCCATCGAGAAAATAATACCATCCTCTGCCAGCAAGACGGTCTAACATCTGGTCCATGAAGGGCATAGGAAAATAATCTTTTTCTGTCCAAGAATTCAGCTTTCGATAATCCATGCAAATTCTCCATCCAGTAACTGGCCTCATTGGGATTAACTCATTCTTGTCGTTTGGAACCACAATGATTCCTCCCTTCTTTGGAACACATTGAACTGGGCTCACCCACTTGCTATCATCAATGGGGTAAACCACACCTGTATCTAACCACTTGATGATCTCTTTCTTCATAACCTCTTGCATCGGTGGGTTTAGACGACATTGGTGCTCAATGCTCGGTATGCACTCAGAATCAAGTTGCATTTTGTGAGTGCAAATACCAGGTGGAATATCTATAATATCAGTAATGGACCAACCAATGGCCCTCTTAAATCTTCTCAATATGAAAACCAAAGCCTCCACTTGACATTCCACCAACTTAGTAGAAATAATCACAGGCAATGTGTTGTTGGCTCCCAAAAATGTGTAGCAAAGGTGAGCCGGATGAGCCTTAAGCTCCAAAACTAGAGGCTCCTTAATAGAAGGACAAGCTGGTGGGGTCACTCTATTCTTCAAATCGAGATCAATTTTCTTTGGAGCATAAGTGTATGATCCCGTACCAGTAATTGCATCAACCATCTCAACGTATTCCCCAATACCATTGCTATCAAAATTCATAACCATGGCCTCAAGAGTTTCTACCCCCAACTTTTCTTCAAGAGGCACAACAATATCACTCTCCTCAACCGCATGTATTATCTAAATCACCTGAATATCTTTCAGTTGCTTCATGGAACGACAAATATTGAAAGTGACATGTTTATCATTTAACCTGAATTTCATCTGCCCTATTTTCATGTCGACCAATGCACTACCAGTGGCAAGGAATGGTCTTCCCAATATGATGGGAACCTTGAAATCAACTTCACAATCTAGAATCACAAAGTCAGCCGGAAAGATAAAAGATGGAACTTTTACCAAAACATCATACAAAATGCCCACCGGCTTTTTCACAGTCCTATCTGCCATGAGAAGTCTCATAGAGGTTGGTTTTGGTGCTCCCAACCCCAACTACTTGAAAATAGCTAACGATATTAAGTTAATGCTAGCACTCAAATCACAAAGTGCTTTAGCAAAGTTGTAAGACCCGATAGTACAAGGAATTGTGAAAGCTCCTGGATCCTCCTTCTTTTCAACTAGGGAACGCGAAGCAATTGCACTACAATGATATAAGTTATCTGCCGACTCAAAACTTACAATTCTCTTTTTCATCACCAAGTCTTTCATGAACTTTGCATAACCTAGCATCTGCTCCCATGCCTCAACAAGAGGGATGTTTATCGATAGCTCTTTCAAAATTGTAATAAACTTCTGATATTTGCCTTTCTCAACCTTCTTTTTCAACCTTTGAGGAAAGGAAGGAGGAGGTCATGGGATAGTTTTCAACATTTGTGGGACCTCATTTTCCTGCCTCTTTTTAGATTTTGCCTTTTTTCCAGTATCATGAGGATTTGGAACTGTTTCGACCTTTGAATTATTCGGCTGTATCTCAGTTTCTACATCAACTATCATTGGCTCAGTGGTCTTACCACTATCCACCGGTATAGATGGATCAATCGTGCATTTCCCGCTTCTAGTAGTAATGGCCAGACAATGACTATCATTCTTTGGATTTTGGATGGTGTTGCTTGGAAGGGTACCTGGCTGACGTTGGTTCAATGCCACCGATATTTGCCAAAAATGTTGCTCCAACTGTTTAATGGTAGTCGAATGGGAATCTACTTTCTGACTTATTCTTGAAATGTCTGACCTAATCTCCTTCAAGCAATCTTCTTGACTCTCAGACCCTTTAACCAGTTTATTGAGAAGGGCTTCCATTCTTGAATTTCCAAATTCATCATTACGGTTCCCTGGTGGTACATATACGACACTCTTCTCTTTATAATCATCCTTCCTCCTCCAATCACCGTCATGATCTCATTCTCTATCTCTATATCCCGACTTATTGTAAGTGTCTCCATAATAGTTCCAACCTTGATTCCCTTACCTGGAGTTCCAAGAGTCTTGATTAGACCCCTGGTCCTTGGCTCGAAAATCCGCCACTTCTCGATCCAGGTACTTAGCCTCCTCATCAGACTCACTATCAGCATGTCTAGGTGTTTTGTCTTGTGCACCTACAACATGAACCTTCTCAACATCTCTGACCGTAATCTATTTAGCTAATAAACCAATTTCTGTCCTCAGCTGTGCGACCTCTTGTGCTACATATTCGTCCAAAGCCCGTTGTGCAGCTGAGACTCCAATAGCATACGTGCTAGCAGGCATATCTACCTTTTGAGTATGCCATCCTCGGTTGGTCTTAGTGATACGATCTAATATCTCTGAAGCTTGTTCCCACCTTAGACTCATAAATGCTCCGCCAATGATAGTATCTGCTATAGCCTTAGTATTGGCGTTTAAACCCCTGTAGAAGATCTCAAGTAAGCTCCGACCACTCATCCTATGATTTGGCACATTCTGTAGCTTCTTGTTGAAACTTAGCCATGTCTCGTACAGTGCTTCAGAATGTAGTTTTCTAAAGTTGTAAATCTTATCCTTCAACTGTAGCATCTTGGAGGGTGGAAAAAATCTTCCCAAAAATTGATTTCTTAACTCTTTCCAAGTAGTGATGGAAACTCATGGTAACTCTGCCAACCACAAAGTCGCTTCTCCTAATAGAGAGAATGGAAATAATCTCAACTGAATAGCCTCTTGGTTAATTGCAGGCAAATTATATGAAGTGCAGATCCCCACAAAATTCATCACATGCATGTTTGGATCATCAGTAGGAAGACCGGGGAACACACTCTTCAAGTTTAGCAGGTGAATCATGGCACTTGTAATGTCAAACTTAGTACCCTGAGGTAACTCTAGTGAAATAATGGTACCAGTCTCTATTGGCTTGAAGTAGTCCACATCTTCTTCCTCAGGATCATCATAAACTGGCATATGCGATCTTTAAGGTGGTTGGTTAACTCTCAATATTCTTTGTCTCTCTTCAGCTTCAGCCAGTCGCTGGGCTGCTTCTTGCATAGCTCTATTATCTCTCTACCAGCTTGTCTAGCTTGCTCTTCCCGTGTCAACCGAGCAGTAGTTTGGTCTGCTGCTTCATGACCAACCAATTGGATTGGTTGTTTATGAATGTCTCCCACGACGGTAGGATCCTGAACTTCATCGGTATTCACCATTCTTCGATTAGCTCTCAGAGTCCTTTCTATTTCAAGATCAAGTGTAATCAGGGGATTGCCTTGACTCCTAGTATTGGGCATACACCGGCGTGTTTCCTTCAGAAAAATATAGAAAAATAAAACTAATCAACTCTAATAGACAAACTAATCAACTCGGTAACCGTATTCCCCGACAATGGAGCCAAAATTTGATGTCGCCCAAGATATACCTCCAAAAAAGTATAACATGGTTGCTGTATAAAAAATAGAACCCAACTAGGTTGGGTCGATCCCACAGGAAATAGGTTGAAATTATGTAGAATGCTAGTCTGAGCAGCTGGTAAGTAAGTAAAACTAGGGGGATTTTGTGAATTAATAGTAACAGTAACGATTGTTGATTATAGAATTTGTAGACAATATGAGAAATACACTAGGAATGTGATCCCCAATGATTCCTTAACTCCACCGGTTACTTGTGCTGGCTAAACTGTCCCGCTGAGTTACATGCAAAATCTAACAAGATATATTCATCTAAACGTCTCTTAACCTTGGTTAGATGAATTTCACTCTTCTCCTCTCGGTCGTCGAGTGTCGCACTACTAACCCTTGTCCTGGATCTCAGATAACTATTCCTGCTATGACTCAAGTTATTAGATTAAGGTTGATAGCTTCAAATCTCTGTTGTTATTCCCTTTTCCCAATTTCTACCTCTCTTTCTAGCAATTCTAGAATACAGGTGAGTTTCTAACGTTTGCAACCGTTAGAAGATCAATCACAACCAAGGAAATAACAATACATGCATTCACACTGGTTCAGAATTGCTTTGCACTTAACCCATTTCGTTAATTCCTCATGGTTCACACAACCCTAGTTGATGAGTTTAGCTACTCATGTTCACAAGAGCACAATATGAATTCAAGGATGAAAACATAATTGTAAACTCACAATAATGAAGAAACTCTGAAATCTCAATTATGAATACAACCCTATAATTGATATTCCTAGATTACAAAACCAATAATGTGTTTTTTAACTCAAAATAATGAAAAAACTATCTCAAAATAGTGTAATGGCTAACTCCTGAACATAGGAAAATAAAGGGATATTTAGAGATACAATACGAATCCTATCCTAATCAAAACAGGAAAACAGAGTCGGTAAACTTCCACGGTATCGTGACTTGGAGTCATAGAACCAAGTCACGTCACGTGGGTCCTGTTGTGGAAATCAGGCAATCATCGAACATCTCTAAAGTTGACTCACGACAACCACTCACGTCATATGAGTGGACTCATGGTACATGAGTCACCTCTCCGGTGCAGCTCCTGGTTCTTTCGTCTTCAGATACTTCGTTCTCCGACGTGATTCTTTTTTTTTTTATCCATTTTGCCTCCAAAACCTATTCTCCTGCAATATAGAATAGAAAACACGTCATACCAACCAAACACACATAAGTTATTGAATATTTTCCTTGTTTTAAGCATTGAACGTGCCATGTAACCATGACGCATCACACACCCATTCTGTGGAAGATCCCTAGCAGTTTCTCTGCCCTCTCTACCAACCAGAACTAATGCTCTGGACTGCTGCTGCTGACTCTAGAAGTATGACAGTCTAACACTAGGACAATTCCTTTTTAAGTGTCCAATTCCATAGTAAGTATAGCATGCACGAACCAAAGAAGACCGACGAGCAGAAGAGTAAGAAGCCACCTGACTACCTTCACCTGAAGACTGTTGAATGGCCCCTGACGGACATCCTGTCAAAACTAGCAAGGCTGACTGAATAGGATGGGCAGGGTAATACTGGGAACTATTACATCTGGAGTACGAACCACTAAAGTTGCCCGTATATCGAGCCTTTTTCCCAGCCATCTTTGTGTAACCTTACTGTCTCACCCCCTCCACCTTTTTCACTAAGTCTACCATTTCTTAAAAAATCTTACACAAGAAAGTCATCTAAAGTGATGGGATCTAAAGGTTAGTGTTTAAACCTTTCACAAAGCGGTGTATCCACTCTTATTCTGTATCTAGTATCTGAGTAGCAAATCTAGACATGGCATGAAACTTAGCCTCATAGGCTGCAACATATATGTTACCCTATTCAAGGGAAAGGAACTCATATCTCTTTCTGTCACGTAAAGTTCATGAAATATACTTCTCAAGAAACACAGTATAGAACTGAGTCCAAGTCAATGGAGGAAACAAAAAAGATCTACACTCAAGATACTTTATGCACCACTGCTTGGCACCCCTTACGGTTGCAAGGTTATGAACTCCAAATCGTAAGGATCTACTATACCCATCTTACGTAGTCACTCATGAAAATTTCTATTTCAGTATCAAGGAAGACCAGAGGCTTCAGTTAGAACTTACACAACAACTCATACTCACTTTCGATCATTTGTTAGACCTGATATCGAATGAGGAAAATATCCATCTCTGAAAGCTCATCCATCCTGGGGGCTACTGTGGTAGCATGTTGTATTCTTGGCTACTGGTAAACAAGAACTACAAGCATGACCCCAGTACCAGCCATCCCACTCAAGAAACTCAAGACTTGTTGTATAAACTCTTAGGATATTTGAATAGGGGTTGTACCTCACTGGACTAGTGTTGTATTCTCATACACTGACACCTTATCATTCACCACCTCTTCATGATTATGCTCAGGAGGAAAAGATGACTCTGTGTCACAACCCAAAATTGGGACCGTGATGGCACCTATCGCACCCTCCGGTAGAGGTACGCCTATCCTAACCCAAACTAAAAAATCAAAGTAAAAATAGAAGTGAAAGAAATAAGATATAGAAACAATCCCCAAATGATATAAATAAAGTATAATATCCACACAATATCCCAAGTTTAATTATCACTAGTACAAGCCTCTAATACTAAATACAATGAAATAATAAAAAATACCTTAAATACAAATAAGCATAAGATAAAAGAAGAAAAGTGGGTATGATCGGCGATCCAACAACTACTACCTTGATCTCCGACAAATCGATAATAGGAAATCATGATTAATGCTCAAATACTCACTCAATATTTGTACATAGTGTAGAAAAGAAAGAAAAGCAAGGGGTGAGTAAAAAACAAGTGTACTCAACAAGCATCACCAACAATCGATCCTAACCCAAAGTGATGGCGAGAACTACCACATCAACCATCCAAAATTACCCTAAATAAACCTAAACTCAGAAAAGTCCCAACCTATTCTAGTAGATAGAAACAAATAACAAGATGTCCAAATCAGTTCAATTAAGGCAGACACGTACATGTTCCCGATCAACAACAATAGTAATAATTCACCAGTAAATTATATTATAACCACTCACCATGCCAAACTAACAATCCAGGATAAGGTAGAGAAGGTGCATATCATGAAACTAATAGATGTGATATAACAGTCTCAACAGATCAAGCCGTAATCAATACACAATATATAATAATATCTCGATCACAATATCACCCAAGAGAAAGTGCAATGCAATATAATATTTTTTTTTTAGTTTAATGACCCTTGAGGGGGTCAGGGGCTAAGCAACATCTCCATGCCTTAACATAAATAAAACAAAGAAAAAAAATATAATGAGGGGGGTATAAACCTTACTTTTGATCCTATGATGGTTCATGAGTCGGTCACCCTACTAAGGCCAGCCAACTCATCCCCGATTCTAGAAAAGAAAACCTAGATATACTAAACACCTAAGAAGAGAGGACTCCTCTCAAATACAAGATATATCTAGGAAAACAATAAATGAGAAAGACTCTCCCCTTATTAAGTAAGAAAGGAAAATCTACTAAAAACTAAGACCTATTCAAAGAAGCTATGACTAAAAAAGAAATAGCCTAAATGAAAAGGATGGAGAAAAATCAAAAGGTGATACAGAGAAATTTGTATCATAGCTTGGAGAAGAACCAAGTAATACAAGATAATCTCAAGGAGGTTTCTTTATTCTTTTCAATTTCCTTCTTTTAAAATTTGCCACACCCATCTCATCCAGTTTGTAATATCCTCTTGCATCTTTTGGATGTTGCTCCAGATTGTAGAAATATTGAGGAATGTCCAGCTCATGACTATATTTGGATAAGATATCACCCTTATAATTAGCTTCTCTATAAGTATGTTTGCTTTGAAAATAGTTTAGCATGCTGATGAAATCTTGAAGTTCAATAATGAATCTCCGAATGTTCCAAGGAGGCTTATTGTTGTTGTTGAGCCACTTGATAAGTAATTCTGAGTCCACCTCTAAAATGACTCTACAATGTGAAAGCACCAGTGAAGTCCGTATACAACTTCTTATATCTCTGCTTGATTGTTTGTACCAACGCCTAGAGGAGTAGCAAAGGCAAAAATTAAATTCCCTTTGCAATCTTTAAGTATACCACCAACACCTATGCTTCTCGAATTGTCTAATGCACTTCCATTCATGTTTATCTTGACTATAAGATGAGTAGGTTTGCACCAAAACACCCTGATCACCTTAGTTTCATGCTGACATTTCTCACTAAAGTACTTAAATTTATCCAATTAGAAGGGCAAGAGATATAAGGAAAAGTGGTAGCTAGCAGGCTAGAAATGTCTTTGAAATTAGAGTACTTGACTCTAGTAGAATTGGATTGTTTTCCCCCATACTTTCTAGCACATCTATTTTTCCAAAGGTTCTTACAAACAATCATAGGAGTAACATGGAAAATGAGTTTATGAACCTCATTGTTGTGCTTAGCAGTCTACCATGTCATAAGGTAATTTCTTAAAGAAATAGCTTTCTATTGAATGCAAAAAGAATTTGAAAAATACTTCCAGATGAAGGCAACAAAATGACCTAATAGGAAAATATGATATATAGTGTCCAAATTAGGTCTGTAACAACATGAGCACTCTGCTGGTTCACTTCCAAAGGTAATAATATTCTCATTTGTAGGTAGTTTAGATCTCAAAGCTCTCCAAAGAAGAAAAGAAAATTTGAAAGGAATATTCTTATGCCAAGTGAGAGTATTGATCATAGTCTTGCTCTTTTTCTCTCTAACTAACTCCCAAAATGACGCACAAGGAACTAAAAATAAGTGTTTAAGATTCTGTTAACCAGTTGTGGATGAGCATTTTGGACTACCATTTCTTCATTCCATTGACCATTAACTAGAAATTGTGAAACCTTCATGGTTTTGAGTCTTAGCATAATGTCTCTATAATAAGCACAAGGACTATCATATAACTAGTCATCCCACCGAAAACTACATGAACCTGAGTGAAGGATCCACTAAATATAAGGCTCAATAACCAGTTTGCTTCTTATCATATTGTTTCAGATCAAAGAATTTCCAGTATGTAATTTCTTGCAAATGGGATTAGCTCTTTGATAGTATTTATCTCTAAGAAATTGCCCCCATAAAGTGTTTTTGGTTCTAAAGATCCACCATTATTTGAATTGAAAGCAAGACAAATATCTAAAATCTGCTTGACACCAATACCTACTTCATCATAAGGAAAGCTTAGAGTTTCCAAAAAATCCCAATGGTATTTCTTCTTATCCTTTTTCCATCCCTAAAAGAAAGTATTTGTAAGTATTTGGTTTGCTTGAGAGTGGTTTTGGGAGGTGATATAGTAGAAAGAATATGAATTGGTAAGGATTGCAAGACGTATTTTACAAGAGTAACTCTTACTCCAAAACTAAGCATCCTATATTACCAACCTCTGATCTTTGCTAATACTTTAGCCAATATACCAAAGAAATAAATAATTCTTTGCCCTCCAATGTATAAAGGACAACTATGGTAACTGATAGGACTATCTTTCTGAGTGAAACCACTGATATCCTCAATCCTACGCACTATATCCTGAGGAGTATGAGTAGGTATCATGGAATTACTCTTCTCCTTGTTGATAAGCTGTCCAAACACACTCTCATAAGTATATAAAACCTTCCGAATCAACTCTAGGGAAGAACTAGTCACTGAAAAGAATATGATAACATCATCTGCTAAGCTTAAATTATTTATCTGAGGCCCATTTTTTTCCATATGAAACCATTGATGCATATAATAATAGTACGGCTGATTCATCAGTCTAGATTATTCTTTAGAACCTATGATGAAAGGTATAGAAGATACTGGATCACCTTATTTAAGACGCCTAGTAGAGTGAAAAAATCCATGTCTTGAACCATTTATTTTGAAAGAATACTTGTTGTTAGCCATAATTCTCCAAACCAAATCAATGATAATCTTACCAAATCCCATCCTTCTCATCACCAGACTAATATAGGACCAAGAGACCCTATACTATGCCTTAGCCATGTCCAATTTGATGAATGCAATGTAAAATGGTAATATAAGATGAAATACAATAGCCAAATGTAACGACCCAAACCATTGTTACATGTAAAAACACCTCAAAAATAATTTATGCTGAATAATAGGCTCAAAATGGACTTGAGAAAAATTAAATTAGGGAGGAAAATTGGGACCCAAGGGAATTGGGGCAAGAGGCCCAATAATGGACTAAGCCAAACTGCTGGTAACTACTACAGTGGTTGGGGAACCGCTGCAGCAGTAAAAGTTCCATTGCAGTGGTAAGAGGCAGTAGCCCAGCTGAGGGATTTTTAAAAACCCTCTCGTTTATTACTCTGAAAAATCTTACTCCTCCAACTATGAGATTTCAAAGGCGAAAGTTCATGAGAGCAGTTTTGAGGCACACCTGGAAGGAACCCAACATGGGAAAACATTCAGCACATGCGGGACAGCTCACTCCCTTCCGTAGCAGCAAGTTTTGTCTAAGATATAACCTAAGGTTTATTTTGTAGCAACTAGAGTTAGGCTAGATGCATTTAATATTTATAGTGATGTTGGTAGTATCATGCATTAGGCCTTTAGGCATATAGTTGGATGGATGGACATGTTTAAAATCCGAATAAACTTGAATATGTGGAATTGTTGCATATTATATTAATGCTTGATTGAGGTAAGGGATGGATAGGAAGATGGAGCAAATGTGCATAGTTTATTATCTTTCAAGATTCGAGTATAGTGGAAGGTTGAATGAGATAGTGTGAAATGGTAAAAAAGGGAATTAAGGTGACTCGACTAAACATAAATTCTATAAATATTTGAATTGCGTTAAGGAAACTTGTTTAATTCTAGTGTCTTAATGGTCATGATTGATGCCTTTCAGAGTTTAGAAGAAGAGATAGTGAGTAAAAAAGTATAGAGGTTATCTTGTTTACAGTGTTGGCATTGCTTGTCATATAGTTGTGATCAATGATTTTCAGAGTTTAGAAGGTAACAGGAAAAACTCGAGGTTGGAAGGTAGTTAGAGGGAAAGTGCGTAATAATGTGAAACTTTGGTGATGGCAGCCCCGTAGGGGTGTATGATAGGTCATGATTGTGAATATATATGTGAAGACTAAGGTAACTGAATTAAATAAACTAGAAAGTTGATGTAACATTAGACTGGATTGACCCATGTTGGGTTATAAATGAACATCTGTGATCATCTTTTGCATGAATTATGATTTTATTGATTCCACGAACACATTCATACGCATTGGGTTGACATGATGTGATATGGGTTGGGTACCACGCCGGTACAGATATGATGTTGTTTGGAATGAGATGGAAATGGATAAGGATAGATGATACATATATCTTGCAGACATGCATATGTTTGAATTTATTTCTATTTTATCACAATTGGGACTAGTTAGTTCCAATTGGTATTTCTTAACGTGGAAAGGTTAGGAAAAGACGCTTAACCAATAAAGGTTAATAAGAAACATAGGAAGTGGGCTGTTATTCTTGTTTTGATATGGTATTAAGTACTTGTGATGAGGCAATGATGTGTTAAAAATGTGCTATGTGTATTGCTGTTGATGGTAGTGTAAGTCAACTTACTTTGTGATGTTTAAATTTTAAATATGATTGTTGAGTGTGTGTGTGGTTAGATGGTGTGTAGCCAAGCAGACCGATGGACGTAAGGACCGGGTGTGATCTTGTGAGTGCCTTCATTTCTGTAACTTAGCTACAACTCATATCTCCTTGATTTGGAGTACTACTTGTATTCTATCCGATCCCATACAAACCACCCAGGTGCCTGGCTGTTGGTAGAACACTATTGAGGATACTAAATTGAGTAAGTAAAAAGATTGACAAAAGTGTAGTATGTTAGTTCGACAAACGAGAATTGTATTGGTGGTAGTCAGAAACAAGGGGAAATACAGATTCGAGTTATAGTACGCATAAATAAGAGGTTATTACATTATGGGAGCAAGCATAAAAAAAGTATTTGGACTGGGTAAACAAAATAAAAATGGAGCTACTAGAGAATGCCGCTACAGGGGTTCTTTT
Organism: Capsicum rhomboideum; assembly: GCA_031232105.1. Classification (NCBI taxonomy): domain Eukaryota; kingdom Viridiplantae; phylum Streptophyta; class Magnoliopsida; order Solanales; family Solanaceae; genus Capsicum; species Capsicum rhomboideum. The sequence continues at coordinate 41,023,688 of CP124712.1, read as the reverse complement.
ACCGCTGCAGCGGTAGAATTATTTGTTGCAGCGGCTCCAGGCAGTGCCTTACTAGTTATTTTTCCTGTTGTTGTACTTTTGCAATTTTGCTAAGAAACCCTGTTTTTGAAATAATAAAATAACAGAAACCCATCCAACACGCATTATACGCTAAAGTGATTATTATTAAGGGGGTGAGAAGGAAATATGTCTGCAAAGTACAAGAAATAAAGAAAAGTAATTGTTTGTTACATGCCCCAAATGGGGGCAACCCAAATCCAAAGTACACAAAACATAAGAAGGGGGAACTAGCTGTAGGCATTGTCTCCAAGACTCGAGGCATCCAAACCCTCCTCTTCCATGCCACTGAGAAAAGAGAATTCCTCAGCATCCTTCCTGATTAGCTTTGACAACTTCTTAGGGGGAGAGGCGCACCGGAACATCACCTAGACCGCCTTCCACATTCTCACAAGCATGCAGTCACGTGAGCGACACTTATTTTTTTCTTTATTTAGCTCATCTCGAAGCTCCACATAAGCTCAGGTCGGGTCCGGTGAGGTAGTAGAGCTCGAAGGATCCCCTCTGGAAGGGTGTAGGTGAGACTTATCTAGGTAGGCTCAGACTGCAACAAGATCAGCCTCCAATCTATCGAGAGATACGGGAGCCTAAGTAGAAGGGAACTCGACCCCCCAACCCCACTAGCCCGACTACTTCCACCCTCTTCCCCTACCTTCCTCTTCTTCTTACTTTCTCTCGAATGCCCCTACCCCACAATAAATTATACACCGCCTCACAGTCATCTATAGTGTCTTGGATCTCTTAAGGTATGTCCACCCTATCACAGAGTGCGATAACCAATAAAGGCAGGAAAAGATCTTGTACTGACCTCTCCCGAGTATAAAAGTACCGCCACTCATCCATAATCTGTGCCCCCATATTCATCTGGATTTCTGCAAGAGCACATACTATAACTATGGCTTGGTGGAAGGCCATATCTATAATATTTCCCTAGGTACGTATCCTCTAGGACATCATTTGTAACCATACCCTTTTCTCGATCGAGAAATAGGTTCTCTTCGTCCCTTTAACACTGGACTATTTCACCTCGGTAGCTCGTCCTTTTGGCGCTAAGACCCCGGCTGCCCACTCTAAGTTTGATGCCTGAATTTTTACCTCAAAGGAGGAATTGGAAGGGTTCGGGACATCTAAAGCATCATTGATGGTGGCCACATCCACTGGGACCCTCTTTTCTCAAACACGGATAGTAGGGAGAGGCACCGACCAGTCTATGATTAGGAGGTTGGCATAAAACTCCCAAACAACCTCCATATTATGTTGAGGGACGAGCTCAATCAACTTCTCCCACCCAAAGGCCTTCAGTTGGGTGTAAAATCCCGGCATCTCTTCCTCTACATTGGTCATCACAATGCCCTACTAGAGAAGGAAACCCTTATTATGCAACCTTCATCGTAGCAGTCACAATATTTATAGTTGGGAAATCGATGGTAGATGGGTTGTTGGGCCATGATGATCTTGTAAATGCCACAAAAATAGTTAGAATCATATCAAAACCCAAAGAGAGGGAAGAAGAAGTCAGTTTTTAGAAAATGTAAAAACTGGGGACTTACTGCCCAGTACCGCTGCCACGGTTAATTAACTACTGTAGCGGTACCGTAACAACGGTACCGCAGTGGAAGTACTTATCACTACAGCGATACCGCTGTAGCAGTTCATCATTCTCAACCATCAAACCTCTCCTCCCGTGGTGGATTTTTGACTTTTCTCCATAATTTTGAAAATTAAGCATAGATCGAGTTGGGGAAGTGTGTGTGAAACTTTTTACACTAGAATGGAGGTGTGAAACACCCAAAATCTAACCCAAATCAAAGAAAAACATTAATAACTCTTTATCTTTCACCCCTCCCATAGCCAAAATCCACCATGAACTATGTTAATCTTACGTCTCGAATACTATAGGAGCATTGAAAACATAAGAAAACTTAGCATGCCAACCAATATACTCAAGAACACCTCCAAATTCAAGTTCAAAAAGTTGAACCCAAAACCACCCGAATTCCCTCTATTCTAACGCAATCCTACGATTCTATAACGAGAAATACATAAAGTAAGTGGAGGAGGAGACGAATAAAATACCTTGAATTCAGCGTCAGAGAGGGATTTTTGTAGAGAGAATTGAGAGAGTTTGAGAGTTGGGATTAAAATAGGGGAAAATAAGTTTTTCCCCTACTTAACTGCTGCAAGCCGCTGCTGCGGTTTGTTACTGCTGCAACGGTAAAATTTTTCTGAAACCAACTTTGTCTCAAATTTTCATGCTTTGAGATGTCATATTATGTTCAAGTAGTTGTTCTAATAATTAATTGTGTGCTCCGTATCTGGGAAAATATGGGAACAACCATCAGGCTGAAATTAGAAAATACATGGGCAGTCGCTCGTTTTGGGGCAGGATGTATAATGATCTATCATATTTTAAGTAATTCTCCTAGTGGTTTATTATAGTTAAAAATTCGTCGAGCGCTCTTGCAAATGTTTAGACCTCACCCTTAGGGTTGTATGGGACAAACGAAGGCTAAATTGATATCTAATGTAATGACCCAAACCGTCGTTATGAATAAAAACATCCTAAGAATAATTTACGATAAATAATGGGCTCAAAATGGACCCAGGAAAAATTAAATCGGGGAGGAAAATTGGGACCTGAGGGAATTGGGCCAAGAGGCCCAACAATGGACTGGATCGAACAGCAGGTAACCACTACAATGATTGGGGAACCGTTGCAGCGGTAAAAGTTCCACTGTAGAGGTAAGAGGTAGTAGCACAGCCAAGCGATTTTTAAAAACCCTTTCTTTTATTATTTCCCTAGGTCGCCCCCTTCCTCCAAAAACACTCCGAAATCCTACTCCTCCAACCATGAGATTTCAAAGGCCAATGTTCATAAGAGTGGTTTCAAGGCAAACCCAGAGTGAACCCAACATAGGAATACATTTAGCATGCGCGAGACAACTCGCTCTCCTCCATAGCAGCATGTTTCGCCTATGAGGTAAGCTAAGGTTTATTTTGTAGCAACTAGACTTGAGCTAGATGCATATAATGTTAATAGTGATGTCAGGAGTATTATGCATTAGGACTTCCGGCATAGAGTTAGATGGATGGACATGTTTAAAATTCGGATAGGCTTGAATATGTGGAATTGTTGAATATTATATTAATGCTTGATTGGGGTAAGGGATGGATGGGAAGATGGAGTGAATGTGTGTAGTTTATTATCTTTCAGGGTTAGAGTATAGTGGAAGGTTGAATGAGATAGTGTGAAATGGTAAAAAGGGGAATTAAGGTGACTCAACTAAATATAAATGCTATAAATGTTCAAATTGCGTTAAGGGAACTTGTTTGATTCTAATGTCTTAATGGTCATGTTTGATGCCTTTCAAAGTTTATAAGAAAAGATAGTGAGTAAAAAGGTATATAAGTTCATCGGTTTACAGTGTTGGCATTGCTTGTCATATGGTTGTGATCAATGCTTTCCAGAATTTAGATGGTAATGTGAAAAATGTGAGGTTGGGATGCGGTTAGAGGGAAAGTGCGTAATAATGTGAAGCTTGGGTGATGGAAACCCCGTAAGGGTGTATGGTAGGTCATGATTGTGAATATATATGTGAAAACTAAGGTCACCAAATTAAATGAACTAGACAGTTGATGTAACATTAGACTGGATTGACCCGTGTTGGATCATAGACTGAACATATGTGATCATATTTTGCATAAATTATGATTTTACTGATTTCATGCACACATTCATATGTATTGGGATGCCATATTATGATATGGGTAGGGTACCACGCCGGTATCGATATGATATGTTGTGATATAGGTTGGGTACCACACTGGTACATATATGACATGATGTGATATGGTTCGGGTACCACTGTGTTACAAATATGATATGTTGTGATATGGGTCGAGTACCACGCCGGTACAGATATGATATTATTGGTAATAAGATGAGAAGGGACAAGGAGAGATGATGCGCACATCTTGCATACATGCATCCTTGTATATGTTGAATGTATTTCTATTTTATTAGGCTTTCATGCTTGTCCTTGTTATGATGAGTTGAGAAAGATGGTACAAATGTACGTTAGGTCTCTAGTATGGGATGAGTTAGAGGTGAGATTTTACGGTCCCCTTGAGAGGACCAGTTGTGGTAGAATATGATTGGTAGGACCCAAAATTTCATAGGATATGATATGATGATGTCTATAATAGTGAGTACCGAAGGGACTTGGGTAGATGTGGATTAAGGAATTGTAGGTATCATAAGAATGAACCGGTATTGGAGAAAGAGGTATAGGCTGGAATAGGTGGTCAAAGGACAAAGATATTCAAAAATATTAAATGACAGGCAGGTCACAAAGATGCTAAGTGTAGGTCACAAAGATTCTAAGTGTAAGTCACAGAGATGCTAAGTGTAGGTAACAGAGATGGTAAGTGTAGGTCACAAAGATGCTAGATATGGCGTAATAGAAGTTGGCAGATTTAGGATTCACACCCGGAACTTTACTTTATGTTACGATTCTCCCTATTTATTATTGATGTTATTTTTATCTAACCCTGATCAGCCTATGATGTTTACCAGTACGTGTGGTTAAACTGATGTTATACTTACTATATCTCTAATTGGAGGTATAGCCATGATGTAGGTTAGTTGGAGTTTCTATAGCAGCGAAACTGATCACTCAGCAGTAGCTCCTGTCCTCTATATTCTGCATGGATGCTGTGTCATAAATGTCCCTACTTCTTATCTTGTGCTTTTTTACCAGTTTAGGCTAGGTTCTGGGGAATCACTTGTAGTTATTTTCCGTATTTAATTTTCATATTTGATGTATTAAAATAATTTATGACACGAATTAAATGAGTAATTGTATTTCAACTTTGATTTGTTATTCATATGGTGGTTAATAAATTGACTAAGTGTGTATCGTAGTAACTTCCGAATTGGTTGAATGGTGGGTTATTTAGGATTCTCCTATCTGGGGTAGGTGTAGGTAGGTGCCCGAAACGATCCGATGGGTTGGGTCGTGACACCAGAGTACAACCTATATACACTTTCTGAGTCTAAGCTTAAGGACAGGGCCCATGGGGGGTTCACAACCCATAAACTAATCACATTCTCATCAATCAACCTTGTCGGCACATCCCTCAGCTAAGGCATTTTATAAAATGGTTCATTATCTTTTGCAAAGAATTTGAGTTTCATAGTAGTACCAGTTTCCATGAAAATAAGTGATGAATCAGTATGCATGATCATGAAAAAATCAACAATGTGCATTAATCAGCTCAACAATGGTAGAAATAAACCCAAGTCATCCAAATCTCAGTGAATTATGATACAAGCCCCCATACAGGCGTCACAACAAAATAAGATACTATTAATTCTCAAACAAGACCAATACCAGCCCCTACACGAACATCACAATAATAATTAGGAACTATCAATACTCAAACAAGACCAACACCAGCCCCTGAACAGGCATCACAATAATAAGCTTTTAAATCAATAATAAGGTTCACATAAGCCTCCACACGACATCATAATAATGATAATCAACCAAAATAATATAAACATTGAGGATTCACTCAAACTATAACATGCTTTACATGATAAATTTTCACTTTTCCCAATTATGATAAAATTAGACCCAAATACTCAAAAGGGAATATACACTCATCAAAAAGAATGTTCATAGGTTCAAATTTCATTCACATTAAATAGTAATTAAGCCAAGACTACTCTTTTTAACTTCTTATTTATAACTACAATCTATTTATACCCTAAGTGATTATTGAACTCCAATCATTCTATCAATTTACCCTAAGAATAATTCAAACTCTTAAGTAGATACTCACTATCAATTTATTCATGATCAATAAGTCATTTATCCACAATTTACCATAAACATATTAACAAGTGGAGGGAACACTCATGATGTCCATTTTATTACTTTAGCTCATCAGTAAACTTTATTACCCGCGGAGATGCTCTTAATCTCATCTAAGCATGACCCCAAAAACCCTTAGTGATTCACAAAACATAAGTAATAAGCACGCAACACATAAATACCCGAGAAAAGAGTCAAGGTAAATCTCAACTTGCCTTAAAGAAAACTCACAAAGACAAACCATAGTATGAAGAATCAAATGGAAGCTCTACTCCCTTGAATCATCACCAAACACGTCCACTCTAATCAAATATAAAACCTACACATAAATATGAGACCAACAATACCCATATTGACATACTTTGGTTTGGGATTTAAAATCACCTCGAAAATCAACCCCAAAAATAAAAAGGCAAAATAGTAATTTAAATGAAGAATCACTTTACCCATAGTTTAAGGGTTCTAAATATGAAATTTCGTTAAAACTGAGTTGAAATCGGGTTAGAAATCATCAAAATACTCATTTTTCACTTTATCGGGTAAAACCCCAAAATCTCAAGTTTAAAGCAAAGATTTGAAGATGATTTCACAATATAATCAATGGGTAATGATGAAAATAAGTTTTAGAAACTCACACAAGGTCTAGATCTCAAAACACCCTTTTGAATCGCCTCAAACGAGTTTCCAAGCTCTAAAAATGGGGTCAAGTACCGAAATGGGATTATTTAAAGCTACCAATGAAATTGGTCTTCATGTTCGCAGTCAAATCTTCGCGTTCAGTAGACCGACCCGAACCCATCACGATTGCATTGGTTTGATTGCATTTGTGAAGCTTTAAAACAGAAGCGATCCACACTCGTCCTTCATTGTGAATGTACCGTTCCCCCACGAACGCAATACACAAGGAATTCCTTCATCGCGAATGCAAGGCTAGGGTAGCGAACTCGATGAAGAAAAGGTCTAGCACCAGAAAATAGCAAAACTTCTAAGTCTCAAACTTTCTAACGGACTCTCGGGGTGCATTCAGAACCTCATAAATACAAACAATTAATGTTACTAGGCTAATTTTGATATTCCAAACTCAACGGAATTATCAGATTTATTAAAGGAGGTCATTATTTATAAGTTATTCCCAAAACCAACTTTAGGCTAATAAACTAGTATTCTGATCAAATACTCAAAAATCATAAAAGGGTCTCGGAACCCAAAACAACCATGCTACTAGCCTAAAATAGACATTCTAGATCTCATGGAATTGACAAAACTTTCGTTGCTCAGATCACAAAATATTGACTAAAGTCAACTATATCACTTTAATGGCTACTTAAAACTACAAAATCACATAAATTACTTCCGAACACTTCGTAGACCGTGCTAACCATCCCCACATCTCATTAATGGTATAAAGCAATAATGGAGAAGGGTAAAATGGTCAAAATACAAAAAAGCTAAAAATTGCATCAGGGGTTATTACACTCTGACCTTTGTTTAGCCTGGTTGGTTACAGTATGGGCCGTACCTCTGGCGAGTGTTGCCCTACCTCCTCACGTTCCCTTTCCCCTCACTCGTTCTCGGCCCCTAAATGCGGCCTCATTAACTAGAGCAATTGGCTCAGGAACCTCCGTTCTGGCTCCATTAGATCTTGTTCTTATCATCTGCGAGAAATAGAATGAAAAAGGTTAGATACCAATTTGGATCCCAAGATACCAATTAGAATCAAGTCATAGAACGAAAGAAGAAAGTGAAATTTTTCCTAAGTTTTGTAGCCTTTTGAAGAAAAGTCCAGATGTCTCTGTACCATTTTGCAAGACTCTACTAAACTCATTCTGGTACGATGAGATCAATGAACCTGGAACTCTGATACCAACTTTTTCACGACCCAACCTGACATGAGTGCCACCCACACTAACCTTGCAATGGGAGAACCATCTAACCCAAATTCAAAATTGTTCACTTATTCAATTTTAAAAACAAACCACAATTCACTAATAAAAATTCAATAGGAGTTGAGCACATAAAGTGGCTACAAAGCATTGCTAGTTTTTGTACGGATTCCAACAAAGTGTTTACTACATATGTAAGTTCAAATGCACGAAAAATATTAGAGTTAATACCTCAAAACCAAGTTAGTATTTACGTTTTGTTAGTTTAATATTTTAAGTATATTGTAATATTAAAACTTATCAATTAGATTTATTATTATTGAATTACAATCGATATATTATTGTTTTTTCAATTATATTTATTGTTATTGATTAATTATTTTATTTTATCATTATTTTAGAAATATGAGTTTTCAATTGAATTTATTTCTATAAAATTTGTTGTAATACTTTAACATCCACTACTAGTGTGGAAATAACACCGTCTCAACATTTTCAAGAAGCTAAAAGTTATCATACCAGAATTCTAACTAACAAGTCAATGGATACAACCCGAAAAACCAACAATAAATAAATATAGAGTCAATGACCGAAAATAGGGACAAGACCAAGTCTAAATGATCCACGGTAGCACGGAGAATGAGTGCTCACCCTTGGATCAGGAACGTGTTGTCACCTACAAATGAGGTCTCGTAGAAGCCACTGAAATATGCTCGGCACTCAATAAAAGAAGAACACAAGATAGTATTAGTATAAAAACACTATGCACTAGTAGGTATCATAGGCCGACTCAACTTAACCGATATGAACACTTAATGAAATATTTATAAAAAAGTAGCAAGAATGTCAATAAAATCTTATATTCAAACCAGCTTACAACAACAAGCTTTTTAATATAAACCAAACCAACTAAGTAACGATAATCTAAATTATAGATGTTAATGCTTAATTCAGTGCCAACGAATAATAATAACTTACAAGCAAGTCGGTTTGCCATTTCCATAATGAAAATCTTATTACCTTGTCAAACCTCAGGAAACAATTCACACCAAGTACTAATAAATGATATTAAGTCAATGAACCGGTCCACACAAGGAACCTAAGGCAATGTCAACCCAAATATGGTTCACTCAAGGAACCCAAAATAAAGTAGAATAAATAAACTCGGTCCACTTAAGGAACCGTCAAACTCTCCAAATCATAGTGTACACACATGATATGGGGCTTATAGTTGCCCACAAGCCATGATCAGCAAGGGACGAGCTCAGTCCATGTTCCTATCATACCAAACAACTGGTTGTCTTGTTATCTTTATTCCAAACAAGTAAGCCACCCTTAATCTAACATCCCTTCCATTATTCCACCTTAATCTACTAATTCAATCACAGGTCACACATTTAGCACCAATCAATTTACAACAATAACAATGTACTAATCACAGGTACAAATTTTATAGCAAATTCATTATTAACCAACACTTGCATTTTGTAATCAATCATTTACATCATTTATAACCATGACTTGAAACTAAAGGAGGTCCACTAGAGATCAGAAATTTTTGAAGAAACAACAAGATCTTTCTTTTGTCCCACAAATATTCAGTTAATGAGTACATATACAATCAAACTGAGTCTAAACTCTAATTCAACCATAACCTACCTTGAATCAACCCATGCGATGCCTTAATTCACTTGAGCTTTTCCTTTTCTTGCAAGCTCGGATTGATCTCGGTCTAAGAATAAAAAACAAAGAACAATTAAACCAATTATTCATCAATTCTAGGCATTACAACCTAAATTCAATGTTCTATCCCATGATCATAGTCTATTTCCTCATTCTAGAGCTTTCTACCCTTTTATTCCATTCAAATTCCACATAATTTTGAATTAATGAAATAAAATCTTCTCTAGGGAGTATAATCTAACAGCCTAAACTCTTTAACAAGTGATTCTAAACCAACCATAGTCAATACACATTAGATAATACAACTTAGGGTTAACCCAATAATTTCCACCATGAATATAATCTAGTATTTTTAAAGCTGCGGGCGTGAGGCGAGACATTTTACCTCTTGCAGGGCGAGGCATAGGCCTCAAGATAGTGGGGGTAAGCCCCGTGGAACTTTAATTTTTAAGATTTTGTAACTTAATATAATAAAAAATAAAATTACATAGAAATTATAAAAGATTCAAGAAAAATAAAAAATAAGAGGAAATATATATATGAAACCATTTTATCTTAAAATGTTAATCAAAGTCATTATTTATTTTAAAAATAATCAGAACAACTCATCTCAAAAGACTAATTAGACTTTGTAAAAAAATTGAGTAGAAATTTATAAATTAGCTTGTACAAAGAAGAATCCAAAGAAGAAACCTATAATTAGAGACTGATGAAGCCCAACCTATACCTCCAAAAAAGTATAATGCGGTCACTGTATCAAATATAGAACCCAACTAGATTGGGGTCGATCCCACAGGGAATAGGACAAAATTCTATCGAGTGTTTTTCTGAGTAATTGGCAAGTAAGTAAAAAATGGGTTGTTGTAAACAAACAGTAACAGTAACAATTGTAGATTGTTGTATTTGTGATCAATACGAGAAAGGCACTAGGACTATGATCCCCAAAATTTCTTAACTCCACCGACTACTTGTGTTGGCAAACTATCTCGCTACGTTGCATGTAAAATCTAACAAGATAGGTTCATCTAAATGTCTCTCGACCTTGGTTAGATGAGTTTCACTCTTCTCCTCTCGGTCTCTGAGTGTTGCACTACTAACCCTTGTTCTTGATCTCAAATTAACTATCCCTGTTATGGCTCAAATTATTAGATGAAGGTTGATAACTTTAAATTTCTGTTGCTATTCTCTTTTCCCAATCTCTACTTATCTCTCAAGCAATTTTAGAATACAGGCGAGTTTCCAACGTTTGCAACTGTTAGAAGGTCAATTATAATGAAGGAAATACCAATACATGCAGTCATACCAGTTCAAAATTGTTTCGCACTTAACCCATTTCGTTAATTCCTCATGGTTCACACAACCCTAGTTATGGGGTTTAGCTACTCATGATTGCAAGAACACAAGAAGAATTCGATGATGAAAACATAAGTATGAACTCACAATACGAATAAAACTCCAAAATCTCAATATAAATCAAAACCCTAGAATCGATGTTTGAGATTACAAGATCAATATGTTTATGAACCTTAAAACAATGTAATAGAATCCAAAATAATGTAATAAACAACCCCCAAACATAGGACAACTTAAGGGTATTTATAGATACAAAGCGAATCCTATCCTAAACAAAGTAGGAGAAAAAAATCGGCAATTTTCCACGGACCGTGACTTGAGGTCGTGGAATTAACCCTTAGACCATGGGTCCAGATCGTAGGAATCAGGCCTCCATGCACAACTGCAGAAGTTGACTCACGGACCTGACCTACGGCCCATAGGTCCACCTATAGTCTGTGAGTCACAACCGTGGGTCACTTGGTGAAATTTATCTCCGCTCTTCTGTCATCAAAAACTTCATTCCAGTGCATGCTTCTTCCCGTCTTCTCCATTTTGCCTCCAAAACCTATTTTCCTGCAAGACTATACAGAAAACACATCATACCTACCAAACATACCCAAGTTATTGCATATTTTCCTTATTTTAGGCATCGAAAGTGCCATGAAATTATGACACATCAGAGACATTAAACTAGAGTAAGTGATGAAGAATGATGTATTTTGCTGAAAGTTTTCCCATTGATCATTCATTTTCCCAGTACCCAATGAAAGACGAAGAGAAAGAACAAAAAATAGGGTTAAGAATAAGAATATTTAGATTTTTAAGCTTTTTAACTTCTCAAAATTTAATAACAAGTTGAATTTTATGTTTTTGGTATTAATTTAAATATTATTTAGCAATTCTAATTTTAATTAGGATTTTTTCTAGTCTTACCACCCAAAATAAAACTCTCTCAACGCCTAGGCGAATGGCCAGACTGACGAAGAGTACGCCACGTGATACTTCCGCCCCCCCCACATCACCTCAGACCATTTTTACTATGCCTCGCTCTAGGAACGCTTTTTAAAACATTGATATAATCTAACGAATTTAAGGATTAAAGAAGAAAATTCACGTTAGAATGGTGAAATTATCTTATCTTGATGGTAGAAAATAGCCAAAAACTCAAAAAATTGCCCTTCTCTTGCACTAAGTCGACCCTTGAGTGTTTTTGATGAAATAGCATCTAAACTTGGAGAAAACAGATTTTTACTACATTGGTCCTGCTGTAGCAGCCCGCTTCCCACTGCATCATCATCGCTGCAACATAAATCACCCATTGTTGCGACCTGACCGATATTAGACTTCCACTGCAATTTTCCATATCCTGCTGTAGCGGGATTGTTGATTGCTATAGCGGCCCTCATTTCTGCTGTAGCAGCACTGAGGTTGTAACTTGGACTAATTACCAAGTCTATTCCATTTTACAACTCACTATCCAAAATTTGACATTACGAATTGTCACGACCCGAATCCCATTTGGGATGGACTGGCACCCGAAGCTATTGAGGCCCGAGAGAACCAATCCTTACTCATGTACACTCATACGCATGTCTCTATGTGAACATCATTATATATCATGCAACTATGTGGAAGTCATGGAAACATATGCTATATATATATATGAAACTTGGCCGTTAGGGACATCAAGTCAAAATGGACATGCAACACTTACAATTATTCTCCCACATAAGTCTACAAAGCCTCTAACAGATACATTTACATAACCAACCTACAGTCGGGACAAGTCCCCACATTATACAACATTTATGATGCCAAAACCAAAACCAAAATACACATGAGATTTGGGAAGCCTCGAACCAACTGGAGCTCACCAATGACTGGCAAATGATCCGCAACCTACTATGGAGGTCTACTAGCACCTGTGCCTATAGCAAGTAAGGTAAGTCCCCCAAGAGGGGTTAGTACAAAGAATGTACTGCGTATGTAAGGCTCATATGAAACTGCATCATACAAAATAACAACAATGGAGTCAAATATAAGAGAATAGTGAATGTGGATAAACCATCGTTTTATATGTGGAACCATGTACATTTCTTCTATTATTGTCATTTTCGATCAATCATTTATATCCTTATTATTCATATAATATCTTTCATATACACCTTTATTCAAGAGATTTGCCTTTATTCAAGAGATTCTTCCATTCAAGAGATTTCTTTTCTTTACTTTTATGCTCATCATCATTATTATTAGTCATCCACCTTATTGGTGGGTTATTATGGTCATCCACCTTATTGGTGGGTAGTCATCCACCTTATTAGTGGGTAGTCATCCACTTTATTAGTGGGAAAAAATAATATTGTCATACAGGTGTTCATCTCACCCCATGGATACACCCATAATGTTGGGATGGTCATCATGCAGATGTTTCCTTCACCCCATGGATATCATCATGCAGGTGTTTATATCACCCCATGGATACAACTAGTTATACATTACTTCTTTCTTTCATTATTCTTTCTTCTAAGAGTGATACCTTGGTGATTGAAACATTCTTGAAACTTGGAACACATACATACATTACTTCATCCCTTTAATTTCATGAGATTGATACTTTGGTCGTGTGAGATTGATACATTTTCTTGTGATAGAGTGATATGTTAATAGTCGCAACATTATTGGAGCTTTGGAACACAATGTTATTGGATATGCTACTCAAGAATGAGTAGATTCTCCTTACATCATCACTTTTCTTGAGATATTTTTTTTAGTAATTACAGCATTATGATAGCTTAGGAACTACAGTCCATGGATAAAAGAAATAAGAATGCCAATTGGTCAAAGAATAGGAAACATGTGGATAATAATATATATCAAACCTGAATGAGATACCTTAGAATATTTCGGAATGAAACAACTACTATGACAATGTGAACAATATCTGCTGCAGAATGATACGGGAAGAGTAACATTACATACCTTATCTCCTCAATATGAATATACAACCTATACGTGAACACAATAGTCCAGCTCCTTCCTTACGTTTCACTCTACAACATAATTACATAACGGAGCTTACATTAACAATCAACTACCTTACAAGTACATAAGACGAATAATGAGTTACATGTTTGCCTTATAACATCATTTACCACCTTACAATACCATCTACGGCATGGTCATACCAATAATACCACAACATGCCCAACATTGACCAAAACATCACAACTCAATAGCATTTCACACCAAGTTCATCCTTTACGTTTCTTCATTAACACGACGTCACAATTACTCCATCAAGCCACCTCAATACACTTCATAACAACATATCGACAACAATCCCACAATTCATACTTATAGAAAAATAACAAGTTAAGGAACATAACCACACCATACATGTTGATATTTCATCCATACATGCCCTTTCATCAAAACCTCAAATCCTTTTTCAAGTTCAAATCTCATGGATAACACATCTTTTACCAAAAAAACAAAAGTGCACTATTCAACACCTTTAGACATAGCCATCGTGATCTACATATGCTCTCATGCATATAATATATTAAAACATAAAATTAAATACTTACCCAAGCTTGAGATATGATGATCTTGCCCAAGAGATGACTTAGGGTTTGAAGTGAAAAGAAAATATCTCTTTTTGGTTTCTTGGAAAAGTCTAGAAATACATGTGCATTACAATGAATAAATTCTGATTTTTGGTGCCTTTTATAGGCCCTTGAAATCATCCTTAGCCATTTGGATCAATAATTGATTAGTCAAAGCAAGAATGGGTCATTTGACCCATTGGGCCATGTCTTTTAATTCATTTTGGGCCTTCCTTTGAGCCCATTAACACATATTAACTTATCCCACCAAATTCAATGCATAATCCACCAAATTTCTCAAGTTTAAATCATTTCATATGTGTTCCGACCAATATTCAACCCACGAGATTCATGTTCGTAGCCTCCATCTCAAAAATAGAAATTCTAGCCACTCATAGCTTAATTGAACAAAATTTGATAAAATAATTACGACGACGAATTAAACCCAACTTAGATACTAAACTCACTCAAGAGTAGCCCTACTATGATGGAACAAAGATACCATAACCTAAGAGTCCTATTTATAGACTAATGGTCGAAGAAAATTTTTGGCAAAAACCAGCCTGGCACGCCGCCTGGTGCGCCTCCTTGCTGCCTGGGCCAGAAAAATTCTAGCCAAAAGCGGCCTGGCATGCCCCTGGGCACGCCCCACCCTTAGTTTTTGAAATTTTTTGTTTCTTCGACTTTTCTTTGCGAATTCGGTTAGATACTTCAAGTTCAACTCTTTAGCTTACCTCTTAGCATTAGAACCTTTGTTTGGAAGTCATTCAAGCCTCATTTATCACTCCTAAAATGTACCCAAAAGTCACAAACGCATCCTACAAAAGTTTAAACACATTTACTAGCACACTATCAAATCTTCCACCAATATCAATACAAGGTACATACTTATTGCTCTCGAACCTAGGGTAAACATGGTTCAAGGTTGTCAAGTAAGGTCATAAATGTACGGGATGTTACATTCTTCTCCCTTTAGAAACATTCGTCTTCGAATGTTAATAATATACTTCCAATTACAACAAATGTATCTCTATATTAGCATATCTATACATATACATTTAATGCTTATAGAGACCCACTTGTTATTACTTCACTTCCGCACTTTGAACTTTTTCTTCCATTTGAAACAAGTACGGGTACTTTGAGTTCATCATTTCTTCAGCTTCCCATATGATCTTTTCTACTTGTTAATTTCTCAAAAATACCTTTATGGAAGCTATTTCTTTATTTCTTAATCTCTTTACTTGTCGAACCAAAATATCAATAGGGGTCTCTCATTGATGGAACGTCGTCAACGGGAGCAATACAAGATGAATCTCCTATGCATTTTTGAAACATCGAAACATGAAACACTGGATGGACTGAGGAAAGTTCTTGGGGTAATTTCAATTCCCATGCAACTTGCCCAAATATTCTAATAATTTCATATGGACCTACATAACGTGGACTCAACTTTTCTTTCTTTCCAACTCTCATGACCCCTTTCATTGGTGACACCTTTAAGAATACCCAATCACCTATGGAAAATTTGAGCCCTCTTCTTCTGATATCAGCGTATGACTTCTAAATTCCTGATGCTCTACTATTACCTGTTGACAATTCAGACAATAGGCTACTAATTTTTGCAATGTTCTTTTTCTTTATATTGCCTCACCAACACATTTCTCCCACGCCATGGTACATTTTGATTGTTCCCGAATAATTAGAATAACGTGAATGATTTTCTTCTATCATAATTGATTTCCTTAGCTCATCTATATTTAGTATACATAATCTACCTGAATAGGAAAGTATTCCTCCCTTATGTAAGCTCAAGTACCTTTTGCCAAACTTCATTGTACATTCTTTTTCAATTGGAATAAAATAGAATTTGCATATTGTTTCTTCTCTCGGCTACAAATGAAGATTTTGCTGCATTGTACACTGTAATTCTTTCATCTGGAGTTTCAAGAAGACAAAACCCCATACTGATTAATTGATATAGGTTTCTTGACTATATCTTTCTTTTCTGTAAGCTGGCCATTAATACTTCCTACTACTTTGCATCTTAATGTATCAGCTACCCCGTTTTCCTTTCCCGAATGATACAAGATACCAATGTCATAATATTTTAATAGTTCAAGCCACCTTCGCTACCTCAGATTTAAATCCTCCGGCTTAAAATATATTACTTTTTTTTTTGACCAGTATATATGTCAACATGAATCCCTCATAAATAGTGACACCATATCTTTAAAGCAAATATCACAACTGCTAGTTCAAGGTCATGTGCTGGGTAATTTTAATTAATTAATTTTTTTTTCATGTGGCCGCAACTGTCGTGAGGCATATGCTATTACCTTATCATGCTACATCAATACACGTTCGAGGCTAACCCCGAAAGCATTACAATACATTGCATAACATTCTTATGCCTTCGGGAAGCACTTAAAACTGGTGTGGAAGTTAATTTATCTTTCAACTCTTGGAAACTTTTCTCACATGCGTCATTCTACTGGAACTTGATTGGCTTGTGTATAAGCTTTGTTAAGGGTGTAGGGATAGAAGAAAATCCTTCAACAATTCTCCTATAATAATCAACCAACCCAAGAAAACGATGGATCTCTATAAGCATAGTAGGCCTTAGCCAATTTTTCACCATTTCTATCTTTCGCGTATCAACCTTCATTCCTTCATCCTATACAATGTGACTCAAGAACGACATGGATTGTAACCAAACTTCACATTTAGAAAATTCTATAACACTTACTGCAATATGATTTGCATGGTCCTGTTGTGATTTTGAATACCATCACCAAACATGGTCACATACACATATAAAAGTGTCTTGAACACCCTATTTATCAAATCCCTAACAACTGCTGGTGCATTGGTTAGCCCAAATGGCATAACTATAAATTCATAGCATCATAGTAACCATAAGGTGTTCACAAAGCTGCCTCGGGTATATATGTTATTTTTTTTTTCGACCCTTACTTGATGATAACTCGATCTCAAGTCAATCTTTGAGAAGCATTGGTTAAGTAAATCATCAATTCTAGGGAGAGGACATTTATTCTTGACTATTGCCTTATTCAGTTGTCGATAATCAATACACATTCTCAATGTGCCATCTTCCTTTGTACAAACAACACCGGTGTACCCCCACGGGGACATACTAGGTCTTACTAGGTGACATATGTACACTTTGGACATTATTTCCCTACCTCAAGATAGGGAATAAATTTACGCTTCAATGCTCAAACACTCTCATTTCCATCTCGATAAAATAAACCAACGTAACATGATCACAAACATTCACTATACCAGTACGATCTATTCTTTTTGTTTTTAACTATAATAAATTCACCAACTAGAATAGATACTTCACTTGGCTTAACTAGTAATTCTAGTGTTCTTTCAAACTTTGCAGCAATCAATGAAGTAACTTATGATAAGGTAGAGCCCGGATTAATCAATGCATGTACATTATGTGAAGAGACAAATATTATACCTGTAACCTCATCAAGAGAAACCTCCAAATTCTGTCGGTCGAATAGAGCAAAGGTGCGATTATGGGCTCCACTGGAACTAGCTACCCCTCCAATACCTCTACCAAGACCAGCAGGTTGTACACCAGACGACGACACCACAACGGCTGATCCCGTAGGTCGCGCCATACTACCCGTGTTCCCTTGTAGACACTCTTTCGTTAGATGCCCCGACATACCACACCATAAGCAAACATTTGGTCCATACCAGTATTCCCCTGAATGAAACTTCTCGCAGTACTGGCACAGTTGACGAGAAAATCTTATTGTCTGTGAACCTCGAACCACACTGCTCTGCCCCGCATGACTGCCTCTAGACCCTCAGAATTGTGATGAAGTATTTACTGTAGGGGAAGAAAATGATGGTCTAGGCAGTCGAGGAGAACTCCGAGGCACAAATCCTTCTTGGGACACCATAAACTGTCTCATTGGTCTAGCCCTCTTTCAAATTCATGTACCCTCCTTCGTTGCCTCTGATCCTCCATCTTTGGTGCAAAGGCCTGTATTCTGGCTATGTTGTCACGCCCCGAATCCCATTCGGGCTGGACTGGCACCCGAAGTCGAAGAGGCACGAGAGAACCAATCTGTGCTCACGAACATTCATATGCATGCCTATGTAATATTATCGCTGTATCTCATACAATTATGTGGAAGCCATGGAAATATGCACTATATATATATATATGAAACTCGGCCGATAGGGCCATCAAGTCAAACTGGACCCACATCTCTTACATTCCTCTTCCCACATATGTCCACAAAACCTCTACAGATACTTATACATAGCCAAGCTAGAGTCGGGACAAGTCCCCGCTTTATACAGCATTTACAATGCCAAAACCAAAATCAATGTACACATGAGACTCGGAAAGTTTCGAACCAACTGGAGCTCACCAATGAATGGCAGATAATCTGCAACCTACTGTGGAGGTCTACTAGCACCTGTGACTGCAGCAAGTAAGGTAAGTCCCCTAAGAGGGGTCAGTACGAAGAATGTACTGAGTATGTAAGGCCATAAGAAACTGTATCATACACAAGAATGTTAATGGAATCAATATTAGAGAAATAGTCAATATGGATAAACCGTCTTTCTGAATATGAGGAACCATGTTCATTATATTTATTACGTTCTTTACCTTTACGCTCTTTCCTTCATTTGTCACTCACTCCTTCGTTCATTACTCATCCTTCCACTCATGTAATGCCGGGCCCCAAGCTGATCAGTGGGAAAATAATACCGTCATGCAGGTGTTCATTTCACCCCATGGATACATCCTATGATATTGGGAATAGACATCATGCAGGTGTTCATGTAGTCATAACCTTATTGGAAACTTTGGAACATAACATTATTGGATATGCTACTCAAGAAGGAATAGATTCTCCTTACATCATCACTTTGAGATAGTTGTTTTAGAAATTACAACGTTATGACAGCTTTGGAACTTCAGTCAATGAATAAGAGATAAGTGAATCATAATTCATCTAAGAATAGGACACATGTGAATAACAATATATCTCAACCTGAACTGGGATACTTTAGAACGCTTCGGACATGAGTAAGTACCATAACAAGGTGAATACTCTATGCTGTAGAAAGATACGGAAAGAGTAACCTTACATACCTTATCTTCTCAATATGAATACATAGTCCTATATGTGGATACAAGAATCCAACTCCTTCCTTATGTGTTACTCTACTCTACAAGTACATAACAAAGTTCATGTTAACAACCAACTACCTTACAAGTGCATATGACGACAATGAGTTACGTGACTGTCGTATAATGTTATTTTATACTCTTACAATACCATTTACTGCATTATCACACCAACAACATCATAACATTCCACACATTGACCAAGATATCATACATCAATAGCATTTCACACCACACTTACCCTTTATGCTTTCTTATTATCATTCCGTTACAATTACCTTATCAACTTGCCTCATAACAACTTATGAACAACAATAAATACTGAATATAGTCCAACATACCTCCATACGACCCTCTAAAGTCATTAAAACAACATCACAAGTTGATAATTACATCCAAAAAGGGTATAGGGGCCTTCGGGGGTCAAATAGATGCGAAAACATGCAAAACCGAACCTGGGGATGACCTGCGAATCCACCTGCGCCATAAGGTGGATGAGGTGCACCCACAGATGACCTTTGGCAGTAGCCATAGGCACCTGCGAAGTCACCTGCTGCCGCAGGTGCTTCATCTACGAGGGCGGGTGCCCGTTTCGGCCAAAAAGGATCTCTTTTGGGTATTTTTATGCAATGAATGGTCCATGATCATAAATAAACTTCTCTTGACATATTTTAGACCATCTTGGATTCCAAAAATCATCCATGGTTCCACAACACACATGAACATCACCAAAACCACACTTTTCCTTCAATATACCACCAAATCCATGCACAATTTTGCAATAACAATTCCAAACATCCTATACAAGAATAAAACAAGTTAAGGCTATAATAACATCTCACATTTCAATATTGAACCCATCAAGTTCACTTCCTTCAAGACCACAAGTCCATTTTCAAGTTTACAAGGCAAAAACCTTCACCGATTGAGCAAACATAAATTGTTTCACACATAGTGAACTTCTCACACTTCACCAACATAACAAACATGATCTACACCATATTCCATAAATATAATACATTAAACCATGAGATTAAACACTTACCAAAGCTTACCAAGGAGTGATCTTGTCCCAAAGATGGTTGCCTTAGTGTTTGGTTGAAGAGAAAAATGTTGTGGAATTTTCTAGAAATGAGACATGTCTTTTGTGGAATAAAATCTGATTTTTGGTGAATTTTATAGCCACTTTATAGTCATACTTAGCCACTCTTAAGCAATAAATATCTTATGTTGACTTGGTCACAAGAATGGGTCATTTCCATTTGTTTTGGGCCATGTCTTTTATATGATTTTTGGGCCTCCATTGAGCCCAATGGCTCAAGACTTCTTTAGCCCACCAAAGTTAAATGTATAATACCTTAAAAATCCCATGTTTAATTAATTCCATGAATGTTACGGTAGTCAACTAGATTCGAAAATGTACGGGGTGTTACATATGTCCATATCTTTATTCAAAGCAGCAATGGTACAGTCCCTTACCAAGTATGGCTCTAATCTATCTACATACCGATGGACTCTGTCTTCCATTGTGGCTACCACATTCAAAGCATATCGAGCCAAAGAGTTAAACTGCAAACTATATTCTGTAACACTCATATTTCCCTGACGGAGATTTAGAAATTAGTCTGCACGGGCCTGTCGGATCTCATATGGGAGGTAGTGATCAAGAAAGGCTGTTTTGAATTCCTCCCAACTAGCTGGAGGTACATCAATACCCCTCGATCTTTTCCAGTGTTCATACCATAGTATAACTTCACCTTTCAATCTATAGGCCGCAAGTTCAACTGTTTCTATACCAGTCACATACATAACCTCTAGAGCCCTTTGAATTTGATCTACAAAGTCCTGTGGATCTGCTTTTGGGTCTGACCCAGTGAATATGAGAGGGTCTAATTTCAGAAAATCCTGTGTTCTCCGACTAGCTACTCTAGCCCCACTGACTTTGTGCAACAACTATCTGTGTCAACATATGTACTGCATTTCTTAAATCCTGATCAGTCTCATTTGCAGGAGGTTCTGCCGGTACTTTTCTACCCCTCGGCCCTTCAGGAAATGGTAGAGTAGAAGTAGACCGCGATGAAATTTCAGTGTCATCCCCACCTTGACTAGCTTGGTCAGGTGGTGATTTACTCATTCTTTCTCCGGCAGGCATATCTACCTGCTTACCTTTGCCTCTACCTCGTCTTGTGATCGGCATTTTACTATAAACAAGAAAACCAATTCCATGGTCAGATAAAATTTTCACTTACAACATTGGCTCTATTGCACGATCTAGAAATGAAGAAATGAAACAACTCCTAGATGTCCCGTAGCCTTCTACTTATAAATATGGTGCACAACACATCCATAGGCAAAACTCTACTCAGACACGGCTTTGTAGACACCCTTAGGATGACCTGCTCTAATACCACTTTTGTCACAACCCAAATCCCATTCAGGACGGACTGGCACCCGCTGTTGAGGCACGAGAGAACCAATCTTTACTCATGTACACTCATACGCATGTCTCTATGTGAACATCATTATATATCATGTAACTATGTGGAAGTCATGGAAACATATGCTATATATATATATATATGAAACTTGGCCGTTAGGGCCATCAAGTCAAAATGGACATGCAACTCTTATAATTATTCTCCCACATAAGTCAACAAAGCCTCTAACAGATACATTTACATAACCAACCTACAGTCGGGACAAGTCCCCGCTTTATACAACATTTACCATGCCAAAACCAAAACCAAAATACACATGAGACTTTGGAAGCCCCAAACCAACTGGAGCTCACCAATGACTGGCAAATGATCCGCAACCTACTGTGGAGGTCTACTAGCACCTGTGCCTTCAACAAATAAGGTAAGTCCCCCAAGAGGGGTCAGTACAAAGAATGTACTGTGTATGTAAGGCTCATATGAAACTGCATCATACAAAATAACAACAATGGAGTAAAATATAAGAGAATAGTGAATGTGGATAAACCATCATTTTATATGTGGAACCACGTACATTTCTTCTGTCTTTAGTAATTACAGCATTATGATAGCTTAGGAACTACAGTCCATGGATAAAAGAAATAAGAATGCCAATTGGTCAAAGAATAGGAAATATGTGGATAATAATATATATCAAACCTGAATGAGATACCTTAGAATATTTTGAAATGAAACAACTACTATGACAATGTGAACAATATCTGCTGCAGAATGATACGGGAAGAGTAACCTTACATACCTTATCTCCTCAATATGAATATACAACCTATACGTGAACACAATAGTCCAGCTCCTTCCTTACGTTTCACTCTACAACATAATTACATAACGGAGCTTACATTAACAATCAACTACCTTACAAGTACATAAGACGAATAATGAGTTACATGTTTGCCTTATAACGTCATTTACCACCTTACAATACCATCTACGGCATGGTCATACCAATAATACCACAACATGCCCAACATTGACCAAAACATCACAACTCAATAGCATTTCACACCAAGTTCATCCTTTACGTTTCTTCATTAACACGACGTCACAATTACTCTATCAAGCCACCTCAATACACTTCATAACAACATATCGACAACAATCCCACAATTCATACTTATAGAAAAATAACAAGTTAAAGTAACATAATGTGACCCCTCGAATCCCATCGAGACATGATTGGCACCCGTAGCCGATAAGGCCCGAGAGAACCAACCTTTGCTTATGTTCAATCATATGCATATCATAATCATAACCACCATTGCGTAAGAACATTAAAGACGAATAAATAAAAACATGGGACATATTTATACATACATATGAAACTTGGATGTTGAGGCCATCCAGTCAAAACAACATATGTCTTCTACACTGATACACCCACATCCGTCTACAAAAGCCTCTAACAAGAGAATTGACCAACTGAACCATAAGTCAGGACAAGTCCCCATTTTACACTATATGTACATCACCAAAACATATATATTCTTTGACTCGGAGAAGCCCAGAATTAGCTGGAGCTGACCAAGGAACCGCTAACACTGGCAATCTACTGGGGAGGCCTACTGGGACCTGCGCCTGCAGCAAGTAAGGTAAATTGCCCGAGAGGGGTCAGTACGAAATAAGTACTGAGTATGTAAGGCTCAAATGAAACTTTGTAACACATGAACATACTAATGAACTCAATACAAATGACTAGACAATGTGAGTAAGTCACCATTTTGCATTTTGGGAACCATGTGAATTGCTTTCTTTACTTCCATTACTTTCTTTACATTCAATGCTTGCTTGTCAATACATGTGTCACAATGTACCCGGGCCCCTACTGATCAGTGGGTCTTTCCATGACTTATCGTCATGTTGGGATTGGTTCGAGCTAGGCTTATGCCCCTAAGACCTGCCACCCATAAAGCACTGCATCGGGATCGAGTCGAGCTAGGCTTATGCCCCTAGACTTGTCACCCATAAATCAATACATCGGGATCAAGTCAAGCTAGGCTTGCGCCCCTAGACTTGCCACCCATAAATAAACACATTGGGATTGAGTCGAGCTAGGATTAAACCCCTAGACTTGCCACCCATACTTGATCATTGACCACATTTGCATTACTTGGATCTTTACTTTGAGATTGATAGTTGATAGTCATAGCATCACTTTGAACTTTGGAACATAACATTGTTGGAAACTTTGAACCATTAACCAATGAGTGAGAGACATGTGAATAACTTGGCAACATAACCTTATTAGAAACATAACACTATGGGGACCATGGGACAATAATATATGACAAGAGGCATAAGTAATATTACTAGTGGAACATTGGAACATAACCTTATTAGAGCTTTTGGAACATCAACCATAATGAGACATGAGACTCACAAATGATCCATGAGTAGGAAATATATGACAATGACGATTGATAAATGGATAGAGGATACCTTAGCACATTTCGGGATAGGACTAGTGAAATAGCAATGTGGATACTATTTGCCGCAAAAAGATACGGACAGAGTAACCTTACATACCTTGTACCCTCAATACGGATATACAATCCTAGTTGTGCATATAATAGTCCCGCTCCTTCTTTATGTGTCACTCTACAACATAAATATATAACGGAATTCACATTAACCAACAACTACTCTACAAATGCATATAACATCAATGGGGTGCATGTTTGCCTTGAAACATGTCATTTCCCTTAGACAAAACCATTGATAGAATCATGATTCCAAAAATCATCCAATATTCCCAACATTGACCAATACATGATAATCAATACATTTCACCACAACACTTCTCTTTTACACCTTCTTATCCACACCACATCACAAACAATCCATCAATTCACCTTAATACACTTCATAGCACATATCGGCCAAAATCCAACAATTTACACTTATAGACAAGAACAAGTTTAACAACAAAAATAACACCATAGACGTTCATATTTTATCCATACCATGATCTTTCATCAAAGGCACAAGTCCTAATTCAAGTTCAAATCCCATGGATCACAAATCTTAGACAAAAGCACAAAGTACCATGTCCAACATTTCCAAGCACAACCAACATGATTTAAATACTCTTTCTTGCATATAATATATTAATCCATGAGAATAAATACTTATCAAGGCTTGGAATAGGATGATCTTCACCAAAGAGTCCAAAGGAAATATTGGCTTTAGGGTTTTGGAACTAGAGAAAATGCTTGAGAAAATAACAAAAACGCATGAGACTTTTGAAGCAATAAAAATCAGCTTTATTGCCCTTTATATAGTCCCCCAATTCCATCCTTATCCACTCTTTATCATTTAATGATAGGTTCTAGAAGGTCCAAGCAAGAATGGGTCTTTTGACCCATTTTTGGGCCCTTTTTGAGCCCAATTCACTTATCCCGATAAAACAATAATTTCTTGTGTTTAAGTTGTATTATATGTATTACAATAATATTCCCACTCATGATATTCATATCCGTAGCCTCATTCCCAAAACCAAGTGATTCTAGCCACGTTTGGCTTATTTTGACCTTAAGGGCAAAACTGTCATTTTGACCCCAAATTCGTTCTCGAGTAATTTTATAATACCAATGTAATATTCCATTAATTTTATGTATATACTCTTGGTTGTAGAAGAAACGTAGCAAAAATCGGCTCGGTACGTCCCCGGATACCCTTGGGACTTAGAAATTTCCAACTTTCGAAAAAGTGGAAAACCCAAGGTGGCACGCCCCTGGGCGCGCCAACCTACTGCCTATGGGCTAAAAATTTTAGCCCAGATCGGCGTGGCACGGTCCCAAACGCTCCCCTCCTTAAAATTTTCGAAAATTCCATTTTTCGACTTCTCTTCGCGGGTTTGGTTAGACACTTCAAGTCCTATTCTTTAACTCACTTCTTAATCCTTATTATACTTTGTTTAGTGGTCTTATTAGCCTCATTTTGAACCCCACAATGGCGTCATGAAAATTTCAAAACACCTTCCATGCAAGTTTAACCACATAACAAGAGCCAAATTCAATTATCTCACCATTAGCCTTACCAAATACATACTTATAGCTCTCGATACCTATGTACATATTATTTAATGTCGTCAAGTAGGGTTGGGAATGTACGGGGTGTTACATTCTTCCCCCCTTAGGAAAATTCATCCTCGAATGTTAACAATACTATTTCATTTACAACAAGTGCATCTCTACATTAGCATACATATACATAAACTTTTAAGGCTCATGGAGACTTACTTGTTATTGCTCCACTTCCGCAATTTGAACTTCTTGACCCATTTCAAATAGATGGGGATATTTGGATTTCATCATCTCTTCCGCTTCCCATGTGACCTCTACTTGTTGATTCCGCCAAAGGACTTTCACGGAAGCTACGTCTTTATTCCTCAAACTTTTCACTTGTCGATCTAGGATAGCAATAGGTACCTCTTCATAAGTAAGATCCTCTGTAACTTGAACATCTTCAATGGGAATAATACGAGATGGATCTCCTATGCATTTTCGAAGCATGGAAACATGAAATACCAGATGGACTGAAGAAAGTTCTTGAGGTAGTTCTAATTCGTAAGCAACTTGCCCAAATCTTTTAATCACTTCATATGGGCCTATATAACGTGGACTCAATTTCCCTTTCTTTTCGAACCGCATTACTCCTTTCATCGGTGACACCTTTAAAAACACCCAATCACCTATGACTAATTCAAGACCTCTTCTCTTAACATCTGCATATGACTTGTGACGACTTTGAGCCGCTTGTAACCGCTGTTGGATCACTTTAACCTTCTCCATAGCCTGATGAATGATATTTGGCCCAAGTAAACCAGTTTCACCTGCTTCAAACCATCCTATTGGTGATCTACATTTCCTTCCGTACAAAGCTTCATAAGGTGCCATTTTAATACTCGAATGATAGCTATTGTTATACGCAAGTTCAATAAGAGGCAAATGGTCATCCCAACTGCCTTGAAAATCTAACGTACAAGCTCGTAGCATGTCTTCAAGTGTCTGAATAGTACGTTCTGCTTGTCCATCAGTCTGAGGATGGAAAGCTGTACTCAAATTCACCCGTGTACCCAAACTCTGCTGGAAAGACCTCCAAAAGTGCGCTGTGAACTGTGCTCCTCTGTCTGATATAATGGAAAGAGGAATACCATGCAACCGCACTATCTCTTTCACATACAACTTCGCATAATCCTCCACTGTATTGGTCGTCTTGACCAGTAGAAAATGCGCTGACTTGTTAAGCCTGTCCACTATGACCCATATAGAATCAAACTTCCGTAATGTACGAGGTAAACCTGTAATGAAATCCATGTTAATCATATCCCATTTCCAGACTGGAAGATTGATACATTGCATGTAACCACCCGGTTTCTGATGTTCCACTTTCACTTGTTGACAGTTCGGGCATTAAGCGACAAACTCTGCAATGTTCTTTTCATGTTGGCCCACCAATATATTTCTTTCAATTCATGGTACATTTTAGTAGCACCCGGATGAATAGAATAGCGCGAATGGTGCGCCTTTGTCAATATTCGTATCCTCAGCTCATCTACGTCCGGTACGCATAGTCTCCCTTGACATTGAAGCACCCCTTTTGGTGTAATATCAAATGCCTTGGTCGAATTCTGCTGCACATTTTTCTTTAGCTGCAATAAAATAGAATCCGCAAATTGCTTCTCTTTCACTTCAGCTATTAAGGAGGATTCTGCTGCATTCTGCACAATAACTCTATCATCTGAGGATTCAATAAGGCGAACTCCCAAGCTGGCTAATTGTTTCAAATCTTTGATTATCTCATGCTTTTCATTCAACTGACCACTAGTGCTTTCTACTGCCTTATGGCTCAGTGCATCAGCTACTACATTTGCTTTGCCTGGGTGAAAAAGAATATCAATGTCATAATCTTTTAAAAGCTCCAACCACCTTCGTTGCCTCAAATTGAGTTCCTTCTGCTTAAAAAGATATTGCAAGCTTTTGTGATCTGTATATATGTCAACATGAACCCTATACAAATAATGACGCCATATCTTTAAAGCAAAAACTACTGCTGCCAATTCAAGATCATGTGTGGGATAATTTTTCTCATGTGGCCGCAACTGTCATGAGGCATATGTTATGACATTACCATGTTGCATCAACACACATCCGAGGCCAACCCCGAAAGCATCACAATATACTACATAGCCTTCGGTACCTTCGGGAAGCACTAAAATTGGTGTGGAGGTTAATTTATCTTTCAACTTTTGGAAGCTTTTCTCACATGTGTCATTCCACTGAAATTTTACCACCTTATGTGTAAGCTTTGTTAACGTTGCTGCAATAGAGGAAAAACCTTCCACAAACCTTCTGTAATACCCTGCCAGTCCAAGAAAGCTACGAATTTCTGTGGGTGTCGTAGGTCTTAGCCAGTTTTTCACTGCTTTAATCTTTTGGGTATTAACCTGTATGCCTTCATCTGATACAATGTGACCCAAGAACGCGACTGATTTCAACCAAAACTCACGTTTGGAGAACTTTGCAGACAACTTCTGTTCACGAAGAATCTGTAGCACTTGTCGTAAGTGATTAGCATGGTCCTCCGGTGATCTTGAACAAACTAGGATGTCATCTATAAATACCGTGACGAACACGTCCAAAAATGGCTTAAACACCCTATTCATCAAATCCATGAACACAGCTGGAGCATTTATTAGTCCACATGACATAACTAAAAATCCATAATGGCCATACCGTGTTCGGAAAGCTGTCTTGGGTATATCTTCTTCTCTAACTCTGACTTGATGGTAACCCGACCTCAAGTCAATTTTTGAAAAACACCTGGCACCCTGTAACTGATCAAACAAATCATCAATGCGAGGGAAGGGATATTTATTCTTGATCGTTACCTTATTCAATTGCCGATAGTCAATGCACATTCTTAAGGTGCCATCCTTCTTCCGCACAAATAACACCGGTGCACCCCATGGGGACATACTAGGCCTAATGAAGCCCTTGTCCAGCAAATCTTTCAATTGCTCTTTCAATTCATGTAATTCTGCTGGAGCCATTCTA
Source organism: Capsicum rhomboideum (assembly GCA_031232105.1). Lineage (NCBI taxonomy): Eukaryota > Viridiplantae > Streptophyta > Magnoliopsida > Solanales > Solanaceae > Capsicum > Capsicum rhomboideum. The sequence continues at coordinate 40,994,502 of CP124712.1, read as the reverse complement.
TATGGAGGAATAGAAATAGACTGAGTGCCTGAAATCACATCAATGCCAAATTCTACTTCCCGTTTTGGGGTAAACCTGGAAGATCCTCTGGGAATACATCTAGAAATTCATTGACCACTGGGACCGACTGCGGAGTTAGCGGTTCCGCTTCGGTATCTTTCACCCGTACTAGATGACATATATAACCTTTAGCAATCATTTTTCTGGCTTTCAAATAGGAAATAAATCTTCCTCGTGGTGCCCCTACATTACCCTGCCATTCTAGAACATTTTCTTGCGGAAAACCAAAGTGTACCTTCTTGGCCCGGCAATCTACCGTAGCATAACAAGAGGCCAACCAATCCATTCCCATGATCACATCAAAATCCACCATGTCTAGTTCAATGAGATCGGTCAATGTATCATGACCACACACAGTTACCACACAGTTACGATACACTCTCTTTGCAACAATATATTCACCAACCGGTGTAGACACTTTAATTGATTTAATTAATAATTCTGGTGCCTTTGCAAATTTTGTAGCAATCAATGGGGTAACATAGGAAAATGTAGAACCTGGGTCAATTAGTGCATATACATTATGTGAGAATATGGATAATATACCTGTGACAACATCAGGGGAAGCCTCTGAATTCTGGCGGTCCACTAAAGCATAAGTACGATTCTGGACCCCGCTAATACTGGCTCCTCCTCTGGCACCTCTACCACGACCAATAGGCTGCACCCCTCGGCCCTGTGAAGGAACCGATGCTGATGACGCAACAGCCGACCCAGCTGGTCGTGCTATACCACCCATGCTCCGCTGTGGACACTCTCTCGCTATATGCCCCGGCATACCACACCAAAAGCAGACATTCGTCCCTGACCGACATGTACCTGTGTGCACACGCCCGCAGTGCTGACACTGCTGACGAGGAAAACCTGTTGTCTGTGACCCATGAACTCCGCTACCCTCCCCCGATGGACCACCCCTAGACCCTAAAAACTGTGAGTGAGCACTCCTTGTGGAATAAGAGAACGACGGTCTAGGTGGTCTAGGAAACATGCGGGGCCTAGATCCTCCATGGGACATCATAGGTGGTCCCATAGGTCTAGCCCTTTTGGACTGTCCCCTATCAAATTCCTGCACTCTTCTTCTCTGTCGTTGGTCTTCCATTTTCTGAGCGAAGGCTTGTATTCGAGCAATGTCCATGTCCTTATTCAAGGCAGCAATAGTGCAATCCCGTACCAAATATGGCTCTAGTCTGTCCACATATCTATGGACCCTGTCTGTCATCATAGCCACAACATTTGGCGCATATCGAGCCAAGGAATTAAATTGCAAGCTATATTCCCTTATGCTCAAATTTCCTTGATGGAGATTTAGGAACTGATCCGCACGTGCCTCGCGGATCTCATAGGGCAAGTAATGATCAAGGAAAGCCACTTTAAACTCTTCCCACATAGGTAGAGTTGCACCAATATTACGGGATTTCTTCCAATCCTCGTACCATAATATCGCCTCTCCTTTCAACCTATACGCGGCAAGTTCAACTGTTTCGACCCCTGTCACATGCATAACTTCCAAGGCCCTCTGAATTTGATCCACAAAGTCCAGTGGATCTGCTTTTGGATCTGACCTTGTGAATATGGGAGGGTCCAGTTTCAAGAAATCCTGTGTCCTGCGACTCGCCATTCTAGCCACATCATCATCATGTGTCACTACACCAGCTCTTCCCTGGCTTTGTGCCGCCACTAACTGTGTCAACATATGTACAGCATTCTTAAGATCCTGATCCGTGGCATTCATCGGTGGCTCTACAGGTACTTCTCTACCAATTGGCTCTTCCGAAACGGGAAAGGTAGATGAAGACCACGATGATATTTCAGCATTCGCTCCACCTTGACTAGCTTGGTCAGGTGGTACTCTGCTCATTCCTTCTCCAGCAGGCACATCTACCTATTTCCCTTTACCTCTACCTCTCGTGATTGGCATTTTGACCCTACCAAGGAAAAACAAAATACCATGATCAGACACACTTCAACTGACAACACTGGTTCTATTGCACGATCTAGAAGTGAAGAACAGAAAAAACATCCTAAATATCCCGTAGCCTCCTACTTATAAATATGGTGCACAACACATCGATTAGTAAGACTCTACTCAGACACGGCTTTGTAGACACCCTTAGAACAACCTGCTCTGATACCACGTTTCTCAGGCCCCGAATCCCATCGAGACATGATTGGCACCCTTAGCCGATAAGGCCCGAGAGAACCAACCTTTGCCTATGTTCAATCATATGCATATCATAATCATAACCACCATTGCGTAAGAACATGAAAGACGAATAAAGGAAAACATGGGACATATTTATACATACATATGAAACTTGGCCGTTGAGGCCATCCAGTCAAAACAACATATGTCTTCTATACTGATACACCCACATCCGTCTACAAAAGCCTCTAACAAGAGCATTGACCAACTGAACCATAAGTCAGGACAAGTCCCCGTTTTACACAATATGTACATCACCAAAACATATATATAATTTGACTCGGAGAAGCCCCGAATTAGCTGGAGCTCACCAAGGAACCGCTAACACTGGCAATCTACTGGGGAGGCCTACTGGGACTTGCGCCTGCAGCAAGTAAGGTAAATTCTCCGAGAGGTCAGTACGAAATAAGTACTGAGTATGTAAGGCGCAAATGAAACTTTGTAACACATGAACATACTAATGAACTCAATACAAATGACTAGACAATGTGAGTAAGTCACCATTTTGCATTTTGGGAACCATGTGAATTGCTTTCTTTACTTCCATTACTTTCTTTACATTCAATGCTTGCTTGTCAATACATGTGTCACAATGTACCCGGGCCCCTACTGATCAGTGGGTCTTTCCATGACTTATCATCATGTTGGGATCGGTTCGAGCTAGGCTTATGCCCCTAAGACCTGCCACCCATAAAGCACTGCATCGGGATCGAGTCAAGCTAGGCTTATGACCCTAGACTTTCCACCCATAAATCAATACATCGGGATCGAGTCAAGCTAGGCTTGCGCCCCTAGACTTGCCACCCATAAATAAACACATTGGGATTGAGTCGAGCTAGGCTTACGCCCCTAGACTTGCCACCCATACTTGATCATTGACCACATTTGCATTACTTGGATCTTTACTTTGAGATTGATAGTTGATAGTCATAACATCACTTTGAACTTTGGAACATAACATTGTTGGAAACTTTGAACCATTAACCAATGAGTGAGAGACATGTGAATAACTTGGCAACATAACCTTATTAGAAACATAACACTATGGGGACCATGGGACAATAATATATGACAAGAGGCATAAGTAATATTACTAGTGGAACATTGGAACATAACCTTATTAGAGATTTTGGAACATTAACCATGATTATGAGACATGAGACTCACAAATGATCCATGAGTAGGAAATATATGACAATGACTATTGATAAACGGATAGAGGATACCTTAGCACATTTCGGGATAGGACTAGTGAAATATCAATGTGGATACTATTTGCCGCAAAAAGATACTGACAAAGTAACCTTACATACCTTGTACTCTCAATACGGATATACAATCCTAGTTGTGCATACAATAGTCCCGATCTTTATTTATGTGTCACTCTACAACACAAATACATAACGGAATTCACATTAACCAACAACTACTCTACAAATGCATATAACATCAATGGGGTGCATGTTTGCCTTGAAACATGTCATTTCCCCTAGACAAAACCATTGATAGAATCATGATTCCAAAAATCATCCAATATTCCCAACATTGACCAATACATGATAATCAATACATTTCACCATAACACTTCTCTTTTACACCTTCTTATCCACACCACATCACAAACAATCCATCAATTCACCTTAATACACTTCATAGCACATATCGGCCAAAATCCAACAATTTACACTTATAGACAAGGACAAGTTTAACAACAAAAATAACACCATATACGTTCATATTTTATCCATACCATGATCTTTCATCAAAGGCACAAGTCCTAATTCAAGTTCAAATCCCATGGATCACAAATCTTAGACAAAAGCACAAAGTACCATGTCCAACATTTCCAAGCACAACCAACATGATTTAAATACTCTTTGTTGCATATAATATATTAATCCATGAGAATAAATACTTACCAAGGCTTGAAATAGGATGATCTTCACCAAAGAGTCCAAAGGAAATATTGGCTTTAGGGTTTTGGAACTAGAGAAAATGCTTGAGAAAATAACAAACAGGCATGAGACTTTTGAAGCAATAAAATCCAGATTTATTGCCCTTTATATAGTCCCCCAATTCCATCCTTAGCCACTCTTTATCATTTAATTATAGGTTCTAGAAGGTCCAAGCAAGAATGGGTCTTTTGACCCATTTTTGGGCCATGCTTTCTTTTCATTTTTGGGCCCTTTTTGAGCCCAATTCACTTAACCCGATAAAATCAATAATTTCTTGTGTTTAAGTCATATTATACGTATTAAAATAATATTCCCACTCATGCTATTCATATCCGTAGCCTCATTCCCAAAACCAAGTGATTCTAGCCACGTTTGGCTTATTTTGACCTTAAGGGCAAAACTGTCATTTTGACCCCAAATTCGTTCTCGAGTAATTTTATAATACCAATGTAATATGCCATTAATTTTATGTATATACTCTTGGTTGTAGAAGAAATGTAGCAAAAATCGGCTCGGTACGTCCCCGGATACCCTTGGGACTTAGACATTTCCAACTTTCGAAAAAGTGGAAAACCCAAGGTGGCACGCCCCTGGGCGCGCCAACCTACTGCCTATGGGCTAAAAATTTTAGCCCAGAGCGGCGTGTCATGGTCCCAAACGTGCCCCTCCTTAAAATTTTTGAAAATTCCATTTTTCGACTTCTCTTCGCGGGTTTGGTTAGACACTTCAAGTCCTATTCTTTAACTCACTTCTTATTCCTTATTATAATTTGTTTAGAGGTCTTATTAGCCTCATTTTGAACCCCATAATGGCGTCATGAAAATTGCAAAACACCTTCCATGCAAGTTTAACCACATAATAAGAGCCAAATTCAATTATCTCACCATTAACCTTACCAAATGCATACTTATAGCTCTCGATACCTACGTACATATTATTTAATGTCATCAAGTAGGGTTAGGAACGTACGGGGTGTTACACATAACCACACCATACATGTTGATATTTCATCCATACATGCCCTTTCATCAAAACCTCAAGTCCTTTTTCAAGTTCAAATCTCATGGATAACACATCTTTTACCAAAAAAACAAAAGTGCACTATTCAACACCTTTAGACATAGCCATCATGATCTACATATGCTCTCATGCATATAATATATTAAAACATAAAATTAAATACTTACCCAAGCTTGAGATATGATGATCTTGCCCAAGAGATGACTTAGGGTTTGAAGTGAAGAGAAAATATCTCTTTTTGGTTTCTTGGAAAAGTCTAGAAATACATGTGTGCTACAATGAATAAATTCTGATTTTTGGTGCCTTTTATAGGCCCTTGAAGTCATCCTTAGCCATTTAAGGGTATTTATAGATACAAAGCGAATCCTATCCTAAACAAAGTAGGAGAAAAAAATCGGCAATTTTCCACGGACCGTGACTTGAGGTCGTGGAATTAACCCTTAGACCATGGGTCCAGATCGTAGGAATCAGGCCTCCATGCACAACTGCAGAAGTTGACTCACGGACCTGACCTACGGCCCATAGGTCCACCTACAGTCTGTGAGTCACAACCGTGGGTCACTTGGTGAAATTTATCTCCGCTCTTCTGTCATCAAAAACTTCATTCCAGTGCATGCTTCTTCCCGTCTTCTCAATTTTGCCTCCAAAACCTATTTTCCTGCAAGACAGAACAGAAAACACATCACACCTACCAAACTTACCCAAGTTATTGCATATTTTCCTTATTTTAGGCATCGAAAGTGCCATGAAATTATTACACATCAGAGACATTAAACTAGAGTAAGTGATGAAGAATGATGTATTTTGCTGAAAGTTTTCCCATTGATCATTCATTTTCCCAGTACCCAATGAAAGACGAAGAGAAAGAACAAAAAATAGAGTTAAGAATAAGAATATTTAGATTTTTAAGCTTTTTAACTTCTCAAAATTTAATAACAAGTTGAATTTTATGTTTTTGGTATTAATTTAAATATTATTTAGCAATTCTAATTTTAATTAGGATTTTTTCTAGTCTTACCACCCAAAATAAAACTCTCTCAACGCCTAGGCGAATGGCCAGACTGACGAAGAGTACGCCACGCGATACTTCCGCCCCCCCACATCACCTCAGACCATTTTTACTATGCCTCGCTCTAGGAACGCTTTTTAAAACATTGATATAATCTAACGAATTTAAGGATTAAAGAAGAAAATTCACGTTAGAATGGTGAAATTATCTTATCTTGATGGTAGAAAATAGCCAAAAACTCAAAAAATTGCCCTTCTCTTGCACTAAGTCGACCCTTGAGTGTTTTTGATGAAATAGCATCTAAACTTGGAGAAAACAGATTTTTACTACATTGGTCCTGCTGTAGCAGCCCGCTTCCCACTGCATCATCATCGCTGCAACATAAATCACCCGTTGTTGCGACCTGACCGATATTAGACTTCCACTGCAGTTTTCCATATCCCGCTGTAGCGGGATTGTTGATTGCTATAGCGGCCCTCATTTCTGCTGTAGCAGCACTGAGGTTGTAACTTGGACTAATTACCAAGTCTATTCCATTTTACAACTCACTATCCAAAATTTGACATTACGAATTGTCACGACCCGAATCCCATTTGGGATGGACTGGCACCCGAAGCCATTGAGGCCCGAGAGAACCAATCTTTACTCATGTACACTCATACGCATGTCTCTATGTGAACATCATTATATATCATGCAACTATGTGGAAGTCATGGAAACATATGCTATATATATATATGAAACTTGGCCGTTAGGGCCATCAAGTCAAAATGGACATGCAACTCTTACAATTATTCTCCCACATAAGTCTACAAAGCCTCTAACAGATACATTTACATAACCAACCTACAGTCGGGACAAGTTCCCACATTATACAACATTTATGATGCCAAAACCAAAACCAAAATACACATGAGATTTGGGAAGCCTCGAACCAACTGGAGCTCACCAATGACTGGCAAATGATCCGCAACCTACTGTGGAGGTCTACTAGCACCTGTGCCTACAGCAAGTACGGTAAGTCCCCCAAGAGGGGTCAGTACAAAGAATGTACTGCGTATGTAAGACTCATATGAAACTGCATCATACAAAATAACAACAATGGAGTCAAATATAAGAGAATAGTCAATGTGGATAAACCATCGTTTTATATGTGGAACCATGTACATTTCTTCTATTATTGTCATTTTTGATCAATCATTTATATCCTTATTATTCATATAATATCTTTCATATACACCTTTATTCAAGAGATTTGCCTTTATTCAAGAGATTCTTCCATTCAAGAGATTTCTTTTCTTTACTTTTATGCTCATCATCATTATTATTAGTCATCCACCTTATTGGTGGGTTATTATGGTCATCCACCTTATTGGTGGGTAGTCATCCACCTTATTAGTGGGTAGTCATCCACTTTATTAGTGGGTAAAAATAATATCGTCATACAGGTGTTCATCTCACCCCATGGATACACCCATAATGTTGGGATGGTAATCATGCAGGTGTTTCCTTCACCCCATGGATATCATCATGCAGGTGTTTATATCACCCCATGGATACAACTAGTTATACATTACTTCTTTCTTTCATTATTCTTTCTTCTAAGAGTGATACCTTGGTGATTGAAACATTCTTGAAACTTGGAACACATACATACATTACCTCATCCCTTTAATTTCATGAGATTGATACTTTGGTCGTGTGAGATTGATACATTTTCTTGTGATAGAGTGATATGTTAATAGTCGCAACATTATTGGAGCTTTGGAACACAATGTTATTGGATATGCTACTCAAGAATGAGTAGATTCTCCTTACATCATCACTTTTCTTGAGATATTTTTTTTAGTAATTACAGCATTATGATAGCTTAGGAACTACAGTCCATGGATAAAAGAAATAAGAATGCCAATTGGTCAAAGAATAGGAAACATGTGGATAATAATATATATCAAACCTGAATGAGATACCTTAGAATATTTCGGAATGAAACAACTACTATGACAATGTGAACAATATCTGCTGCAGAATGATACGGGAAGAGTAACCTTACATACCTTATCTTCTCAATATGAATATACAACCTATACGTGAACACAATAGTCCAGCTCCTTCCTTACGTTTCACTCTACAACATAATTACATAACGAAGCTTACATTAACAATCAACTACCTTACAAGTACATAAGACGAATAATGAGTTACATGTTTGCCTTATAACGTCATTTACCCCCTTACAATACCATCTACGGCATGGTCATACCAATAATACCACAACATGCCCAACATTGACCAAAACATCACAACTCAATAGCATTTCACACCAAGTTCATCCTTTACGTTTCTTCATTAACACGACGTCACAATTACTCCATCAAGCCACCTCAATACACTTCATAACAACATATCGACAACAATCCCACAATTCATACTTATAGAAAAATAACAAGTTAAGGAACATAACCACACCATACATGTTGATATTTCATCCATACATGCCCTTTCAACAAAACCTCAAGTCCTTTTTCAAGTTCAAATCTCATGGATAACACATCTTTTACCAAAAAAACAAAAGTGCACTATTCAACACCTTTAGACATAGCCATCATGATCTACATATGCTCTCATGCATATAATATATTAAAACATAAAATTAAATACTTACCCAAGCTTGAGATATGATGATCTTGCCCAAGAGATGACTTAGGGTTTGAAGTGAAGAGAAAATATCTCTTTTTGGTTTCTTGGAAAAGTCTAGAAATACATGTGTGCTACAATGAATAAATTCTGATTTTTGGTGCCTTGAAGTCATCCTTAGCCATTTGGCTCAATAATTGATTAGTCAAAACAAAAATGGGTCATTTGACCCATTGGGCCATGTCTTTTAATTTATTTTGGGCCTTCCTTTGAGCCCATTAACACTTATTAACTTAGCCCACCAAATTCAATGCATAATCCACCAAATTTCTCAAGTTTAAATCATTTCATATGTGTTCCGAAAATATTCAACACACGAGATTCATGTTCGTAGCCTCCATCTTAAAAATAGAAATTCTAGCCACTCATAGCTTAATTGAACAAAATTTGATAAAATAATTACGACGACGAATTAACCCCAACTTGGATGCTAAACTCACTCAAGAGTAGCCCTACTACGATGGAATAATGATACCATAACCCAAGAGTCCTATTTATAGACTAATGGTCGAAGAAAATTTTTGGCAAAAACCAGCCTAGCGCGCCTCCTTGCTGCCTGGGCCAGAAAAATTCTGGCCAAAAGCGGCCTAGCACGCCCCTGGGCGCGCCCCACCCTTAGTTTTTGAAAATTTTCGTTTCTTCGACTTTTCTTTGCGGATTCGGTTAGATACTTCAAGTTCAACTCTTTAGCTTACCTCTTAGCATTAGAACCCTTTGTTTGGAAGTCGTTCAAGCCTCATTTATAACTCCTAAAATGCACTCAAAAGTCACAAACGCTTCTTACAAAAGTCTAAACACATTTACTAGCACACTATCGAATCTTCCACCAATATCAATACAAGGTACATACTTATTGCTCTCGAATCTAGGGTAAACATGGTTCAAGGTTGTCAAGTAAGGTCATAAATGTACGGGATGTTATACGAATAAACTCTTTTACTTCAAATGCTATAACCAAAGTTCTACTAACACAATTTTCATTTCGAACATTTCTATGGATTACTGAACCTCTTGGCTAACCTAATATTATCTTACATTTATGAAATGCTGCACTACCAATCACCAAAATTATCTAGACTATATGACACCCAAAATTTATTCGAATCTAGCCTAGCCTGTGATAACTCTCAATTACACCCAAGAAAAGGACGCACACAGTCGTTAGCAATATATTTATCCAACAATAGTGTTAGGGTCGATCCCACGAGGAACAATGTGACTAGCAATTGAGAAATTATGGAATAAAAGCAACTTACTATAATCCGAATAAAAGATACAAGTATTTTGAGTTTTAATACAAAAATTTAACACGGATAGAACCAATTAAAATGTGAATAAGTTGATCAATGGCTTTCACAACGATGGGAAACAAGGAAAATAATACGGGTTGTCGACTCTATCAACGATCCATTGTATTCAATTAACTACTCATAATTTAATCACGAATTTAGAAAATTAGACTTGGATTTGACATCACCCATAACGTTTTTTGACTATTGAGGATTTAGTCCTTACTTGTTCTTTCAAACAAAGCTAAGAAACATGAATCACAAAACCAACTTTTGGCTACGCTAGGATTTTTCTATGTCTAGCTCAAATCCATAAGAAGGGTCATAAGTTTCAAATCACACTAAATTAATTTTTTCCAACCTCGATTAACTCTTTCAAGCTTAATCAAAGTAAATGGGTGAGTCCTGAGATTAGCTACTCCCTTCAGAAATCAAGTGAAGCAAGAGATTAATTTAGACAAGCAAAACACATTCATAAATAAAAGAGTAATCAATAAATACAAAAGCATTAGATAAAATCAAAACCCAAAATTAAAACATAAATATTGCATTATGCCTAACTAAAATATCCAAGCATGAATTTATCTACACCCAAATATTCAATAGAAAGCAAGGAAATGAAGAAAGGGTTAAGAATTAATCACTACAATGCTTCCAAATCTTCACTCCAAGGATATTGGGTCAACAACCCTAGCCTCCAAAGTTGAGAAATAAGACAAAGATAGTTTTGGAATGGTTGGGGATCGAGTTTTGATGTATTGGGATTGAAGTTGTGAAGTTCCATATTTGCCCCTAACGCCTGGCACGTTTGTTCATCACTGTAGCGAGCTCTGACCATCGCGATCGCGATTGATTGACTTTCAATTGACCGCGATCTTGGCATCTGGCCTCACGATCGCATGTCCCTGACTTTGACCAGGTCACTATCATAATTATACTCTATCGTGAGAGCGATGAGTAATTTCATCCTAGTTTTCCAACTTGTCCGTTTCAGCTCCGTTTTGCCTCGATTTCACTTCTTTTCATTAGAGCTCCTTGTAAACTTCAAATTACCAGGATCAATACCTTTTAAATGAGAATTAGCCTCATATTATCAAATAACTACAAAAAATCATAAGATAAGAGATACAAATAAGTGGCAAAATCACCACTTATCAGCCTGAAATTTCAAATTTTCATCCAGGGAAAACTTAGCCCGAATTTTTGCATGACAATCAACACTGTAACAATAGAGAGGGTCATTATATGAAGCCTTTACCTTCCACATGCAAGGTCAGAATAAGAGTCTAAGTCATTATAGTCTTGACTTTTTAAAATCTTATCTCACACTTATCGGACCACTGGAATATCATATTATTCTTAGTCAATTTGGTCAAGGGAGATGCAATAGAAAAGAATTTCTCCACGATCTGTCTGTAGTAACCATCCATCCCTACAAAGCTCTGAATCTTGGTAGGTAAAGTGGGCCTAACCCAATCCTGAACTCCTTCAATCTTTATCGAATTTACCATAATACTATCATTAGACACCACATGTCCCAAGAATACTATAGAACAGAGCCAAAACTTACACTTCAAAATTTTAGTACACGACCGCTCATTCTTCAAATTCTGTAGCTCAAACTCCTTGAACAAATCAACCACTTTTTGAAATGAAGCCCCAGATGCTTCCTTTTGATAAGCTACCACACGAATAGGATAAATTAGTCACCCATAATCTAGTGAATCCTCTCAATATCATACGGAAATATTATCAAAGCATGACGAGACATGGCATAAAATCTAGTCTTATACTTAATCACTGAGATCCCATCCTAAGTAAAGTGCTTAAAATTGTTCCCCCTCTTTCTCGCATGCTACAAGGTATGAACCGCTTTAGGAAAACCTAAGCAAACTGCTCCCAAATACACATAAGAGACCCTACTAGTGTAGAAACCATCGGTTGATTGTGATATTGGCAGAACTTCAAGGGCTAATAATGAAGATGTAAGAAAATATGGAAAAATAAATTAGTATTTATTGAATGGGATTTCCTGATATGATTACTAATGATATTTATAATGCTTGATGCTTGCATTATATGAATATTTCCCAATTTTTGTATTTATAATGAAATGCTTTAATCCATTAGCACATTTATTTTGTATCAAATCTTTATATATATATATATATATTATCACGCCCAACTATTGTGCAGGCACCTACTCTAACCCACCAATATAGGAGAACCCTTACTACCCGTTTAGAAACATGCAGAAGTCATTCAAGAATATTATTAATCTTTTCAAAAATACTATACAACTTATTACAACCTCTTCAGATACATCAAGAAGAAAATCCTTTACTCGAGGACCTAGTGTAGACATGCACAAGAGATGCTAAAGGGAGAAGTATAAATATAAGAGACTCAAGTTCCACCATCGGAGTGAGAAGATGGAAGCTGCTGAAGATCTCTAACCACACAAAGCAATGAAACCTTAATTAATCCTGTAACCAAGTTATACCCCAAAAATGGTATAGTAAGAGTAGTATCAGTACAACAACATAAACTGGTAGGCATCATTGGTCGACTCAAGTTAAAGCACGTAAACATAACATAAATATCCAAAATCAACATGCACTTATACAATATTCCCAATTAACTTATTAAACCCGTTTCCCATGCCACTACTCTCTTTACTCTATATTCTCTTTTCAGGTCTTAATTAGTGTAAGAAATTTCTACTGACCATAAGTCAACCTGCAATACAACGTTCATCGTTAATAGATCACCTTCTCCTTATTACATACTGCTCCTAACTACGAATTCTATCACCTATTCAATTAATGAACCCAATAACATATATTTTATCTAAAACACCAAGGTAATTTATAAACCAAACAAGTTAGACTCTTAAGACTACCCTAAGCATGCCATTTAATAACAAGTATTCAACCAATAGTTTATGCAATAATTCCACTTTGACACAATCCCAATTAAATAAATAAATAAATCACTAAGATCTCGTAAAACAATTAGACTGATTAATTCTCATACAAGCACCTCATTATAATTTGTCAACATGTACTTACTTCGTACAATGCAAAAATCAATAATGGAATCACACAAGGATCCATTTGCATGCCAAGTAAATCAAACCTCACAGGGAATTCAAATATAACAACATGCTACAGGATCTCACAAGGATCCCAAATATAATGCCACCATAATGTAACCAGGTTCACTCAAGGAACCATCAAACTCTTCAATACCATGTACACACATGTTATAGGTTTTATATATGCCCACAAGCCATGACCTGTAGGCGACGAGCTCAGTGCATGTGTCAAATAACTCAGATAACTAGTGTTTGTTCCTTATCCCAAACCAAGTGTTATACCACTTTTATTCCAACGTCCCCTCCTTTGTACTCCCTGAAATCGAACAATTTCGTGATGATCAACCTTTATCGATTTATCTCACAACATCAAACAGTACCATAACATGTACAATCCCATAATGAGATAATTCAAACACACTTACATATCAAAACAAGTCATTTTTAAGTAATCTCATTACAGGTGAACAATTAATAATTTGCATATACATCTAACAATTTCAACATTCAATAACATGCATTCCAATAAGTAGACAAACAATTAGTGAATATACACACATATTTCAACTTGAATTTAACTCTAATTCATCCATCACCTACCGCACTAACAATAGTACACCAGGTCAGTCAACACACAATAATGGGTATACACACATCCAATTAGGTGGAGCTCTTACTTTATACATTATAGAAATACATGCCACTCCCTTTAAATATAATACCATTACCTTCTCTACTTCTGTCATAACACTGTGTCATCACTCTTATAATTTCATAACGACCCTTAATTTTTCCAATTGACTAGACACACGACATTGTACTTTTGTCACATCTATCATGGTATAAATCGGTTGACTCTAACTGAACATTGTTCGAGGCACCCAACAACAACCCTACAAGCATTTATTTCCACTTAACAATAATTCATAAGGCCTGACTAACTCTTCCTACTTACTAATCAATTAGCGTGTACCAACAATAACAGACCATCATTAAGAGCAGCGTACCACAATATTCACGCATACAAATCTCATTCATATGGCCCTAGTTTATTCATTTTATCCAGCCAATCACCATGCTCAAAGGCATAATCATGAAATCTTCCATCAATATATGTTATGAATATATTTTCTAATAGAGGTCTACTACTCGAGATAAACTTAGCCTACCTGGGCGCCAAATAGTTTCTACAGAGGCATGAACTCACAATTCTGGATCCACTCTGGCAATTTCTAGCCAGTAAACTATGAGGAATCATCAAGTTTTACCCTTGCTAAGTGTGTCACTTCACCCTTGTCATTCTAGAGCCTTGAGGCAACCATAAAGGGTTTTTAGAATAGTGTCTCGCTCTATTTTAAAACTAAAAAGGAAAAGGGTTAAAAGATTTTGGAGGGACTATTTTTGAGATCCTACTATAGCTACCGGCAAGCCGCTACCACAACACCGCTATAGCAGGTTAATTTTTACTATAGTAGGATCATATAAGCCCACTCCTTGGAATTTTTCCTACTTTGAATTCGTCTAATATGGACCTTTTAAGGATTTTTAACAGAATTCTCATACTCTATGCCCTTCAAACGCTATAATTTTAGTAATGATAAAATGGATCGTTACATTAGATACTAATTTACCCGTTGTTCATCCCCGAATGACCACGGTAGGAAAAGAACTAAGGCAAGGAATTTCCAAGGTTATTAATACTCACTCAATGATTTAGAATTTTTTATTCCAAACTTTACTCATCGACCTTACAAAAAAATTTGCACGAATTATATCACACCACTTTTCTAAGGGCCATATTAAATAATACATTGCAATTAAAATTTAGCTAATCTTGAAAAGAGTTTTACGAGTACCCAAGTTAATCGGATTCTCACCAATACATCCAAACATTAAATAAATACCCAAAAAAATGAACAACAAGAATTTTGTCCCTAAAGGCTATCCGTTCCCTGCTATAGTGGGACGCCTGCTGCTATAGCAAACTGCAGTAGCTAGCTGTGGGCTGCTATAGCTGGATAGGTGGCAGATTTAAGGGTGAGAAATAAGTTTTTCACCTATTTATCACTTTTTAAACTCAAATTTCCCCTCCCCCAGCGATAACTTTGCTTTCATTGTTGGAAATAAGGTTAATTGCGTTCTAACTCCATCTCCTTACTTTACTACTCGTATTATTGAAATTACTTGAAATCATTGAATAAAAGTGTGTTTGGGCTTAGTTTTTGAAATTGTAGAATTTGTTCAAATTTGAATAAACTTCTAAATCATGCTTGCTTCTATTAGGTTTATAGCACTCCTATGGAGTTCTAGGAGTAAGATTTATGGAGTTCATGGCCAAATTGGGGCTTGAAAAAGAGTAGGATGTGAAGGGTCACTTTTCAAAAATTTCTTGGCCATTAGGGCTTGAATCGGGGTTTAAACACCTAGGTTTTAGTGTATAATAGTCCCATGGAACTTTACCAACCCTGATCTATGATAAAAAGTTGAAAAAGAATTATTTTTGCAAAAGGGTGTCTTTTGAGTGTTAAGGTCGGTTTCATCGAAATTCCCGCTATAGCGAGAGGCAGGTTGTAGCCTCCCTTGAATTTTTCACTTAGTATTTTCTGAAACCTCGCAACTGATTGATTATTTCTGTGGCTTTTAACTTGGTTTCGCATGACTTTGCAGGATTACTTACATAGTGGCTGACAAAACCCAAGGAAAAGTTCCCCCTCCCTTTGAGAGTTCCCAGCCAGAAACTGTCATAGAGATATCAAGACTATTGGAGGATGGGATTCTATCATGAGAGAGGTTTTATGATGGAAGAGGTGGATGGAGAGGTGCCAGAGTTCTTTAATCAGCTTCAGGAATTCAGATGGATACCCTTAGTGGAGCCTGTGTGGGATGGGTCTGAGAGTTCTATGAGATACTCCTGATCGTGCACTAGGATGACCCTCACCATACTATTTGTGTTCGGGGAATGTATGTCCCCATGGATGTGGCTATTACCAATGAGGCCCTAGGGGTGCCCAACATCCCCAATATGGAGTATGAGGCTAGGGCTACAGAAATAGACATGTCGTGGCTGAGTGACACCTTGATTATGGAGGTAGACTGAAGGAGAGTTTATTGGACCTGTCCTGAGGGGATTAGGAGAACGTACTTTAGTACGGATTCTCAGAGGTGGATGAATTTGGTGACTGACTTGGAGGATTCATTCTTTAGGTAACACCACTGATATGTCATACCCTCGGGCTCTGGTGATGGCTTATGCTATTCAGGGTATCCAACTCAACATGAGGACACAAATAGTGTCGATGTGGAAGGACTTCTACCAAGGCAGCAAGAAGGCTCCATACCTTCCTGTCTTGGTTAATAAGTTGTACCTCCATACGGGGGTGCTTAGGATCAGTCGATAGTGACATGAAGGGTGACATACCCTTCAACCCCTTTAAGTTGAAGGGTTCACACGGCAAGAGCAAGAAGAAGAGAAAGGTAGGGATGGAGGGAGAGAGCAGAAAAGCACCAGAGGAGGAGGTGGATACCCCTCCCACCCAACCCTCAATTTCTACGATCATCTGGACATGGACATGGCCATTGTGAGGAGATATCAATTACGATCCTACTTGCCTCCCTAGGGTTTGGCTCCTTCCTGCTCCATAGCCTCGCTCGATACTACTCAGGACAACATAGAACTCCAGAGGTAGATGGATGAGTAGAAATAAACGAGGCATTCCCAGGATTGCATGCTTGCCCGAATGTGAAAGATCGTGAAGATCATGTCCAAGTGTATTGTCCCTGATCAAAAGCTCCCCAAGAAGAAAAAAGAGGACGTGGATGAGTTTTATTTCTTCAGTGGCATGAAAGATGAGGGATCTGAGGCCTCGAGACTCAATGACGTTGGGTCCTCCAGCTAGATCCTGGGGCTTGCACTCTATCCTATCTCCCCTCCCTCTATTTTTATTACTTTTGTTGGATTTGGGTTGACCCCGTTTGGGGAATGTAACAAACAAAAATTTTATTTTTCTCACACTTTTAGCTACATTGTATTAATATTTATCAATGCGTGCATCATTTCTATCTTTCTTCTTATGTGATAAATTGGTTTGCTTGGTAATAGCGGCTTACAAATGTGCTCGGACATGTTGGGAACAAAACACAAAAACATAAGAAAATAGGGCAGGGTTACTGTCCAGGTCCCCACTATAGCGGCCTGCCTGCCGCTACCATGGCACCGCTATAGCGAGAAAATTTCTGCTCTAGTGAGGTCGTAGTAGCGGTATACGTCCCGCTATGGCGGCCCACTAGTAGTGACTTGGTGAATTTTTTCCCTACAGTCCTTTTCTCCCCATTCCCTTCCCACTTGATTTTATCTAGTCGTCACAACACTTACACCATAAGACCAATATCAAAATCCCCCTATTTGGAAGGTTAATAATTAATCAAAGTACCAATTACACACTTCGGTTATCAATTACAATTTAGGCTTCCTCAAACATTCAAAACTTATCGCACTTCAGTATTTCACATAACTACTGTTTAAAAGCAAAGAAGGTCCTAATAATTAGTCAATTTCATGTACTACCATTTTTTTGTACTATACATAGTGACTAACACTCAAGCACCAAAATTTCATTTGAGTCACACATCATACAAGTTCCCAGTCAACTACACACATTCAATTTACAACTATTTCACTTATCACAGACTTCTTAAAACATTAATCGAGTTGCAACTTATACCGACATCACATACAGAGAGTTTTATTTAGTCAATCAACTTAGCTTATCTTCTAGTACATACCGTTAAGAACTATATTCTTTACGACCACTAGCTAATCGTCTGTATATAAATCAAAGCCTTTACTGCCAGATACCAATTGGAACCTTCTAGTTCCAATTTCATTGTTTGTGTTTCCCAATGGGTCGGGTATCCCCCAATTGGTTTGTTTGAGATACCAATTGAAATAGAGAGTTACCAATTTGACTCAGCCCATACAAATAATCACTTAGAATAGCACGAGGGGAAAGAAAGAAGGGAAAGGTTCCTAGAAGGCCTCATAGCTCCCTGAAGATTTGATGTGGATGTGACACACACCAATCCGTAGGACTCTAATCAATATTTTCTCTTCTACTTGTTAGACCGATTACCTACGCTCTAATACCAACTGCTACGACCCAACTAACCATTTCATGTAAGCACCTACTCTAACCCACCTACATAGGAGAACCCTTACCATCTATCTAGAAATATTCGGAAGTCATACAAGAATATTCTTAATCTTTTCAAAAATACTATAAAACTTATTAAAACATTTTAAGATACATCAAGAAGGAAATTCTTTACCAGAGGACCTAGTCTAGACAGGCACAAGAGCTTCTAAAGGAACAAGGATAAAATTAAGAAACTCAACTTCTACAATAAGAGTGAGAAGACGGAAGCTGCTGAAGATTTCTAACCGCACCAAGTAATGAAACCTCAATTGATCCTGCAACCAGACTATACCCCAAAAGGGTGTAGCAAGAGTAGTATTTGTACAAAAACACATATTGTAGGCATCATCAACAGACCCAAGTTAAATCATGTAAACATAACATAAATATCTTAAATGAACATACACTTATACAATATTCCCAATAGACTTATTAAACCAGTTTCCCATGCCACAACTTTCTTTACTATACATTCTCTTTCTGGGCCTTAATTAGTTTAAGAAATTCCTACTGACCATAAGTCGACCCACCATACAATATTCATCATTAATAAACCATTTTCTCTTCATTACATACCTCTCCTAACTACGAATTCTATTACCTGCTCAATTAGTGAACCAAAAATTATATATTTTATGAAGAACACCAAGGTAATTAAAAAACCAATCAAGTTAGACTCTTAAGACCACCCTAAGCATGTCACTTAATAACAAACATCCAGCCAACAATTTATGCAATAATTCAATTTCGACACAATCCTAATTAAACAATTAAATGAATCACCTTTAACAATTAGTACTCAACTCAAGTCAACCACCAAGATCTCATAAAACAATTAGACTGACTACTTCACATACAAGCACCTCATTAAAATACGCCAACAAGTATTAACTTCTTCCAATGCAAAAATCAATAACTGGATCATACAGGGATCCATTAGCATTCCAAGTAAATCAAACCTCACAAGGAATTCAAATATAACACCATGCTACCAGATCTCACAAGGATCCCATATATAATGTCACCATGATGTAACTCTATTCACTCAAGGAACTATCAAACTCTCCAATACCGTGTACACACATGTTATGGGTCTGATATATGCACACTAGCCATGACCTGCAGGGGAGGAGCTCAGTCCATGTACCAAATAGCCCAGACAACTAGTGTCTGTCCCCTTATCTCAAACCAAGTGTAACACCACCTTTATTCCAATGTCCCTACCTTTATACTCCCTGAAATCCATTAATTCCATGACAATCAACCTTTATTGATTCATCTCCCAACATCAAATAGTACAATAACATGTACAATCACATAAAAAGATAATTCAACCACACTTGCATACCAAAACAAGTCCTTTTTACATAATCTCATTACAGGTGATAAATTACCAACTTGTATTTACATCTAACATGTTCAACATCCAATAGCATGCATTGCAACAAGTAGACAAACAGTCAGTTAACATGCACATATAATTCAACTTGAATTTTAACTCTAATTCAACCATCACCTACCCTACTAACAATAGTATCCCGGATCAGTCAACACACAATAATGGGTATACATGCATACAATTAGGTGGAGCTCTTACTTTATACATTGCAAGGATACATGCCACTCCATCTAACTACAACACCATTACCTCCTCTACTTTCGTCTTAACACTATGTCATCACCCTTATAATTTCATAACTACCCTTAATTCTTCCAAGTGAGGAGACATACCACATTGCACTTTTCACACATCTATCATGGTACAAATCAATCGACTCTAACTGAACATGGTTCAAGGCACCAAAAAACAACCCTACAAGTACTTATTTCTACATAACAATAATTCACAATGCTTCACTAGCTCGTCGTACTTACTAATCAATTAGCGTGTACCAATAATAACAGACCTTTATTAAGAACAATGTACCATAACATTAAGGTATGAAAATCTCATTCACATGGTCCTAGTTTATTCATTTTATCCAGCTAATTATCATACCCAAAGGCCTAAGCATGAAATCTCCCATCAATCTAAATTAGGCATACATTTTATAACCAAGGTCTACTACTCAAGATAAACCTATCCTACCTGGATGCCAAGCAGTTAGAGGCATGAACTCGCAATTTTGGATCCATTCTAGCAATATTTGGAGTAAAAACCTGTAACACCCCGTACTTTTATAACCTCACTTGATACCTTGGGATCATATCTAAATAGGTGTTGAGATTCCATGCACATGTGTTTTACAGTGTCATTGGTGAAACATTTGATATCGGACTTAACATGTGCGATTAGATCTTCGTAGGAGGTGTGTTGTGATTTCGTGGAGCATTTGGGTAAGAACTCGTACACATTCTAACATCATTTGGTGACTTTAATTCATGTTTAATTGATGGTTAAGATCACTAAGTAAGTATTTTGTAGTGTTTTTATAAGGGATTGGACGATACGTAAACATTGGATAAGTGGCCGAAAATTTCAGCAAAGTGCTGAAACTTGCGCCACTACCCTGTTTCAGGGGTGTGGCGCAAGCCACCTGCACTTTGAAAATTCAGAGAAGGCCCATTTCTTGAGCCACAGCCTTCTTTGCAGCTAGTGGCGCAAGGCATAACATTATGCCCTTTCCGGAGTCGTTTCGTAACGCAATTCTACGACGATTTCTAGATGGTTTCTTTTGGTTATTTGGGGTTATTTGAGCATTGTTAAAGATTCAAACACTTCAATATACTCCTACATACTCCTACATGATCAAATCATGAAATGTGAATAGTGATCCAAAATGTCCAATGAAACCAAGGGCGACTAGAATGCCTATTTTTGCGATCGAAAGGACGAATGAGAATCATTTAAGGGAATATTGTCGTGACATTATGGAATTATGTAAACATGATATATATGGTGAATAATATATGGAATTTCATGGGTTACATGGATATGTGTTATTGGGCCCAATTTGAGGCCCAAAATGGAAGAAAATACATGGGCCCAAAGGCAAAAATGATCCATTCTTCAATAATTGACCAATTGAACATATCCCTTAATGCCACATGGGGATAAGGAGGACCTTGGGTTTATATAAAGTCCCCAAAATCAGATTTTATTCCCCAAAGCCTCTCATAACTTTTGGATATTTTTACAAACATTTCTTTCATTTCCAAACCCTAAAGCAAATAAACCCTAAGGCATATTTGGACAAGATCATCCTATTCCAAGCTTTGGTAAGTGTTTATTCTCATGGATTAACATATTATATGCATGGGAGATTATGTATATTATGCTAGTTGTGTTGGCAAGGTGATGAATAGTGTATTTTTGCCTTTGGTGAAAGATGTGTCATCTTGGTAGTTTGAACTTGAATTAGGCCTTGTGCCTTTGATGAAAAAGCATGGTATGGAAAAAATATGAACATGTATGGTGTTATTTTTGGTCTTAAACTTGTTCTTGTCTAGAAGTGGAAATTTTGGGATTTTGGCCGATATGTGTTATCAGTTGTATTAAGGTACTTTGATGGATTATTTGTGATGTGTTATGGATAAGAAAGTGTAAAGGAGAAGTATTGTGGTGAAATGTATTGATTTTCATGTATTGGTCAATGTTGGGAATATTATGGAATTTTTGGAATAATAGTATGATCAATGGTTTTGTCAAGGGAAAATGACATGTGTAAAGGCAAACATGTAACTCATTGACATGATATGCATTTGTAAAGTAATTGGTGGTTAATGTGAATTTCGTTATGTATTTATGTTGTAGAGTGACACAAAAAGAAGGAGCGGGATTATTGTATACGCATCTAAGGTTGTATATTCGTATTGCGAATCCAAGGTATGCAAGGTTACTTTGTCCGTATCTTTCTACGGCCAATAGTGTTCACATTGACATTTCTCTAGTTCTATTCCGAAATGTACTAAGGTATCCCATATGCACTTATCTATGGTCATTGTCATATATTTCCTACTCATTGATCAATTGTGAATCTCATTTCTCATATTCATGGTTAATGTTCCGAAAGTTCAAATAAGGCTATGTTCCAATATTCCAATAGTGCCTATACTTGTGTCTCTTGTTCATGGATTATTGTCCAATGGTTCCAATGGTATCATGGTGCCAGTTATGTTATATTTCTCATTGATATTTATTCACATGTCCTTCACTTATTGGCAATGATTCAAAGTTTCCAACAATGTTGTGTTCCAAAGTTCCAAAGTGATGTGATGACTAGCAAAGTATCAATCTCAAAGTAATGAACAAAGTAATGCAAATGTGGTCAATGATCAAGTACGGGTGGCAAGTCTAGGGGCGTAAGCCTAGCTCGACTCGATCCCGAGGTTTGGATTTATGGGTGGCAAGTCTAGGGGCGTAAGCCTAGCTCGACTCGATCCCGATGCATTGATGTATGGGTGGCAAGTCTAGGGGCATAAGCCTAGATCGACTCGATCCCAACACAATGATATGATATGAAAGACCCACTGATCAGTCGGGTCCCGGGTACATTGTGACATATGTGATAACAAGTGAGTATTGAATGTAAAGAAAGTAATGAAAGTAATGAAAGCAATCCACATGGTTTCCAAAATGCAAAATGGTGACTTCTTCACATTGATTATTCATATGTTTTGAGTTCATTGAAATATTCATGTATTATACAGTTTAATCTGAGCCTTGCATACTCAGTACTTATTTCGTACTGACCCCTCTCGGGGAATTTACCTTACTTGCTGCAGGCGCAGGTTCCGGTAGGCTTCCCCAGTAGAGTGCCAGTGTTAGCGGTTCTTTGGTGAGCTCCAGCTCATTCGGGGCTTCTCCGAGTCAGAGTATATACATGTTTTGATATTGTACATAATGTGTAAAGCGGGGACTTGTCCCGACTTATGGTTCATTTTGGCCAATGCTCTTGTTAGAGGCTTTTGTAGACGGATTTGGGTGTATCAGTGTAAAAGACATATGTTGTTTTGACTAGATGGCCTCAACGGCCAAGTTTCATATGTATGTATAATGATGTCCCATGTTCTCCTTTCTTCGTCGTTCATATTATGATGCAATGGTGGTTATGATTATGAGATGCATATGATTGAACATAGGCAAAGGTTGGTTCTCTCGGGCCTTATCGGCTACGGGTGCCAATCATGTCTCGATGGGATTCGGGGCGTGACAAAAATGGTATCAGAGCAGTCGTTCTAAGGGTGTCTACAAAGCCGTGTCGGAGTAGAGTCTTACTTATCGATGTGTTGTGCACCACATTTATAAGTAGGAGGCTACGGGACATTTAGGATGTTGTTTATTTCCTTCATTCTAGATCGTACAATAGAGCCAATGTTGTCAATTGCATTGTATCTGATCTTGGTAATTGTTTTTCTCTGGTATAGTCAAAATGCCGAACACTAGAAGAGGAAGAGGAAAAGGTAAAAGTAAGCTGATAGATAGAATTGCTGAAGGAACAAGTAGATCACCACCTGACCAAGTTGATCAAGGTGGGGCTGAAACTGAGTTCGCAACGCGAGCTTCTTCTACTTCTTCAGCTCCAGAAGAGCCGAGAAGAAGGGAAGTACCCGTGGAACCACCGACGAATGCCACAGATCAGGATCTCAGGAATGCTGTACAGATGTTGACATAGTTAGTGGCGGCACAAAGCCAGGGAAGAGCTAGTGCAATGGCACACGATGATGATGCGGCTAGAATGGCAAGTCGCAGAACACAGGATTTCTTGAAACTGGACCCTCCTATCTTCACAGGGGCAGATCCAAAAGCAGATCCACAGGACTTCGTGGATCAAATTCAGAGGGCATTGGAAGTTATGCATGTGACAGGGATAGAAACAGTGGAACTTGCCGCGTACAGGTTGAAAGGAGAGGCAATATTGTGGTACGAGGATTGGAAGAAATCCCGTGATATGGATGCAACCCCACCTACTTGGGAAGAGTTTAAAATGGCTTTCCTTGATCATTACTTGCCCTATGAGATCCGTGAGGCACGTGCGGATCAATTCCTAAATCTCCGTCAAGGAAATTTGAGCGTCAGAGAATATAGCTTGCAATTTAATTCCTTGGCTCGATATGCGTTAAATGTTGTGGCTACGATGACAGACAGGGTCCATAGATACGTGGACAGACTAGAGCCATACTTGGTAAGAGATTGCACTATTGCGGCCTTGAATAGGGACATGGACATTGCTCGAATACAATCCTTCGCCCAGAAAATGGAAGATCAAAGACAGAGACGAAGGGTACATGAATTTGATAGGGGACAATCCAAAAGGGCTAGACCTATGGGACCACCTATGATGTCCCAAGGAGGATCTAGGCCCCTCATGTTTCCTAGACCACCTAGACCGTCGTTCTTTTATTCCACAGGTGGTGCTTATTCGCAGTCTCGAGGGTTTAAAGGTGGTTCAGCAGGGCAAAGTAGTGGGGTTCATGGATCACAGGCAGCAGGTTTTCCTCGTCAGCAGTGTTAGCACTGCGGGCGTATGCACATAGGTACATGTTGGACAGGGATGAATGTCTGCTTTTGGTGTGGTATGCCGGGACATATAGCGAGAGAATGTCCACAGCGGAGCATGGGTGGTATAGCACGACCAGCTGGGTCGGCTGTTGCGTCTTCAGCATCGGTTCCTTCACAGGGCCGAGGGGTGCAGCCTATTGGTCGTGGTAGAGGTGCCAGAGGAGGAGCCAGTACTAGCGGGGTCCAGAATCGCACTTATTCTTTGGTGGACTGCCAGAATTCAGAGGCTTCCCCTGATGTCGTCACAGGTACATTATCCATATTCTCACATAATGTATATGCACTAATTGACCCAGGTTCTACATTTTCCTATGTTACTCCATTGGTTGCTGCGAAATTTGCAAAGGCACCGAAATTATTAATTAAGTCAATTGAAGTGTCTACACCGGTTGGTGAATATATTATTGCAAGGAGAGTGTATCGTAACTGTGTGGTAACTGTGTGTGGTCATGATATGTTGGCCGATCTCATTGAATTGGACATGGTGGATTTTGATGTGATTATGGGAATGGATTGGTTGGCCTCTTGTTATGCTACGGTAGATTGCCGGGCCAAGAAGGTGCAATTTTGTTTTCCACAGGAAAATGTGCTAGAATGGCAGGGTAAGGTAGGGGCAGCACGAGGAAGATTTATTTCCTATTTGAAAGCAAGGAAAATGATTGCCAAGGGATACATATGTCATTTGGTACGAGTGAAAGATAATGATGTAGAACCATTAACTCCACAGTCAGTACCGGTAGTCAATGAATTTCTTGATGTATTTCCAGAGGATCTTCCAGGTTTACCCCCAGAACGAGAAGTGGAATTCGGCATTGATGTGATTCCAGGCACTCAGCCTATTTCTATCCCTCCATATAGAATGGCTCCAGCAGAATTGCGTGAATTGAAGGAGCAATTGAAAGATTTGCTGGATAAAGGCTTCATTAGACGACACCCACAGAGATTCGCAGTTTTCTGGGTTTGGCAGGTTATTACCGAAGATTTGTAGAAGGGTTTGCTTCTATTGCAGCACCATTAACAAAGTTAACTCACAAGGCAATTAAGTTTCAATGGAATGATGCATGTGAAAGAGGGTTTCAAAAATTGAAAGATAAGTTGACTTCCACACCAGTGTTAGTACTTCCTGAGGGTACAGAGGGCTATGCAGTGTATTGTGATGCTTCCGGGATTGGTCTCGGATGTGTGTTGATGCAGCATGGTAGGGTGATAGCATATGCCTCACGACAGTTGCGGCCACATGAGAAAAACTATCCCACACATGATCTTGAATTGGCAGCAGTAGGTTTTGCTTTAAAGATATGGCGTCATTATTTATATGGGGTTCATGTTGACATCTATACGGATCACAAAAGCTTGCAATATCTTTTTAAGCAGAAGGAACTCAATTTGAGGCAACGAAGGTGGTTAGAGCTTTTAAAAGATTATGACATTGATATTCTTTATCACCCAGGCAAAGCAAATGTAGTAGCTGATGCATTGAGCCGTAAGGCAGTAGAAAGCACTAGTGGTCAGTTGAATGAAAAGCGTGAGATAATCAAAGATTTGAATCAATTAGCCAGCTTGGGAGTTCGCCTTATTGAATCCTCCGATGATAGAGTTATGGTGCAGAATGCAGCAAAATCTTCCTTGATAGCTGAAGTGAAAGAGAAGTAATTTGCGGATTCTATTTTATTACAGCTAAAGGAGAATGTGCAGCAGAATTTGACCAAGGCATTACCGGGAGGTTACATGCAATGTATCAATCTTCCAGTTTGGAAGTGGGATATGATTAATATGGATTTTATTACGGGCTTGCCTAGTACATTGCGGAAGTTTGATTCCATATGGGTCATAGTGGACCGACTTACCAAGTCAGCGCATTTTCTACCGGTCAAGACGACCTATACAGCTGAGGATTATGCGAAGTTGTATGTGAAAGAGATAGTACGATTGCATGGTATTCCACTTTCTATTATATCAGACAGAGGAGCACAGTTCACAGCATACTTTTGGAGATCTTTTCAGCAGAGTCTGGGTACACGGTGAATTTGAGTACGGATTTCCATCCTCAAACTGATGGACAAGCAGAACGTACTATTCAGACACTTGAAGATATGCTACGCGCTTGTACTTTAGATTTTCAAGGCAGTTGGGATGACCATTTGCCTCTTATTGAATTTGCGTATAACAATAGCTATCATTCAAGTATTAAAATGGCACCTTATGAAGCCTTGTATGGAAGGAAATATAGATCACCAATCGGATGGTTCGAAGCAGGTGAAACTGCTTTACTTGGGCCAGATATTGTTCACCAAGCCATGGAAAGAGTTAAAGTTATCCAACAACGGTTACAAATGGCTCAAAGTCGTCACAAATCATATGCCGATGTTAGGCGAAGAGGGCTTGAATTCGCCATGGGTGATTGGGTGTCTTTAAAGGTGTCACCGATGAAAGGGGTAATGCGGTTCGGAAAGAAAGGGAAATTGAGTCCACGTTACATAGGCCCCTATGAAGTTATTAGAAGATTTGGGCAAGTCGCATATGAATTAGCCTTACCTCAAGAACTTTCCTCAGTCCATCCGGTTTTTCATGTGTCGATGCTTCGAAAATGCATAGAAGATCCGTCTCGTATTGTTCCCGTAGAGGATGTTCAAGTTATAGAGGATCTCACTTATGAAGAAGTGCCCATTGCTATCCTAGATCGACAAGTAAAGAGATTGAGAAATAAAGACATAGCATCCGTAAAAGTCCTTTGGAGAAACCAACACGTAGAGGAGATCACATGGGAAGTGGAGGAAATGATGAAATCCAAGTATCCCCATCTATTTCAAATGGACCAAGAAGTGCACAGTGCGGAGGTGGAACAATAACAAGTAAGTATTTAAAATATTATGTGAATGTGTATAGGTATGCTAAAGTAAAGATGCATTTGTTGTATATAAGACAATGTTGTTAACATTCGAGGACGAATGTTTCTAAGGGGGGAAGAATGTAACACCCCATACTTTTATAACCTCACTTGATACCTTGGTATCATATCTACATATGTGTTGAGATGCCATGCACATGTGTTTTACAGTGTCATTGGTGAAACATTTGATATCGGACTTAACATGTGCGATTATATCTTTGTAGGAGGTGTGTTGTGATTTCGTGGAGCATTTGGGTAAGAACTCGTACACATTCTAACCTCATTTGGTGAATTTAAGTCATTTTTACTTGATGGTTAAGATCACTAAGTAAGTATTTTGTAGTGTTTTGATAAGGGATTGGACGATACGTAAACATTGGATAAGTGGCCGGAAATTTCAGCAAAGTGCTGAAACTTGCGCCACTACCCTGTTTCAGGGGTGTGACGCAAGCCACCTGCACTCTGAAAATTCATATAAGGCCCATTTCTTGCACCACATCCTGCTTTGCAGCTAGTGGCGCAAGGCACAACATTATGCCCTTTCCGGAGTCGTTTCGTAACGCAATTCTACGACGATTTCTAGATGGTTTCTTTTGGTTATTTGGGGTTATTTGAGCATTGTTAAAGATTCAAACACTTCAATATACTCCTACATACTCCTACATGATCAAATCATGAAATGTGAATAGTGATCCAAAATATCCAATGAAACCAAGGGCGACTAGAATGCCTATTTTTGCGATCGAAAGGACGAATGAGAATCATTTAAGGGAATATTGTCGTGACATTATGGAATTATGTAAACATGAGATATACGGTGAATAATACATGGAAGTCCATGGGTTACATGGATATGTGTTATTGGGCCCAATTTGAGGCCCAAAATGGAAGAAAATACATGGGCCCAAAGGCAAAAATGATCCATTCTTTCAATAATTGACCAATTGAACATATCCCTTAATGCCACATGGGGATAAGGAGGACCTTGGGTTTATATAAAGTCCCCAAAATCAGATTTTATTCCCCAAAGCCTCTCATAACTTTTGGATATTTTTACAAACATTTCTTTCATTTCCAAACCCTAAAGCAAATAAACCCTAAGGCATATTTGGACAAGATCATCCTATTCCAAGCTTTGGTAAGTGTTTATTCTCATGGATTAACATATTATATGCATGGGAGATTATGTATATTATGCTAGTTGTGTTGGCAAGGTGATGAATAGTGTATTTTTGCCTTTGGTGAAAGATGTGTCATCTTGGTAGTTTGAACTTGAATTAGGCCTTGTGCCTTTGATGAAAAAGCATGGTATGGAAAAAATATGAACATGTATGGTGTTATTTTTGGTCTTAAACTTGTTCTTGTCTAGAAGTGGAAATTTTGGGATTTTGGCCGATATGTGTTATCAGTTGTATTAAGGTACTTTGATGGATTATTTGTGATGTGTTATGGATAAGAAAGTGTAAAGGAGAAGTATTGTGGTGAAATGTATTGATTTTCATGTATTGGTCAATGTTGGGAATATTATGGAATTTTTGGAATAATAGTATGATCAATGGTTTTGTCAAGGGGAAATGACATGTGTAAAAGCAAACATGTAACTCATTGACATGATATGCATTTGTAAAGTAATTGGTGGTTAATGTGAATTTCGTTATGTATTTATGTTGTAGAGTGACAAAAAAAGAAGGAGCGGGATTATTGTATACGCATCTAAGGTTGTATATTCGTATTGCGAATCCAAGGTATGCAAGGTTACTTTGTCCGTATCTTTCTACGGCCAATAGTGTTCACATTGACATTTCTCTAGTTCTATTCCGAAATGTACTAAGGTATCCCATATGCACTTATCTATGGTCATTGTCATATATTTCCTACTC
Organism: Capsicum rhomboideum; assembly: GCA_031232105.1. NCBI lineage: Eukaryota > Viridiplantae > Streptophyta > Magnoliopsida > Solanales > Solanaceae > Capsicum > Capsicum rhomboideum. The sequence continues at coordinate 40,964,708 of CP124712.1, read as the reverse complement.
ATTGATCAATTGTGAATCTCATTTCTCATATTCATGGTTAATGTTCCGAAAGTTCAAATAAGGCTATGTTTCAATATTCCAATAGTGCCTATACTTGTGTCTCTTGTTCATGGATTATTGTCCAATGGTTCCAATGGTATCATGGTGCCAGTTATGTTATATTTCTCATTGATATTTATTCACATGTCCTTCACTTATTGGCAATGATTCAAAGTTTCCAACAATGTTGTGTTCCAAAGTTCCAAAGTGATGTGATGACTAGCAAAGTATCAATCTCAAAGTAATGAACAAAGTAATGCAAATGTGGTCAATGATCAAGTACGGGTGGCAAGTCTAGGGGCGTAAGCCTAGCTCGACTCGATCCCGAGGTTTGGATTTATGGGTGGCAAGTCTAGGGGCGTAAGCCTAGCTCGACTCGATCCCGATGCATTGATGTATGGGTGGCAAGTCTAGGGGCATAAGCCTAGATCGACTCGATCCCAACACAATGATATGATATGAAATACCCACTGATCAGTCGGGGACCGGGTACATTGTGACATATGTGATAACAAGTGAGTATTGAATGTAAAGAAAGTAATTAAAGTAATGAAAGCAATCCACATGGTTTCCAAAATGCAAAATGGTGACTTCTTCACATTGATTATTCATATGTTTTGAGTTCATTGAAATATTCATGTATTATACAGTTTCATCTGAGCCTTGCATACTCAGTACTTATTTCATACTGACCCCTCTCGGGGAATTTACCTTACTTGCTGCAGGCGCAGGTCCCAGTAGGCTTCCCCAGTAGAGTGCCAGTGTTAGCGGTTCTTTGGTGAGCTCCAGCTCATTTGGTGCTTCTCCGAGTCAGAGTATATACATGTTTTGATATTGTACATAATGTGTAAAGCGGGGACTTGTCCCGACTTATGGTTCATTTTGGTCAATGCTCTTGTTAGAGGCTTTTGTAGACGGATGTGGGTGTATCAGTGTAAAAGACATATGTTGTTTTGACTGGATGGCCTCAACGGCCAAGTTTCATATGTATGTATAATGATGTCCCATGTTCTCCTTTCTTCGTCGTTCATATTATGATGCAATGGTGGTTATGATTATGAGATGCATATGATTGAACATAGGCAAAGGTTGGTTCTCTCGGGCCTTATCGGCTACGGGTGCCAATCATGTCTCGATGGGATTCGGGGCGTGACCAAACCACGAGGAATCATCGGGTTTTACCCTTGCTAACTGTGTCCCTTCGTCCTTGTCATTCTAGAGCCTCGAGGAAACTCTTAAGTTTTTTTTAAAATAGTGTCTCGCTCTATTTTACAATTTAAAAGGAAAAGGATTTAAAATTTTAGAGGGACTATTTTCGTGACTCCGCTATAGCGGCCGGCAGGCCACTACTGCAGTGTTGTGATATAGCGATATAATTCCCCCTATAAAAGGATGACAAAAGCCCACTTCTCAAAATTTTTCCTACTCCAAATTAATCTAATTTTAGTTTTTAACGTACCTTTTAAGGTTTTATATAAGAATTCTCATACCCATTGCCCTTCGGATGCAGTGATTTTACTAATGATGAAACGGGTCGTTACATATGTATATATATATATATATATATGTGTGTGTGTGTGTGTGTATATGTGTGTGTATATATATATAAATTATAGTAATGGAGAAATTTGTGAATGATAGGTATCTATTACTCCCTCCATTCCTTTATAAGTGAGCCTTTTGGGTTGTGATTTTGTTCCTAAATAAGTGTATGTTTAAGCCTTCATGAATACTTTGACCATACTCTTCCTAATATGCCCTTGATTTTAAGTATAGTAACCAATGTCAACTTGGAAAGAGATAAAATTTAATTTGTGATAAGTTTGTAAAGTTACCTTTAATTTTCTAAAGATGAGTAGTTTATTAAAGGGTGTGTCCAAGCCAAAAGGAGAACTTATTTAGGAATTAAGGGAGAACTACTTATGAATGTAATTAGAAAGGCATTTCAATAGTACCCTTCTCTTTCCCGTGCTTTATCCAAATTACATAACTTAAAAATTAAAAGTATCTTATACATATAAAATTAACTTAAATAATCTGAATTAAAATATAAATTAATTTTAATTTGAATTATTTTAGAAATAAAAATCTTATAGTAATCAGTTTTTCATAATGTTAACAGTTTTAAGGATATTCAGTCATTTTGACAAAAAAAGTGCTCAACAATACTTGTGTTGTGTGCCAAAAACATCAATAATTATTTTTCATCTTCAATACCTTTATTCAAATACGTAACTACTTATTCATAAAATAAGTTTCAAATATTAAAAATTACTTTAAGCACTTGCTACTTTTTTTCCAGCAAATCCAAACAGACTCCGAACATAAAAATGTTCAAGTTTTTCTTCTTTCTTTTTTCCTTTGACAGAATTCAGATTTGACTCCTGAAAACTAAAATTAGAAATTAGTAATGTAAATAGGGAGACCACTCTCATGCCAAAGTATGAAATTTTTATGAAAAGTCATAGAACTCTTTTAATTGTATTCATAATCAGTATCAACTAATATCTAAACTTATCAAGAACACTTTCTCTCTCTAGATATGGCATTTCCTCTCAACTACTGCTTAAATGGTTAGGAAGGCAAAGATTGGAGGGAGGGGTCAGCAGACCCTAAATGGAAATCGACCTACAAATACAATGACAAAGGTTATTCCTCAATTGGGTGATGCGAGAAAGACCAAAGATGTTAACGTACTGCAAGGGATTGTCCCATTTCAAATTTTGATTGGGATTATGATAAGTTGACGTTTTACCCGATTCTTAATACATTTGATCTTGGATTATCTTGAAATTCGCATTGATTTGATATAAATTCTCATGTTATATGGCTCTTGTATGCAGGTAATGGATGAATTCGAGCCCGAGTTAATCATGCGAGTCAATGGAAGTTTAAAAAGTGAAGAAAGGATGCTTGAAGTAACACCCGAGGAGACTAACAGCCACCTGCGCACGCAGGTCATGAGATGCGCACGCAGGTGGCTGACTTAGGAGCTGAGCAGTGCAAGGCAGTGTCATCTGCACTAGCCTCCTGTGCGCGCAGGTCAACCATCTGTGCTGGAACCTGCGCCAGCAGATGGCTAGTGCAGTGGCACTTTCGTAATTTTTAGGGAAGCGATTTTTAGCTATAAAATGTAATTTCTCCAGCTTTGAAAGGGATCTTTTTGGGCATTTTTGTAAAGATAGAGTAAAGGAGAGTGAAACCCTAAGGAGAAACAAGTTACATTCTTGCATTTTTGGATCAAATTCGTGAAAACATTTGGATTCAATGGAAGTTTGGGAAGAGAATTTGGGTGATTTTCTTCTCTCTTATTTTATGAGTAGCTAAATTCTCTACTTGGGGTTATGCTTGAATAAGATGTGATAATTGTATGGGTTTTGTTTATTTGATTTATGTTTAGATAATTGCCATGGGTTTTAATCCCATTCCATGCTTTCATTCAAATTAGGGGTTGCAAACTCTAATTATTTTTAGAGCTCTTGTCATCCTTTGCAAAGGGGACAAGGGTGAGGAATGGGTGTGAACAATAACTTGATGTATGTCATTTACTAGCATCTCTTAGACATAAGGGTGTTAATTGAGGTATTGGATTGGTCTTATAATCTGCACTTTTGAGGTGTTCGAAAGAACCCAATTGTGAAACCTTGGTGTTTGGTTGACAAATTAACACCAAGCACCTGTGATCTAACCTACCCAAGGCCCTTAGCTAAATATAGTCAAATGCTCAATTTACTCATAAACAATTTCACTCTTACGATGGCATAACCCCAAGTCTCGTAATACCCTTGGTCTTAACTCCTCTTCTCTACTCTTGAACTTGTGTGTCCTAAGTTACAAAAGTCTAAATAGTTACAAATTAACAGATAATAACCCCCATTTACTTTTATGTATTATTTTCATAGCATCGCGTGTTAGCACTAGTTGCTTGTAACACTTAGAGGTGAAAGTTATCGCATTCATTCCTCGTGGATTCGACCCCGACTCCAAGTTGGGTAATTATATTGCTAACGATCGCTACATTCTATTCTGGGGTGTATTTGAGCGTTATCAAAAATGGCGCCGTTGCCGGGGAATGAAACGTAGCATTCATTTCTTTTAGTGTTTTAAGTTACTTGTGTTTACCGTGGTGTAAGTTTAATTTATTTTTTGTTTTTGTTCTTCATAGGTGACAACCAAAGTCTTCATGATTCAATGAGTCAACATGGTAGCCATACCGCTTCATTTGACGGACATTTTGAAGATGAAGATCATTTGGGAGATGCCGAGAGAGCTAGTGCCATCCGTATCCCACCGGCAGAAGGCAATGGAGTGTTCTATATTACTAGTGTGATGCTTCATCTCCTTCAAATGAAGGGGTTATATGGGGGTCAAGCCCATGAAGACGCAAATATTCACTTGAAAAATTTTATTGAGGTGTGTATGCCGTTTGATATCGCCCACATATCACAAGAGTCCATCTGATTGAGACTCTTTCCCTTCTCATTAACGGGCGAGGCTTCATTGTGGTTGAGACAATTGCCCGTGGGTTTAATCACTACATGGTCGGAATTGATGGAAGCATTCTTGGATCGATTCTTCCCACCATCCTGGATGTTACAATTGAGAGATGAGATTATCAACTTCCGCCAATTGAATGGTGAACCGTTACATGAGTCTTGGCAAAGGTTTAACACGAAATTGATACAATGCCCTACTCATGAGGTTTCGGATAAGATGCTCCTCCAATATTTTATCAAGCATTAGATCAATTGAACAAAATGGTTGCGGACAATGCAGCTAGGGGGTCTTTGGTGAAACAATCTTATGGTGTTGCATCTACAATATTGGACCAAGTTACCAAAAAAAATCGGGGTTGGCATACAAGAGATTTTAAGGTGGCCGTGGGGGCTCCCTCCGCATCTTTTGTAAGCCACGAACAAAGAAAGAAAGATGAGGAGAGAGACGAGAGTATTGCTAAGATGATGACACAACTAGAACTCTTCACTAAGCATGTAATGGGTTCAACACCAAAGGCGGTTAACGTCGTAGCCTCCAAGGATGTTAAGAGCTATGATGATGATGAAATAGAGACTGTTGATGAAGAAGTCCGATTTATGTCAAATCAAGCGGGGGGGTCTCGCCCCACCTATCAAAGGAAGGGCGGGAATCAAGGTTGGATGGATAAAGACCATGATTGGAAAGATCGTGATAGAGATCATGATAGAGACCGAGATTGGAGGGATAAATATAGGGACCGTGATTGGCGAGATGTGAATCGAGATTATGATAGGTATATTCCTCCACATGATAGGTCCAAGGGTAAAGAAGCAACCTCGGTTGATCCGGAGAAATATAAGAATGAAGATGTGCTTGCTCGTATCCTCTTGGGAGTTGAAGGAAGCGATAAGATGTTGAGGGAAATGAAAGGAGATTTGTCGCATCTCAACCAAACTGTCACCTCACATTCGGCTTCAATAAAGAAACTTGTAACCCAAATAGGTCAACTCTCCTCCCAAATGAATGCAAGACAAAGAGGAGGACTCCCTAGTGACACGGTGGTGAATCCCAAAAATGACGCTCACATCATGGCCATTGTTACTAGAAGTGGGAGAAACCTTGGAAATAATGTTGAAAATCTTGATGACAACCCTTGTGATAAGGGTGTTGGGAGCCAAGTGAGCAAATCAAGAACTCAGCTTGATAATTCAAAAGAGGAAACTCAAATGTTACAAGAGCAAGGTGTTGACGGATCGAAAAAGGTGGAAGCGAAGGAGGTAAGCCCACAAGTGGTTAATCATGGTAATGCAAAACCGAATAAAAACTCGGTTGTCTCTAAGCCACAAGTTAAAATTCCCCCTCCATTCCCACAAAGGTTTAAGAAGAAAGAAGATGATTCGAAGTTCAAGAAATTCCTTTCTAAATTTAGCAACCTTTCGGTAAATATACCATTATTGGAAGCCCTACAAGAGATGCCCAGGTATGCTAAGTTTATGAAAGAATTAGTAACAAAGAAGGGAACCATGGACTTCGAAATAATTGAAGTTACTCATAACTGTAGTGCTATAATGTCTAGTACCATGGTTGTGCAGAAGGATGATCCGGGGGCATTCACTATCCCATGTACTATTGGGGTGTATCAATTTGGGAAAGCCTTATGCGATCTTGGAGCAAGTATTAATTTGATGCCATTAGTCGTATTTTGGAAGTTGGGTTTGGGAGCCCCGACACCAACGACAATGCGGCTATTGATGGCCGACTGCTCTATAAAAAGACCCATGGGTGTGTTGTGTGATGTGCTTGTGAAGGTGGATCATTTTATTTTTTTGGCTGATTTTGTGATCTTGGATTGTGAAATTGACCATGAAGTCCCCATTATTCTTGGTAGACCATTTTTGGCTACCGGTCGAGCTTTAGTTGATGTTGAATGCGGTGAAATGAAATTTCGAGTAAACAACGAAGAGGTATCATTCAATGTTTGCAAGTCCATGAAACAACCTATGGATTTACAAGTTGTCTCCATAATTGATGTGGTTGATGATGTCGTGGCTAATACTATGGAGGCTGAATTTGTTAGAGAACCTTTGGTGGGAGTCTTGTGGAATCTTGAAAGCCAAGGGAATGAGAGATATGAAGAAGAAGTTGCATCCTTGAAAGGTTTTGGGTCTTACCCAAAAAATCCTTGTAAGTTGGATCTTGACTTGAAAAATTGGGAAACTCCTCCCGCAAAGCCTTCAATTGAGGATCCACCACAAATCGAACTCAAGCCATTGCCACCTCATCTCCGGTATGTGTTTTTGGGAGAAGGGGAAACTCTACCTATTATTATTGCAAGTGATTTGTCATCGAGGCAAATTGAGGTGTTGAAATCAGCGGTGAGTCGGTATATTCGGGCACTTAGATGGACTATAGCGGATATGATTGGGATTCCACCCGGCATATGCATTCATAAGATCAAGCTTGAGCCCGAGTTTGTAGCAAGTATATAACATCAAACAAGACTAAATCCTCCAATGCAAGAAGTTGTGAAGAAGGAAATCATCAAGTGGCTTGACGCGGGTGTAGTTTATCCTATCTCGGATAGCACTTGGGTGAGTCCAATACAATATGTTCCAAAGAAAGGTGGTATCACGGTAGTCCCAAACAAAAATAATGATCTTATACCCGTCCGTCCGATCACGGGTTGGAGAGTGTGTATTGATTATAGAAAGCTAAATTCTTGGACTGAGAAGGATCACTTCCCCATGCCCTTCATGGATCAAATGCTTGATAGGTTGGCGGGTAGAGAGTGGTATTTCTTCCTCGACAGATATTCAGGCTATAATCAAATCTCCATAGCTCCTGAAGACCAAGAAAAAACTACTTTCACTTGTCCCTATGGAACTTTTGCCTTCAGGCGCATGCCCTTTAGGCTATGCAATGCACCGGCCACTTTTCAATGGTGCATTCTTTCTATCTTTTTTGACATGGTAGAGAGTTCTATGGAGGTGTTTATGGATGATCTTTCAGTGGTTGGTGATACATTTGAAAATTGCCTTGAACACTTGGAGAAGGTGCTTGAAAGATGTGTGGCAAATAACCTTGTGTTGAATTGGGAGAAGTGCCACTTTATGGTTTATGAGGGGATTGTTCTTGGACAAAAAATATCAGGCCAAGGAATCCAAGTCGATCAAGCCAAGGTGGAAGTCATTGCTAAGCTACCACCTCCAATATCTGTCAAAGGGGTCCGGAGTTTCCTTGGCCATGCTGGTTTTTATAGGAGGTTCATTAAAGATTTCTCTAAAATTGCCCATTCGATGTGCAAACTCCTTGAGAAGGAGGTCACTTTTGAATTTAATGAAGAGTTCTTGAAGGCATTCAATTGCCTTAAAGAGAAGCTTGTCTCAGCCCCGATTATCGTGACCCCAAATTGGTCATAACCATTTGAACTCATGTGTGATGCTAGTGGGATGGCATTGGGAGCTGTACTTGGACAACGAAAAGAGAAACTTTTTCATCCCATCTATTATGCTAGCAAGTCATTAAATGATGCTCAAAAGAACTACACTGTTACAAAACAAGAATTGCTAGCCGTGGTGTATGGGTTTGAGAAATTTCGTTCTTATTTGTTAGGCACAAAAGTCATTGTGCACACTGATCATGCTGCTCTCCGGTATCTGATGGCGAAGAAAGAAGCAAAACCCCGATTGATAAGATGGATTCTACTACTTCAGGAATTTGATTTTGAAGTGAAGGATCGAAAAGGGTGTGAAAACCAAGTGGCCGACCATCTGTCACGTCTTGAGATAAATGAGAACATTTGGGGAGATGTTGATCTTGATGATACATTCCCGGACGAACTTTTCATGAGCTTGAAAGAGATCACTCTACCATGGTATGCCGACTTTGCAAACTATATAGTGAGTGGACTCCTTCCTGATGAGTTGAGTTACTATCAAAGGAAAAGATTCCTCCATGATGTGAAGTGGTACTTTTGGGATGAGCCCTATCTTTTTAGGGAATGTGCAGATGGAGTCATACGGCGATGCGTCATGGACGAGGAGATAAAATCCATTCTTGGAGCATGCCATTCTTCTTCTTTTGGTGGCCACCATGGTGGTGTGAGAACCGCAGCGAAAGTCCTTCAGTGTGGGTATTATTGGACTACCATTCACTGTGATGCTCACGACTTAGTAAAGACTTGCATTCAATGTCAAAAGCATGGTGATGTCTCGAGGAGGCATGAAATGCCTTTAAGACCCAATCTTGAGGTGGAGCTATTCGATGTATGGGGCCTTGATTTTATGGGTCCATTTGTGAGCTCATATGGTAATAAGTATATCTTGGTGGCTGTTGACTACTTGTCCAAGTGGGTCGAGGCCATTGCCTTACCAACCAATGAAGGTAAAAGTGTAACTCTCTTCCTAAAAAAATGCATTTTCACCAGGTTTGGAACTCCGTGAGCTATCATTAGTGACGGTGGGTCACATTTTTGCAATCGGCTATTTGAAGCTTTGCTTGAAAAATATGCGGTGCGGCATAAGGTGGCGACTCCATATCATCCTCAAACGAGTGTCCAAGTGGAGGTTTCCAATTGGGAGATCAAATCTATCTTGTAGAAGACCGTAAATGTAGGGCGTACAAATTGGGCAAGGTAACTTGATGATGCTCTGTGGGCATATAGGACCGCATTCAAGACTCCTATTGGCATTTCACCCTATCAGCTAGTGTTTGGAAAGGCTTGTCATCTCCCGGTTGAATTAGAGCATAAAGCTTTGTGGGCCTTGCGGAAATTGAACATGGATTGGGTGGATGCCTCGAAATCAAGAGTAGATCAGCTTCATGAGTTGGATGAGTTCCGACTTAAGGCATATGAGAGCTCAGCATTATACAAGGAGAAAATGAAGAAATGGCATGATGCTAAGATTCTAAAAAGAGAGTTCCATATAGGTGATAAAGTGCTACTCTTCAATTTGAGGTTAAAACTCTTTGCGGGGAAGCTAAAATCCAAGTGGTCTGGCCCTTTTGTCGTAATTAATGTCTTTCCTAGTGGTGCTATTGAGCTCGAGAACCATAAGCAAAGGAGGTTCATGGTGAATGGTCAAAGATTAAAACATTTTTATGAGGGCGAACCTGGAGCAGCTAAGGTTGAGTTGCTCCGTTTTAAGGATGCTTGATGATGAGAAACAACGTCGAGCCACGACGATAACCAAGGCGCTTCTTGGGAGGCAACCCAAGGTTATTTATAGTCATTTCAAGTTTGTTTGATTGCTAATTCTTAGTTATTTTAGTGAATGCAGGTGAATAATGCTAAGTGTGGGAGCTTGGATACACTATTTTAAGCTAAATTAATCACTTGCTAGCGCACATGACCACATGCCCACGTATGTTAGGACGCATGAGGCCAGCAGGTAGAAGGCAACATTCTGCCTGGGGGAAAGGATCCACCTGGGTGCGCAGCCCAGGCACATGTGTGCGCAGGCTAGCAAAGCAGGAGGCTCTGCCTTGTGCCTCCTTCGAGCCAGTTTCCTCACCTGCGTGCGCAGGTCCCAGCATGCGTGCGCAGGTGACCCTCTGCAGGTGCTACTACAGTGCTCCACACGCCCAGGTACACTGCCCAAGTATGGAATACCCACCTGCGTCCGTATCTCCCCACATGCGTGCGCATGGTGGGGTGCAGGTGGGGGTTGAACCTCCGAATTTTTTTTAAAATGTTTGGGTTGACCCGACCCCGGTTGATCCATTCTCTTATTTAAAACATGACCCATACCCACAAACCCAATTCCTTCTAACTCTAAAGACCAACTCTCCCTCACAACATCACCATCGGTTATTCCCTCTCTCTAAATTCAAAGTTGCTCTTGTCTTCATCTCTCATTCACTTTCAAAGAGGATTGCACACATTACCTCTTTAATTTCAAGAGTCTTCATTTCTCCACCTCTTCTTTTAAGTTTGGTAAGTTTACTTGGTTTAAAATTTTCTAAGAAGATTTTAGACACAAATGGAAACTCATGGTTTGTGCTAGATTTTTGGTGAAGAATTGAGTCATATGGACTTCCGATGGTGTAGTATTGATGTTGTTGTGGCTTGTTTGTGTTGGGGGTAATGCTTTATATGCAATTAGGGAAGTCTTGAGTACCCAAAATTTTATGCCCACCATGTGTTTAAGAATATTACCACATGAGCATTTCCTTGTATTTTCTCTTGTGCATGAATTAAGAGAACTACGCATGGTTCCTTGAACTTATCTTGAGCATTATTCCATCCCTAAATGATGTGTTATAATAGTGTAGTGAAGATGTGTGAAGTACATGATTTTTCAAGTGCCATGATTCTTAATGTATTTCTCCACTTCATGAGGCATAATTGGTGATTCCTATTGACAAAATGAGTTAGTAAGCATACTTGTTCATAACAAAAATGCATGGTTTGCCCTATGATAGATTAGGTGATGATGGATTGTGTTTGAGATATAGTGGTCCAAATATACTCCTAGGTGCTTTCATATTGAATTTTGCCTTGCATTCACATTAGTTAACATAATTTTCATTTTCTTTTACTTATTGAAAATCCAAAAACATGTTTTACCTTTTTTTTTGGTTTGTGTGGTTTGTTCTTTTTGTTCTTTTTAGGGGATGTCTCCAAGGAAATCAATGCCACGAGGAGCAAAGAAAGATCATCACAAGGACAAAGGCAAGGCCATCGCTACTACACCAAAGAGAAAAACTCCGGCACAACAAGAACATCCTACCATCCCCAGCGTGCAAAGTACACTTGATATCTCAAGGGGATTGGCCAAGGATGTTGATGCAATCAGATTTGCCAGCAAGGAAATGTGTGACCTTTATAATGAATGGGTGCATACTCGGGGTTTCAACCCCGAGAAGGTGTTTAATTTGAAGGGAGTACATGACCATTTCTCGGACATTGTCAGCCAGGTCAACAAGTATGGTTGGGAGGTATTCACTGACATAAATCCCGAGTCTCTCCCCGAGGCTTATTATCCTGATCTTGTCAAGGAGTTTTATGCTTCCTACGTCATCCAGTACAATTAACACAAGTATAAATCTTTGGTGGTTGACCAACCTTGCCTACGTAGTGTGCTTGTTAGGGGAGTAGAGGTGCCTTGGTCCGCCTCCGCAATAAACAAGTTATATTTTGGGTGCGGCCGTGCACCTGGGGTTGAGAGCAAGAGGCGAGTGCTAGAGGGACGTGCTCATTTTTCATGGCTTTCCAAAACAATCGCTAAATTTCGTCCGTTATAGGCAAATAGGATTGTACAAATCAAACGACGGGATCTTTCCATTCAAGCCAAGCATTGGCTTGGCTTTGTGGGAAATCGGTTGCTTCCTTCCACCAATGATCAAGATGTCACTATTGAACGGGCTATACTTGTGGGATGCATCATGGATGGGTTGCATATAAATTCGGGAGAGATTATTTCTGAGGTGATAAGGCTCCGATCAAAGCAAGTGGGCACTCTACTACCTTTTCCCGCTCTTATATCGGCATTATGTGCAGCTATGACTTTGGGAAATGATAGCTCTATCTCCCGCTTAGTGGCCGACATTCCTCATTTCATTCAGGTGACTATTGAGCGGAGCCTTAGGCCTTTGTGTGCTCAGATGGTAGACTATGAGCGGAGATTATCCGCGGTTGAGGCTCGGGGGGATAGTGAGGCAGTTACTACCCTTCGGACAGATCTTGATAGTCTGCGTGAGGAGATGCAGTCGATGCATCCCTCCATCTCTTTTGATGATACCCAGTTCACTATCCCACAGGCGGAGACTGGCCCCATCCTTCCATTTGCAAACTTGTTTGGGTATTCTCCTGTGGGGGAAGAGACAGGGATCGAGTTCGGCACAGGGCTCTCTGAGGATCAGCAGGTGGAATTGGCCAAAAGAAAGTCCATTGAGGAGCTCCAGGCACAGGAAGTTGGTGCTGTCCCTAGTTCTCGGCCTTTTGAGGAGGTTCATACAGGAGCCCAGTCTGAGGAGTCTCCTACTGTTACAGCAACAGCATCGGTACAGCCTTCACATGATACAGATCCGAGCGCCTAGTGCGCCTCAGGGAGTTTTGTCTGTCACTTCCTTCCTTCTTGTTCTATATTGATTGAATTAGGGACAATGCAATACTCTTTAGTGGGGGGTGGGACAATTCATTCATTTTACTTTATGGAATGTAATATTAATTCATGATTCTATTCGGATGCCATCTTGTTATGAGTTGTGACTCAGATATTTCCCTTGCCGGGCCATTCATTTTTTGTTGATTCGGATATTGCCCTTGCTGGGCCAATTTTGTTGATTCGAATATTGCCCTTTTACCGCCCATTTTTGTGAGTTGTGATTTGGATAGTGCCCTTGCCGGGCTCTTTTTGCATGCTAGTCCTAATTTAGGGTTGTGTAGTAGTTGAAGAGGTTCAAAGGTCCCTCCAAAATTTTCGTGGAAAACAAAAATGATTTTTTAAAATGATTTTTTTTTTTTAAAAGAAAAATAGCAAAGTGATTTCAAGCCTCCTCTTGTGTGTGACCTGTTAATTCAGTTTCTATCTCATTCTTCATAAGTCTTTGACTTAGAGTAGGTTGTCAAGTTCAGTTGCTCAAGTTTGGGGGAAAGACTAGCTTTCTATTTTAAGGAAAAAGTGCCTAGTGTGGTGAGGTTTTTGATTAATTCTTGTACACACATGATAGTCTAGAACTTGCCCCGCGTGTATTCAAGGCGAAATTTGGGACCTAACTTGGTTTAGAGAATGACCTGAGGCCATCTTGTCCACCATTTGACCTAAATTCCCACCTTGACATTTATCCCTAGTTAACCCACTTGAGCCTTTCACCACTTTCTTCTTGGATAATGACCATACTATGAAACCCCACTTTCATCTTTGTCAAATCATTTTTTCTTGTCTATCACTCAATCCCTGTAAACACATCGCATGGTTTTAATGTGAACAACCATAGGCAAGGGCCTGAGCTCGGAGAAGCATAAATGTGAAAATGGTTGAGATGGAGTTAAAATTTAAGTTGAAAAAGGAGTGTATAAGTTTGTAAAAGGAGGTGTATGCTTGGTTGTTGCATAAACAAATGAATAAAGAAATAAAATGATGAGAAAAATTTGTAGAAAGAAAAGAGAGGCATGAGTTGCTAAAGAGTAAATGAAAGGGCCCCAAAAGCAAATGAAGAGGGAATTTCGGTTGGCGGGCTATATATCTAAAAAGAGAAAAGAAGAGCAAAAGAAAAACAAAGACAAAGCAAGCAAAGGTGAATACGGTGAAGATCTTGAACAAAGTGGGCCTAAGAAATGATAATGCGAGTGTGTTTAGGAAAATCTTCTAGTCACTTGATCCATAACCCTTTTTCCTCAATCGAACCTTCATCCTTACCCGTAAACCCTTGGTGACTTAAAACCTTGTTGGTCCCCATCAGTGGAGAATGACACAAAGGGCAAGCCTATGGTTCTACGTGTGGTACTTGAATTTCTTTGTGAGAGTGAGAGAAAGTTCTTTCTATCCTTACCCCCCTAGTGAATCACATTACCTTGTAGGGTGGAGAAAACTTTTGCAAGTGAGAGGCATGGATACCTTGAAAGAGAGAGTGATGTCCTACCTTCAATTTGGGAAAATGAGCAAGACAATTTGCAATTTGGAGATGAGACAAACTCTGAAAAATCTTATGTCACACCTTGAGAATCAGCCCAACCTGAAAAATATTTGTTTGAGGAATTTGTTTCTTTTTCTTTATGCTCTTGGTTGATGAGGATTGACGTATGAAAAAGAAAGCATGATTCGCTTGTTTGTCATGACTTATTGGAGGAACCGATTGAACTTTATAGGCTTAATGGTCTAGTGATGTCCCTTCTGGTTGTTTCATGGTTAAGAGTATCCTTTTCTTTTCACTTTAGGCATTCTTGATTACTTGAGGACAAGCAATATTTTAAGTTTGGGGGAGTTGATAAGTTGACATTTTACCCGATTCTTAATACATTTGAGCTTGGATTATCTTGAAATTCGCATTGAATCGATATAAATTCTCATGTTATATGGCTCTTGTATGCAGGTAATGGATGAATTCGAGCCCGAGCTAATCATGCGAGTCAATGGAAGTTCGAAAAGTGAAGAAAGGATGCTTGAAGTAACACCCGGGGAGACTAACAGCCACCTGCACACGCAGGTCATGAGATACGCACGCAGGTGGCTAACTGAGGAGCTGAGCAGCGCAAGGCAGTGTCATCTGTGCTAGCCTCCTGCGCGCGCAGGTCAGCCATCTGCGCTAGAACCTGCGCCAGCAGATGGCTAGTGCAGTGGCACTTCCATAATTTTTAGGGACGCGATTTTTATCTATAAAATGTAATTTCTCCAGCTTTGAAAGGGATCTTTTTGGGCATTTTTGTAAAGATAGAGTAAAGGAGAGTGAAACCCTAAGGAGAAACAAGTTACATTCTTGCATTTTTGGATCAAATTCGTGAAAACATTTGGATTCAATGGAAGTTTGGGAAGAGAATTTGGGTGATTTTCTTCTCTCTTATTTTATGAGTAGCTAAATTCTCTACTTGGGTTATGCTTGAATAAGATGTGATAATTGTATGGGTTTTGTTTATTTGATTTATGTTTAGATAATTGCCATGGGTTTTAATCCCATTCCATGCTTTCATTCAAATTAGGGGTTGCAAACTCTAATTAATTTTAGAGCTCTTGTCATCCTTCGAAAAGGGGACAGGGGTGAGGAATGGGTGTGAACAATAACTTGATATATGTCATTTAATAGCATCTCTTAGACATAAGGGTGTTAATTGAGGTATTGGATTGGTCTTATAATCTGCACTTTTGAGGTGTTCGAAAGAACCCAATTGTGAAACCTTGGTGTTTGGTTGACAAATCAACACCAAGCACCTGTGATCTAACCTACCCAAGCCCCTTAGCTAAATGTAGTCAAATGCTCAATTTACCCATACACAATTTCACTCTTACGATGGCATAACCCCAAGTCGCGTAATACCCTTGGTCTTAACTCCTCTTCTCTACTCTTGAACTTGTGTGTCCTAAGTTACAAAAGTCTAAATAGTTACAAATTAACAGATAATAACCCCCCCCATTTACTTTTATGTATTATTTTCATAGCATCGCGTGTTAGCACTAGTTGCTTGTGACACATAGAGGTGAAAGCTATCGCATTCATTCCTCGTGGATTCGAACCCGACTCCAAGTTGGGTAATTATATTTCTAACGATCGCTTACATTCTATTCTGCGGTGTATTTGAGCGTTGTCAGATTACCACCGGAGAAAGCCAAGGTGGAGGGATCACAAAGTTCATCTACTTCTGGGAAAGCAAAATGAGCACATACTGTGGAGAAAGAGATAATTCATTAGTGGAGTAATTCTCGTAACCCAAACTCGACCCCATCAAATACATGGAGCCACGTAGTGGGCAAAGGGTCCAATATTGATGGCTTTGATCTGTAGAGCAGTGATCCTCCTAGTCCAAGGGTTAAGATAACAATTGAGAATGTACATGAGGAAAATGAATTTTGGAGGAATACTATGATATTCTATGTGATGGGATCTAATCCACCTCAGACAGTAATGGAAAGATACTTTAATCACACCTAGAGGGGAAAGGAATAGACAAAATTGTGCAAGTGCACAGAGGAGTGTTTCTGGTAAGATTTACAACTAATGAGGAGAAAATTAAAGTTAAAGCTGAAGGGGTATTGATGTTTGATAGAAAACCAATAGTTGTAAAGGGATGGACACCTAATGTGGTTGTATCAAAGGAGAAGGTGACTAAATTCCCTGGGTGGATTAGGTTACCTAAATTAAACATAAAATAATGTGGGAAGAGTGCTTTAACTAAAATTGTTGGCCAAATTAGGTGTCCTTTGAAGGTTTATAGAGCAAAAACTAATAAAGAGAGAATGGCATTCACATGAGTGTTAGTGAATATGCCTCTGGTTCAGATATATCTATCAGGGATAATGTTTGAAGATGAAAATAGTAGGAAAGTGGAACAATTGGTGGAGTATGAATGAAAGCCGGTAGTGTGTACTAAGTGCTAGAATTTTAGGCATGAAATATCACAGTGTAGAAGACAATAAAGAGACAAAGCTGGGAAGAAGCCATAAAGAGGAGCAGGAAAGACAAAAAAATCTCCTCAACGGGTATAGAAGGAAGGGGATGAGTAAGATTGACTAGAGAAAGGGGTGCCTAGAAAGCCAGGCTCTTCTACAAAGATAATGCCAAATGTACAGAAAAATAACATCCTTTCAGCTTATGGATTTGGTCAACTGATTAGTGAAACATACACTGATGTGAAGGTAGATTAAGTAGGTACCTCCGAATTGAAAGGTAAGGCTATTGGTCATTACCCTAGTAAAGAGGGGAGGAGTTTCAACCTCCCCTCATGGATAGGTTTAGATTTTGGTATGTGAGGGGATTAAACAAGACTATTAAACAAACAGAGATGCAATTATTTATGCATAACTCTAAAGTAAGCTTGTTTGGTCTCTTGGAGAAAAAGATCAAGAGAAATAAAGCTCATAGAGCTTCTCTTAATCTTTGTGAAGGGTGGTCATTTACTACCAATTTGAATGAATGAAGTGGGGTAGGATATGGATGATATGTAAACCTATGGTATATGCAGTTATCATTATAGTAGTAACAATACAATTGATACATAGCTTGGTTCAGGATAGAGCTACCGGAACTAGTTTCTATATTACCTTGGTGTATAGGTTCGATGATCAGGATCTCAGGAGAACTTTATGGTCTGAAATTCTATCCATTCATGGGAAAGTAATTGGACCATGGTCATTGATAGGTAATTTTAACTGTGTTCTGAATAGGGATGAAAAACTAGGAAAACAACTAACTATGGCTGAGACTAGTGAGTTTAGAATATGTGTGGGGAAGTATGGGTTGTAGGGTCTAAGTTCTACTGGGTCTTTCTACACTTGGACCAACAAACAAAGAGGGGATAATAGAGTCCATGGCAAAATTCATAGGGTACTTGTTAATCGTGATTGGCTATCAGAGTTGTCAACATCAAAAGCTCAATTCCTTTGTGAAGGCATGTATGACCACTGATCAGTGCTTATTCATTGGGATAAGGGTAATAAGCTGAGGAAAACATAATTTAGATACTTTAATATACATAAAGCTTAGCTCCTAATTTTCTTCAAAAACTTAAGACTAGTTAGGAAGCAAGAGCTACATGGAGAAAGATATTCCAAGTGGTTGGCAAGCTAAATAGTCTAAAGGTTGTACTCCAGAGTATTAATAGAGAAAGATTTAGTGCTATTAAAAGCAAAGCAACAGAGGTAATGGAGCAATTGATCAACTTACAAGAAAGAAACCAATATGCCCTATCAACAACTCTATTTGAGGAAGAGATAAAGTTGGCTCAACATTGTGATCAGATGCAAAAGGAAAAACTAAAAATTTAGAACAAAAATGTAAAATAAAATGGTTGCAAGAGGGGTATCAAAATCAAAACACTACCTTCTTTCATAGTTTTATGAATTCCACAAGGAATAAGAATAGGATATTCTCTATTAAGAATACTCAACGAGAAACTAAGACTGATATGAAAGGAATTAGAAAAACTCTCATTGATAATTATACTGAGTTACGGGGCACAAGTATGATTGAAACACAACCATCAAATAGTAGAATTATTAGCAGGGGCCATTAGTAATCGTAGGAATTCACTCCAGAAGAGGTTAAGAAAGCTTTGTGGGCTATATATGGGGACAAAGGCCCTGGGCCAGATGGTTTTGGAAGCAAATTTTTCAAAGATAGTTTGGGTGGTAGGAAAATATTTAATAGAGGAGGTCTTGGAATTCTTTACAATAGGGAAAATGCTGAGGGGGGTTAATGATACAATCATTATATTAATACCTAAGGGCCATCATACAGATACAATGGTTGATTATAGGCCAATATTATGATGCAATACTGTGTATAAGGTGATGTCAAAAGTGTTATGCAAAATACTGAAGGAGGTGCTCCCAAATATCATTTCAAGCACACAAAGTGCTTTTGTAGCAGCTCGAATAATAGTGCAGAATATATTAATCTATCAGGACCTGGTGAGACTGTATAACAGAAAAGCTACTATATCAAGTTGCCTCATTAAAATTAATGTGAAAAAAGAATATGACACGGTTGAATGAAAGTTTGTGAAAGAAATTTTGTATGAATTGAAATTTTCTTATAAATTCATCAAGCTTATAATGTAATGCATCACTTTTACTCAGTATACTCTGGCTATGGAGAAATAAAGAGGAAGAGAGGAATGAGGCGAGGGGACCCTATTTCCTATTTAATTTCTGTGATATGTATGGAGTACTTCTCTAAGATAACGGACTGGATGGCAGAACATGAGGGGTTTGCTTTCCAATTAAGTTCAACGGTATCAGACTTAGCCATCTTTGTTTTGCAGATGACTTGCTAATTTTTGTAATAGAGAATTTTATTATGTGGTGCTTATACTTAAAGGTTTGAAGACTTTCTCTACGGCTTCTGAGTTGACCACCAATGCTAGCAAGTTTAGCATCTTCTCAGCAAATATGAACACCCAGGTACTAAAAGATCTGGGAGAGCTTACTGGATACACTAAAGGAGCACTATCCTTTAGGTATTTAGGTGTGCCAGTTTTATCAAATAAACTCTTAGCAATGGATTGTGAAATGCTACTGGAGAAGCTGATAAGTAGAATTAAGACATAGGGTACTAGAAATTTGTCTTATGCAAGTCAGGTGCAGTTAGTAAACTCGATGCTAGTGCATATCCACTCATATTAGTCCTTTATTTTTCTAATTCTTAAGAAGATTCTAAAGGGTATAGCTGTTGTTTGCCGTGATTTCTTGTGAAGTGGGCAACTTTACACGAATAAACCCCCTTTGGTAGACTGGGATATGGTATGCAGATCCAAAAAAAGGGAGGATTTGGCATTGTTGATTGTGTAGTATGGAATGAAGCTGCCATTGAAAAATATGTGTGGAATGTGGCTGGTAAAGTAGACAATTTATGGGTCAAGTGGGTGTATCATATCTATCTAAAAGGGATAAATTGGTTGCACTATTAACCACCTCAGTAAAATTGTTGGTATTGGAAGAAAATATGTACAATCAAAGGGAGATTTATGGTTGGATACACACAAAATCATTGGTTAGCAGATGGAGGTAAATATACTATACATAGTCAATAGTATTGGAGGATAGGGGCTAGTACTGAATGGCCTTGGTGGAGGAGAGTAAGGAACAAATTGAGCGTACCTAAGAGAAGTTTTATAAGCTGGTTGGCAATGCATAGAAGATTATTAGCGAGAATAAGGTTCGTAAGACTTGAAATTTTCCTATATGATAAGTGTCTGCTGTGTGATACAACTCTGGAATCAATTGAGCACCTCTTCTTTGAGTGTATTTTTTATAGATTCTGCTTAAAGGGTTTACTGGAATGGATGCATATTAACCTACACAATAGGGAGCTATAAGGTCTTTGGAAACGACTGGATGAAGGGCAGTAGGTAAGAGTAGCAGCACTAATCTACCACATCTGGCATGCACGTAATCAAGCATTGTGGCATAATGTCATCCCAAGGCCCTCCAATGTGATCAAGCAGATGCAACAAGAAAGTAAATATAGCATTTTGAGTATATGCATAGAAGACTAAGTCATTGAGGTAGAGAGTGGATGGAAAAATTATACGTATAGGAACAAATATATAGAAGCAGAACTTGAGAATAGGGGTTGAGTGGTTGAGGTTTTAGGGAGTTTGTTTTTTCTTATTTGTATTGCTTAAAATAGAGCGAGTTTTGTGGTGTGATGGAGATAGTTAAATAGGTTCGTTCAACAAAAAAAAGAGTATCAAATAACTATTGGATCTCATTAATTATGTGATGCAGAAATAATGTAGTGATAGCACTAGATAGAAAGTGTTAGCAGCAAGAACACATCGCTATTGTGAAATTTAATTTTTCTATGTTATTTAGAAACATACTTATTAATTTTTTTTTCATAACTTAAAAACAAAATGATATGGGATAATTGTTTATACAACTATATATTACTTGTTGTTTCTACAATTTTGTCTCATAACCTTTTTAAATAAATAATTGATTGGTGGTACACATTTCTAGCAAGTCGACCAAAGCATGTACCTTTACTGTACCTCTTAACTTAGGAAATAAGTAAAGATATAGACATAATGACATTACTTCATCTCAATGTTTTCAACTCTTCCCTTTTAGAAACAAAAAATATTACTTTATTATTATTTTTAGCAAATCTGCTTAATTAGGCTATCAATAATAACATATTAATTAAGCTCAATGTGTTTCTGGTTTAGTAAATTATCACAACTCTAGTATTGTAATCCTGCAAAATTAGCTTTTCATATTTTAATTTGCTTTCAAAAATGAAATATAAGGTTTTATTGAGACTTTTTGATGTTTTCTCTAACATCTTCATGATTCTTCTTCAAGAAAACTTGCCTTCTAATGCAAAAAAGTGTTAATACCAATATTTGTTATTGTTTCTTCAATTATATTGCACCTTAGAAAATTTCATAAAACTATGATAATGAATAATACATAATTACAAATTAAAGAATTATAGTTCAGCAAAAAAAAAAGGCTCAACAAGCAGGTACGTTATATGATGTTTCTTGAAAATGCATAGTTCAGAAGCATAATTTTATTTTGATGGCATCAAAATACACATGGGGTGACAATAGTAAATCATTTTTTGATTCAACGCAGAATCATGAAAACTTATTGCAAACCTGCCACAGTTCAGATTCATTATCACAGAATTAAAAAAAATTGATGTTGACATTTAGGTGAAGATGATACTAGGAGATGTTTTATATTTTTTATTTTTTATTTTGGTGGTGTCTTTTATAATTACTTAATCTCCAAAATTTATACCTAAATCATGTTCTTTTGAAATTTCTTCAAAATTTATACCTAAATCATGTTCTTTTGAAATTTCTTTTATCTATAAAATATATCAACTTTTTTTATGGGTCAATTTTCTCAATTGCATGTGACGGGTGTGGGGTCCTAAAATCTAAAAGGGCCATTATTTCCAGCAAAAAGAGAATTATATGAGAATGAAAGCAAGATTCATCACACCATCCACCTTGAGAAGAATTACAAGAGGAAAAGAAGAGTACTTTTTATGAGATAAAAGGTACTATAATATACTGTGAAAACAAGCATTATAGCTCAAGCATCCATAGGAGGATCCAGAGGAAAAGCCAGAGAATCAGTGAGGAAGAAATGGAAAACTTTATTGAATATCTTTTTCTTAACTGCTTTGTATAATTGGTCTAGCTATATATAGAGTGAGGGAGCTGCAAAATATTTGATAACTACCTCCACCAAAGCAGCTCACATCCAGCTCATAGCCAGCTCACACTCAGCTTAACAACCTAACAACTAACTAACTGACTAGCTAATGAACCATGAAAACTGTAATTGTGAAAACAGTAAAAATAGTTACAACAATGCAATAGTGACTACAATAATGCAATGGTAATAATTGGATGATCTCAGTAAATTATAACACTCTCCCCCTCCCCCTAAGCTGAAGGGTGCTAGTGCAAAATATTCAGCACACCAAGCTTGCCTAACATGTGTAAATGTTGCGCTTAACTTAGCCCCTTTGTCAGTATATTAGCAATTTACTCATGTGTGGTGACATGTATTGCTTGTTCCAAATCACTCTTGATCTTGTCCCTGATAAAATGGCAATCTATCTCAATGTGTTTTTTCCTCTCATGAAAGACAGGATAGAAAACCAGCTGAATAGCAAAACTGCTGTCACTAAATACTGAGATAGGCATAGTGATAGGAACACCTAGCTCTTTGAATAAGCCAACTAGTCAAGTCACCTCTGCAAGAACTGAGGCAATGCTTTCTATACTCAGCCTCAGCTGAGCTCCTGGATACTGTCTGTTGTTTCTTTGATTTCTAGAAGATCAATGATTCACCAAAATGGACAACATAACCTGTAACTAATCTTATAGTATTGGGACAAGTGGCCCAATCTGATTCACACCAACATGTGAGGGTAGTAGATTATTAAGCTTTCAACCAAATCCCTTTGTCCAACAGTACCTTTAAGATATTTGACCACCCTAGTAGCAACTTCCCAGTGAGATCTCTTGGGATGTTGCATAAATTGACTAAGTATCTGTACAGAAAAGATGATACTAAGCCTGGTAATGGTGGCATACATGAGTTTACCCATAAGTCTTTGATAAGATATAATGTCAACAACTTATCTCTATGAAAACTAGTAGATTGATCATATTCAATTGTAGTCAGCCTCAAGTTGGATTCTAAAGGGGTAGGTAATGTCTTGGCACCACTGAGGCCTGTGTCTATGATTAACTCTAGAATATACTTCCGTTGATTCAAAATAACTCCATCATCAGATCTTAATACTTCAATGCCCAAAAAATTACTTGAGGTCACCCAAGTCTTTCATTTTGAACTGATTATGTAAGACTTCTTTAGTTGCATTGATCATTAATGCACTACTCCCAGTGATGAGCAAGTCATCAACATACAACAAAACAATCACTATGTTTTCATCCTTCTTCAAGGTGAATAATGAATAATCATGTGCATTATGAATAAAACCAGCTGGCATTATTGTAGTAGTACGCTTAAGGTTCCATTGCCTGGAAGCTTGCTTAAGACCATATAATGATTTGAGTAATTTGCAGACTTTAGTCTCCCCCGGTCTCTTGAAACCCTCTGGAATTTCCATATAAACTTCTTCTTCAAGATCACCTTGTAAAATAGCATTGTATACATCCATTTGATGAAGACACCATCCCCTATATACTGCCATTGCAATCACACTTCTAACTATTACCATCATTGTAATAGGAGAGTAGGTTTCATAATAATCCAACCCCTCATGTTGACTACAACCTTTGGCCACTAACCTTGCCTTAAACATTTCTACCTCACCATTTGCTTGGTAGTTAATCTTGTAATCCATTTAGAACCAACAGTGTTCTTACCCTCAAGTAAGTCAACAATTGTCCATGTGTTATTATCCTCAAGAGCATGAATCTCTAATTTCATAGCCTCTACCCATCTTACATATTTGACAGCCTACTTGAAATACTGAGGTTCAACTAAGCTAGAGAACGTAGTTATATACCTTTTAAATGTACCATGACTTTACTATAGGATATATTATTTACCGATGGATTTTTGCACCTCTGATGCCTTGTAGGAGCTGCATAGTCTTGCATCCAAATATGTGGTTTAGTGATTCTAGAGGTTCTTCTGGGTGAAGCCTCAAGTAGTAATGGGGTAGAAATATCCCTAGTATTGCTGTGTGAACCTGCATCTACACTATCTAAAATATCATCTGTATCAGGTGATGTAGTAGCGGTTGCACCAATCTCTTTAAGAACAGATGGTGTAATAGATAGATCATCCTCATGTAAACTATCATAAGCATCTGAGACCAAGAAATCAGGCATGTCTACTCCTGAACTTGACACTTCTGCAGTCTGCATTTGAGACTGCAATTGTGTAAATGGAAAAGTGTTTTCTTGAAATATGACATCTCTACTAACAAATATCTTCTTAGTTATGTCTAACAATAAGTATCCTTTCTGTGAATCAGAATACCCCATTAACATAACAGACTTTGCTCTTTCAGAGAACCTGTCCCCTTTTGGAATAATTGTGGCATAACAAAGGTATCCTATGACCCTCAAGTATGAGAGCTTAGGCACCTTAGAAAATAGCAATTCAGAAGAGCTTCTATAACACCCCGTACCTACTACACCCTACATGACGACGTTGAACAATGGTTACGCAAGTGTCGAGAGTCAAAGTATGAATTTTGTAATGTTATTAATGAGATAATTGATATTGGGCCTAGTACATGGGATTAGACCTTTGTAGGAGGTGTAACACCCGTATGTTGTCAAACCTATACGACTACGTGTACATTTATGGAATTAGTAAAACATGGGAGATTTGATGAATTATACATTAATTTTTGGGTATGAATAAGTCTTGCATCATTAGGCACAAAGTGAAGCCCAAAATTAATAAGAAGACATGGCCCAATATGGAAATTGACCCATTCTTCCAATCTTCCATTTGACTAATCAACCATGCATTTAATGCCAAGAGATGGATAAGAGTAACTTGGGGGATATATATGTATATATGATGAGTTATTCATCCAATTGGTGGGCTCAATTAACAATTTGTTAATGGGCCAAATGAGGCCCAAAACAAGAACAAAAAGATAAGGCCCAATGGGGCAAAACATGATCCATTCTTCCTTTGACCAAAACAATTATTGGTTCCAAAAGGCTAAGGATAACCATGAGTACTATATAAATACATAAAGGGATGATATTTTTATTCATACAAACACACATGCCTTTTGAGATATTTCCAAACCTATTTCTCTCAACTCCAAACCCTAAGGCACCGTTTTCTCTTTGGTAAAGATCATCCTTTTCCAAGCTTTGGTAAGTATTTATTCTCATGTATTAATATATTATGTGCATTATAGGGTGCATATATGATGTTTGTTATGTTGGTCATATATTGAGAATTCACTATGTGTGTAATATTGCATGTTTGCTAAATCGGAGGACGGTTTTGCCTTGAAAACTTGAACATGGACTTGTGATCTTGAAGGAAATGAACTTGATAGATTCAATATTGACATGTGATATGTGATTATAGTCTTGAATTGTTCTATCATGGTGTATAATGTTTGGAATTTCTGTTGTGAAATTGGTTATGATTTTGGTGGCGTATTGGCCGTAAAGTGTAGTTTTGGGTGTTGTATGTGTGTTGTGAGACCATGGCTGATGGTTGGGGTTAAATATGATCAAAAATATGTTAAAATAAGTTTGGTTATGATCATGGAACATTCATTGCATAAAAAGACCCTAAAAAGACCATTTCGGACCAAAATGGGCATCCGCCCCCGCAGACGGAGGCACCTGTGGGGGCAGATGCCTCTGGCTGCTGCAAGAGGGAACCTGCACAGGTCAGTCCCAGAACTTGGTTTTGTGTGTTTTCGTCCCTAGTTGATCCCCGAAGGCCCCTATACCCTTTTTGGATGTAATTAGCAACTTGTGATGTCGTTTTAATGACTTTAAAGTATCGTATGGAGGTGTGTTGGACTGTATTAAGTATGGATGGTTGTTCATATATTGTTATGAAGGAGAAATTGTGACGAAATGATAAAGAGAAAAGCGTAAAGGGTAAGTGAGGTGTGAAATGTTATCGATGTATGATTTCTTAGTTAATGTGTGTAATGTTATGGTGTTGTGGATATGAAAATGCATTGGATTGTATTGTAAGGAGTGAAATGAAATTATATGGCAGTCATATAGTTCATGGTTGTTTTGTACTCCTGTACAGTCAATAGTTGTTAACGAGAGTTCCATTATGGGCTTGTATTGTAGAGTGAAACATAAAGAAGACGCTGGACTGTGGTATTCATATATAGACTTGTGTACTCATACTTGGAAGGAAAGGTATGTAAGGTTACTCTTCTATATCTTTCTGCAACATATGGTGTTCACATTTTCATAGTACTCATTCGATTCTGAAATACTCTAAGGTATTCCGTAGCCAATAGTTGGCTAGAGTTACTCATATGTTTCTTACTCCTTGGTCAATGGTGAATCATATGACTCATGTTCATTGGTTGACTCACGTTCATTGGCTAATATGTCAAGAGTTCCAAATGTTCTAAGGTATTGCATCTCAGGGTGGTGAACGGTTGATATCCACATGTATCGATCCACATATATCGTATTTAGTGATCATTATCCTAAGGTTCCAAAAGTGTTACATTCCAAAGGGGTCATATCATATTTTAACTAAGGTAGACATATATTGTTATTCACAATTGTCCTACTCCTAAATGAATTACAATTCACTTATCTCTTATTCATTGACTGAAGTTTCAAGTTGTCATAATGTGGTAAATTCTAAGGAAGCTATATCAAAGAAAGTAACGATGTAAGGAGAGTGTATTTAGTCTTGAATAGCTTTTCCAATCATGTCATGTTCCAATAGTATTCACATTGACATTACGCTTGTTCCATCCCGAAATGTGCTAAGGTATACCATATCCGGTTATCAATGGTCATTATCATATGTTTCCTACTCATTGATCAATTGTGAATCTCATGTCTCATATTCATGAGTATTGTTCCAAAAGCCCAATAAGGTTACATTCCAAAGTTCCAATAGTGGTTGTATTAAGGTATCTTGTTTATTGATTATTGTCCAAAGGTTCCAAGGGTGTTACATTTCCAATAAGACTATGTTTCCAATAATGTTTATTTACATGTCTTCTATTATTGGGTATGGTTCCAAAGCTTCCCAAAAATGTTATGCCAAAGGAAGGTATCAATCTCTCACAAGTGAATGTACCAATCTCATAAAAGTAAAGAAGTGAAGTAAAGCATATGTGGTTAATGATCAAATATGGGTGGCAGCTTTGGGGGCATAAGCCTAGCTCAAGCCGATCCCAGAAACAGGGGCAGTCCTGGAGGCATAAGCCTAGCTCGGACCGAACCTGACAGGGGGAAGCTCTGGAGGCATAAGCCTAGCTCGAGCCGAACCTGATATGTTGATTTATGGGTGGCAGCTCTAGAGGTAAAAACCTAGCTCGAGCCGATCCCAATATATTAATTCTTAGGGTGGAAGCTCTAGAGGTATAAGCCTAGCTCGAGCCGATCCCAACATAACATTATGTTATGTAAACCCACTGATCAGTTGGGGCCCGGGTATCACAGTTCACAGGCAAAGATGAATAATCATAGAAGCAAAGAAGCAAATAAAGCAATGAAAGCAATAGACATGATTCCCAAAACTCAAAGTGATGACTTATCCATATCGGTTACTCATTTGTATTCAAGTTCATTGTTATATTTATGATTCATACAGTTTCATTTGAGCCTTACATACTCAGTACATTCTTCGTACTGACACCCCTCGGGGGACTTACCTTACATGTTGCAGGTGCAGGCATTAGTAGACCTCTTCAGTAGGTTGCAGATCATATACAGGTCTTTGGTGAGCTCCAGTTGCTTCGGGGCTTCCCAAGTCACACGTGAACACTAGGTTTTGGTATTATGTAAATATTGTACAGACATGTTTATGTATCTGTAGAGTCTTTGTAGACAGTTGTAGGAAGACAAATGTAGGAGGTGTATGTCCATGATGACTTGATGGCCCTGTCGGCCAAGTTTCACATATTTATATATCTAGAACATGCTTCATGAATTCTGTTATTAGCATGATAAGTTCTTACGTGATGATGGTATTTCTTATGGCATGCATATGAACAAACATAAGCAAAGATTGGTTCTCTCGGGCCTTATCGACTTCGGGTGCCAATCACGCCTCAATGGGACTTGGGGTGTGACAGCTTCTACCAGCAAGAATAGAAGAAGGAAGCCTATTCATTAAGTATACAGCAACCTTGACACATAAACCTTAGAATCTTATAGGCAAGTGAGACTGAAATCTGCGAGCTCTAGCTATATTTAAAATTTGCCTATGTTTCTTCTCCACAACACCATTTTGTTGTGGTGTATGAGGATAACTACTTTAATGCAAGATGCCTATAGACTGAAACAATGTCTTACATTAAGATTTTAAAAACTCTATGCCATTAAAGGACCTTACAGTCTTAATCAATGCACCAAACTGAGTTTTAATCATGGATATGAAAATTTTAATAGCTACTACTGCCTCAGACTTGAGTTGCAACAGATGACACATGTATATCTACTACAATAATCCACCACAGTTAAGAAATAACACTTTTTATCAAAGGTAGGAGTTTTATAAGGTCCCCAGAGATCCATACGTACAAGCTCAAAGCACACAGATGTCTTAGAATCATTAGTAGGAAATTAAAGCCTAATTTGCTTGGCTAATGGAAAAATTATACATTTATTTAAAACTTCTACATCCTTATTACTCTTTAAGAGATCCAAAAGCTTTAAAATCTGAGATGCTGGGTGTTTAAGTTTTTTATGCCAAAGAGTGCAATCCTGCAGTGACACTTCTGCAATAATTTTTTTTGATGATTTTGACCTGCATTTCCATTATTTTCTTTCCATTCACTCCTAAAGATGTATAATACTCCTTCTTCTCTATCAATACCCTTCACCTTGCCACTGAAGAGGTCTTGGAAGACACAGAAGTTAGGATAAAAAGAAATAAAGCAAGACAGTTCCTTGGTTATCTTAGATACAGATAACATATTGAACTTGAAATGTGGGACAAAAAGAACATATTTTATGAATTCATCCTCAAATATGTAACCAGTATGTGATATCTTCAGCACCAATAGCTAAATATAATTTATCTCTTTGGTAGTGGATTAAACCTTTCCCATTTTTAAACACATTCTTATTGGCAGACACATGATGTGTAGCACCTGAATCCATAATCCAATTCTGTGAATAAGTATTGAACAAGAAATAAGTAGTTATACCTGTCATGTTTCTCTATTTCATCTCCTTAGCGTCTTTGTTTAGAATATTCATAATCAGATTGTATTCTTCTTCTGTGAAAGCATGCACCTTAGCCACAAAGGCATGAGTCATATCATGACTAGTTGAAGCAGTGTCATTGAAGTGTCCAGTAACTACATTTGTTGTATGTGGTTGTGCATTATTGGTGTGTGTCTGTCCTCCTACACCACTAAGGTATCCATGTCCAATATTGCCATTTCCACCACTATATGACTTATAATGACCAGTGTAATAGCTTTGTTTCTTTCTTTACTTCCAATCAGTAGGATAACCTATTAGTTTATAGCAGTTCTCTTTGGTGTGACCTATGAAATAACAATATTCACACTTTCTTTCTTTATAGCTTGAATTACCTTGACAATAGCCTTGGTTTCTATTGACTTGCATAACTATTAGTTCTGGCTTGTCATTCAAAGCAACCATACATGATGAATGTTTAACTTCACCCCCTATTATCATAGTATAAACTTGATTTATAGTAGGAGTCACTCCTTTCAGTAAGATTTTCCTACGAGCCTGATCATAGGACTCATTTAACCCACTCAAAACTGGATCAATCTCAATTGATACAGATGATTTACATACTCCTTTGACTTAGGACAATTACCACTAGGATTTGGGACTAAAGCATTATACTCACCCCAAAAATTCTTCAACTTCATAAAGTAAACTAAGACTGAATTAGTACCTTGTGAGATTGTGTTGATTTCTTGATGTAATTGATAAATGCGCACTCGATTCACCTTATCAAAATTTTCCTTAAGGTTTTCCCAAACTATGAATGTACTTGTAGCGTATTCAATTCCACTGAGCAAATCTCACTAATTGTATTCATAATCCAGGAAAGCACAATAGCATTGCATGTCTCCCATTGTTCATGAAGCTCATCCCTATATAATGATCTGCTGCACGCTCCAGCAACAAAGTATACTTCCTTTGCCTAAAAGCACAATTCGCATTGATCAACTCCACAAGCTATAATTTTCAGATCCAATCAATTTGATAAGAATTAACACTGTACTTGAATTGTCTGATGCACCGATGTAAAGAGGATCATTTTGATAGATTTTGATAGGCGTCATTGCTGAATTCTCAAATTCGCAATGAGCTACAAATACCTAGGTTTCGTTCTCGAAAAATAGAGAGCAAAATCTTCTCGAAGCCACTCCATAGTCCACATTGATGGATCTGATACCATGTGAAAACAAGCATTATAGCTCAAGCATCCATTGGAGGATGCAGAGGAAAAGCCAGAGAATCAGTGAAAAAGAAATGAAAAACTTTATTGAATATTTTTTTCTTAATTGCTTTGTACAATTGGTCTAGCTATACATAGAGTGAGTGAGCTGTAAAATATCTGATCATGGCCAACTCACACTCAGCCTAACAACCTAACATCTAACTAACCGACTAGCTAATGAACCGTGAAAACTGTAATTGTGAAAACAGTAAAAACATTTACAACAATGCAATAGTGACTACAATAATGCAATGGCAATAATTGGCTGATCTCAGTAAATTGTAACATATACATAGTTAAAAATAGGATGATCTGGTCGTAAGAATTTCAAATCCCAAATCTCAACCTGTTTTCACTTTTTTCCAACTCCAACTTCACTTTTAAATTTTAAAAAGTATTTCCATAAAGATATGGCCAACTCCAACTCCAACTCCAAAAAATTTTGATTTTCATGGCCAAATGCCTACTAATGCTTATAATGATATAGTCTACGAATTAGAGAACTACTCCCTCTATTTTAGTTTACTTGGCCAATGTGAATTGATATTTCTCTTAAGAAAATATTTATTAGGGGTTTATTTTACTAAACAAACCTTATTGATTATGTTTTAGAAATCTAAATTTAACTACTAATACTTTATATAATCATTTAATGATAGAGATAGTATTGAAAAAAATGATAAACTTCTGTTGGTTTCATAAATTAGACAAGTAAATTGAAACAACTATTTTTAGTAAAGGGCCAAGTAAAATGAAATGGAGGGAGTAATTAAACGAACTAAATTTGGTCCTAATTAACAAAGCATTAGACATGAGTTTCAGTATGATATAAAAGGTAAAAACTTCATTAAAAATTAAAAGGGTTCCTAACAGGCAACAAATGCAGTAAAAGTCTATAACAGGAATGTGTAAAATATTGTTTGAATAGTTGCAAAAATATAGAGTTCAATTAGGGTCTAAATATTCTCATCCTTGGGAAATACTATGTGAACATATAGTTTTCCCCAAAAAATTATTATCCAATAATTGGATTTTTATTGATGTTACTTGTATTGTCCAAATTAAACAATAAGTTGCCTGATAGAGATGATGATATTCCTCTAAATAATTACTCCCTCCGTCCATCTTTACTTTTCCATTATTGGCTTGGAACATACCTTAACAAACAATAAATAATAGAGATAATTTTATTATATCACCCTTTGAATATAATAAATGTAATGCTTTGAGAAATGTATTGAATCATGAATATTATTTAATATCAAGGATAAAATGGACAAAAAATGGTAAATTATCCATTGGTTTTCTCCAAACTTGACAAGTATTGTTGAACATCTATTTTAGTCTCATAATACAATTTTTTGACCGTATATTATTTTGGGCACATTATGTACACATAAAACAAGACAAGATGATATTTAAATTTGGAATAAAAGCAATAACTGTGTCATGACACCCCATATTAAGTAAATTTTTCACAATCCGTATATATGAGTATTATGCATCATCTTTTCATAACCTTCTCTTTGGGGCTTTAATATCTATTTATCTAAATAAATAACTAAAAATATTGAAGAACTCAATAAACAACTCGGAGTATGATAGGGTTAAAGTCATTTTTTTATGAAATTAAAAGAAGATAGTTCTATCGAAAATGACTTACGCTCATAAGTGAAAGGAGTCATATTTCTCATTTTGACAGTTTTCTAGTAACCAAAGTTTAGAAAATAATGCTATGGATGTATTCTAGTAACCAAACTTTAGAAAATAATGCTATGGATGTACGCTTTAGAAAGCTTTATATGATAGGAGTCGTTCATACAAAAACCACTCTCAATTATCACATTAAATAATGCTATGGATGTATTTTTTTTCGATTGTGTTTGGTTCAAATAAAAATATAAGGATTCAAATTAGAAAAATAACATGAAACAAGCCATCAGATGCAAAATGATAAGTATTGTGAATTGGGAATGATTGTTGAAGGTGGACAAATAATAGTTGGCAACGAAGCAATAAGGAGAAGATAGATATTTTAGATCTTGTAATAAAATTAAAGAGAGACAGCTAAAATTAGTTAGCAAAAGATTCTCCATATTGGTAGGGTAACCCCACAATATGCATCAAGAAACACCTTAGAAATTGAAAAAAAAATTATTATTTTCTTTTATATTAAATATTATTGTTATTATGTATGAAAGATTGGCCGTACCACAATACAGATTGAGAATTTTAGGTGCATGCAACTATATCATTATAAGCAATATTATTAATAATTTTGAGCCACATTCCTCACTCAATTAAATAGCCCCATCAAACAGATGTGATCTCACCACCCCACATATGGATCCTTTTCTTGCTTAGTTATTACTCCCTCCATTTTAAAAAGAATGATTTTTTTTGATTTGGCACAAAGTTTAGAAAAATAAAGAAGATTTTTAAATTTTGTGGTCTTAAATTAAAGTTATGTCAAATATACCAAAACGTCTTTTAATCTTGTGGTTTTAAACATGTCATGTGGAAAGTTGAAATTAAAGTGTTGCTAAAAAAGGAACGGGTCAATCTTTTTGAAAAGGAATGGAGGGAGTATTAACTTTTCTCTTAGATCAAATCCATACCCCTGAAGGTGGGAGAGAGTAGTGAAAATTTTAATTTATGTGAATTTATATGAGTGAATATGAAATTTAAGAAAGAATAAATTTTAATAATTTGTGATCTTACAATATTTGTGTGGCGATAAATTTTTAAAATTTGTGATCTTAAACATGCGATAGTATTTGTGTTCATATACAAGTTTTTATTAAAAGTGTGTTTGGTATGAAGGAAAACATTTTTCAGATTTTTTTTTTTCAAGTTTCTCATGTTTGTTTGATTAAAATATTTTCCAAATAAACTTATTTTTCTCAAATTTAAGGAAAATATCTTCCCTTAAAAAAATAAAAAATATATTTTTCAAAACTCTCTTTCAACCTCACACCCCAACTTTTCACCAAACTCCGAGTCTCGGGTATTGATTTCTGACACTAACCTGAAATCTGCTTCCCGACCTAGATCCGAGACCTAACTCCCATCCCCAACACCAGACTCCAAACTCGAGTCCTGAGACCCGACTCTCAACCTTGATTTAAGATACAAGATATGGGATTCGACCTCGTCTCGAGAACGGACTCTCGAACTCGACCTGAATTCGGAATCCTGACTTAGACTCAGGATTTGAAACTAAACCCGACCCTGAACCCGATCTGAGAACAATTCTCAATACCAACTCATGATCCAACCTCGAGATGGGAATCGGGGCCAAGAGCCGAGGTCAGGTAAAATATATTTCTTAAGCTAATATGTCATTAGGTAATCTCTATTGATTGATATTATTCACAATTGTGCAAAACAAAAAAAATAATTGCACTTTTTTCATGTTAATCAAAATTCTTCTTTGTTTAGGCATCTTTGTGAAGCTTTTAAATTCTTGTCTACCTGGTCCCTCCAAAGTTAAGTTTGTGAGATAATCAATTATTGTATTTTTATTCTTACTACTTTGATGGCCAAGTAGCATGTTGGAGAAACAGACGCAATTGACATGATGACGAAGTTTAGACTGATCTTTAGAAGAATCAATATCAATCTTCAATCAGCCAGATAAATGTTCTAAGAAGGGTACAAGGCGAGATCGTACTGCATTGCAGAGAAA
Source organism: Capsicum rhomboideum (assembly GCA_031232105.1). Classification (NCBI taxonomy): domain Eukaryota; kingdom Viridiplantae; phylum Streptophyta; class Magnoliopsida; order Solanales; family Solanaceae; genus Capsicum; species Capsicum rhomboideum. Next base: position 40,930,721 of record CP124712.1, on the reverse strand, counting down.
TTTTGCAAAGTTACATGTCTTGCTAAATTGCACACAAGTCCAGTCCTTTTTTGATAAGTAAATTAAATGTTTGCACAAAATATTCTATTGAAATGTCATGAGTCTAACTCTATGTTCAATGTGTTGGAAAACTATTTAATGTGTCAATTTGGCCATGATAAATTATTTATCTCATTTACATCGTGGTTTAGTCACTACGTAAGTGTTACAATATCTTTGTGATAATAACAACGTATGCACATTCTGTTACTACCAGTGTATTTCTTAATCATATATAGTTCTATAATTCAGATAGTGCTGCCAAAAATGACCAATTCTTGAAGGATATTTCTTGGGACCGATAAAAGTTCATACAATTCCAAATATAATGTAAATGATTTCAAACATCACACTGAGGACTACTCTAAGATTAAGAAAAGTAACAATAGTAGGGCTTTGGATTAAAAGTGGTGATGAAAATCAAAATAAGGATGTTGATTATTATGATGTCCGACATCAAATTCTAAAGATGAGTATTCTACATGGCCATTCAAAAAATAGTATTTTTTTGTTGCAAGTGGTTTGATCCAACACCAAAAAGAGGTACAAGGAAACTTAAAGAATATAATCATTGAAGTTGAACACAATAAGGCATATGAGGCTTATGGTCATTACACAAAATATTTAAGAATGTACTATGCTTCTTATCCATTGCATACAGATAAGCCTGATTTGTGGGTGGTAGTTAAAACCAAGATTGTGGGGTAGGTTAAAGTTGAGAATGTGTTAGATATTGCATAGCATAACAACATATCAAGTGTTTACCAAATAGTGAACACTGAATTAGAAATGATTTGGAGCATCCTAAACATATTTTAGAAAAGTTAGTAGAGAATAGATAGAAATGTTAGCAAATACGGAGGAGCATGAGTCAACTAGTGAAGAGGTGAACAGACAGACGAGAAAACTTTGAAAAGGGAGAATTAGCAAGTAGTATGTCGGGTTTATAATTTTTAATTAGTGGTAGTTGTATACTTTATCTTATTTTCATATTATTTTATATTACAATATTTAACATGTTTTTAAAATATTGTAGATGCAAGATGACGATCAAAATAAGAAAAAGGCTAAGGATACCAGTAAAAAGAAAAAGAATACTCAACCTAGACGGCCCATGGGGGCTAAATTAGATCTTTCCCCTGCTCGCTCCATCCTTTATCCCATATTACTCCTATATTTGTAATGAGCCATTTCACCATTATACCGTTGCCTGTGGTGTAAGAGTCTGGGTAGAGTTGTCCCTAGTATGAGAGTTATGAAAATCTTAAGTTAGGTGAATTCGGATGAAATCTGACTGTCATATGGTGTAGAGACCCTTCATGTCTTGTAATGGTTGGTATGTTGGATTTATATGTGGTGTGATAGATGAAGAGTTAAGTGACCCATAGAAACTTACATAATGAAATTTAGGTATATAGAACTCCGATTATAGTATTTGTCGTGATATGATAAATCAGTGTTGTTGAAAAAATAAAGTTTGCATTGAAAAAGGGGAAAAATATAGAACTTCCCCAAGCTCCTATTTAGGCTCTACTGTAGCAGTGGAAGGGATCGATGTTGCGGTCAATAACTTACATGAAAGACCCTATCGCGGGCCTATTGACCGCTATAATGGTACCACTATAAGAGATGGTGCCGCTATAGCTGATTTGGGCAGTTTAATGCTTGAGTTTCGAGTTTTGACATTATTTTCTCCCTATGCATCCCAAGGTAGTGTGAGGCTTCTCCAATTTTGGGTTATTTTCATCATTGAGGTAAGATTATTCTACCATTCTAATGTAAATTAACTCCTTTAATCTCTAGAATCGATAGAATCATAAGTTAGAAAGAAATTCATGGGTTAATCCCTAAAAATAATGAATTGGAGAGAATTGTCCTTGGATAGCCTTAAAATCAAGTGTAAATTGTTATAGGTTGCTAGACATGACTTCCTAACATAGATTTCTTCCTCTTTAGTGTAAGTTATGGAGAAATTGAGTGAATTAATGGATGAAAAAAGAATTAATGGATTAACCTGAATTGGTGGTTTAGTTTATGAACTAGGTTAACCTATGGGTTTAAGTTTCTAATGCTTGTAAATGGAGAATAAGTTATTAATTTGTCCTTATTTACTATTTAGACCAAGAACAGTCAGAAAAGGCAAGAAAAGGGAAAACTTTTGTGAATTAGAGTATTTTGGGCTTACGTTTGAGGTAGGTTATAGTTTAAACTATAGTTATAGACTTAATTTAACTTCCATGCCTATCCATGAGTTGAATAATTATGAATTGGCCTTCGAGCATACTTGTGATTGGTGAATTGACTTGAGAATTGATTTCATTCATATAAATGGTGAATCTTGAATTTGACTAAGTGTATAGATAAATTGTATCATGACATATTTGGTGCAATTACTCATATTATTGTTGTTATTGGTTGAGATGTTCACATATTGTGATATCTGAAGGGTTCGTTACCACGCTAGTATGTGTTGCTTACAACTTGATATTTGGAGGGTCAAGTACCATGCCGATACGGTAAATGGACTGAGTTCGTCCCCTGCAGGTCACGACTATTGGGCATATAAGACCCTTGTTATATGTGTACACTTTTCATGATCGGGTTGATGGTCATGATGCATTATTTTATATCATTTATTCATGGATTGTATGGTTATTTTGTATAAGTGTTGTGTCAAATAGAAGTAGCTTAATGCTACTTGTAAGATGACTCGATGAACCTAACTTGGTATGTTACACTTGTGCTAATTAGAGGGTCATAGCCTCTTCCTTTGTTGTGATTTAACTTAGCTTAAGATGGTAGTATGATGGTGTTAATAGACTATTAATTCTACTATTGTGTTGTTGGATTACCTAAGAGGTTGTTTTATGGATAATAGTAAATTATGGTGTAATTACTTGTATATCCTGATTGGTAATTGCTCTTATTTAATTTATGTTTATGTATGATTTTTAAGTTAAGTCGGTCGATGATACCTACCAGTACATAGTGTTTGTACTGATACTACATGTGCTCTTCTTTTTGTTGAATGCAGAAAGTATTCCAGTGACTGAAATGAGACCTATGATTTAGTTCGTGACTAGCAGCTTGTCGATTTGAGGGTGAGCACCTATCTTCAGGCAACCATTGGATCTTCTCATTGATCATGTCCACTCTTTCGGACAATGATACTCCTTTACTAGTTGTTTTGAGATATTTATTTCAGATTTTGGTTTTTGGTTTACTGTGAATTTCAGGTCCTTGGGACAATGTAATCAGTAGTTAATCCTACACTTTTATCAATTGTTGAATTATGGAGATGTAATATTTGTTATAGAAGAGTCTATTGTTTATTATTGTTTAAAATGACTAAATGATTAGGTTGGTAACTTAGGTTAAATGGTTCTCCCACCTGAGGGTTAGTGTGGGTGCCAGTCATGACCATTAGGTCATGACAAAGATGGTATAAGAGGCCTAGGTTCGTCGAGCTCATCATATAAGAAAGAGTCTAGTAGAGTCTTGTAGAACATTACAAAGACATCTATACTTTTCTTCAGGAGGCTACAAGACTTCAGGAAATTTCACTCTTCTTATTTCTATTGTGCTAGTACCTAATTCTAATTGGTATTTGGTGATCTAAATTGGTGTGTGACTCCTCTCTTGTTCTCAGATGGTGAATACACATGCAAACAGGGCAGTAGTAGCAGTAGCAGCAGTACCTGAGCCGGCTGTTGGTGCTACGGTTTGGGGTATATTCAGAGCAAGAGGGAGAAGAAGAGGAAGAGGCGGAGGGGCGATACCCGCCAAGGTGGATCCCAAGCTGTTGGAGGCTTGGCTAGACAAAGATCACCAGCTCATTCCCCATACGAGGATGCTCATGATATGGTTCAGAATGGGGAGATGATATTAGAGGATGGGAAGGTACCAAATTAAGAAGATGATGTGCTCATGCAAGGAGGTGCAGGACAAGTTTAAATATCCGCAGAGTTGATTCATCAAGTTTTGGGATTTTTTAGTGGGTTAGCTAGTATAGATGCTACCACGATAGTTTTGATCTTTTAGCATCTAGGTTTGCAACATGCCGTTGTTGTGGCACCCATGATGGACGAGAGGTTAGAGATAGGTGCCTTCCCACTCCAGGTATTAGGTTATGTGATGAGCGAAGATGAGCATGACTTGTTTTATAAGTTTATGAACATGAAACCATCTATGTTTCATGGTACTGAGTCAAAGGATGTATGTGAATTTATCATTTGTTGTCATGAACGACTCCACAAGATGGGTGTGGTATAGAAATATGGTGTGGAATTCATTACTTTCCAGTTGTAGGGGGTTCCAAACCAAAGTAAAGGACATTCATTGAGTGTAGGCCTGCAGTTTTGCCTCAATTGACTTAGGCTCAGTTTCATTCTGTATTCTTGGAAAACTATGTTCCACATACTTTGAGAGATAGAAATATGGATGAGTTCACTATACTCGAGTAGGGAAATATGTCGGTTGCGGCCTATGAGCCAAATTTCATGCTTTTTCCAGATACTCATTGTAGTTGTTGACTATTGAGAACTGTCACGACCCAAACAAACGGACCGTGCGGGCACCTACGCTATCCTAAGTAGCTAGGAGAACCCTTATTACCCAACCAAAAATATGCGGAAGACTTCTGTTTTTAAGAGAATACTGAATTAAATATAACAAAGTAAATTAAACACCAATAAATAAATTTTTCAAAAAAACTTCTTACAACTGTCCTTCACTACCCCAAGACCTGGTCAGACATGTACAAGAGCTACCTATTACAGAATAGATTGACAATAAAATAAATAACACAAAGACTCTAACATCTGCCAGGAAGGAAGTGCAGAAGTTAGTGCTGAATATCGCCATTGATCTAGTAACTGCAAACTAACCTGCATCCAGTCTACACCCCAATAAGGGATGTAGAAGAGTAGGGTCAGTACAAACACACGTACTGGTAGGCATCATCGGCCGACCAGTGTTAGTCCACATAATCATAAAATAGAATCAAAGAAAAGAAATCATGACATCTTAATAGAGTATAATTCTACTAAGGCTGTAATATCATTATAACACTTTGCCAATATAATTTACAATTTTCCAACTCTATTAATGAGATTATATTCACCACTAGCATAGTCTAGCCTCACTAATTCACACCATCCACCACAATCTAACACTAAACCATCACTATCACCCTTTTATTCACGTTGCCGTTTCCATTATCCACATCTATAGGATCAACCCAATAATCATAGATAACTCACACTAAACTCTCGGGCTAACAACCAAACACTCTCTTATAATATTAAAGAATAATAACTAGCCAATCGGATAAGCCAAGATCACACCAAGTATAAATAAAGTAAGTCGACCAACATATAGCAAGTAAGCACAGAGTTCCACTTTTCCAAGTACATGTCACACAATCAATCTCAAGGATACAATCAAACAGGGAATACAAATCAACTCACATCTCAGTAAAACACACAAGAGAACTCAAGGTTCATTAGCAAACCTTATAGATACTCTTGGAGAAAGATTAATTCAATTATTGAAACTTTGGGATTGTTTCTTTGAGATTATTCATTGGATTCATCACTTTAGATCACTTCATTATCAATTCCTTTATTATTAATATTACCATGCCGGCTCGTGGCACCCGATCCAATCACGTCTTATAGCAATACTGAAATTTAATGTCGGCCACATTGCTACTAACAATCTTTCCACTTTTCTGTTCTTAATAAATATTCATCATTCACTTTTCAACCTGTATGAAGGTATATCACAAGACTTCTTTACTCAAGGCATTCTTTTCAATCACATTATCATTATGAATCAAGATTTTTCATTTATCAACAATAGTATGTACACACATGCTAAGGGACTTATTTCTGCCCAACTAGTCATGACCTGCAGGGGACAATCTAAGTCCATGTACCGTACCGGCGTGGTACCCGATCCTCCATAAATAAGTAATATCAACATCCATATCCGTACCGGCGTGGTACCCGATCCTCCATAAATAAGTAATATCAACATCCATATCCGTACCGGCGTGGTACCCGATCCTCCATAATCATATTATGTATATTTTATCAACTTCATACTATCTCTCAGGATACAACACGACGTACTAAATTTACAAGTACACTCATAATCACAAGACGATTCGATCAAGTTGGATTTTTCATAATTATTCATGCAAGTATCAACAATCCAAATATCATCAATTCAAGTATGTACGAAAACCAATCAACAAGCATCCAATTTAGGAGCATACACACAATTAAATTGAGTCTAAACTCTAATTAAATCATAACCTACTCAAATACCACAACTTGGGTTCTAACATCACCACCCATAACTAGCGCATTCAACCTTATTATTATTCTTTACCTCTCTCCGCATAATACAATGCACACAATGATTCAAGTCATCTATCCCTTAGGCCTCACCATTATCATGGCACAATTTGCAACTTAAACCTTTATAACTCAATTAGGTTCATCACTAGAACAACTAAGAAACATCATGTCCACATACTTCATTCACAACAATCCCCTTTCGGGCACATAACACATAATATCATAAATATCACATAATCAATCAATAACATAGTTTTCGGGATTAAAGTAAAGTTCTTATGTCTTTATTCACCTCAACTCCATGTCTGCAGGCCTAGACATGCTTTCTCCCATCAATTATAAATTATGAAAATATAAAATAACACAGTCTTCTACTCATTAACCTAGCCTACCTGGACGCCAAGCTTTTTGAATCAACAAGTCATGTCAAGGATGCTCATTCCCTTTCTTCATGCTTCGGAATGATCAATCATCTAAATATCAAACAATTATAAGAGTAATTAATCAATTACTCTTTAAATAAATATCTTTGGAAATTCAAAACCCACTAATTCTACCCTAATTCCAGGTTTATATCATTCTCCAAGGTCAATTAACTATTAACTAGTTCTTTCAAACTTAACCCATCTCCATTAATGGAGTTTTTATGCTAAAGGTCTCATCTTTATGGAATTCAAGATTTCCAACCAAAAAATACATAATCTAGTTTACCAAGTTCATACTAGAAATCATTAATTTATAATCTAGAATTAGTTCTAGGTGATATTAAGAACACCCATAAGTTTTTCCCAAAAATCCACCATTAAAGGCTCTAACCCAAAATTTCACCATTGAAGGTCTTTCTAAGGATTCTAAGATGTTAATGGATTAAAAGACAAAGAAGATGATGGAAAAACTTACCTCAATGAAGAAATTTCACTCTAAACCTTGGGAAATCACCTCTCTAGGGTTGGGGAATGAAGTTTTGGAGTTTTGGACCTGAAAATCGGCTAAATATGATTTAAATACCACCAGAATTTTCGCTACAGCGAATTCCCGTTTCAGCCCGGACAGTGTTCAGTAAAATGGTCATAACTTTTTATTCTAAACTCGGATTGACGAACGGTTTATTGCGTTGGAAAGAAGACTCATAGATATTTGATTTGGTGGGTATTGGGACCCCTAAATCTTTATATTCTAGGAGATATGATCGTTTGAATTTGTCCCTAACAGAAACCCATATCGAAACTCTATTGGTTAAAAAATATTTTCAACTTAACTTTGTGCTAGGATATTGTACGACCTTAATTAATATCTAAAGAACTTCCAAATTAAAGGATTGATATTAGTATTCATGAATAATTAAATTCATCAGGCTTAAGTCTATCTAGACACATCGAAAGGCTAAAATCTTCGCCGAAAAGCTTGAGGTCACACAATGAACAAAATGATAGCTATTTTGGACTCAAGTTAATATTGAAGAATGGATAATTTAGTAACGACAAAATGGGTCATTACAGAATGAGAAGATCCAATTGTTTATGAAGGGTTTGAATACCGAACTTCAGTTTTGTACACTTTAAATGACATCTTAAGGTAAGACCTTCTAGGAGATGATTAATTTCGTAAAGAAGGTAGAGGTGAGACTAGATAGTTATGCTAAGATAGGGAGAAAAAGGACCATAAGTTGGGCAATTTCAGTAGTTCCTATTCTTGGGGCCATAGTTTATAGAGTTACCCTGCCCAACCTATTCAGTCTGAGATGCCCATGTCTACTAGGGGCCCGTCTGGGATCAGCCAACCATTTTTAGAGTCTTGTAGTTATGTTCCTTCAGCATCTTTAGCTCAGAAACCTACTCTAGACCGTATATGTTATAAATGCAATGGGGTTGATCACAGTAAGAGGTATTCCCTGATCTTAGACACACTAGTCAGTCAGGCCAGCGTTAGACTTCCTAGGCCTTGGTTTTAGTAGGTAGGAAAGGTGAAGGTAACGATAGAGATAATCAACATGGTGAGTGTGGTGGTCACCAGGTGGGTAGAGGTGGCTATCAGGCCAGTCGAGGTGGGGGAGATACTGATCAAGGTGGTGCATAGGCTAGTAGGGGTGGTGCTCAGACTGTTGAGAAGGCTCACTTCTATGCTTTTCCCGACAGGCCCGAGACTAAGGCTTCAGACATGGATATCACATGTAATATTTTTTTTCGTGATCATATGACTACTGTTTTGTTTGATTCGGGTTCCACGTTCTCATATGTTACTGTAAAGTTTGCTTTGGGTCTGGATATGGTTTGTGAAATGCTTAATACTCCTATTTATGTATCTACACTAGTTGGGGTTATGGTAGTTGTTAATCAGGTTATCGGGCTTGCTCTGATTGTTCATGGGATATCAAGCTTAGGCTGATTTAGTAATTTTAGACATGGTGGATTTTCACATTATCTTAGGGATGAGTTGGTTATCTCCATACCATGTGATTTTTGACTGTCATGCCAAGACAATCATTGTAGTTATGCCCTAGATGGATAGATTGGAGTGGGAGGGTAATTATAAGTCTGATTCTTTGAGACTTATATCTTTGATTTGTGCCAAGAAATTAGTTGGGAAGGGATGCCAAGTTTTTCTAACTCATCTTTAGGATACTAGTGTTGAGGTCCCTCTTATTTCGTCAGTTTCAGTAGTATGTAAATTCTTAGAAATATTTTCTGATGATCTACCTGGGTTGCCACCTGATAATGACATCAATTTTTGTATACACCTAGAGTCGGGCACTCGTCCCATTTTTATTTATCCTTATAGGATGTCATCGGCTGAGCTAAAAGCCTAGTTGCAAGAATTGTTGGGTAAGGATTTCATCCGTCCTAGTGCTTTTTAGTAGGGTTCTCCGATCTTGTTTGTTAAGAAGAAAGATGGTAGTCTGTGTATGTGCATAGACTATCGACAGTTGAACAAAGTTATGATTCATAACAAGTACCCATTGCCCAAGATAGATGACTTGTTTGATTAGTTATTTGGTGTTTCGGTGTTTCCTAAAATTTATTTGAGGTCCGATTATGACCAGCTTAAGATTCGATCGGAGGACATACCAAAGACTAATTTTTAAACTCGTTATGGTCATTATGAATTTTTGGTAATGTCTTTTAGATTGACTAATGCCCCGTCTGCTTTATGGTGTTAATATATGGGGTGTTTAAGACATATTTAAATTTCTTTGTTATTAGTGATTGATGATTTTTTGGTGTACCTCAATAGTAGAGAGGAGTATGAGGCTCACTTGTGCATTGTATTGGGGTTGCTAAAGGATAAGAAGCTCTTTGCTAAATATTCTAAGTGTGAGTTTTAGTTGTCTTCAGTGTCCTTCTTGGGCCATGTGGTCTCTAAGGAAGGGGTGTAGACCCACAAAAGATTAAGGAGGTTAAGCATTGGACTAGGCCTACTACAGTGAACAAAATGTGAGCTTTATAGGGTTGGCTAGTTACTATCACAAGTATATTAAAGGGTTTGCTTCTATTGCTTCACATTTGACTCGATTGATTCAGAAGGAAGTACCTTCTGTATGGACTGACGAATGTAAAGAGAACTTCCAAAAGCTCAAGACTTTGCTGACTTCGGCACCTATTTATTCCTTTCCCTGTAAAAGTAAGGATTTTATTGTGTATTGTAATGCTTCACGTTCTGGTTTGTGTGTTGTATTGATGTGGGACAAGAATGTGATTGCCTATGCTTCAAGGCAACTGAAGTTTCATAAGAAAAATTATTCCACCCATGATTTGGAGTTGGTAGCGATGGTGTCAGCTCTCAAGATATGGTGTCATTATTTGTATGTGGTGAAGTGGGGGGTATTCACTAATCATCATAGCATGTAGAACATTTTGGCTCAGAGGAACTTGAATCTGAGACAGGAAGGTGGATGGAACTACTCAAAGATTATGACATTTCAATTCTCTATCATTCGGACAAGGCCAATGTGCGGATCCGTTGAGGTGGAAGAAAGAGAGTATGGGAAGTTTGGCATGCTTAGATGTTTCTAGACATTCATTGGCTAGGGAGGTACAGACCTTAGCTAACAACTTTATGATAATACAAGTGACCGAGAAGGGAGGACTGCTACCTAGTATTGAGGCGAGGTTTACTTTTCTTGGCCAAATCAAAACTAGAATGTTCGAAGATGAGAAGTTGGGTAACATTCAGGACAAAGTGTTGCAAGGTGAGGCCAAGGAGGTCATTCTTAATGATGAATGGTAATTGGGGATTAGAGAACGAGTTTCTGTACCTAGTGTGGGTGATTTGAATTTGACCATTCTTGTAGAGGCACATAGTTTGAGGTACTTCATACATTCTGGTGCAACTAAGATGTACCGTGACTTGAGACAACACTATTGGTGGCACCGTATGAAGCGAGATATAGTGGATTTTATGGTTAAGTGCCAAAACTGCCAATTGGTGAAGTATGAACATCAAAGGCCAAGTGGTACACTTCAGAGGATGCCTATTCCTGATTGGAAGTGGGAACGGATAGCCATGAACTTTATTGTTAGTCTTGCCAAGAAGTTGAAGAAGGCTGATTCTATTTGGGTGATTGTAGAACAATTGACTAAGTCTGCATACTTCATTCCGATGCAGGTAACTCATAATGCAGCCAAGCTGGCCAAGATTTACATTAAAGAGATTATTTGACTGCATAGAGTACCCATATCCATTATTATCGAATACAGGTACGTAATTTACCTCTAACTTTTGGGAGAAATTTCAGGAAGAGTTGGGTACTAGATTGGATCTAAGTACAAACTTTCATCCTCAAATTGATAGGTAGTCTAAGCGGATGATCCAAGTGTTAGAAGACATGCTTCGGGTATGTGTCATAGATTTTGGTGGTCATTGGGACCAGTTCTTACCCTTGTGTGAGTTTTCTTACAATAATAGTTATCATTCGAGTGTAGATATGGCTCCTTCCAATGCTTTGCATGGGAGGAGGTGTAGAACACCCATTGGGTGGTTTGATGTTCTTGAGGTAAGCCCTTGGGGTACCAATTTGTTGAAGAAGTCGATGAAGAAGGTAAGGTTCATCTAAGAGAAACTGGTAGCAGCTCAAAGCTAGTAGAAGGAGTATGTGGATAGAAAGGTGTGAGATATGAATTTCAAGAAGGGCGAGCATGTGTTGCTCAAAGTTCTACCCATAAGGGGTATGATGTGATTCAGGAAAAAAAGTAAGCTTAGTTTAAAGTATATTAGACAATTTGAGATTTTGGAGGATGTGGGGCCTTTGGCTTATAGGTTGGATCTACCTCCTATTTTGTTGGGAGTCCATCCTGTATTTCATGTGTTGATGCTCAAAAATTATCATAGAGATGGTGATTATTTCATCCATTGGGATTCGGTGTTTCTAGCTGAGGAACTCTCTTATGAAGAGGAACCTATTGCCATTTTGGATAGGGTTGTCTGGAAGTTGAGAACTAAATTGATCCCATCTATAAAAGTCCAGTAAGGAAACTGTCCTATTGAAGAGGACCACTAGGAGACTGAAGTGGACATACACAAGCGTTATCCCCAATTGTTCATTGATTCAGGTAATTTTTTCTTATTTCTCCCTTTAATTTTCTAGTTAGCATTTGGGGATGAATGATTATTTAATTATTATCTGATTTAACGACCCATCCTGCTATTATAACATGGTATGTGGTGTAAGAATTCAGATAGAATTTTCCCTAGAATGAGAGTTAATAAAATCTCAAGATAGGGTGAATTTAGATTAAATTTGAGTATTTGTGGTGTAGAGATCTTTCGTGTCTTGTGGTAGTTGGTATGTTGGATTTATAAATGTGGTGTGATAGATAAGGAGTTTAAAAACTCATAGAAACTTATGGAATGAAATTTGGATGTATAGAACTCCGATTATAGTGTCGCGATAGAATTAATCCGTATTTTTGAAAACAAAGTCAACATTGAAAAAGAGGAAAAATATAGAAGTTCCCCCAAGCTACTATTTAGGCTCCGCTGTAATGGCTCTGGGGTAGCTACAGCAGGACCACTGTAGCAGTGGAGGAGGGACCGTTGTTGTCGTCAACAACTTACTCGAAGGACCGCTATAGAAAGTCTCTTGGCCGCTATAGCGGGTGTGGGGCCTCTATAGTGGACGTCGGGCAGTTTATTCCCTGGGTTCTAAGTATTGACATTATTTTCTCCTAAAAACTTCCAAAATTCATCCTAGGGCTATGTGAGGTAATTTTCTCAAATTTTGAGCAATATCCATCATTGAGCTAAGATTATTTGACCATTCTAATGTAGATTAACTCCTGTAATCTCTAGAATCACTAGAATTATGAGTTAGGAAAAAATTCATGAGTTAATCCTTGAAATTGATGAACTGAAGAGAATTTCCCTTGGATAGGCTTAAAATCAAGTGTAAATGGTTCTAGGTTGCTATAATTGACTTTCTAATATAGATTTCTTCCTTTTTAACGTATGTTATGGGGAAATTGGGAGGATTAATGGGTGAAAACGACGAATTGGTGTTTTAGGCTATGAACTAGGTTAAAACATATGGTTTTTAGTTCTTAATGCTTGTAAATGTAGAATAAATTATTAATTTCTCCTTATATACGATTTTTAGATTGAGAACAGTAAGAAGAGTCAAGAAAAGGAAAAGCTTTGGCAAATTAGAGCATTCTGAGCTTACGTTTGAGGTAGGTTATGGTTTAAATTGTAGTTATAGACTTGATTTGATTTTGTGCTTATCCATGAGTTGAATAATTGTGATTTGGCCTTCAGGCATACTTGTGATTGGTGAATTGACTTGGTAATTGATTTCATTCATATAAATAATTAACCTTGAATTCGTATAAGTGTCTAGATAAATTATGTCATGGCATCTTTGGTACACTTCATCATATTATTATTGATATTGGTTTTAATGTTCTCATATGTGATATCTGAAGGGTCGGTTACCACGCAAGTACATGTTGCTTACAGCTTGATACTTGGAGGATCGGGTACCATACTAACAAGGTACATAGACTGAGTTCATCCCGTGCAAGTCATGAATATTCGGCATATAAGACCCTTTGGTATGTGTATACACATTCATGATTGGGTTGACGGTCATGATGCATTATTTCACATCATTCATTCACTGATTATATGGTTGTTTTGTATAAGTATTATGTCAAATAGAAGTAGTTTAAGACTACTTGTGAAATGACTAGATGAACGTAACTTGGCATGTTACACTTGTGATAATTAGAGGGTCATAAACTTTCCCCTTATTGTGATTTAACTTATCTTGAGATGGTAGTATGATGGTGTTAATGGACTATTAATCGTACTATTTTTTTATTGGGTTATGCAAGAGGTTGTTCTATGGATAGTAGTAAATTATGGTGTAATTACTTGTATGTCCTGATTGCTAGTCGCTCTTATTTGATTTATGTTAAGGTATAATTTTTAAGTTAAGTCAAGCGATGATACCTACTAGTACATAGTGTTTGTACTAAAACTACCTGCTATTTTTTTATTGAGTGCAGAAAGTGTTCCAATGACTAAAACGAAACCTCAAATTTAGTTGGTGACCAACAACTTGTCGATCCAAGGGTGAGCACCTATCTTCAGGCAGTCATAGGATCTTCTCATTGATAATGTTCACTCTTTGGGACAATGATACTCCTTTACTAGTTGTGTTTGAGATATTTATTTTAAACTTGTCTTCTTGTTTTTAGAATATTCTTGTACGGTGACTTTTGGGTCCTTGGGATAATATAATCAATAGTTAGTTTCGTACTTTTATCGATTGTTGAATTATAGAGATTTAATATTTATTGTAGATAAGTTTATAATTTATTATTGTTTAAAATGGCTAAATGATTACGTTGGTAACTAAGGTTAAATGGTTCTCCCATCGGAGGGTTGGTGTGGATGCCACTCATAACTATTTGGGTCGTGACAATGTTAATCTCTGGTAGGGCCCTATAATATTCTCATCCTCCTCTTGCTTGCATGGTTCCATCTCTAGATATTCTGAGTTCTTATCATGATGCCCATAATGGGTTACTCCACTAGCATGGTTATACTTATCTTCCTCGGTTCGTTGCCAGACCATCATCTAGTAGAACTTGGATAGCTACTACCAGTCCTAATGGTACTTCATTAGTTGGCCTTTCTAGTATTCATATACAAGATAGTAGCTCTTAGCTTGAGACTCATATGATGCAGCATCAGATGCACATGCTCCATAATCGAGCGAGAGAGATGCTCGCTGGAGCACCATCATCTGTAACAACCCTCTGATTTTCATTTTAGTATTTTAACTTTTTAACCCCTTTCAATAGTTGTTTTATTGTATTTGTAGTTTGTTAGTATAGTTGGTATGGTTTTCAAGGTGGTTGGTTGAGGGTTATGAAAGTTTTTCATATTGGAGGGTTTGGAAGTAAGTATTATTGATCAAAGTTTATATTTGGTGATATCGAGGTCAAAATGGAATTCAGATTGTTTCTTAGCTTCGGAATGTGATTTTTAGGTTAATAGGACCTTTAATCTGGGTCTGGAGGTGTTTGAATGGATTTTGAGTAGGCAGTTAGAAAGTTGGAAGTTTAAGGATAAGATTTGACTTCTGTCAACATAAGGTCAAGATGACCTCTGTTATGTGTTTTGATAGTTATATTAAATCTGAAATATCACTTTTAGTCTAGTGGCATCTTTGGTTTGTGTTCAGTGGGTTCCAAACAAATTTTGAGGGTCTGTGTGGGGGGTTTTTGAGATGTTTAGGACCATTAGTGCTTGTTTGCTGGTGCAAGGCATTTTTGCCTTTGCGAAACCTACATCGCATTTTCAAACGGCATTGATCTTTTGCGTCGCGATAGCGAGGGGTTGATCGCAATCACAAAGGGTAATGGGTTGGGGACTGGGTCGGGGACAGTTTTTCATCGCATTAGTGAGATGGATGTTGTGATCACAATGGATCATACTAGGTCAGCCTTGTGATCGTGAGGTACCCATCGCAATCGGGATGAAGGAATCAACCTGGACATAATCAAATATCCATTTTCGAATATGAACTCCATAACTCGATTTTTTATGCTTGGAAACTCTTTTTTGGGAGATTTAAAAGGTAATTTTCTTGGATTCTTCTTTGGTTATGATTCTTATCATATATTTACACATTCCCTAATGATGTACTTGTGATTTCATATGCAAATCTTGATTTTTAGATTGGGAAATTTGAGAATTTTGGGGCTAATGTTAAGAAATAATATTTTATTTATTTGAAGGTTAATTTTAGCTCAGTTTCTGAAGAAATTTAGTATTTGAGTTTCTTATGTTATGGATAATATGATATTCAAATTAAATTTTAGTTTTATTCTTGTGGGCTCGGATTTGACTTTTTGGACCCGGAATTAAAGGTTTGCTATATGGGTGTTTGTAGTTTTGTTTTGTCATACAGAATATATATTTGACCATATTGGGCTTATTTAGAGTCTCTATATATGGGTAAGCAACTATTTATATTTTGGGGCTTTTTCTTTAGGAAAGTTGAAGTTTCTTTGACTCTTTAAAGTGTTTATGTAGTGCTTATATGAGGAAGTAATAGGAAAATGGGAGTCCTGTATAAGAGAGATGAAGAGCATCTATGTGGGTACTAGTGTTATGTAAAGGATTAAAAATAATTAATTGACTTGTTTAGACTACATTCCCCTATTTTTTCTAGCATGATTATTGTTTATAATGTGTTGGAAAGTGACTTATCAATCATACTAGTTGATCATTTAATTACTTTTTCTACTAAATATAACTTGGAAAAATTGAGGAAAATTATTGATGTTGGGATTGTTAGCATGTGATTATGAGTTGAGCATGGGCATTATTTTGTATATCAATAGCATTAGAATTCCTCACTCATACTCATATCATTGACATATGAATTTGATGTTTTGAAATAAATGTGTTAAAAGGACTTGTATGCCCGAGGCAAACTGTTTCTGGTGGATTTTTGTAAATTATGACTTGCATACCTGAGGGAAATTGTTCCAGGTGGAATTAGTTATTCATGATATTGAGGATAAATATCGGTTTTGCATGTTCGATGGGAAACTATTCCTGACTGGTATATGGACCTCATAAGTCCCCCATAGATCCTAGCTAGCTATATAGAGCAGCAGGTGTATATACAACATATTCATCACATTCATCCATTCATCTTCACTTTACTTGGACTTGTTTTGTTTTTGGCGGAGGAGCGGCTTTTGACTATGAATAGTAAGAGTTTGGTCAATAGCTTTGTGAGACTTGATATTTCTGATCCTGGTAGAGTTCTTGCCTGTGTTGAGGTGCGGTCACTTTTTCTAGACCAGAATAAGGATAGAAAATTTAAAGATGGACAGTTGTGCATAATTTGAGATAAGCTATTGAAATGGGAAGCTAAGGCAGCAATTCTTGACTAATAGAGTGTTTTGAGGATCAAAAATTGGATTTGTGTTTCTAGAGTTGGTGATTTGACTAGGATGATCATGGATGAGGCTCATAAGTTAAGGTATTCTATTCCTCCAGTGTAGCCAAGATGTATCATGACTAGAAGCGGCATTATTGGCGGTTTAAGAGGAAAATGATGGAGTTTGTGGTTAAGTGTTTAAATTGTTAGCTAGTGAAGTATAATAACCAGAGACTGGGAGGTATGACTCAGAGGATGCCTATACCTGAATGGAAGAGGGAGCATATTACTACGGACTTCATGATTGGTTTGCCTCAAACTTTAGGGAAGCTTGATTCCATTTGGGAGATTACAAGTTGACCAAATCAACATATTTTGTATTGGTCAAGACTAACTATAATGCAGAGAAGTTATCTAAGATCTACATTCTAGAGACATTTTGGTTGCATGGTGTGCCCATTTCTATTATATTAGATAGAGGCACTTAGTTTAAATCATATTTTTGGAGTTCTATACAGTAAGAGTTGGACACTCAGTTAGAGATAAGTATAACTTTTCATCACCAGATAGATGGTCAGTCAAAGCAGAATATCCAGTATTCAAGTGACAACATTTGAGGCTTATATGGAGGAAGGTTAGATTTCTGATTGGTTTATTTGATTCTTTTAAATTTAGGTCATGGGGTACAAACTTGTTGAGAGATTCCATTGATAGAGTGAAGTTGATTTAAGACCAGCTTTTGATAGCCCAGAGTAGGCAGAAGATGTATACGGATGAGTTGGTGATTTGGAGTTCATGGTTGGTGATTAGATTTTATTAAAAGTATCCCATGAAGGGTGTGATGAGGTTTGGGAAGATGGGCAAGCTTAGCCTGAGGTTTGTTGATTCTTTTGAGATTCTTTGGTGCATTGGGGTGGTGACCTATGAGTTGGCTTTACCTTGGATCTTTCAATTGTGCACATAGTTTTTATGTCTCGATGTTGGAAAAGTATCATTTTGATGGTTCTCATGCAATACAGTAGGATTCAGCGGATTTGGATCGGGAGTCTGTGGCCATTTTTGATAGATAGATTTGTAAGTTGAAGTCTAACGAAATAGTTTCAGTGAAGGTTCAGTGGAAGCATCGACTGATTGAGGAAACCACTTGGGTGAAAGAGTTGGACATGCAAAGTAGATATTCCCAGCTTTTTGATAGTTTAGGTACCTTTCTTAGCCTTACATTCGAGGACGTATGTGTGTTTTAGTAGTGGATAATGTAACAATCTTCATCATTGATTTTCAATTTCTGTGTATTTTGATCATTGTACCCCTCTCTATGGTTGGTTTATGGTATTTTTGATTTGCAGGTATGGTTGACATGGTTCTTGAGGTAGTTAGTTGAAAGTTAGATAAGTTTTTCATTTTAGAAGATTTGGAAGTTGGTATGGTTAACCAAAGTCAACATATGGTGATATCGATGTCAAAAGGAAATTTCGGATGTTTTGTTAGCTTTTAAGTGTGACTTTTGGGTTAGTAAGACCTTTGGTTCGGGTCTTAATGTATTCAAATAGATTTTGAACAGTCAGTTGGAAAGCTAGAAGTTTAAGGCTAAGGTTTGACTTTGGTCAACATTTGGTCAAGACGGCCTTTGTTTGGTGTTTTGATAGTTCCATTAAGTAGAATGTCATTTTCAGTATAAAATATGTGTCCATATGGTTTTGAATAAATTTTGAGGGTTCGTTTGGGGATTTTTCAGAAGTTTAGAATTGTTGGGCTAGACATTTTTACCTTCACATTCGCGACACCTCTATCGCGTTTGTGAAGGGTAGCGATCTTCAGCATTGTGATCGGAGGGAGGGGGTGATCGTGATTGGGAAGGTTAATTGATGGGGGCCTATGTTGATGTCTAGTTGTAATAACCATCATAGTGATTTTTTGTTTTTGGTTCATTTTAATTTTTTTACCCCTTCCCATAGTTGTTTTATTTTTTTTGTAGTCTGTAGAAGTAAGTTGTATGATTCTCGAGGTATTTGGTGTGTTCTAGGTGAGTTTATGATTTTGGAAAGTTTTGAAGTTGATAGAATTGATTTTGGTCAAAATTCAGAGATTTAGATGTCGTATGAGCATTCTGTCAATCTCGTTATCTTTGGAATGCCATTTTTTGGGTCAGTAGTGTTATTAGTTTAGGTTCTGAGGCATTCATATGAATTTTGAGTAGTTGGTTGGAAAGTTAGAAGTTTATACCTTAAAGTTGACTTCGATATTCTGGACGAATCTCAAGGGTCCATTCAAAAGATTTTTGCCTTTAGCTTGTTGCTGGTGCAGCGTTAAATCCTCTTTCATATTTGTGAGACCTCATCGCATTCGCGAAGAAGCGTGATTTTGGCCTTCGTATTCGTGACAGGTCGATTGTATTTGTGAAGGGATAGGTGGATCTGGGTTGAAAAGATTGTTCATCACGTCCGCGATGTACTGCTCATGTTTATAATGGGTCTTAGGTTGGGTCAGTCGTGAACGCGACAGACCCATTGCGTTTTCGAGTAAGGAATCTCTTAGGACAAAGTTAAATTCCATTTTTCAAGCATAGACCCCATAACTTCAATTTTTAAAGTTTTAAAACTCATTTTGTGGAGACTCAAAAGAGGATTTTTGATCTTTCTTCATTTGGTAAGTTTCTAACAAATATTTTAACATATCCCAATAATTATTTCATAATTTTATCTTTAAATCTTGGTTTTTCAACTTAAAAATTTGGGATTTTCTTGATAAAGTTTAAAAAAATGATATTTTGTTGACTTTTGCGTTGACTTTTTGGATCCGACATTAAAGTATAGAATATGGGTATCTTTGGACTTGTTTTTATGTTTAGAACTTGTTATTTATAGATTGGGAGAGTTCTGAGGCCCTTCAGAAGTGGAAAGTGAGTTTGTGATCGATAGAGACTTGCACTTCAGCTTCGACGTAGGTTATGACTTAACTTCTTTCAAACTTTTCTTGGATGAGAACCTATCATTTAAATCAGTATATGGATTGGGTGAATTAGTAACGTATTGTGGAAATCGAGATGGATTGTTATTATGATGCCCGAACTTGGGCTTATACCATGATAGTTATGTGAAAATTGAGATTTCTGACTTGATATCAAGGCTTGCAGCCTGTGTTCATGAGTTAATTAATATTTTGAGATTTCATTCTTATCTATTGTATCTAGCTTTATCTTATTATCATTGAGCATGCGTATTCATTCATCTCATGAATCATTGGAGAGTATTGTTGAGAGGAAAATAATTTTTGAAAGAAAATGAATCATCTTTTACAGAGAAGTGTTGAAAACACCCTTAAACTATACATGAATTATTACTTTAGTCCCTAAACTACACATAGTAATTAGAACACCCCTGAACTTGACTAAACGGACTTAAAACAACCCTCGACTTCTAAACTTGATGAACGTGATCTCACTCGCGATCCAGTTGGCCATTTCTGGTGATGTATCATATACGTGGCAGCCACATAGATATATAATGCCAAATAAAAATATAAAAAAGATAAACAAAATAACCCCACTAAAAGACCTCGCCCTATCAAATTCTCTCACTTTCTAGAAGAGCTCTCTATCTCAGATTTTTCTCAAAATTCGAACATAACCCTTTGATTTTCATGGAAATCAAAGGTTTTAGCTTATATATCTTGGATAAACTTTATACTTGGACTCATATTTTACTCGTTTTAGTTAGATTTAGGTTGGGGTTTAGTTGGATTTTTAATTAGTTGATGTGGGTTGCTGATTAGGGGTTTTTGTAAATCAAACGTTTCTTCATCTCCTTTCCATTGGGTTTTTTTCATCTTTTTTAAAGGTTAGAGCTTTTTTGAGAGGATCAATTTTTCTTTTCGATTAGGGTTTCTTCACTGAATCGATTTGGGTTTCTTGAGTTTAGGATTACTAAAATTAAATGATAAATGTTTTAATTTTGAAAAATATGAGTTTAGGGATACTGAAATTGAACGATAAAGACTTGGTTTTTTGTATGCATGTGTTTAGGTATTTTTGTAATTAGTGAAAATTATTAGGGCTTTCTGATTTTTGTATTTGTGGTTGTATGGAAGCATGTGTTGTACGGTATTTTGGTTATATGAACGTAGAGAAAAATTATTATATCATTTCATTTCTTCAATTTGCATTATTAACATGAGACATAAAAGTGATGTCTTTTTCTTAAAAAAATTTTGGGGTGTTCTGATTTTTGTATTTGTTGTTGTTTGGAAACAAGTTTTGAAGGGTATGTTGGTTATATTGAACATAGGGGAAAGATTATCACGGCATTTTATTTGCATCACTAACCCGAGACATAAAAGTGATATGTTTTTTCTGATAATTTTTAGGAGTTTTTCTAATTTTTATATTTGTGGTTGTATTGAAATATGTGTTGAAGGGTATTTTGGTTATATAGAACATAGGAAAAATATTGTCATGTCATTTTACTTTCTATAATTTGCATCACTAACATGATACATAAAGGTGATATCTTTTCCTGAAAACTTTAAGGACTTTCCTATTTTTTTATATTTGTGGTTATATGAAAATATGTGTTGTAGGGTATTTTATAATTTACATCTTATAAACTGTTGCTATGTATACTTTCATTAAATTTTCATGAAATCAAAGTCTTATATTTATCAAACTGTAGCTGCATTACTTTGACAATAAATTTCTAGGTTCTTCAATGGTTACTAAGTACTTTAACTTTAGATGAAAAATTGAAGGACTGATGGTGAGTGAAGTAGATCATGTTTATGTTAGGGGTCGAACTAAATATTCATTCAACATTGACTTGGATCATTTGTCTATCCCTGAACTGGTACATATTGCTAACAAATTTGGGGTTATTAACTTTGGGACAACTTATATTGCACCTAAGGGTGGTGGTTTGGTAAAATTAACAAAGGATAGAGATTTGTCAGACCTTGGACTACTGTTGAATAATAGGGATACAATATAGATGTATTTGTGTAATGACTCTACTTTTAAGGATGTGGGACCTATTGGTCAGTATGTGGTTGGTGGGTATAACGAAAATCTGCCAGTGACTTTATTACCCATCCACCACTAAATACTGTAGCACCAACTACAGATCTAGATATAGAAAATCCTTCTTTTCCAAATACTTTTCAAGAGGATGAAGAACTATCCAGTTGTGATTTTGAAGAGTTTGAAGAAGTTTTCGATGATGACTTTTAGGATGATAACTCTACTGGTGGTGATGTAAACCATTCCAACTCTAGTTCTAAAAAAAAAGGGAGAGAATATAAGAAAAACAAAGTTGTAAAGGCTGCTAAGGAGAAAATAGATGGGCTTTTAGGTAAGGCTAGACTAGATGAAGGCTCTGAAGACATTGATAAAGAAAAACAAAATTTGAAGGGTATATTGGGAGTTGATGATGATGAGCCATACTATGACTCAACAGATGTAGATAACTTTGCTAGTGAAGCTAATAGTGAACCTGTTAGTAATGATGATGTTGAAGGAAGGGAGTTGAGGTCAAGAAGAAAGAGTAATAGGATTGTATATGATCCTAATTTTGAGAAAGTTATTTGGCAAGGTGGTCAAGTATTTGAAAATGTGAAAGAGTTTAGAAAAGTCTTGACTAAATATGCATTGAAGAAAGGGGTACAGTGAAACAAGAAGAAGAATGATAAAAAAAGGTTACAGTAAAGTGCAAACAGGGCTATCCATGGATGATATATACTAGCAAGGAGGGTAGGAGTTCAAACATCATAGTCAAGATATATAATCCTAGACATACATGCCATAGAACCAACACCAACATCTTGTGTAATTCTCTAAGTTTCTGTCCAAACATTATAAAAAGAGGATTATTTCTCAACTTAAAATTAAAGGGTGGGAAATACAACAGTTGGCAAGGAAAGATTTTTTTATTTATGTGAAAAAGTCAATCTGTTTGAAGGTAAGGAAGAAAGTCTTTAAAGAAGTCATGGGAGATCATAATGTTGAGTTTGGTAGGCTATTTGATTACAGGGATGTGCTACTAGAAACTAAGCCTAGAAGCACATGTGTTGTTAAGTTAATTGATAGGGATGATGGTAAAAAAGAGTTTCACAGTTTCTATATCTACTTTGCTGCAATGATGATAGGGTTCATGGATGGAGTTAGAAAGTGTATTAGCTTTGATGGTTGTTTTCTGAAGGGATATGTAAAGGCCAACTACTGGTAGAAGTTGCTAAGGATGGAAACAATCAGATGTTTCCAATAGCATGGGTTGTTACTGAAGTAGAAAAGAAGGATACATGGAGATGATTTATGTCAATATTGAAAGAAGACTTACAACTTGGAAATGGGGATCAACTTACCAAAATAAGTGACATGCAAAAGACATGAACTATTTTTTGTCTATTATTGCTTCTATCTACTATTTGTTCTCTTTATTTTAACATTTTGGTTTTTTAATTGCAGGATTTGGTTAGTGCTGCTGAAGAGGTGTTTCCATCTTGTGAGCATAGAATGTGTGCTAGACACATTTTGTCAAACTAGTCAAAAAATTAGAGGGGCATTGTGTCACGACCCAAACCCGTCATGAGTAGCACCCACACTACTCACCCGGTGGGAGAACCATCTACCCCAAATACCATCTCATAATCAACACTTAAATTCAAGAACTGATCCATCAATAAATAAAATCAAATCTAAACCAAATATAAGTACTATTAAAGGCAGAACATTGTAATTAAGAAAATAAAACCATCCCTAGGAACTGAAAGTCATTCGTACTAAAACGACTAAAGAATGTCAAGAAGGGGATGCAACCCCAAAAATTGAATGAAACACAAGTTCAGAAATAAAGAACTATGCCAACGAGGAGAGATCTCATGGTAGCCCAGTATGCCGCTCACCCTGAGCTTTGAAATCAACTGCTGGAATCACAAGTGAGGTCTCGTAGGAGCCGCTGGAATATGCGTTGCACTCACAAAAGTAATAGCATGTGTAGTATCAGCACACAAGAATACAATAGTGCACTGGTAGGATCATTTGGCCAACCCTAGATGAGAATGTGAACATCCAATCTAAAATGCAGTACAACAAGTTAATCCATGCTTAAAAATGACATACACGTAGCACAACAAGTATCAAATTAGCAATTTAGGATTTCAACAACAAAACATATTCTCATCATCCAAGTCAAGTTCAATCAAGCCAAGTCAAAATAAGTCAGGACAATTTATTAAGCATACAAATATTTTCCCCGGTTCACTTATGAAACCATCAAACTCACCCTGCCCTCATACATACATGATATGGGTAATACAACCACCCTCTAGCCATGACCTGCAGGGGACAATTATCATCCATGTACTAAACCCTAGACACAAGGGTATGCCAATCTTGTTTCACCAATAACCAGTGAGAACGTCCCAAATACAAAAACATTTCACATTTAACAATAAAGTAGGTCAAAATCACATAACAATGTAAAATCCTTTGCATTGACCACACAAAACAACATGCACTAATGAGCCACACTACAGAGTAGTTAAGATGCACATATAACACAAATTATATTAAACTGCAATACCATCATCTACCTCAAACAAAGCTAGTACATCTCCTCTAAGCCGAGGTTTTTCCCTTCCATGCGGTTTCCTCTTGCTCTTGGTCTAGAACACGCATATAAACACATATGATCATTTCCTTCCTGTTCTAGGGCTTTACATCCGTAATTCACCTAAAACTACCAATTACATGGATAAACTAGTGAATTATCGAAATAGAAGGGTAAATTAACTGTTAATAATCAAAACCCATTAACTTAATATGTAATTTTACCCCTTACACCAGAAAACAACCAAAATCATCCCTAAAACCCACCCCCGAACACCGTAATTTTGCAATTCTAAGGCATAATTATCAATTACTAGTTAACGGGGGTGAATTCCTCACCTTAATGAAGCCGAATGATGAAAAATTGATGGAAATAGCCCCTTCTTTGCCCCAAAATTAGTTTTGGAATAATAAACTATTTTGGAGAAATATTTAATTAAATCTGTGATACTCGCAGCTATAGCGGCAGGGTGTTACCATCGCTATAGCGGGAATTTCTCCACTATTGTGGTGGTTGCTATAGCAGCGTGTCGGTTTCTATAGTAGGATCGACTGGATAGAATATCTAGTTTTACCCAAAAATTCCACTTTTTGTAATACACCTTAAATCCAGGACATTCCAAACAATGCCTTTTACGCTAAGATCAATTTCGGGAGTTCTACTCACCCGAATTCGATTCCGTAAAATCCTACGGGTTATTTATCATCTTAGCTAACTAGAAATTAAAACAAACACCATCAAATCCACTTAAATCTTTCCCAGATTTCCCTAGACCATACCTCACTCTGATTTCATTCGAAACTAGCCTAGCCTAAAATTTGTACCTTTAAATCCAGGAAGAATTTTAATATGGGACTTTTAACAGAATGTTTATACATAATGATAGAAATAGTCATTACAACAGATACCATTTTACCCATTGTTCGTCCCCAAATTATCAAATATGAAAATAGGCTAAAATGAGAAGAGAAGAAACTGCCTGTATCCTCAAATAACTGAGGGTACTTGTCCCGCATGTCCTTCTCAATTTCCCAAGTGTCTTACTCAATCAGACAATGCTTCCATTGAACCTTAACCTAACGAATTTTCTTTATCCTCAACTTCCGAACATCTTGATCTAGAATCGCTACTGGCTCCTCCTCGTAAGCCAAATCCTTATCTAAGAAAACTGAGTCCCACTTAATGATATAGTACCCATCCCCATGGTACCTTTTGAACATAAAAATGTGAAATACTGGATGGACTCTCGATAATCCCGATGGTAGAGCTAACCTGTAAGCAACTAGATCTATAGCTTAAAGAACCTCGAAGGGACCAATATACTGAGGGCTGAGCTTACCCCTCTTACAGAACCTCATGACTCCCTTCATGGGAGACATCTTAAGCAAAACTTGCTCATCGACCTTGAAGTCCATGTCTCTTAGCTTACAGTCTGCATACTCTTTCTGCCTACTTTGAGAAGCCAACAACTTGGTTTGAATGAACCTTACTTTCTATTGATACTCCTTCACCAAGTTAGTTCCCAAAGGTTTAACATCTCTAGCCTCAAACCACCCAATAGGTGACCTACACTTCCTTCCATAGAAGGTCTCGAATGGTGCCATATTAATGCTGGAGTGATAGTTGTTATTGTATTAAAACTCACACAATGGAAGGAACTCGTCCCAATGACAACCAAAATCAATCACGCAGGCCCTCAACATGTCCTCTAGCACCTGAATCGTCCCCTCTAACTGCCCATCTATTTGAGGATGAAAGTCTATACTAAATGTGAGCTTGGTGTCCAACTTCTCATGCAATCTTTCCCAAAATTTGAAAGTGTATTTCGCATCTCTATCATAAATGATGGTAAGTGGAACCCCATGAAGTTTCATAATCTCCTTGACATAAATCTTAACTAACTGCTGAGAGCAGTAGTCTACCCAAACTGTCAAGAAGTAAGCGGATTTCATCAGCTGATCCACTATCACCTAAATGGAGTCATATTTTCCCAAGGTCTTAGGAAGTCCCACCACAAATTCCATGGTAATATACTCCTATTTCCATATAGGTATAGGCATCCTCTAAAGCATCCCCACAGGCCTTTGATGTTCATACTTTACCTACTAGCAATTATGATACTTGGACACATAATCCACTATCTCCCTCTTCATCTCAGGCCGCTAATAAAGATATCTCAAGTCACGGTAAATCTTGGTCGTACCCAGAAGAATAGAATAATGTGAACCATGGGGCCTTTGAAAGTACATCATGAATCAATTCACCAACCTATGGAACACATAACCTTTCCTTAAACCACAACACCCCACTCACATCAAGAGTGGTGTCTGCCAGCTCCCCACGCACCACTTTATTTTGGAGTGCACTCAATTTCTTATCCTTAAATTGCTTGGCTTTAATCTGATCCTGAATTATTGACATCACCTCAATACTAGCCAACACTCCAACCCTGTCTGAGACCCCCAAACTGTATGCTCTGATATGCTAGAGTTTGAAACTCTCTAGCTAACAGTCGTTTGAACACCCTCAAGAATGACAAACTACCCATACTCACAGCCTTTCAACTCAATGCGTCTGCCACCACATTGGCCTTACCCAAATGATACTGAATAGTCACATCATAATCCTTCAACAATTCCCTTTGAGTAAACACATGTTGCAGGCTACGGTGGTCTGTGAAGACATCACACTTGACACCATAAAGATAGTGTCTTTAAATCTTTAATGCGAAAACCACTACTGCCAACTCCAAGTCATGGGTTTGGTAATTCCTTTCAGTAGGCTTCAACTACCTCAAAGAATAATTAATGACATTCCTATCCTACATTAACACAACACCTAAGCCCAAAAGTGAAGCATCACAAAACACTATAAAGTCCTTACTTTCAACCGGTAAAGAAAGGATAGGAGCTGTAGTTAAGAGAGTCTTGAGCTTTTAGAAGTTCTCTTCATATTGATCTGACCTGACAAATGGTACTTCCTTATGAGTCAACCTTGTCAAGTGCGTTGCAATGGATGCAAAGTTCTTGACAAACCTGCGGTAATAACTAGCAAGACCCACAAAGCTCCTTACCTAGGTAATTGAGCTTGGTCGAATCCAATTCTTTACTTTCTCAATCTTCTAGGGATCCACCATCACCCCTTTTCCAGAAACCACATGCCTCAAGAAGGCAACTGAAGACAACCAGAATTCACACTTTAAAAACTTAGCAAATAGCCATTTTTCCCTTAGATACTCCAAAATTGTACGAAGATGACCAGCATGATCCTCCTTTATCTTGGAGTAAACTAGAATATAATCAATAAACATGATAACAAAAGAATCCAAGAACGAGTTAAAGATACCATTCATCAAACTTATAAAGGCTGCAGGTGCATTAGTTAGCCCGAGCCCGAAAGACATCACCAAAAACTCATAATGACCATATCGAGTTCTAAAAGTTGTCTTTGGTGTGTCCTCTGCTCTTATTTTCAACTGATGATAACCCAACCGTAAGTCAATTTTCAAAAACACCATCGTTCCCTATAACTGGTCAAACAAATCATCTATACGAGGTAAGGGATATTTATTTTGCATAGTAACCTTATTCAGCTGTCTATAATCAATGTACATCCTCATTCTATTATCTTTCTTCTTAAAAAAAGGACCGGAGCACACCAAGGTGAAGCACTTGGATGAACAAAACCCTTTTTAAGTAATTCATATAATTAAGTTTTAAGTTTCCTCAACCTTACTGGAGCCATTCGATAGGGTGGAATAGATATAGGGCGAGTACCCGACTCTAAGTCAATACAGAAATTGATATCCCTATCTGGAGGCATACCCAGTAGGTCTGAAGAAAATACATCCTAGAATTTAGAAACTACCAAAATTGACTCTATAGAAGGGGACCCCGCATCCATATCCCGGAGATATGCTAAATATGTTGAACACCCACTCCCCACTAACCTTTTGGCCTAGAAAAATGATATACTTCTCATCGGTTTGGCCTTATACACTCTCTTCCACTCTAGTTTATCTATCCCTGGTATAGCTAGAGTTACTGTCTTAGCAAATCAAAATCCAACATATCCAGAATAATCAAGTCTACCCAAGTCTAAAAACCCCTAAATAATACAGAACAAGAACGATAAACATGGGATACTACCACAGACTCACCAACAGGAGTAGACACATAAATATGGAAATTAAGTACATCATAAACTAGATTTAGACCCACCGCAAACTGAATAGATACATAAGAATAAGTAGACCCCGGATCAAATAGAACAGAAGCCATTTGGTCACAAATAGAAATAGTACCTGTGATCACCACATTAGAAGCATCTGCATCAGTCTTTCCCAGAAATGCATAAGAGTGAGCCCAGTTATCAATCTAAGCTAACTCCTTCCCCGACTGCGCTCCTCTGCCTGCACCGCTATTTTCTCGACCAACCACCTTCCTGATTTCTCCATCCACCCTATGGGCGACCCCTGCCATTTACTCCTCATTCTTTAGCCACTATAACCTGAGTCTGCTACTGCCCCTAGACATTCGTCTGTCTCATAGGACACTTTCTCTTAAAGTGACCAACAACACCACAATAATAACACCCTTGCTCGAGAGAAGGCCGACTGGCAGAAGAGTAAGAAGCCCCTTGGCCCCTAACAAGATGGGATTGAGAAGAAACTTTGGATGGATCCACAGTATAAGTTGGAAAGACTAAATAAATAGGGTGTGCTAAATAAGGTGTACTGACTGTGGCCCTTAGAATAAGACCCACTGGAATTTCCAACATTGCGGGACTTCTTGGCTAACATCTTAGCCTGACCTGCTTGCATAACCCCCTCCAACTTCTTTACATAATCTAAAACTTCATTGAACCCCTTCCTTACAGAAGTCATATGCACCATCAGGACGTAGAGGTCATAATTCAAACCCTTGACATAGAGTTGAATCCTCTCCTCCTCAGAGGTCAATAGTTGAGTAGCATAGCCAGACAAGGCATGGAACTTATCCTCATAGGTCGTAACTGATATATCTCTCTATTCCAATTCCAAAAACTCACCCTTCTTACGATTCATGGCACATACTTCTCTCAGAACAAAGCATAAAATTGCTCCACTATTAAAATGGAGGTAAAATCGGTGACAGGCATTCAATATACACCCTTCACTATTACTTAGCATCCTTCTCCAATAGAAAAGTCACAAACTCAACTCCATGCTGCTGAATAATACCCATCTTGTGCAACCTCTTATAATAATCAATGATGAACTCAAAAGCATCCTCAGACTCAGTACCCTAGAATGTAGGTGGTTTCATCTTTAGAAACTTAGTCAGCAGTTCATGCTCAGTATATGTCATCACAGAACTAAAAATTACTCGAGTCCGTCACTGAAGCCTCATCCATCTATGGATCTAAAGCAATAGTAGGGTGAAAAACTGGAGCCTGAAAAGCTAGCACAGTAAGAGTGGCTCTAGTCCCAGCCAACCCACTCAGAAAAGCTAACACTTGTTGAACCACCTCAGTAGACATATGAGGTAAGGCGGCAACCCTAGTTGGTGCCGCCACTTTAGGCTCTATTACCTTCTCCTCTACTACTTCCCTCTCCTCAAAATGATCCTAAGGTAGGGGAGGGGATATTGACCTTTCATGAGCCTAGCTAGTGACTGCTCAAACTATACCCCTGGCGGGTATGGCTCATCCCCTTCTTCTCCTACCTCTCTTTCTTACTCATCCTCTTTCCCTTAGGGCTGGCTCCTCAGTTGGAGTGACCAGTACAGGGGCTGCTGCTTGGGTTTCATTGGACCTAGTATTCACCATCTGCATACAAAAGAGTGAAGAAATCAAATACCAATTTGGATCACTAGATACCAATTGGATCTAGTTATAGTAAGAAAGAAGCAAAAATGACAGATTTTCTAAAGTCCTATAGCCTCCTGAAGAAAAGTACAACCGCCTCTGTACCATTTCGGGAGACTCTACTGGACTCATTTTGGTACGACAAGATCGATGAACCTAGGCTCTGATACCAACTTTGTCAAGACCCAAACTCGTCGTAAGCGGCACCCATACTACTCACCCGGTGGGAGAACCATCTACCCTAAATACCATCTCATAATCAACACTTAAAGTCAAGAACTGATCCATCAATAACTAAAATCAAATATAAACCAAATATAAGTACAATCAAAGGCAGAACATTGGCTTAAGAAAATAAAACCATCCCTAGAAACTGCAAGTCGTCCATAACAAAACTACTAGAAAATGTCAAAAAAGGGATGCAACCCCAAAATCTAAATGAAACATAAGTTCAGAAATAAAGAACTATGCCAATGAGGAGAGATCTCATGGTTTCCCGGTATGTCACTCACCCTGAGATCTGAAGTCAACTGCTGGAATCACAAATGAGGTCTCGTAGGAGCCGCTGGAATATGTGTTGCACTCAAAAAAGTAAGAGCAGGTGGAGTATCAGTACACAATAATAGAACAGTGTATTGGTAGAGTCATGTGTGCAACCCAAGATGAGAATATGAACATCCAATCGAAAATGCAATACAACAAGTTAATCCATGATTAAAACTAACATACACTTAGCACAACAGGTATCAAATAAGAAATTTAGGATTTCAACAACAAGTCAACATATTATCACCATCCAAAAGTAAACATATTATCACCATCCAAGTCAAGTTCAATCAAGCCAATTCAAGACAAGTCAGGAAATTTTATCAAGCATATAAGTATTTTCCCCAATTCACTTATGGAATCGTAAAACTCACATGTCCCTCGTACATACACTCTATGGGTAATACAACCACCCTCTAGCCATGACCTGTAAGGGATAATTACCATTAATGTACTAAACCCTAAACACAAGTGTCTGTCAACCTTATTTTACCAATAATCAGTGAGAACGTCCCAAATACCAAAATATTTCACATTTAACAATAAGGTAGGTCAAAATCATATACCAATGTAAAATCCTTTGCATTGACCATACCAAACAACATGCACTAATGAGATACACTATAGAGTAGTTAATATGCACATATATTACAAATCGGATTAAACTATAATATCATCACCTACCTCAAACCAAGCTTGCACAACTCCTCTAAGAGGAGGCTTTGCCCTTTCGTACAATTTCCACTTGCTCTTGGTCTAGAAACTGCATATAAACACATAATTAATATAATGACCTATAATTTTGGGAATTATAACCCACACCCAACCCGAAAGGCCAAGTTCAAGATCATTCCTTTCCCTTTCTAAGGCTTTACTACCGTAATTCACCTAAAACTACCTATTCCATGGATAAACTAGTGAATTATCGGAATGCAAGGATAAATTAACAGTTAATAATCAAAACCCATTAACTTAATACATAATTTTACCCCTTGCACCAGAAAACAACCAAAATCGTCCCTAAAACCCTCCCCGAACTTTGTAATTTAGCAATTCTAAGGTATAATTATCAATTACTAGTTAACAGGGTTAAATTCCTTACCTTAATGAAGACGAATGATTAAAAAATGGTGGAAATCACCCCTCATTTTCCCAAAAATGACTTTTGGAATAATAAACTATTTTGGAAAAATATTTAATTAAAAAAGTGATACTCATCGCTATAGCAGCGAGTACCGTAGCTATAGCAGGAATTTCTCTGCTATTGCGGTGGTCGCTATAGTAGCGTGTCAGCTGTTATCACGGGTTCAACAATACAGAATGTCTATTTTTTCCCAAAAATCTCACTTTTTGCAACAGACCATAAACCCAGGACATTTCAAATAATGCCCTTTACGCTAAGATCAATTCTGGAAACTCTACTCACCCAAATTTGATTCCGTAAAATCCTACGGGTTTCTTACTATCTTAGCTAACTAAAAAACCAAACAAACACCACCAAACCCACCTAAATCATTCTCGAATTTCCCTAGAACATACCTCACTCTAATTTCATTTGAAACTAGCCTAGCCTTAAATTTATAATTTCAAATCTCAGAAGCATTTTAACATGAAACTTTTAATGAAAAGATTATACATAATGACAGAAATGGTTGTTACATATTGAGAGGAGGAATAAGTTCTGGAAGTGTTCTAGAGCAACATTTGAGGCAGAACTAAAACATAGGATAAATGAGTTATGTCAGTTGGGTAACAAGATTGTTGAGAATGTTATCTCATACAATATTGAAAGGTGGTGCAAAGTGTACTTCAAAAAGTTATCTAAATGTGATAGTATAGTCAATAATATGTCAGAAAGGTTTAATGCTTGGGCACTATCAGCTAGACACAAGATAATTGTGTCAATGCTAGAAGAAACTAGAATCAAGGTTATGAATATGATTGCTAAAATGATATTTTTTTGTTGAAACTTGGGTAGATGGGATATTCCTAATCGTATTAAAAGTCTATAATGCTAATGTGGATAGGTTAATGAATTGTACACTACACTAGAATGGAGACTTTGGTTTTGAAGTGAAAGAGGATATTGGTCATCATATTATGAATTTGGGAAAAGAATATTGTAGTTGTAGGTTTTGGAAACTAAAGGGTGTTCCATGTGCACATACCATAGCATAATACACCATAGGAAACTTGATCCAGCTGAAAAGATAGTGCAGTGGTACAGAGTAAGGACCTATATGCGAGCTTATTCTAACTTTATACAACCTTTTCCAAACCTTACAATATGGCAGATAGTTCAAACCCAAATATGGAGCCTCCTAAAGTTAGAAAAATACCAGGCAGTCCAGGCAAGAATAGAAAAAAGGAGATGGGAGAGGTGACAAAGACTGAGAAATTGCCAAAACTAGGAATAGCCATGTCATGCTCTATTTGTAAGTGCAACACACATAACAAAGAAGTTGTCCTTTAAGGACTAGAGACACATCATAATCATCGCATAAAGCTCCTCCTAGAAGTTTACAAGCCACAACAACAACTGCAGGACCTTCCAAGAAGAAATACTCAACACCACCAAAGCCTAAAGCCACTAAACATGTTAATCTTATATACCTTTAGTTGCTTACTCTTAATTTTTGAAACAAATTTTAACTGGTTATGTTTTAGTTTAATGCTTCCCAACATTCATCAACTACAGGTGCAAGACAAAGCAGTGTGGTTGACACACAAGAAGAATCTACAAGTATGGGAAGGAGCAGAAAAATGTCAAGAGGCCAAGGATTGTTAGACAAGGTGTATTTGTGTCTGAGACTGGTTGTAGCTTTATTAATGTAAGTGTTTTTCAATCACTTCAGAGCTAAACTTTTTTTTTATTCTTGAATGACACTTATCTATATCATTACAGTAAGGAATATCTTGAAGTAGATTGATCTCCACACCTAAGGTGTTGAATTCTACCGAGGTCACAGGTGATCTTGGATACAAATCCAACAAAAACTTAAAGTAGAAAGGAAAGAAGACTATTTTCCAAGGAGAAATCCAAAATAAAACTTCTACTTATAGAGTAAAAATAAGATCAAAGGCTATTGGAATTCAGACAAGATCAGCTACTGGAAAATCTCCAGTCAAGAAAAATCCTTAGATTTAGATGATTAAGTTTACTATTTGGGTATGTAACAAACAATGAAGTTTTGTTGCTGTCCAGTTATTTGGCTAGCCAACTCTTGTTTTGCCGATGACAATTGGGGCTACTGTCTAGATTTGCCAACTATGTTTAACTTTGTGGTCTTGCCAAATTATGTTTAACTTATGCTCAACTTTGATGATTGAAATTTTGTGAAGTTAATTGTGTTTTTGTCCATAT
Source organism: Capsicum rhomboideum (assembly GCA_031232105.1). Classification (NCBI taxonomy): domain Eukaryota; kingdom Viridiplantae; phylum Streptophyta; class Magnoliopsida; order Solanales; family Solanaceae; genus Capsicum; species Capsicum rhomboideum. The sequence goes on along the minus strand of CP124712.1, from coordinate 40,896,569 downwards.
TTCATTACTGTCCATTTTGAAATTATTGAATATGGTAAATGGTGTAAGTGTTGAACTTATGTTCACCTTTAACACTTGAAATAGGGTGTAGTAAATTTTGGTTTATCCAGATTTCATTACTTATGGTACATTTGTATTGTTGAACATGGTAAATGATGTAATCTTTGAATGATTCTGGTTGCCTTTTAATAAAGAATCGGAAACATTTAGGAATTTTATAGTAGAGTTGTCCATTTCTGATACTTCATGGTATTTTATTTTGAGTATGTATTCTAGTTGTGTTCTCTCCGAGGTTGTTATTTGTACTAAAAAATATGTGGACCACTTTTTTCTATTGTAAGACATGCAATATAATAATGGAATCTATCTCTTGTGTACTGTTTTGGTGATAAATATTGGAATTTTGTGCAAGATTTTGGTACTATATTAGTAATTTTGCTGCAAAAGTTGGCAGTATCTTATGCTTAGCCAAGTTATGTTCATAACAATTGAAATATCATGTAGTTGGATTGTGTCTTTATTTTGTAAATGGTGTAAATGTTTCTCAAGAGAACATTATAATTGTTTCACATTGAAATAAAGCATATAACAAGAAACATTAAGGCTAATCAAGATGAGATTTCAAAATCAGATTTCATTGTTCATAACCACTTCAAAATTGTTATATAAACACCAACTAGAATTAAATTACATTGTGAGATAAAACATCAAACTAAATAGCACACTACTACATAGACAAATCTTCAAAGTTCATGCCCACGTCAAATCTTTCTCATGCTTATTTCTCCTTTTCAACAAGCCACAAGTAACAACATTAGCTTGTTCTGAAATTGGCAGACCATACCAATCAAAAATTTACAAGAAGAACGACCTTTCGCCTGTAAAAAGTGGACGAAATTCAGTGATGAAAGAAAATACATAAATTAAACCCAGTAATAATACACTAAAATTAACCCTTCAAAACAAATATGAGATCTCAAAAAATATTAAATAGGACTAACCCAGCAAAATAAAGACCAACCTTATAGTTTTTACAACCCCAAAATCTCCTTCTGGATTATCGTCCGACCATGAAATTTTTAACTCTACCAAAAATCCACATCTATAAAATTTATTCATCAAATCAATTAAAGAAGAAGAGGATTGTTGTAGCAATTAAAGAAGAAGAATGTTGTTAGATAAAAGCTTGGTTTTAAAAGTTTTGTAATGAAGGAAATTTAAATAAGGAAGAAGATGAGTTTTTTACCATTGGTGGGTTTATAAATAATGGAAAATAAAAAACAAATGGGGATTTTTAACATTGGATGCTTATGTGGCATATTTTATAAGAGTCTCACACATGCAAATGAGGTTAATTTCACTTTTCATTCCATGTGGCAAGCCGAGGGTTGTTTTAAGTTTGTTTAGTCAAGTTCATGGTGTTTTAATTTTTAGGTGTAGTTTAGGAACTAAAGTAATAATTCATGTATAGTTTAGGGGTTTTTTCAACACTTCTCTCCCATCTTTTGCTAAGTTGATCTGATGCATAATTCGAACGATGAGATATGATATTCTTTGAGTGATTTTATGAGGTATGATATTCTTGAGTGATTTGGTGAGGTATGATACTTTTGAGTGATTTGGTCTAATTTATTTGCCAGATGGAATGATGTATATGAACCTCATGAGTCCCCAATGGGTCTCATCTCACAACATATGACTGGACTGGGTGTATTCTGGTAGGCATTCATCATAGCATATCATCCCATATCATTGCATTTCATCATTCTTTTGAGATTATTGTTGTGTTGGAGATGATTTATGATATTTATTGATATAGAAATGATGGGAATTTTCTACGTACAGGATTATTTTAGTATTTTTTATTCAATATATTATCTCTTTAAGCTCAGTAGGTCTATGATGCTTACTGGGTACAAGCGAACTGTACTCACACCAACTTTTTCTGCATCCTTCTAATGCAGATCCTGGTATGAGTGGTCTTCAGTGTCGTGATCGTACACTTCAAAATTATCTGGGATTGTGGTGAGCTACCTTGATTAGAGGTCATTTAGTTTCATCAATCTTTGTTGTCTTATTTGGTTTTATAGACAGTTGTGTATTTTTGGATTTCTAGACATTTTATATTAGAGTCGCTCTTGTACTTATGACAACTGAGTCATGGGATTTTAGATATCATGTTCGGTTTCAGTTGAGTATACCTTTGAGTTATTAGTATTAGTATTATTAATATTATTTATATGTGTGGACTTTATTATGTTGTCTTACTTTGTGTAATTTAAGTGTTGAGTTAGGCTTACCTACCATGCTTGGGTCGGGGTAGGTGCCATACCAACCCATGGGATTTTGGATCATGAAAATTTTGTATTAGAGTACTAAAGTCACCAGTCTCATGAGTATAAGAGCAAATGTCTAGTAAAGTCTCGTGGAACAGTACAATAATATCCGTATCTATCTTCGGGAGGTTATGTGACACTCTTATGAAAGATTCTACTCTTTGATTCCTTATCATATAGATTTGTTCCCTTCTTGAAATGTAAATTTTTTATTTCATTCACTCAGCAGATGGTAAGGATGAAATCAGTTGCTACTGAGGGTGATGTGCTTGCATCCGCTGCTAGGGGTCAAGAAAAGGATCGAGGTTGTAGCAGAGGTATAGCACAAGGCACAACACCAGCTAGGGAACATTTTAGGGAAGTATCTCCTAAGTCATAGGTTGAGTTTGAGGGTGAGGCTTATCAGGCAGAAGGATTGGGGCTGACCCAGGTTCTACAGGGTGTTATAGCTACCTAGTATTGTAGGATATTATGGTTTGGGTCATGAGTTTTATGGAGGGTATGGCACAAATATAAGCTCTACCTATCACTGATGGGGGATATCAAACTAAGAATGGAGTTCATCTTCTAGAACAGGTACCAATCAGGGTTTTCAAACTCCTAAGGCATAACCAAGTGCTATTATAGCTCCATATATTGATGTTTTGCAAGTTATACTTATTGCTCCACCAGTTGCGGCTAGGATGGTGATCACAATTGAAGAGAAGAAGATGTTTGATAGGTTTATCATATTGGGTCCTCCCAAGTTTACTGGTGCACCTGAGGAGGACATAGATGACTTTTTGGCCAGTTGTCAGTAAAGGTAATATAATCTTGGTTTGGTTGAGTTTCATGGTGTAGATTACACTACCTTTTAAATTATAGTGGCAACAAAGTAATGGTGGAGATCTTATCTTGATTTTATACCAGCAGGTTCACCTCATATGACATGAACATAGTTCTCCGAGGCATTCCTGAGGAAGTTTGTGACTTGCAGCTTGAGAGATAAGTTTTATGACATATAGAAGCGTGCCATGAAAGTTACTAAGTATTAGAATAGATTTCATGCCCTGTCTAGGCATGTATTGATGAGTATTACATAAAAGGAGGAGTAGATCAGGAAGTTTGTGAAAGGATTGACTACCCATCTTTGTTTGGCTACATCACAGTTAGTGACTATTTAGGGTACTTTTCAGCAAATAGTGTACAATGCTAGGAGTATTGAAGGCATCCATTGTGACTCTTATAGTGGTGGTGATAAGAAGACTTCTAGACATGGTGGTTTCAGTAGTTCATCATCTCGGGGCAGAGGCTTCTCAGGTAGAGGCTATTATTATCAGCTTAGTACGATAGTTCAGGCAATGTTATAGAGTTTAGATGGTGGATATTTTGGGCACAGTGGTCAAGGTAGACAGAGTTTGGGATAGGTGTCTAGAGGTTCTTATTTTAAGTTTTCAGGTTACAGCAGGCACTCTAGCTCATATAAGCAACTAAAGTATCCTTCTAAGATAGAGAATGTTTTGATTTTGCTAAGTTGGGTTATATTATAAGAGATTGCTATAATCATGGGTAGGTTCATCCAAAACAGGGTTCTCAAATGCATACTTATCAAGCTCTCCATTACCACCAACTAAAAAAGGTGCACAGAGTTGCAGGGGTAGTTCTCATGGTGCTAGGGGTGGAGCCTAGGTGGCCCGTGGTAGTGTTCATGGATTTCTTAGTCTGGGGGAAGACATGATCAGTGTTATACATTCCCAGGTAGACCTGAGGTAGAGGCCTCTGATGCAATTAGTACAAGTGTTTTCCCAATTTGCCATAAGCTTGCTTAAGTATTATTTGATCCTAGATCTACTTTTTCATATGTTTCTGTGTATTTTGCATTGGGTATTAATATGGTGTGTGAGTACCTTGTTGTGCTTATTCATGCTTCTATACCGGTAGTTGATTCTTTAAAGGTGGATTAGGTGTATCAATCCTATTTTGTCTCTTTTATGGGGTGATAATTGGGCAGATTTGATTATTCTTGATATAGTAGATTTTAATGTTAGTTTGGGTATGGATTGGTTAGTTTGGGTATGGATTGGCTCTGTCTGTGTCATGCTATCTTGTATTGTCATGCCAAGATAGTTACCTTGGTTATGCTGGGTGTACTAAGGTTGGAGTGGAAGGATATCCAGGGTTTGTATGCTAAGAGGGTTATTTCCTTTCTTTAGACTCAGCAGATAGTTGAGGAGGGGTATCTTTCTTATTTAGCGAATGTGTAATATACTAATGTTGACACATCTCTTTTAGAGTCCATGAGGACAGTTAAGGAGTTTATGGATGTGTTTTGTGTTGATTTATTGGGTGTTCTTCCAGATAGAGACATCAAATTTTCTATTAACTTAGAGCCAAGCACTAAGCCCATCTCTATTTCCTTATACAATCACTCTGATGGAGTTGAAGGACCATTTATAGGATTTGTTGAGTGACGAATTTATTAGGCCTAGTGATTCACCTTGGGGTGCTTTGATGTTGTTTGTGAAGAAGAAGAATGGGTCTATATGCATATGTATCGACTATCGACAATTGAATAAGGTGACCATTAAGGATAAGTATCCTTTTCTACCTATTAATGATTTGTTTGATCAGTTTTAGGGTGCTACGGTGCTTTCAGAGATTGACTTGAGGTTGGAGTCCCATCAGTTGAAGATCAGGGCTTCAGATATCCCTAAGACGGCTTTTAAGACCTGGTATGGTCATTATGAGTTTTTGGTAATGTTCTTTGGGTTGACTGATGCCTCAGTGGAATTTATGGAGTTGATGAATGGAGTGTTTCGGCCTTATCTTGATTTCCTTGTGATTGTGCTCATCAATGATGTCTTGGTGTATTCCAAGAGTAAGTTATATCATGTGAACCATTTGAGGATTATGCTCTAGAGGTTTAGGGATGAGAAATTATATACTAAGTTCTCAAATTATGAGTTTTAGTTGAGATCTGTGTCTTTCTTGGGGCGTATGGTGACCAAGGATGGTATTATAGTCAATCCGACAAAGATTAAGGCAGTTAAGAATAAGTCGTGGCCTACTTCTCCTACCGAGATCTATTGTTTTATTGGGTTAGTGGACTATTATAGGTGGTTCATACAGGCATATCTATTGTTGAAACTCCTTTGACTAGATTCACTCAGAAGAATGTTGCTTTTCAATTGTCTAATAAGTGTGAGGAGAGCTTTCAAAAGATCAAGAACTTATTGACATTAGCACCTATCTTGACCTTACCTGTGGAAGTTGAAGGTTTTATTATGTATTGTAATACTTCAAAAGTTGGCCTTGGTGGTGTTTTGATACAGAAGATAAAGGTGATAACTTATTATTCAAAGCAATTAAAGACCTATAAGAAGAACTACCCCACTGAAGACTTAGAGGTGGCAGCAGTAGTGTTTGTTTTTAAGTTCTGGCACCATTACTTGAATGGATTTCATTGAGAGGTGTTCACTAATCATTCCAGTCTATAGTATATTTTCAACCAAAACGATTTGAATTTGAGACAGTGCAGGTGGTTGGAGTTGTTGAAGGACTACGACATGACTATTCTCTATCATCCGGGTAAGGCCATTATATTGGTGGATGCCTTTAGTATGAAGATGGTGAGTAAGGAAAGTCTTACTTTGTTGGTGGCAGAGGAGCGACCATTGGCTGAGGATATTTAGCATTTGGTCAATAGCTTCATGAGACTTGATATTTTTGAGCTGGATAGATTTCTTGCTTGTGTAGAGTCACGGTCTTTGTTGTTGGAGTAGATTAAGGATAGGCAGTTTGAGGATGAAAAGTCGTGTGCCATCCAAGATAAAGTGTTGAGTGGGGAAGATAAGAAAGAGATTATTGATTTGAAGGGTGTTTTAAGGATCAAGAGTCAGATTTGTGTTTCTAGAGTTGGTGGCTTGATGAGATTGTTCATGGAGGAGGCTCACAATTCAAGGTATTCTATCCATCCAGGTGCGGCAAAGATGTATCATGACATGAAGCAGTATTATTAGTGAGATAGGATAAAGAAAGATATCATGGAATTCATGGCTAAGTGTTTGAATTATCAGCAAGTGAAGTATGAGCACCAGGGACAAGGTGGTATGACTTAGAGGATGCATATACTTGAGCAGAAGTGGGAGCATATCTCTATGGATTTCATGGTTGATTTTCCTCATACTTTGGGGAAGTTTGACTCCATTTGGGATATTGTGGATAGATTGACAAAATCAACTTATTTCATTCTAGTGAAGGTGAACTACAATGTAGAGAAGTTAGCGAAGATCTACATTCGAGAGATAGTTCAGTTACATGATGTGTCAGTTTCCATCATTTATGAATGAGGCACTTAGTTCACTTGTACTATTGAAGTTCTATCCAGTGAGAGTTGGATACTCAATTGGAGATAAGTATTGCTTTCCACACACAGACAAACCTCAGACAAAGTGGATTATTCAGGTTTTAGAGAATATGCTTCGAGCATGTATGATTGACTTTGGTGGTCATTGGGATCAATTCTTACACTTGGTGGAGTTTATCTAAAACAACAATTACCATTCCAATATTCAGATAGCACCACTTGAGGTGTTGTATGAGAGAAATTTTAAATATTTGATTGAGTCGTTCGAATCCTTTGAGGTTAGACCATGGGGAATAGATTTATTGCTAGATTTGATGGATAGAGTGAAGTTGATTTAGGACCGGCTCTTGACAGCCCAGAGTAGATAGATAAGTGGTAAAGACCGAAGAGTTCGTGACTTAGTGTTGGCGATTGGTGAGTGGGTTGTTTGGAGGTATTACCATGAAGAAAATGATGAGATTTAGGATGAAGGGAAAGCTTAGCCCTAGGTTTATTAGTCCTTTTGAGATCTTTCGACATAGTGGAGAGGTGGCATATAGGTTAGCCCGAGGTTTATTAGTCCTTTTGAGATCTTTCGGCGTAGTGGGGGGTGGCATATGTGTTGGCTTTACCTCTCATAGGCTACCTCCAAGTCTTTTGGTTGTGCATCTAGTTTTTCATGTCTCGATATTGAAGAAGCATCATTTAGATGGTTCTCATGTGATTCGGTGGGATTCAGTTGATTTGGATCAGAATCTGAAATTTGAGGAGGAGCCTGTAGACAATTGGATAGGCAGACTAGGAAGTTGAGGTTTAAGAGTATTGATTCAGTAAAGGTTTAGTAGAATCGTCGTTTGGTTAAGGAGGCTACGCGAGAGACAGAGTCGGACATATGTACTAATTATCACCAGTTTTTTGATATTTTAGGTACCTTCTTTACTCTTAAGTTCGAGGACGAACATGTATTTTAGTGGTGGATAATATAGCAACCCTCATAGCAATTTTTGGTTTTTGATGCATTTTGATCAATTTGCCCCTTCCCATTATTTTATTATGATATTTTTGGTATAAGAGAGTAGGTGACATAGTTCCCGAGATGAGTTTTTTATTTTGAAAGATTTTGAAGTTGATAGGATTGACTTTGGTAAACAATCCGAGATTTAGAAATCGTATGAGAATTGCATTAGCTTTTTTTAATTGAAAGGTGGGCCTATAGCCCATTTATTAACATCAAATAAGAAATATTACAAATCTGAAATAGGCCCAAGTAGCCCATTTTAAAAAGGGAAGCGAAAAATGCAAAAAGTAAAAGTAACAATAAAAGCAAAAGGAAAAGGTAAAGTATAGATGCAGTATCTCTGTTCGTACAGTCGACTGCTATTTCAAAAAAATGCACTCATGCAAAACCCTACCTGTCGCTAAACCCTACTGATTTTCCACTGGAATGGCCACTCCGGCCACTAGTAAGCCATCGGAGGTGGTTGGTGATGTGCCATGGTTATATGGCACTTTTGATGCTTAAAACAAGGAAAAGATGCAATAACTTGGGTGTGTTTTGTTGGTATGATGTGGTTTCTGTCCTAATTTGCAGGAAAACAGGCTTTAAAGGTAAAATGAGCAAAAGAGGAAGAATCAAGCCCGAGAACGAAGTGACGGATGAAGAAAGAACAAAAGGCTGCAATTGAGGAGATTTCACGCCACAAGTCACGTGGCGTGGAATACACTCACGTAGCGTGAGTTGATATCGTGACTTAAGTACAGATGTTGAAAAATTAGGCTGATTTCCACGGCAGGGGTCACGTGGCGTGACTGACACCCACGTGACGTGGAAGCCTACCGTGAGTTCACTTCAGAGATCCAAAAAAGGGCCTGATTCCCACGATACAAGTCACGTGCCGTTTCCACAACACCAAGTCACGACACCGTGAAAGCTGCCGACTCTGTTCTCCTATTTTGTTTTGGATAGGACTAGTTTTGTATCTATAAATACTCCTAGGTAGTCTTAAGTGCGGGAGTTGGAAAATTTACTACTTTGAGAGTTATTTTACATTGTTTGAGATATATATTTTGGTTTTGTATTCACAAACCCTAATTCTGAAGTTGATTGACAATTGAAATTTCGGTTTTTCCTTCATTCTTGTGAGATCATAATTATGCTTTCATCTTTGGATTATTCTTGTGTTCTTGCAATTATGAGTAGCTAAACCCATCAACTAGGGTTGTGTGAACCATGAAGAATTAACGAAACCGGTGAAGTGCAAAATAACTTTGTACTGCTGCGTATGCATGTATTGTTATTTCCTTCGTATTGATTGCTTTTCTAACGGTTACAAACGTTAGAATCTTGCCTGTATTCTAGACTTGATCGAGAGAGAGGTAGGGATTGGGAAAAGGAGATAACAATAGAGATTTGGAGCTATTAACCTTCATCTAATAACCAGAGCCTTAGCGGGAAAGGTTATCTGAAATCCAGGACAAGGGTTAGAAGTGCGACACTTGGAGACCGAGAGGAGAAGATTGAAATTCATCTAATGACAGTCGAGAGACAGTTAGATGAACCTAACTTGTTAGATTTTGCATGCAGTGCAGTGGGGCAGTCTTGTTAAGCATAAGTCACCGGTGGAGTTAAGGAATCATTGGGGATCACAGTCCTAGTGAATTTATCTTATTATTTACGAACTTGATATCAGCCAGCAATCGTCATAGTTACTATTCACTAGCAAAACCCCCAAGTTTTAGTTACTTGCCAGTTATTCCTTCCAATAGTCTACTCATACTTCGACCTATTCCCTGTGGGATCGACCCCAACCTAGTTGGGTTCTATATTTGATTCAGCGACCGCATTGTACTTTTTCAGAGGTATACTTTGGGCGACATCAAATTTTAGTGTCGTTGCCTGGGAAGACGGTTACGAAGTTGAACATTATTGGTTGGAGTTGATTGGGTGTGTTTTTACATACTCTCGAGGGCATACGCCTGTGTATGCCAAATACTAGGAGTCATGGCAATCCCCTGATTCCACTTGATCTTGAAATCGAAAGGACTTTAAGAGCTAATCGGAGAATAGTGAATACTGAAGGAGTCCAGAATCCCGCAACTGCGGGGGATGTTCATAATCAGTCACTGCATTCGGCTGGTCAGGAAACAGCGGAGCAAACTACTGCTCGATTAACCCGAGAAGAGCATGCTAAACAAGAAGAAAGAGATAATCGAGCTATGCAGGAAGCAGCACAGCGTCTGCCTGATGCTGAAGAGCGACAAAGACAATTAAAAGAACAACCAAGACAACGTGTGCCTGTTTATAATGATCCTGAAGATGAATATGTGGCCTATTTTGAGCCGATTGAGAATGGTGTTATTGTTCCACCTGAGTTACCTCCAGGTACTAAGTTTGACATTACTAGTGCCATGATCCATCTGCTGAACTTGAAGGGTGCATTTGCGGGTCTTCCTTCTGATGATCCAAACTTGCATGTAATGAATTTTGTGGGGGTCTGCACGTCATACAATCTGCCTGGAGTTGACCAAGAGGCGATACGGTTGAGGTTGTTCCCATTTTTTCTTACAGGAGAAGCCACTTTGTGGTTGGCTGAGCTGCCACGAGGTTCTATCACTACTTGGCAAGAATTGGGAAATCAATTCTTGGAAAGATTTTTTCCACCATCCAAGATACTGCAGTTAAAGGACGAGATCTATAATTTCCGACAGCTTCATTCGGAAGCACTCTATGAAATATGGCTGAGGTTCAAGAAGAAGCTGCAGAACGTGCCTAATCATAGGATGAGTGGTCGAAATTTACTTGAAATCTTCTACAGAGCGTTGAATGTCAACACAAAAGCGGTAGTAGATACGATCACTGGTGGAGCATTCATGAGTTTGAGATGGGACCAAGCTTCTGAGATATTAGATCGTGTCACTAAGACCAACCGAAGATGGCATACTCGGGAGGCAGATACGCCGGCTGGGACATATGCTATTGGAGCTTCAGCAGCTCAAAGGGCGTTGGCCAAACAGATAGCTGCTAGAGATGCGAAAAAAGTGCATATTGTTGGCGCACAAAGCAAATCAGTTAGACATGATGATAGTGAGTCAGATGAAGAGGCGAATTATCTAGATCGTGAAGTGGCGGGTTTTCGAGCCATGGGCCAAGGGGATAATCAAGACTCTTGGAACTCAAGGCAAGGGAATCAAGGTCGGAACTATTATGGGGACAGCTATAACAAATCGAGATACAGAGATCATGAACGGGACCGTGATGGTGATTGGAGGCTGAAAGATGATCATAGAGAAAAGAATGACACTTATGTACCGCCTGGAAGACGTGATGAGGAGTCTGGAAATTCGAGGATGGAGGCACTTCTAAATAAATTGGTAAAAGGAGCAGAAAGTCAGGATAATTGCTTGAAAGAAATTAGAACTGACACCTCGGGCATAAGTCAGAAAGTGGAGTCTCACTCGACCGCCATCAAATAGTTGGAGCAACAGTTTGGGCAAATTTCAGTGGAACTGAATCAACGTCAGCCAGGCACCCTTCCAAGTAATACCGTTCAGAATCCTAAAAATGATAGTCATTACCTCGCCATCACTACTAAAAGCGGGAAGTGCACGACAGATCCACCTATGCCTGCCGACAGTAGTATGCCTAATGATCTAGTGGTTATCGATGTTGAAGTTGAGTTAGAGTCAGATAATTCAAAGGGTAACAAGGTTCCAAATCAGCAGGATGATAGCGACAATACAAAATCTGAGAAGAGGAAAGAGAACGAGGTACCAAAAGTACTCAAAACTATTCCGCGACCTCCTCCTCCCTATCCTCAAAGGTTGAAGAAAAAGGCGAAGGAAGGAAAGTATCAGAAGTTCATCACCATGTTGAAGGAGCTGTCAGTTAACATCCCTCTTGTAGAAGCATTAGAGCAGATGCCAGGCTATGCAAAGTTCATGAAAGACTTGGTGACTAAGAAGAGAACAGTTAGTTTTGAGCCCGCAGATAACATTCATCATTGTAGTGCAATTGCTTCACTGTCCTTAGTTGAAAAGAAAGAGGATCCAGGAGCTTTCACAATCCCGTGTACTATTGGGTCATACGACTTTGCTAAAGCACTGTACGATTTGGGTGCTAGCATCAACCTAATGCCATTAGCTGTGTTCAAGCAATTGGGGTTGGGTGCACCAAAACCAACCTCCATGAGACTTCTCATGGCCGATAGAATTATGAAAAAGCCGATGGGCATTCTGTACGATGTTTTGGTGAAGGTTGCTTCTTTCATATTTTCGGCTGATTTTGTGATCCTCGATTGTGAAGTTGACTTAGAGGTTCCCATCATACTGGGGAGACCATTCCTTGCCACGGGTCGTGCACTGGTTGATATGGAAACCGGGTAGCTGCAATTTAGATTGAATGATGAGCAGGTTACTTTCAATGTCTGTCGGTCAATGAAGCAGCCAAAAGATAAGAGAGTCATTTCAGTGATAAATGCGGTTGATGATATTGAAGTTGTCGTGCCCATTGAAGAAAGGTTGGGAGTAGAACCTCTGGCTGCTGTGATCATAAACTTTGAAGACGATGGTATAGAAGACTATGATGAGATGGTGGGTGCACTAGCTGGTAAAGGAGCGTACACTTATGTGCCCAAGAAACTGGATCTTGATTTAAAGAATAGGGTAACTCCACCAGCTCACCCATCTATAGAGGATCCTCCAGTGTTAGAGCTTAAGGCTCTTCCGGCCCACCTTCGCTACACATTCTTGGGAGCCAATAATACCTTGCCAGTGATTATTTCTGCTAAGCTAGTGGAATGGAAAGTAGTGGCTTTGGTTTTGGTTTTGAGAAGATTCAAGAGGGCCATTGGTTGGTCCATTGCAGATATCATAGGTATTCCACCCGGCATTTGCACTCATAAAATTCAGCTTGTGCCAGAATGCATCCCTAGCATTGAACACCAGCGTCGTCTAAACCCACCTATGCAAGAGGTCGTAAAGAAAGAGATCATCAAGTGGTTGGATGCAGGAGTGGTTTACCCTATTGCTGATAGCAAGTGGGTGAGCCCAGTTCAGTGTGTGCTGAAAAAGGGAGGAATCACGGTGGTTCCGAATGACAAAAATGAGTTGATTCCAATGAGACCACTGACAGGATGAAGAGTTTGCATGGACTATCAAAAGCTAAATTCGTGGACTGAAAAGGATCATTTTCCTATGCCCTTCATGGACTAGATGTTAGACCGTCTTACTAGTAGAGGATGGTATTGTTTTCTTGATGGATATTCGGGGTATAACCAGATCTTTATTGCCCCCGAAGACCAAGAAAAGACCACTTTCACTTGTCCATATGGGACGTTCGCATTCAAGAGGATGTCTTTCGGGTTGTGTAATACACCGGCCACCTTCCAACGCTGTGTGATGTCTATTTTCTCTGATATGGTGGAAGACACTATCGAGGTGTTTATGGATGATTTTTCTGTAGTAGGTGACTCGTTTGAGGGCTGTTTGGCACACCTTGCTAATGTGCTGCAAAGATGCGGGGAGTGCAACCTAGTGCTGAATTGGGAAAAGTGTCATTTTATGGTCAATGAAGGTATCATATTGGGGCATCAGATTTCGAAGAACGGCATGGAGGTGGATAAGGCAAAAATCGAAGTAATTGAAAAGCTGCCCCCACCTATCTCTATAAAAGGTATTCGGAGTTTTCTGGGTCATGCTGGTTTTTACAGAAGGTTCATCAAAGACTTCTCCAAGATTGGTCATCCCTTGTGCAAACTTTTAGAGAAAGAGGTGAAGTTCATGTTTGATGAAGCATGTCTTAAAGCGTTTGAGTGTCTTAAAAAGAAGTTGGTGTCAGCCCCTATGATTGTGTCACCGGATTGGACTAAGCCTTTTGAGGTTATGTGTGATGCTAGTGGAGTGGCTTTAGGAGCAGTCCTGGGTCATAGACTTGAGAAGATATTACATCCGATCTACTACGCTAGCAAAGTGCTTAATCCAGCTCAAAAGAATTACACTGTGACTGAGTAGGAGTTGTTGGCAGTAGTCTTTGCTTTCGAGAAATTCAGATCGTACTTGATTGGCACGAAGGTGATTGTGCACACATATCATGCGGCTCTTCGGTATCTTATGTCAAAAAAGGATGCTAAGCCAAGACTGATTCAGTGGGTACTTCTGTTGCAAGAATTTGACTTTGAAGTCAAGGATCGAAAGGGGACCGAAAATCAAATGGCTGACCATCTGTCACGCCTTGAGGAGGAGGCCATGCTTAAATTGAAAGATGATCTTGAAATTGATGATACTTTTCCAGATGAGCAAGTGCTTGCAGCATCCCAAGATTTAATCCCGTGGTTTGCTGATTTTGCCAACTTTTTGGCAAGTGATCTAGTCCCGGAGGATATGACATATCAGCAGAGAAAAAAGTTCGTACAAGAGGTAAGAAAATTCTTTTGGGATGAGCCATATTTGTTCATAGTGTGTGCTGATGGCATTATTCGAAGATGCATCCCAGAGGTCGAAATGATGAGTATTTTGGAGGCATGCCACTCATCTCCAGTTGGGGGTCATCATGGAGGTGCAAGGACTGCCCATAAAATCTTGCAATGTGGGTACTATTGGCCCAGCATTTACAAGGATGCTCATGACTATACCCGTGCTTGTGACCAGTGTCAAAGGCAAGGTAATATTTCACGCAGATACGAACTTCCCATGACTACTATTCTTGAGCTTGAATTGTTCGATGTGTGGGAAGTTGACTTTATGGGTCCATTTGTGAGCTCGCATGGAATGAAGTACATCTTGGTAGCTGTTGACTATGTTTCTAAGTAGGTGGAGGCAACTGCGCTTCCTAATAATGAAGGAAGAAGTGTCACAGCTTTCTTGAAAAAGAACATTTTCTCACGATTTGGGACACCTCGAGTTATTATTAGTGATGGAGGATCCCACTTTTGGAACCGGCTGTTTAAAGCTCTTCTGGAAAAATACGGTGTAAAGCATAAGGTACTCACACCTTATCATCCGCAGACAAGTGGGCAGGTTGAGATATCAAATCGTAAAATCAAGTCTATCTTAGCAAAAACAGTCAATGCTAATAGGACTGATTGGGCTCGTAGATTGGACGATGTGTTATGGGCATATCGGACGGCTTTTAAAACACCGATTGGTGCTTTACCATATCAGTTGGTTTTTGGAAAAGCTTGCTATTTGCCCGTCGAACTAGAACATAAAGCATTGTGGGCATTGAAAAGGTTGAATTTAGACTGGAATGAAGCGGCTAAAATGAGACTGGAACAGATAAATGAGATGGATGAATTTCGTCTCCGGGCTTACAAGAGTTCAGCATTGTATAAAGAAAAAATAAACTTGTATCATGATCGGCGAATTGAGAATCGAGAGTTTCATACGGGAGATTTGGTGCTGCTGTTTAACTTCAAGCTTCGCCTGTTTGCTGGAAAATTGAAGTCCAAATGGTCTGGACCATTCATGGTAGTTCGGGTATTCTCACATGGTGCTATTGAGATGAAAGGAGCAGATAATGTCCTATTCAAAGTCAATGGACAACGTGTTAAGCATTATGTAGGAGTTCCGAAAGAGATAAGGACGATTGAAGAACTAGAACTTGATGAAGTCTGATTAGTCAAGTTAACCATGTTGTACCGCGACTTTAAATCAGGCACTTCATGGGAGGCAACCCATGGGCTAGTTGGGGAAGTCTGAGTATCCAAGTTAGCCATGTCGTACCGCGACGTTAAATCAAGCGCTGATTGGGAGGCAACCCAAGATTTTGTTATGAGGAGATCAGATTATTGAGTAGCAGTTAGTTGAAAATCACAAAATCTACCAGAAGTGGTGAAATTTCTTCCACGACATGAATCACGACACGTGATGGGGTTCTACGCCATGTGGATGACATCATCAAACTCAGAGAAAAATTTCCAGGTTCTGAATCAGTTCCATAGAAGTAGTTCACGCGACGTGGATGGGCTGGTGTCGTTGAAATCAGACACTCAGTCCAATTACAGCACACCAGTCACGACAGAATCCACGTCATGTGGGTGTAAGTCACGTGGCGTGGGTCGTGTCGTGAATCACAAAAACACCAAAAATCAGAATCCGACCCGACCCGAGCCTAGTTTTTCCAAAATAAATCTGAAACCCTTTCTTCCTCACCCAATTTATACTCGATTAAAACTCTTTCTTCCCCACTTTAAATTCATTCAACTTAAACCTTAAAATTCAAATTCCCTCTACTTCTCTCCACTAAATCCGAATCCCATCTCTCCCAAACTCCAAAAATCCGAAAACCAAATCCCAAACACTCACCACATCCGTTCCCTATTCGAAAATCCAAACCCCATTACCAAATAGGTTTGAAAATCCAAAACAACCATACCAAACCCGACCAAAATCTGACCCCATACCTGAAAAATTTGATCCAAACCCGTTACCATGCCTCCAAAATCCAATCTCAAAAGTGACCACCTTGATGCATCATCCCGGATCCGGACTTACCGACACATCTGAGGGATGAACCCACTGAGTCTGAGCCAAGTGGGTCTGTAGAGTAAATTGATATTAGTCACGACGATACTGCGTTGGTCCCACGGGCTATGAGGTTACAGACCCGAGCGGTTGCCTGAGCAGCAATTCAGTCGGTCCCACCACCTGCGGCGCCAGTTATTCCGGCTGAGTCTTCTAAGTCCGCCCCCTAGTTTGAAGAGGGGGAGAAGGGTTCTGAGTCAGGTTCTGCGGCTGATGCTACATGTCAGGGTACATCTGCAGATGAGGCTACGGGTCAGGATACATCTGTGGCAGAGGCTATAGCCTCTCTTTTCGGTACTGGTGCCGAGAGTACTCCGACTACTGCCTAGGATAAGGAGGTTCAGAGGTGGTGTGTACAGGGCATGCATGCTATTTATGATCAAGATGCTGAGCTGACAGAGCATGGTGTGTGTCGGAGGGGCATTATGGAGGAGCCCCGATATAGAGTGGAGGAACTGAGGACATTGCCGGATATTTGGCATCTTTTTGAGCGATATGGCTTGGGTTGGATAGCGCAGCCTTCTGGCAGGTATAGCTCGGAATTGGTCAGAGAATTTTATGCTTCCTATGCTGCATTGATTGGTTTGAGCACTCCTGTTGGGCAGCGACATATTGTGCAGCCAGTGCTGACTCATGTTATGGTGTGCGGTACCTGAGTTGACATTTCAGAAGAGACCATTCACCACTTCTTGTTTGGGCCTGACTGTCCAGTTTCGGTTTCGACAGCTGAATTTGATCACAGGATGGCCACGGTCAGAGATAGAGTTAGGATTAGAGATGCAGCGCAGAAATTAGAGTTGATTAAATGGATTGCAGGTTACATAGACGAGGAGGGTGTAGCGGCTAGTTAGGTGACTGGGAAGCTGGACATCAAAAATTCCACGCTCCATTTTGCTGGTCGATTCTGGTGGTCAGTGGTTCGTCATATGTTGGGTCCAACTAACGCTGATAACTCACTTATATTAGATAGGGCGGTAGTAGTAGCCAGCATCTTGGCTGGTTATGAGATCCATTTTGCAAGGTACATCATCCAAGAAATCCATGAGCGAGCTTTCGAGATCACACAAGTATCCCTTTTCCATGTCTGATTCAGGGTCTGTGTGATCTAGCAGGGGTAGCCAGGATACCTGCCATCGATAATTCTATAGAGGTGACCCATTTGGAAGATATTGTGATGATGCAGCAGATGGGTTTGCACCCCATTCTTCCCCTAGGGTCACAGCCGTCTGAGGCATCGGGTGCTGCCATGGATGAGGTGAGTGGTGTACCTTTGCATATTCCTGCACTAGTTAGGCTACCGGTACCGACTGAGGGCACTGGCCCTGTTGATGAGAGCGTACCCAGTACTAGTGCCCCACCAACTCCTGCTGGGATGGTATACGTCTCTCGAGACTTTCTGCAGCAGCTAGTTGACAGGCAGACAGAGATATTTGAGCGCCAGGCTCACACTGAGACTCAGATGGCTAAGATGGTATCCCAGCTTAAGCCTTGGGTTTGATCTACAGTTGATGCTGCAGAGACTAGGGAGGAGGCTCGGATGACTGCAGCTATGGACCAGTTTATGCGGGGCCTGCATGGGCGGATTGACAGTTTTGAGGTACGTATGGCCTCCCGCTTGAGTGCTGCACCGATCCCTGACTTGGTCGGCTTGACCCAGGAGGTTGTTGCATTGAGAGAGGAGGTTCGGGAACTGGCATCGACTAGCACGCCAATTATACCACCTATGCCTGTCCCGACCTCCGTACGACCAGCATTTGGGGTGGATTTGTTTGCTGATGAAGAGCCGGAGATGGATAGAGGTAAGAGACCTCGTAGTCCGGCGGATGGGGGTACGAGTGATGATGAGTTCGATAGTGATCTGAGGAGGGATGTTAAAGCCTCCCGAGTAGAGTACCACGCGAGCCAGATTGAGGCAGAGCGGAGGGCGCGTGGTGCATCTGCCGGTCAGGCTATTCCCCCACTGGATGCGACCACTGCATAGTCTGATGATCCCACGGCTGGCGGGCCCACTTTTGGCGCTCAGAGCGTCACAGGTATATCTTCACTCCCTTGCTTTTAATTTGATATCGGTGCATTGAGGGCATTGCACCATATTTAGTTGGGGGTGGGGGTGTACCACCACTTGGGGGTTTTGTTGCCGTGTTTCTTTTCCCCCGAGTATGCTATCATAGTAGAACCGGCATGTGTAGGATGATATCGTTGATTTTTTTATGTTTCTTGCTATATTAGGAGAAAAATGAGGGAACTTTAGTGCAGTTCAGTTTTGAAAATTTTCTTATGTGTTTTTGTTGCTAAGGATACCCCTCCTGAAATTTTATTTTTGGAATTGACATGCTTTGTGTGTGACTGCTGTTGGATCTTGTTATGGCACTAGAATTATAGGCAAACAACCGTAGCTAGCATTGCATGAACGGATAGGTAGTAGCTGGAACCCTGTGCTATGTGCGTGTGAGGTCACTACTCAGTTAGTTGTGTGTATGCGATCCAGAACTTGCCCGATTAGTCTTGCCTAAGTTAGAAGATAAGGATTAGGAAAGGATCATAGGCCGTTGCTGAAAAAGTCCACTATTAGCCTAAATGCCAAACCAAAAGAATAAGGATCCCTTGATCCCAACTTTTGAGCCATAATTGTCCTATTTCTTTCATTAGCCTATTCACCTTTCCATTTTAATCACAATGAACCTGTCTTGGCCCTGGTCCCTCCTTGGACACTGTGTACCTCAACTCAGGCAAATATCCTAAGTTGAGGGTGGCTATAATAGGGGTACGTAGATTGAGTTGGGTATGAAGAAGGGTTAATAAAGTTTAAAAAAAAAAAAAAGATTTGGGTGTGAAGAAAACGAAAAAAAAAAGAAAAATATATAAAAAAATATATATATATTTAAAAAAAAAGGGGTATATGTGTTTAAAGTTGAGGAGAAAAACCACACCCAAAGTTTGAGAATAACAGAATGAACAACAAGGGAGAATAAAAATGAAAAAGGTTGGAAGTGGGAGCCAAAAATAGTGTAGTGTCAAGGAGGGTTGAGTCACTATATCCATATGCATCATACCTGTCCCTAAGCCTACATTACAATCCAAGTAAAGTCCTATAGTGATCCTAGTCCAACTGTCTGAAAACTAAGGCGTAGAAAATAAGGGCAAGCCTATGGTATTTAACGCACACTGTCTTAACTTGTTTTTTAGCGTGAGTTCTTTGACCACGTCCCTATGTTGATATTCATTAGTATACTGAGAGTGCATGGGACTTCTTTGATTGTGAGGGCACATGGGTTGCATAATTAGCTGCTAGTTGTTCTAGAAATGTCAATTGCATATACGCTTAGTTGTTTGTGCATAATTTGGTGCCATCACTTGATCCCTGCTATGTCATGATTCTGCATTGCTTACATACACACTTTGGTTCTACTTTAAAATAGGAGGGGTCGAAAAAGTTTTTGTATCAAAAATCAACGAGTTGACTACCATAAGAACCTTAGGTTTCTCTTAGTTAAGCATTGTGTTGGTGTAGTTTTATGTTGTTCGCCTGAGGACATGCAAACATTCTAAGTTGAAGGTGTTGATGTGCCATGGTTATATGGCACTTTTGATTCTTAAAACAAGGAAAAGATGCAATAACTTGGGTGTGTTTTGTTGGTATGATGTGGTTTCTGTCCTAATTTGCAGGAAAACAGGCTTTAAAGGCAAAATGAGCAAAAGAGGAAGAATCAAGCCCGAGAACGAAGTGACGGATGAAGAAAGAACAAAAGGCTGCAATTGAGGAGATTTCATGCCACAAGTCACGTGGCGTGGAAGACACTCACGTGGCGTGAGTTGATATCGTGACTTAAGTCCAGATGCTGAAAAATTAGGCTGATTTCCACGGCAGGGGTCACGTGGCATGACTGACACCCACGTGACGTGGAAGCCTGCCGTGAGTTCACTTCAGAGATCCAAAAAAGGGCCTGATTCCCACGATACAAGTCACGTGCCATTTCCACGACACCGTGAAAGCTGCCGACTCTGTTCTCCTATTTTGTTTTGGATAGGACTAGTTTTGTATCTATAAGTTGGAAAATTTACTACTCTGAGAGTTATTTTACATTGTTTGAGATATATATTTTGGTTTTGTATTCACAAACCCTAATTCTGAAGTTGATTGATAATTGAAATTTTGGTTTTTCCTTCATTCTTGTGAGATCATCATTATGCTTTCATCTTTGGATTATTCTTGTGTTCTTGCAATTATGAGTAGCTAAACCCATCAACTAGGGTTGTGTGAACCATGAAGAATTAACGAAACCGGTGAAGTGCAAAATAACTTTGTACTGCTGTGTATGCATGTATTGTTATTTCCTTTGTATTGATTGCTTTTCTAATGGTTGCAAACGTTAGAATCTTGCATGTATTCTAGACTTGCTCTAGAGAGAGGTAGGGATTGGGAAAAGGAGATAACAACAAAGATTTGGAGCTATTAACCTTCATCTAATAACCGGAGCCTTAGCGGGAAAGGTTATCTGAAATCCAGGACAAGGGTTAGAAGTGCGACACTTGAAGACCGAGAGGAGAAGAGTGAAATTCGTCTAATGACAGTCGAGAGACAGTTAGATGAACCTAACTTGTTAGATTTTGCATGCAGTGCAGTGGGGAAGTCTTGTTACCTAGTATCTCTCTATTACTTCCGAAAAGAATTTCCCTAGCCTTTATCATCTTGCATGACAAAACAACCCTAACAATTATCCTAATACACCTAAACTGCCAAACGAGACCAACACAAATACAGATTCCACTGCTGAGACAAACAAGCAGAAATAGAAAACAAAGTACGCTGACCTAATGAAACCAAAAAGAGAAAATAAAGTACGCTGACCTGATGAAACCAAATATCCCAGTACAACAAGGAGTAGGAGCTTTGAATGAGACTATATCCATTAAACAACCCACTATGGTTAATGGAGTGCCTAAGGTGACATGGACAGAGGATGAAGTGACAAAGATGAACATAATGGGGAATTTGCAGTATGCGTTTGTAGGAAAATTTTCCTATGTATGGCCAGAATTATAGGATCTCAAAGTTCAAATTCCAAAGAAATATAATATCAAAGGTTATTGCAAGATTGGGCTGCGAAGGAACATACATATTTTGATGTGTTTTAGCCAGATAAATGATTTTGTGAACATGATGGCTAAAAATGTATATTATATTATTGCAAAGGATTGATTAGTGTATCAAATGAGACTTCTAATATGTGATGCTAAGTTTAAACCAGAGGAAGAGAAAACACAAGCAATGGCCTGGATATCCTTTTCAGATTTACTTCTAACTTTTTTTGGAAGGAAGAAATCTATTCTATTGCCTCGGCTATGGGAAAACCTTTGCATCTAGATATGGCTAATATTAACAAAACCAGAACTAGCTATGCTAGGGTGAAAGTTCAAGTGGACTTAATTGCAAACATACCAGAGTATGTTGAACTTGAAGTGGTGAATGATAAAATAAAAGAGTCAAGGGTGGAAAGGAATAAAGTTCAATATGATTTTATTCCTAAATATTGCTTGAATTGTAAGTTGCAAGGTCACATTGAAGCTGAATGTAGGAGTCTACATCCTGAAGGACAAAAGAGAGAAGATCACAATAAGCAAGAGGATGACAAAGAGGGGAGAGGAAGATTCAATGAACACAATAAGACCAGAATAGGAGAAAGAAGGTGGAATTCTATAAATAGAAGGCTCAAGTAGTAGAAAGAGTCAGAGAAATTCCTTAGTGACACTACCACAGAGATGACATCTCCTAACAAACTAGAAGATAATGAAAATACTTTTCAGGTACTAGCAAATAATGATGCAGACAGAGACAATAATATTGATATAGAGGAAGTAAAAGACAATAATAAAGATATGGCTATAAATCTGTAGATATCCTATGATGAACGTATAGCCCAATAGTAGACTGGAATTGACAACAAGACCAAGGAAACTAGTGATGATGAGGTTCAATAAAATCAGAATATGGAGCTGCAAAAGACAAAACAAGAAGCAATTAGTCCAGGCATGGGTGTAGGGCTCTCAACAAAGAAGAACGCTTAATAAATAATGAATTAGGAACTAGACCAACCACTGGGATAAGTTTGTACCAAAGAGAGAGTAGTTAAGCAGCCTAGTAAGGGGCAATTGGTCTTATCTGAAGTAATATTCCAGAAGCATTTACAACTTTATGTATCAGTAGCAGATATGGAGATAAATGCAATAGCAGGTGCAAGATTTCCCCCAGAAACACCAGCACTAGAATTAGAATATAGTTCGGTAGTTGACAAGTCTCACAAAGTAGCAACAATGCACGCATGCCAAATGCAGTTTTGCTTTATTGTCAAGAATCTCCAATGCTGAACCTACATAAAATAGTGTCACATCAGATTCAAGATATTATTGGTAGCGGTAAGAAAAATAAGAATGATAATGCTCTTATTGAGGACAAATAAAAAGGGAAAATCACAACAATCTTATTCAAGTGCAGAAGGTGGTAGGTCTATAACCACAGACTCAACTAAAAGGTTTGAAGTCTAAAAACAAAGTTGACACTGCCATAAAACCAATAAGGGTAAATCCAAGGATAAGGGTGAAAATAAGGTTTACATGAATCATAAAGCATTAATTTGGAACATTAGATCTGTAAGAACTCACATTCCTTTCATAGAGCTAAAATGCTACATATACATCACAAATTCTTTTTGATTGCTTTAATGGAACCATTTCAAGAACTAAGATAGATACATAAATACAAAAAAAAGTCTTGGCATGCCATATTCTAACTATAATTAGAATGGGAAAATTTTGGGTATTTCTGTAGGAAAATATCCAACTTAGAATTATTTCTGACTCTGAACAACAGTTGACCCTACAACTTATATTTCAAAATAGGCAGGTTATGAATACCACTCTAGTGTATGTAAAATATGATGCATTTAAGAGGTTGCAGCTTTGGGAAGATATATACATAGTGAGTTACAATTTGACAACACCATGTCTTGTAGGAGGTGACTTTAATGTAGTAATGGGAGCTAAAGAGAAGATTGGGGGTCTTTCTGTATATCCACATGAGTATGAGGATTTTTCCTTTTGCATAAACTTATGTGAGCTATTTAATATTAATTTCAAGGGTATCCATTTCACATGGTGGAATGTTAGGGAAGATAATGCTTTTATATTCAAGAGGCTTGATAGAATTGTTATAAATCAAGTTATTCTGAATTAGTTTGTTAATGTGGAGTTATAATATTTAGCTAGGTATGGTTCTAACCATGCACCCTTGTTATGGTCCTAACCATGCACCCTTGTTGTTTACTTGTGGTGGACAAGCACCACATTTCAAGAATCCTTTCACATTCTTGGACTGAGAATGCATAATTCAAGGAAGTGGTGAGAAATAACTGGATAGCAACAGGGTCAGAAGATATTTTTGTAAGGCTAAAGTAGAAGATGAAAAAGACAAAGATAACCTTATCTATATGGAGTAGAGAAAAATATGGAGATATTTTCAAGCAGCTCATTATCAGGGAAGATATTGTTAGGCTAAAAGAGGAGTTGGTTTAGGAACAACCTACTCCAGCTAATAGAGTAGTTCTTCAATGGGTACAGGTTGAGCTTAATAAATATCTGCACTATGAAGAAGACTTTTGGAGGCAAAAATCAGGGGTTCAACGGTATACAAAAGGAGACAGAAATATTAGGTTTTTCTATAGCCTGATTAATGAAAGGAGAAAGAGATTGTCATTAAATAAGATTCTGAGGAGAGATGAAAGTTGGATTAAAGGAGAAGAGGAATTAGTAACAAAAGCAATATATTTCTATTAGGAACAATTTATAAGAGTTTCAGCTACTAATCATTTTCTTTATTGAATCAAATTCCTTCTATGATTACTGAAGAGGAAAATAATAGCTTGAATGTTTTGCCTAGAGTCGAAGAGATCAAAAGGGTTGTTTTTTATCTTAATAGTGATAGTGACAGTGGTATTGATGGACTAACTGGACATTTTTATCATTATTGCTGGGAAATAGTGGGTAGTGATGTGGTGGAAGTAGTGCAGGCCTTTTTGGAGGGACATACTCTACCAAAGTCTATTACACATACAAATCTAATTTTGCTACCTAAAAAGGAGGTTATACAAACCTTTTCAGACTTGAGGCTAATCAACTTGAGTGTTGCATAACAGAATAGAAGATATTTTTCCCAAACTTATTCACCTAAACAGGTTGGTTTTGTGAAAGGAAGGAGCATCACATAGAATATTCTATTAGCATAGGAAATTATTACTGATATCAGGAAAAGGGGAAAGTCTGCTAATGTGGTGATCAATCTAGACATGGCTAAAGCCTATGACAAGTTAGAGAAAATGGGCTTTAATTCCTTGGTGGTAGATAAGATTTAGAGACTAGTTGCTAATAATTGGTACTCCATTCTTATTAATGGTCAGGCTCATGATTTCTTTCACTCTTCTATAGGTGTTAAACAAGGCGATCCTTTATCTCATTTTTTGTTCATTTTGTTTGGAGAGGTTCTATCTAGAGCTTTGAATAAATTTTTTTTTATAACAAGGATTCAAGAGCTTTGAAATGCCTAAATGAAGTGAGAACATTAATCATCTTGAATATGCATATGATACTATAATATTTGTAGTTGTTGACAATAAATCATTACATTTACTTATGGATACCTTGTAGAGATATGAGCAACAATCAGGGTAGAAAATAAATAAGGAAAAGATATTCTTCTATATGTATAGTAAGTCTTCTTAGACTATCTTCTAGGAGGATGAAAATAGTACTAGTGTTTTAAGGGGAAATTTCCCTCTAACATATCTAGGATGTCCAATTGGATAATCCAAGAAGAGGAAAGTTCACTTTATTGAGTTGATGAAAAACGTAGAGAATAAGCTTAAGTCTTAGAAGGGAAAAATGTTACCCAATGGAGGTAAGTCAGTTTTGATCAATAATGTGCTCAAAAGTATTCCTATTTACTTACTCTCTGCTATTGTTCCTCCTAAGTATGCTATACAAGACTTGCATAGAATTTTTACAAAATTCTTGTGGTCTTTTAATGAGGAAAGGAGGTACAAACACAGGGTTTCTTGGTCCAGTATTTGTCTTCCCAGAGAGGAAGGAGTATTGGGATTTAGGTCTCTTTTTGATGTATCAAAAAATCTATTTTCCAAATTGTGGTAGTCTTTAACTATTAAGTCCATATGGGCTAATTTTTTGTGGAAAAAATACTACAAAAGACATAGACCTCAAGTAGTTGAATGGAATGGGATATCTCAAGTGTGGGAGTACATGTTGAAGCAAGAAATCTCTATGACTAAGAGATTTGGTGGGAAACTAGGTGTGGACATTCCAGCATTTGGTTTTACGATTAGACTAAACTAGGAGCTTTTCATTACTATTTATCTATTGATTATGCTAATAATTCCTCATTGGAAGATGTGAAACATCTCATGCTACCAGGAGGGTGGAATGATGATCTGCTACAACAAATGTTCAATGAGAAGGTTTGAAATCAGATTTAAAATGAGATTCATGTTGTAGAAGAGATAGAGGAATGGGATAAACCTTGGTGGATGCAAAATAGTTCAGGTAAATTCTCTATAAGGAGTGTCTGGGAACTGGTAAGGCAAAGTGAAGAGATTCAAGGGGCTCTAAAGAATATTTGGGTCAAAGAAGTACCTTTCAAAGTTTGTTTTCTGTTTTGGAGACTGTGAAAGTAAAGACTACCATTTAGGGAAGTCCTCATAAAGATAGGAATGGTATGATATGCAGTGTTGTTATTGTGATAATAATGTTCAAGAAGCTATGGAACACTTATTTGTTATATGTCCAACAGCTAATACTCTCTAGAGTACATTTGCAGATGGTGTAGACATTCAGGGTCCTTTTTTATAGTTAAATAAAATTATTACTAAGTGGTGGGAGGTTGGTTATGCAGGTAAACTGAAACCACTATTCAAGGTTATCCCTGCTTTTATTATTTGGGGAATTAATGTGTTGTTGGCGTACAACACTTTCGATGCTCAAAACTATGGAAACTTGCATGAATAAAGGTATTTTCATGTGGGTATGATGTGTTTTAGGGTATTTACAGGTCAAATAGGTCCGGAGGAGGAAAGTGCATGTTTTTGGACTTGGAGGCATCAGACAAGGACATTACACGATCATAGAATCTGACCACGATCATACTATGTCGATCGTGGAATGATACTTGAGAAGCAACATTCAGTAGTTGGTCAAATGAAGGCTTCTCATGATTGTACTTCGATGTCACAATCATACCTCTTGTCGTGGGAAGGAAATATAGAAGTGAGGGTTTCATATGTTAAGTACTATGAGGATAAGATGATGAGATCTCACAATCGTACCTAGAAAGAACAAGGTCTTACTGAGGATCGTGAGAGGAAAATACACAAATAATGCAAGTCAGAGGTGGATCCTACGAGAGGGTTCCACAATCATACCAAGGAGCCATGAGATCATACTGAGAACTGTACCAGTCAAGATCTGAAAGATGACAAGTCCAGTACCAATCTACGAGCACCAAGGATGATCGTGGGATCTTCCCATGATTGTACCTTCCTTCCATCCAAGGCACCAACTCAGCAAATCATGTTATGTTTAAAATAGGTTTTATTTTGTCTATAAATACTCCTATTGGGTATTTTGTACCAGTTTACACATTATTACATTTTATTATATTTTTTAAGGTTTCAAGGCATATTCTCGTTCTTGAAATTACAAATATCAACTTTTAGGGTTTTAATTCAAAGTGAGATTTTGGAGTTTTTCATATTATTATTGTAAGTTCATAATTATTCTTTCTTATGATAATTCTTCTTGTGTCTTGAAATTATGAGTAGATAAATACCACAACTAGAGTTGTGGGAACCATGATGGATTAACAAAGTAGTGTTCGTAGTACGAGGTGATTCTCAAATGATAATTAGGCATGTATTGTCATTCTCTTCAGATTGATTTCTTTTTGATGGTGTGTAATGTTAGAACTTGACTTATCTCTACTCTGGACTTTAGCAAGGGTAATCAGACGGGAAAAGAGAATCATCAACGAGACTTGGAGCTATCAACCTCCACTTGATTAGATCTTGAGCCAATAATCCGGGATATACAAATACTGGATCCATGATAGGGGTTAGTCATGCAAAACCCATGATACATGAACCTTTGTATTTAGGGATAGTCATCTATTAGGGGCGTAACATAGTCATTTAGATCAACATAACCTATTGATTCTGCATGTCGAGCACCATAAGAGATCTTTAAGTATGTAGAACCTATGGAGTTATGAAGTTATTGGGGAACATAGTCCTAGTGCCTCTCTCATACTGATTACAAATCAACAAATGTTACTATTGATATTTTCATTCACAACCCCCCCCCCCTTTTTACTGGAAATTGTTATTGATTGCTTAGACAGGCATCTTGATTGATATTTCAACCTATTCCCTGTGGGATCGATCCCAACCTAGTTGGATTCTATATTTGATCAGCGACCACTTTATACTTTGTTCATAGGTGTAATTTGGGCGATATAAAATTTTGGCACCTTTGTCGGCTAAGTTTATAAACCAATATTTTAACATTCGCAATTTTTATTTTATGATTTTATCTTCAAATCTTAGTTTTTCAACTTGAAAATTTGATGTTTTTCTGTTAAAGTTAAGAAATGATATTTTGATGATTTCAAGGTCGATTTTAACTCTGTTTTAATGAAATTACATATTTGAAATCCTTAAGTTATGGATAAATTAATTTTATAATAAAATTTTAGTTTTAGCTTAGGGGCTTAGGGTTGACTTTTGATTTGACTTTTTGGATCCGAAATAGAAGTATAGCAATACAAGTATCGATGGATTCGTATTTATGTATAGAACTTTTTATTGATGGATTGGGAGTGTGTTGAGGACCTTCATAAGAAAAAGGCAAGTTTGTGATTGATAGAGACGTGTAGTTCGGCTTTGAGGTAGGTTATGACTTAACTTCTTTAAGACTTTATTTGGGGAGGGGGGGAGACTTATCATGTAAACAAGATTATGGGTTGGTGAATGTAATGACCCTCCAAGTAATTTTCTTTATTTTAATGTGTTTTCCTTGTTTCGATCTTTCCTATATCTATTTCAAGTCATAAAATGACTTGTTGGGACTGGTAGTTAGGTTCCCGGGTAGTTCGTTTGGTTTATTAATCAATTTCTATATTTAGAGCTTTTAAAATTGAGAAATTGGTCATTGGCCAAACCTTCTAGTAAATGGCCTCGAATAAAAATTTCAACAGTTTCATTAGCTTCAGGACATGGATTTTAGGCTAGAGGGACAGGGACCTTTAGTTTGGGTCCTGAGGCTTCCGGGCTCGTTTTAGGCTATTGGACAGAATTTAGTTAAAATGGAGAGAGTGGATGTGGGACCCACTTTTTATTGAAACAACCTTCGTTGGGAATTTTGATAATTCCATTGAGTGCGAAATGTCATTTGCAGTAGGGTAGCATATCTCATTCGTACTCACGGGGTTCTGAATGAATTTCGAGGACTCGTTCAGAGAATTTCCAACTTGGTAAAATTTGTTGGTGCATCTAGCGCCTGGGGTACCGCTTTAGCGGAATTTGGTCCACTTTAGCAGTATTTTGGGCCTCTTTAGCGGTACATGGCAGCCCTTCCATATACCGCTTTAGCGGCATTTTGGGTCGCTTTAGCGGTACTTAGCAGCATTTGCATATACTGCTTTAGCAGTCATTTGACTGCTTAAGCGGTATCTACTGGGCACTATATATATGGTCTTCTCTGAGTTTCCAACCATTACCTCTCATAGTTTCCTCCATTATTGGATCTCCAAGTAGGGAAAATGATTGAATTTCATCCCATTGAGTTAAGGTAAGTTTGTGGTACCCTCTTTGTTTGATTCCTTGTATTTTTCCCGTTGAAATTTTGACTTATTTTTTCGTAAATTCTAGTTTGGGGACTCTTGAATCCCCAACTTTGAGGGCTGGTTTGGGGGCTGTTTTTGGGTCCAATTGTGCTCAATTTTAGGGCATGTGATAATTGAGCTATGAGGGACTTTTTGGCGGGTAAAATTTTTGAATTCCATTAGCAGGTCCCATAGGCCTATTTTCAACCTGATGTTTGGCCAAGAGTTTATTATTGCAATATGGGTCTTATTTTAATAGTAATGACGCATAGATCATATTTTTGATAGAGCGATAGATTTTCAAAAATCTTATAGAGGGGACAAGCAACTTGTGGTCGGTCAGAGGCTATTATTTGGCTTCCAGGTAGGCTATGATCTACTTTTTGATATACTTTGCTTTACGAAATTATGTATAGTATATGTTGCATGTTATTAAGGATTTATGGAATAGGCTTATGATTGATTTACCCTTTTTCCCATTACTTCTGACCTTCTTAGTGGATTTAGAGTAGAACTTTAGCCTTAGCCTTAGCGTACGATGCTTGCCTTAGTAGTTTGATTAGTTTAGTAATGCTTATAGGTCCACCATAGTGTTGGTACTAGGTTGGAAATCCTTAGTGTAGGTTGGGAATAGTGTTTTTCATTACGATTGACACTACTTTAGTTGATTCCTACTTATTATTATGGCACTTCAGTTGCAGAAATGGTATATATCATTAATGGTTAATTATTACCATGGATACCCTCATTACTCTCTTTACCCTTGGTTGGTATATTTGCTTATATTTTACATTACATTGTTGGCCCAAGGCCTTGGATATAGACCGGTTGGGTATCATGTTAGTCCTCCGTGCTCTTAGATAGTGGTGATTTTTATATGTGGATCTTAGCTGATTACGCTTATATTGTTTGTATACTGGAGATGGCATGCATTCTTTCACACGGGCACACTCATGCATTGTGGTATGGTTTCAAGGAAAGACATAGATTTTCACTGTGGTTTTTAAAAAGGGTTTAATTCTCGTCTTTTTCACCCACAAATTATTTTTAAAATGGAGGTCGTACCAACCTTACTGTTGGTCGATAGCTTTTAGAGCCTTGAGGCATCATTTATTCCCCGATCAAATCTGGGCACTAGTTATCTTCTTTACTACGGATCTTCTCTATCACTTTTCAAAAGGTGTTTTGGTCTGATTTTCCATCATTATTTTTGATTTGTACTACGACCTATTTTGGTCCATTATTATAGTCCTACTTTGATCTCAAGCACCTGTCATATACATGCTTATTACTGATGGCTATTTAGAAGTCTCAATTTGAGACATGGCAGTGTATACGAATATCCTAAGTCCCCTATGGGCCTCTCAATCTATCAGCCACAATGTTGGAGGAGGGTGGTTATCATAGGTCCTGCCTTTATAAGCTCTGGGAGTTGGAGAAGGTGTATACACTTGTGGTGGATGTGATACTCATTGCATATGGAATTACCTGATTTTCTATGACATTTATTCATGCATATGCATTGTTTGTCGCCAGTATAGTTGTTGGTTAGTGCCTGTCATGCTTATGGGGGCCGGTTGGGTGATGTTTGTTATTTAGCACCTGTCGTGCTTAGGAGGCCGATTGGGTTATTGTTTATTATATGCACGTTCTGGGCTTATGAGGGCCTCACTAGGTTATTGTTGATTATTATTACTTAGCTAATGACAAGTTGGTTATCGGCATGTACTCATGATAGAGGTACGCTATATAGACTCTCATTTTTGGCATTTTAGCTCTAGTGTGGCACATTCATATTGAGTCACTTGCCTTGGGTAAATGTTATTAGTAGGCTTCTATTGTTACTCTTCCTTACTGTGTTAGGTTGCTAGGCTAGCTGTTGCAGGTAAGTTCACTTTTTTTCTTTACTTAGATTATGTATCATATCTTCTTGGTAGGTAGCCTCTTTTATACTACTTATAGTGCATTTATTTTCCATTCATGCTACTTATTTTGCATTCTCTTTAGATCTCAGTCGGCCTATGCCTACTGAGTATCGCGTGTTTGGTACTGATACTATACTTTTGTACCTTGTAGATCCTAATATGAGTTCCCGTTGCTGACATGTACATCATGCGGAGCTGTCGTGGATCGAAGATTTGGGGTGAGCTCCTGGTGAGCTGTTCCTTCTCCATTTATTTTGCTGGATTGGTCTTTATTTTGTATTTCAAAGATAGTTCTGTCTATATTATATTTGCTTAGTACTCCTATGATGATTTAGTATCTCTTGTACCAATTGATACCAAACTTAGAGGTATTTTTGTATAGTCTGGTTCTTTCTTTCCCGTTGTTTATGTATAGTTGAGTCTTATTCCTTATATTAATCTCTTGTATTCTTATTAGCCTTTTACTTGTTATTTTGGGCTATGAGTTTGGCTTACCTACTGGGGGTTTAGTAGATGTTATCATGACTTGAGATTTTGGGTCGTGACAGCTTGGTATTTGAGCTCTAGGTTCTCCAGTGTCGTTGGTACAAGATCAAATGCCCAATAGAGTCTTACGGATGGGTACGATAACATTCGTATCCTATCTTCGAGAGTATATAGGGAATTCTTAGGAAATTCTATTTCTTGATTCCCTAACGTGTGTCCCTATCTCTATAAACTTCTAAAAAAATTACTCTTTGGCTCCATTCTTCTTCAGATGGATCATACGAGAAAGATGGATGTAGAGGATAGGACTTCTGCACCTGTTGCTATAGTCTCAGCCTAGGGGTAGGTCAGGAAGTAGTTAGTGGGGGCAGATTTTGATATTAAGGATTTGCGGCATCATCTAGAGGGTCTGGGGATAGCCCAGGCTCTGGTCGGATTAGTGATCGTGTCAGTTCTTCAGGGTACCATGGTTGGGATTTCAAGCCTTTTAGGGTGCACATCACAGGTAAGGGTATTACCCGATACGCAAAGTGGCTTTCAGCCTAGAGATGTGTTCTCAGGTATTCAGGATGGTTCTACATTAGTTTCATAGTTTGAGATCATTTTTTTTGAGTGGGCCAGACATATTTCTATGATTCTTCCTACAAAGCATGGGAAAGTGTAGAGTTTTGGTATAGGATAGATCATACCACTCTATTTGGCATCAGACCCTTTAGTAGCAGCTGGGTCTTCTTTCCTTCAGGTGGTTGATCATGCGAGGACTATAGAGTGCGCATGTTTTGAGACCTATAGATGTGGGGATAAGAGGCCCGGCCCCATCATTAGCTCAGTTTTAGTGGTTTTTTTCCCTAAGGTAGTGATTCTTCTAGTAGAGGTCATCATCACTCTCACCTTAGCAAGTCTCACAGAAAGTGATTCGGAGTATAGATAAGGCTCAGACAGGTCACATTGGTTATGGCAGTTAGAGATCTAGTCAGACATTATGGGTTTCTTATTCTGGATCCTCAGGCCGTAAGATCAATTTGGGTCAACTTATGCTCTTCGCTAGTTTAGAGCTTCTGGGCTTTGTAATGATGTAGGGAGATTGGTCATTTTGTAGAGAGTGTCCCACTATGGGATTATTAATCCATTAGCACAGCTAGATCATCCTCTTTGAATTAGGACGTCGTGGTTGGAGGTGGTGCTTATGGTATTAGGGGTGGTCCCCAGAGTGTTAGATAAAATTCACAGCCAGATGGTATCTTAATGCTTGGTTCAGGGATGAATGTGATTGGTTACGTGCTTCTTCGGGCAGGCTAAGGGGCGAGGCTTTAGGTGTAACTACTACAGGTGTGATTTCAATTTGATATTCTTTTATTTTTGTGTTGTTTGATCTGGGATTTTCATACCCATACATGTTTACTTACTTTACTATGTGTTTCTATTTTTTTTATGAGCTTTTATATGTGCCCATGAGTGTAGATATACCCTCATAATTATTTTCTTTTAGTAGTAGATTGAGTGGGTCGATCCTGTATTTCATTATTCTCTTTTAGTAGTGGATCGAGTGGGTCAATCCTGTGTTAATTGCCTTGGCGTATAGCACTTGGGTAGATTTTATTACCTTTGACATGTTGGTTGTTTGATGTGATTCTAAATTTAAACCATTTTGTCTTTCAACCATATGGCCCTTGGTTGCCTTTCCTAGATTGTTGCTTTGATTATGACAGGTCTCTCTTAGATTGTGAGGTGAGGGCTTGTTGATCAGTTGTCTGGAGGAGTTATACCATTTATTCGGGAAAAGAGGTGTTGATAGTGAGAAAATGTTTTTTCTCTTTAGTTGGTTCCTAAGGTTGGTTAGTTATCGATGTTTGTTTTCTCGATTTGCCTGGTTTATCGCCTGATCGTGATCTTGATTTTTGTGTTGATCTTGAGTCGGGTACTCATCTATTCTGCTATATCGAACCGGATGGATTCAATTGAGAGAGTGAAGTAAAAAGGGTAGTTTCAAAATTTTCTGAGTATGGTGTTACTTGGCCGAGTGTGTCTCCGTGAGATATTTCTGTTGGGACCAATAAAGAGATGGTTTTGTGTACTTGTGTTTTGAACTATCGAGAGCGTGTATCTAATATCGTGTATTGGGAATTAGCTCAACCAGCTTCATGGTACAACCTAATTTTTTGAATTTGCTTGAGGTCTGACTACCATTAGTACTCTTTACGGTCACCGCAAGTTCTTAGTTATATCCTTGGTTTTTTCCAAGCACCCATAGCAGGTATGGATAGGATGGATCATATGATTAGTCCTTGATTGGACTCATTTATGATAGTGACCATCGATGGTGCCACAACTTTAGCCTTTGTGGGATCAACAAATATGTGCTAAGTTTCTGGGTGTGAGGTTGGCTTGGTGGAAGGATTTCTTCTTTGGCAGCTTGGTTGAATAGATTGATTCAGATATACATATCATCAGCGATCCGATATATATGAGTTGATCCTTTTGGGACTCAAGGCCTTATTGGCTCCAGTTCAGATTTGAACTCTTCCAGGTGAAGACCTGAGGTGTATGATAAATCTTATATTTTGATCCTGGTTTGTTAGTGGGTATAGTTTGGACACTTGGGTCATGGTGGTTTAACTCAGATGATAAGTAGATAGCTTTGGATTTAGTGACTCGTTTACACCGTGCATTTTGGGGTTAGATTTCATTTGGGACATTGTGATTGGTTGACTAGACTTACTTACTATCTATCGGTTTAGTTTCCCTTCGGAACAGGGAGATTGGCTCAGATTTATCTTTGAGAAATTGTTCATTTTCATAGAGTGTTTGTTTCTACCACTTTTGACTTTGGTTCTTAGTTCGCAGCTGGTTTCTAGAAGTCTACTCAGAGGGAGATAGATATTCAAGTAGAGCTTAGCGTGACTTTTTCACCCATAGATCAATGATCATCTAGAGCGGATTGTTCAGATTCTGTATATTATGCCTTGAACTTATGTTATTGGTTTCAAGGGTCATTGGGGCCAATTCTTTGCTTTGGCAGAGTTTGAAGCTAATTGTCATTACCATTCTAATTATTTTGGATGGATCCTTTCGAGACATTGTTCATGTACTAGGTTGTGCAGTACTCTAATTGGTTGGTTTTAGCCTTTTGAGGTTAGCGGCTGTGTGATTATGTAGACAAGATTTAGATGATGCTGGAGAGATTCTGTGTAGTTCAGAGTGGGTAGGAGACTTATGATGATTGGAGGATGTTGGACTTAGAACTTAATATTGGTGATCTGATTTATGAGTTAGCTTGCATATAGCCTTATCGAGTGATCACTCAAATTTTCTCGTATCTATGTGGCGTTGGCATATTTCGGATAAGTTTTACGTGCTTCAGCCGAGTTTGGTGTTGTTGGATGGGAATTAGCATTCGAGAGGGAGTTGGTTGTTAGTTTTGAGCAGTGAGGTAAAGAAGTTGAAATCAAAGGGATTATGGTAGTTAAGCTTCGTGGAGTTGTTGTTCTATCCGGGAGAGTGTCTGGGGAGCCTTGTGGGGCATGCAGACCCAGTCCCCTCATCTTTTCAAACTCTTAGACTCTTTCTGTTCCTTGACTTTTGAGGATGAAAGTTCTTTTAGTGGTAGATGTTGTAATGACCCTCCATGTTATTTTATTTATTTTCATGTGTTTTCCATGTTTTGATCTTTCCTATAGCTGCCCTAAGTTATTTATGACTTGCTTGGACAAGTAGTTTGATTTTCGGGCAGTTCATTTGTGTTTAAGTTAGTTTTCCTATTTTTGAACTTTTGAACCAAAACTTTAAGTAAACGGCCTTGAATGAAAATTCCAATAGTTTTGTTATCTCAGGAACATGGATTTTAGGCTAGAGAACCTTTGGTTCAGGTCCTAAAGCTTCTGGGCTCATTTTGGGATATTAGGCAAAATTTAGTTAAAATGCAATGAGTAGGTGTGGGACCCACTTTTCATTGAAAAAACCTCTGTTGGAAATGTTTACAATTTTGTTGAGTCCAAAATGTCATTTACAGTAGGGTAGCATATCTCATTGAGTTCACGGGGTTCCAAATAAATCTCGAGGACCCATTTGGAGAATTCCCAACTTGGTAAAATTTATTGGTGCATCTGGTGCCTGGGGTACCGCTTTAGCATAATTTTGGCCTGCTTTAGTGGTGCTTGGCAACATATGTATATACCGCTTTAACGGTACTTGGCAATATATGCATATATCGATTTAGCAGAATTTTGGGCTGCTTAGCGGTACTTGGCAGTATTTGTGTATACCACTTTAGTGGTCATTTGACCGCTTAAGCGTATCTGTTAGGCACTATATATATGTTCTTCTCCAAGTTTCCAACCATTATATCTCATAGTTTCCTCCATTGTTGGACCTCTAAGCTTGGAAATTAATTGGATTTCATCCCATTGAGATAAGGTAAGGCTGTGGTACCCTCCTCGTTCGATTCCTTCTATTTCCCCTGTTGAAATTCCGTCCAATTTTTCCATAAATTTTAGTTTATGGATTTTTGAATCCCCAACTTCGAGGGCTGATTTGGGGACTATTTTGGGGTCCGATAGGGCTCAATTTTAGGACATGTGATCATTGAGCTGCGAGGGACTTTTTTGAGAGTTCAATTTCTAAATTATATTAGCGGTCCCACGAGCTTAGTTTTTATTTGATTTTTGGCCCGGAGTTTAGTATTGCAATATGGGTCTCATTTTACTTGTAATGACTCATAGATCATGTTTTTAATAGCGCGATAGATTTTTGGAAATCGTATAGAGGGGATGAGCAGCCCGTGGTCTGTTCGAGGGTGTTGTTCGGCATCCAGGTATGCTACAATCTATTTTTCTATAAACTTTGCTCTACTAGATTGTGTATAGTATATGTTGCATACCAATAGGGATTAATGGAATAGGCTTATGACTAATTTACCCTTTTTCCCATTGCTTCTGATCTTCTTAGTCGATTTAGAGTAGAACTTTAGCCCTAGCCTTAGCGTAAGATGCTTTCCTTAGTATTAGGATTATTTTAGGAATTCTTATAGCTCCACCATAGTATTGCTACTAGGTTGGAAATCCTTACTGTAGGTTAGGAATAGTATTTCGCGTTAAAGTTGACACTACCTTAGTTGATTCCTACTTATTATTATGGTACTTCGGTTGAGTAAAAGGTATGTCTCGTCAGTTGTTATTTATTACCATGGATACACCTATTACTCTCTTTACCCTCGATTGGTATATTGCTTATAGTTTACATCACATTATTAGGATTGAGGCCTTGGACATGGACCAGTTCGATATCAGGTTAGTACTTCCTGCTCTTGGATAGCGGTGATTTCTATTTACATTTGCTTAGCTGATTACACTTATATTGTTCTTATACTGGTGATGGCACACATTCCTTCACACTGGCACACTCATGCATTATGGTATGGTTCCAAGGAAAGACTTGGATTTTCACTATGGTTTTAAAAAGGCCATACCACCCCTACTGTAGGTCGATGGCTTTTGTATCCCTGAGGCATCATTTATGCCTCGGTCAAGTATGAGCACTAATTATCTTTTCACTTTACTACGGATTTTCTCTCACTTTTTGAAAGGCGATTTGATTTAATTTACCATCATTATTTCCAATTTGGATTAAGGCCTATTTCGGTCCATCATTTTAGTCTTGGTTCTATCCAGGGTACTTGTCAAATACATGCTTATCACTGATGGCTATTTGGAAGTCCCGATTTGGTATCGAGTAGTGTATACGGACATCTTGAGTCCCCTATGGGACCCTCATCTGTGAGCCACAGTGACGGAGGAGGATGGTCATTATAGGTCCTGCCTTTGTGAGCTTCAAAAGTTGGAGGAGGTGTATACACTTATATTGAGTATGGTACTCATCGCATATTGCATCACCTAATTTTCCATGGCATTCATGCATGCATATGCATTGTTTGTCGCTAGTATGGTTGTTATTTAATACTTGTCGTGCTTATAGGGGCCAGTTAGGTGATGTTTATTGTTTGGCATCTCCCGTACTTATGGGGGACGGTTGGATTATTGTCTATTGTGTGCACCTTCTGGACTTATGGGGGCCTTGCTGGATTATTGTTGATTATTACTGCTTAGCTTGTGATAGGTTGGTTATTGGCATGTAGTCGCGATAGAGGTACGCTATATAGACTCTTCTTTTTAGAATTTTAGCTCTAGTGTAGGACTATCATGTTGATTCACTTGCCTTGGGTAGACGTTGTTAGTATGTTGCTATTGATACGCTTCCTTACTGTGTTAGGCTTCTAGGCTAGCTACTGCAGTAAGTTCACTCTTTCTCTTTACTTAAATTGTGTATCATTTTTTCCTGGTAGGTAGCCTCCTTTATACTACTTATAATGCATTTATTTTCCATTCATTCTACTCGTACTTGTATTATCTTTGGAGTGATCGGTCTACACCTATTGAGTATCGCGTGTTTGGTAGTCAAACTACACTTCTACACCTTGCAGATCCTAGTATGAGTTCTCGCCACTGACATGTGCATCGTGTGGAGCTGTCATAAATTAGAGATTTGGGGTGAGCTCCTGGTGCTTAGAGTTGTTCCTTCTCCCTATATTTTACTAGACCGGTCTTTATTTTGTATTTCAATGACGGTTCTATATATATTGAATATTCTTAGTATTCTTGTTATGCCTTAGTAGCTCCTGTACCGACTGATACCAGGTCTTGGGGGTATTTTTGTATATTCTTGTTCTTTCTCTCTTTTTATTTGTGCATAGTCGAGTCTTATTCCGATTAGTCTCTTGTCTTCTTATTAGCCCATTACTTGTTGTTCCGGGCTGTGGGTTTGGCTTTCCTACTGGGGGGTTTTGTAGGTGTCATCATGACCTGAGATTTTGGATCATGACAGTGAATTATTATAGAAATTGAGTTGGATTGTTATTGTGATGCCCAAACTGGGGCTTATACCATGATAGTGATGTGAAAATTGGGATTTCTGGCTTGATATTGAAGCTTGCCGTATGTGTTCATGAGTTGATTGATAGTTTGAAATTTCATTCTTATCTATTGTATCTGGCTTTATATTATTATCATTGATCATGCATATTCATTCATCTCATGAATTAATGGAGAGTACTATTGAGAGGAAACTAATTTTTGAAAGAAAAGGAACGATCTTTTACTGAGAGGTTTTGATGCATAATTCGGAGGTGAGATATGATATTCTTGAGTTCATGAGTTGATTGATATTTTGAAATTTCATCCTTAGCTATTGTATCTGGCTTTATATTATTATCATTAATCATGCATATTCATTCATCTCATGAATTAATGGAGAGTACTATTAAGAGGAACTAACTTTTGAAAGAAAAGGAACGATCTTTTACTGAGAGGGTTCGATGCATAATTCGGAAGGTTAGATATGATATTCTTGAGTAATTTGGTGAGGTATGATATTCTCAATTCATTTGGTGAGGTATGATACTTTTTATTAATTTATGCTGATGTGTTTGTCAGACAGAGTAATGTATGTGGACCTTGCGATTCCCCCATGAGTCTTATCTCACAGCACACGACTATAGTATGTGTATAATGGTAGGCATTGGCCATTGCATATCATCCCATATCATTGCATTGCATTATTTTTTTTGGATTATTATTGTGTTGGAGATGATTTGTGATATTTATTGATATTGAACTGCTGGGACTTTTCTGCATGTAGGATTATTTTAGTATTCTTTATTTGATATAGTATCTGCTTAAGCTCAGTCAGCCTACGATACCTACTGAGTACAAGTGGACTGTACTCACTCCTACTTTTTCTGCATCCTTCTAATGCAGATCTCAGGATAAGTGGTCCTCGGAGTCGTGATTGTGCACTTTAGAGTTATCCGAGACTAAGGTGAGCTCCCCTGATCGGAGGTGGTTCAATTTCATCTATCTTTGTTATGTCATATTTTAGCTCTTCAGAAAGTTGTGTATTTTTGGATTTCTAGACAATCTATATTATAGTCGCTCTTGTACTTATGACAGTTGAGTCTTGAAATTTCAGATTTCTTATTCTGTTTCAGTTGTGTCTATCGTTGAGTTGTTTTTGTTGTTGTTATTGTCGTTGTTGTTGTTGTTATTTATGTGTGTGTACTTTATTCTGTTGTCTTACTTTGCATAATTTAAGTGTTGAGTTAGGCTTATCCACCATGGTTGGATCAGGATAGGTGTCATCACAACCCATGGGATTTTAGGTCATGACAGTAGTTGTTCATCATGTTCATGATGTAGGCATCACGATCGCGATGGGTCGGGTTGGGTCAGTGTCACGATAACGATGAAGGAATCAACCAGATTAGAATAAAATATCCATTTTCTAACTTAAACTCCATAACTCAATTTTTGAAGATTGAAAAATCATTTTTGAGAGATTCAAAGGGTGATTTTCAAGGATTCTTCTTTAGGTATGATTCTTAACCTATATTTATACATTCCCTAATGATTTACTTGTTATTTCATCTTCAAATCTTAACTTTTAGATTGGGAAATTTGAGAATTTTGGGGCTGAAGTTAAGAAATTATATTTTAATGATTTGAAGGTCAATTTAGCTCTATTTTATTTTTATGAAATTTCATATTTAGGTTCGTTAAGTTATGGGTAATATTATTTTCAAATAAAATTCTAATTTTACTTTTATGGGCTTGATGTTGAATTTGTGGACCCAGAATTAAAGTATAACAATATGAGTGTATATAATTTTATTTTCTCATGTAGAATACTTACTTGACCAGATTGCATATATTTGGAGGCTCTACGAAAGGGTAAAGACACTATTTGACTTTTCAGACTTTATTTAAGACATGTTGAGGTTTCTTTGACTCTTTTTTAAAGTGTTTATGTGCTAGTTTATTGTATGATGAGGTAATAGGGAAATGGGGGTCCCATATTAGTGAAATGGTGAGCATGTATGCGGGTACCAATATTATGTAAAGGGTTAAAAATAATTAATTGACTTGTTTAGACTAACTTTTCCTATTTTTGCTAGCATGGTTATTATGTAATATGTTGGGAAGTGATTTATCGAGCATGCTAGTTGATAATTTTACTTCTTCTTGTGAACATGACTCAAATAAAATGAGAAAAGGTGTAAATGTTGGGGCTTTTAAGCTGTGATTATGAGTTGAGTATGGGCATCATTTCATATATCTGTAGCATAGGAATTTCTCTTTGTCTTGTTGTAAGCATGCATACTGGCTCATACTCATTTCATGGACTTATGGACTGGATATTTTTAAATAAATGTGTTGAAAGGACTTGCATGCCCGAGAAAAGATATTCCGGGTGGAGTTTTGTGAATCTTGACTTGCATGCCCGGAGGAATTATTGTAGGTGGAATCAGTTATTCATGATACCAAGTATAAATGTGGTTTTGCATGTCTGATAGAAAATTATTCTGGATCGGTACATGGATCCCAATTAGCTATACAGAGCAACAGGTGTATACACAACATATGCATCACACTCATCCATTCATCTTCACTTTGCTTGGACTGTTTATGATTCTATTTGATAGATGTGTACTTGAATGCTAGTTATGAAATGTGGTCATGATTAATCTCATTTGATAGTTGATTTATGTGTATACTTGAATTGTTATTAGTGGAGTTGCTAGATCGTGTCTATTTGGTTTTATCTTTCATGTATAAGTGCAGGTTTAGGCAGTATAATGCAGAGCCTCTCCATCACTTTGAATTAGGGTCGACCAACAATGTTGTATAGTACATGTGAAAAAATACTCACGTTTGTTTATTTTTTGCATCTTGCGTGCACGTACCGGGCCGAAGATCTCCGGGTGTTGATCCAGTACTTGTGTTTGAGGCTTTGCATTTTATGATTCAAGGTAGTTGTTGGTTGCTTCGTGGATTCACCGGATCTCTTCTATCTCTCTTTTATTTCTTTTTTATTATTCTTGGATGTTGAGACTCTTTTAATTTTATCCTATTCATATGGAGGCTTGTATGAGTGACTTCTAGATTCGGATAGTTAAATGTTAATCTCCGTACTTTTACATCAAAGTTCGATATGATAAGTGGTATTTAAGACTTGTTATTGTTGTATCTGTTTCTGTGGTTTTATTGTTGTGTACTCGAGTTGACTTACTTATCACAGGAGTGGGATTGGTGTCATCACGATCGTGGTTTTTGGGTCATGACATTATCAAGCTTGAGGAATTCATGTATGATTAAACTTTATTGCATCTTATGTTTATACTTTTATCTTCTAATTTTTGAATTTAACCTCTAAATGTTTATTCTTGTAGTGCAAGTTCAATTCAAGCAAGGGAATTTTGAAGATCATCTCACGTGCCATCAAAGATCTTTATACAAGTTATTGCCCGACTTGGCATTCGGTTCCAGTGCCCCTCAAAAAGATAAATTGTTAATGAGTTTAAGATAATAATTAAGTTTATATGAATTTATTAATAAAATTCAAACACTACAAATTTCTAGATTGATTACCGATTTAAATTTAATTACAGAAACAATGATGCATGGCTTTTCTAGCATGATGAAAAGATTGCAGTCAACTTCAAAAAATAGTCATGCAAAGACTATCTGACTTGTTTTGGAATGCTCGTTGAACTCCAAAA
Organism: Capsicum rhomboideum; assembly: GCA_031232105.1. Classification (NCBI taxonomy): domain Eukaryota; kingdom Viridiplantae; phylum Streptophyta; class Magnoliopsida; order Solanales; family Solanaceae; genus Capsicum; species Capsicum rhomboideum. The sequence goes on along the minus strand of CP124712.1, from coordinate 40,854,436 downwards.
AGTTATCCTAGGTGGGGTTTTCTAGATGTGGGAGCGGTTATGCGCACACTAGGCCTTATATCCGAAGTTTAAGATGAGAAGGAGATCAAAAAGAAGGGCAGAGCGTCTGATAAGAGCGGCTCTCTAAACACTTATTGGGCTATCAACTAAGAGATCGTGGAGAGGAGACTGATATATTTCCTTAATGCTTCAAAAAAAGAATTTTTTAATTAACTACAGTATTTTTAAATATTCTATTCTTTTGTTTACTGGAAAAGTCATTGGGTAGCCCGATAAACAAGGAAGAGTTATTCAAGACCACTCAAACAAAGAAGGCAAATCTCACTAATGTAGATAAGTGGTTTGAGCCACAAGCTAAGCGGACCAATGTAAGTATTCTATTTACACTAAGAATTATGTCCGATTTTCTTAATCTTAATAAATTTATAATCTTCAATTACGTTTATCTTTTAAATATAGATTAAATATTTACAATCTGTTGAGGAGTACTGTCGTACTCTACCAACTGATAGTCAGAGTGTGGCTTACCTAAGACAAAATAGAGCGGTTCTGGTTCGAGAGTGCTGGTGGCCCCGTAAGAGGTTCAGTCTACAGTTTTCCTAACAAAGTCTATCACAATAGGCAGCCGGAGTTGCAAAGATCTTCCTCGGGAGTCGATAAAGTTGATAGATTCACCATGTTTGCAATAGAGGAGAAGATAAGATAACTCAGCTATCTAGCCAGCTTGCAGTGACAACATGGGGGGGCTCTGGGACAAACAACTTGCACCGCAGCCAAGAGGGAGAGGCAGAAGGACCAACGGTATGCAAGGCTTCAAGTCCACATAAGCGCATTACTTACTTTGGGGGACTCCCTCATGTCCTACTGGTGCTTATCAGATAGCCAGCTGCATTCTCGACCTCCCCACACAGTATAGGTTTGCCGTCGGTATTACTCGCAGCCTTGTAAATGAGGAGGATTAGGATTAGTTGCATGTATTTGAGACTAGTTTTTGTATATATCTAAGAGTTATGCTTTGCATATGTTTTAAGTTGTTTTGGGTATATAAAAACAATATACGAAAACTACATTTGAGACTTTTGAGTTTAAATTGAAGTAATGTAATATAACTGTAGTTTGATGGAGATTTGGTAGCTCTTTGAGCTAGTTTGTAGCTAAATATATTTTATTGTATTGAATTTTACATGTGAGCAATAGAAAATGTAGCATTTTCCTGCCAGGTTTTATGCAGAAAATTGACCTCCAAAGGTAAAAAAAAATCAAATTTTTTTGCAAACCAACCTCAAGAGGTTGGAATTTTGCATTATATTTTCATAAATTGATAAATTCTGACATGTTGGTATATCCTATTTTTTTATTTTTTTATCAGAAAATCGACTTCTTGAGATCGTATCAGATATCTAGAAAATGAAAGAAAAATATATATGGCATCGACCACTAGAGGTCAGCTCTTTGTAAGATTAATAAAAAAATATATATATAAATTAACCAACTCTCGGAGGTCGGAGGTCAGAAATTTCCGACTTCAAGAAGTCGGGATGAAAAAATTAAATATCAATATTGGTTAAATCAAATTTCCTGGCTTGAATATTGGACCGATCTCATGAGGTCGATTCTGCCGACCTTCATAGGTCGGTTTAATTTTTCGACCAAGCTTTTCCAGACCTACTATGTTTAGGTCGATTTTTAGAAAAAACTGACTTCTGGAGGTCAATGTTTAGAAAAAACTGACTTCTAGAGGTCGATTTTCTATAGGTCAGTTTTGACCCTTTTTTAGTGGTGATTAGAGCCACTTTCTCACTTATAGATACCAACTTCCATTCAAGTTCCGCTGAATAAATAGTAGCTTCACATGATATAAACTCGAGTCCAAGAATAGATCATAAAGTGTAGCAGTAGTGATAGTTGTAGAGGAAGCAGCTTGTCCTTGGCTGCTCTGTTTCTGATGTAAATATTTTTTTGGTCATTAATGAAATTGCCAGTTAACCAAATAAAAAATAAAAAAATAGATCATAAAGTAATATTCTTCAAAGACCTAAGATTTTTTTTTATTGCATTATGATAATCATTTTTATTTTCTTTCTACGAGATGAGAATACTCATTTGTTGCATTGCTAGCAAAACGCGCATGTAATACTGATTACACATCTCAGTAATTACATAGTGTAGTAGTAGTTCTCAAGCACGCCCTAAATGACATTGTATTGGAAGCCAATACTTAATTGCTACAATATTTTATTCGTTTTATATTACTTGGTACCTGACACACCCCAAAACTTTAATTAGAGATATATTTTGCTAAATTAATTTTATTAATGATGTTTTGAGACTCTAAATTTGACTACTACTACTTTATGTAGTTATTTAATACTAAAGATATTATGAAAAGAAGTACTCCCTCCGTCAATCAATAGTTGTTCATTATTAACTTGGGACACATGTTAAGAAATAGTAAATGATAGGGGTAATTTTACCATATTACCCTTTGAATATAGTAATAAATTTAATGTTTTGAGAATGCATTGGATAATGAATCGTACTTAATGCTAAGGGTAAAATAGATAGAAATGGATAAATTAACCATTGGTTTTCCAAACTGAACAAAGTATTGTTGGATATTTATTTTTAGAATAGTGGACAAGTAAAAATGCACGAAAAGAGTAATAAAGATCTCTTAATTTGCTAATATAATCAAGTAAAATGAAATGTCAAAATATCTATTTTTCGCTTAAGGATCAAACTAGATGAAACTGAAGGAGTATATGTCTTAATGAGAAACCATATTTTGGTTAAGGTACAAACATACAAGTTCCAATGAAGGAAAAAAAGAAGCGAAACTTGAAGTGATAAAAGTTAAAAGAGCGACGCATGCAGATGAGATCCCATTGTTCATGCAAAGTTAAGTAAAATAAAGTAAAGGAGTTGCATATCGTCAACTACTACTTGACAACACTTACTCTGCGTGCTCCTAAAGCTATATCTACACTAACATTTACTACTACTCTACAACCGTTCAAGTCGTCATTCGATCTTCTTCCTCACCTACATAATTCACTACATTTGTCTTTTTTATGGTATTTAGTACTCTCTAATTCACATTGTGTACGGCGCAATTATTAAAGGAGAAAATTCTCTACCAAAAATTACGGAGTATTCACTTTTACAATCAAACTTGAGATCTTAAATGAAGGATTGTCACATCCTTAGATAGTATTCACTATATTTACTACAAAATATTTAAATTATAAATAAATTTTGATGAAAACATATATAAGATATTTAAAATTATTCATAAAAAATAATATATTATGTATATAGAATATAAAAATATATATAAACTTTATCAGTTTGGTTCGGTTATTTCTTCGATTCTTTGGAACAAAATCAAAATCAAACCAAATATTATCGATTTTTTAAAATGTAAAATCAAACCAAACAAAATCAAATAAAAATATGTTCATTTAAGCGGTTTGTTTCAATTTTTCAATATGAGTTGGTTTTTATCCAGACCGTGAACATCCCTATCAGTTTAACAAAAATTCGGCAAAAAGAATACAAAAATAAAAAAGAATAAATGAATAAATAAGTAGGGAAACCTAAAGGAAATAGTACTCATATTAGGCAGAAAAATAGAAGAAGAAATAGCAATACAGCTTTTTTTTAATTTAGAGATTTGTTGGTTTATTACTTTTAAAGATCCACATTGCACAAACATGAAAACAGTATATACATGACGATGCACAACATCAGACTACGACATTTGTGATAGCGCTGTAAAACTGTTGAGTCCTTTTCCAATAGCTTTTTTTTGTTTTTGTTTCTCACCTTGTGTCCTGTACCCACGTTGGAGCTCTACTAAATTCGAATTCGCACCGAAAATTCTCACATTAGGGGGTAAAATGTTTTCTAACAAAGACGACTTCGTACCCAAAAAAAGTGGAATTAGAATTTAAAGTTTATAGATTCAATATTTTAAATATTTATAACTATTGAGTTATAAATTAATAGTTTATACATATTAATGAATTTTCTTAATACAAATTCAAGGTATGGATCAAAGTTGTTGGGTTCTATCGAATTCTTAACCAACGCGTCAACTCCTCCCCTGTATACAACTCTTTGCTACTGTCCTATAGTATAATGTTTCTGTTTTAATTTCTATGACGTAATTTTAAATATATCACAATGTGCGTACGTATAACATAAAAAAAATTCATTATGGGTAAAACTGAAAGTTTAAAATAAATAATTTTCAACTATGAAAATGTTTCATTCTTTCTTGAATGAATTGGAAATTACCACTTGTAATTGTACACACAATATCTAAATTAATGTAGTACAGTAAACTTAGTATAATTGCTTAATTTTTGTGTGATGATTAAATATCATGTCAAGAAAATATTAAATATGGATTGTTTATGCGTGTAAAGGAAAGCATTTCTTGTTTCAAAAAAAGTTTGGCCTTACAATCTGAACGAATTCTAATGTAATGTGTGCACCAAAATTGCCTCATTGCTCCTAGTCAATTTTGAAGTGGTTGTCGCAAAGTAGTGGGTTAAGGTTTATAAGTTCTAAACATAACAAAAGATAAATATACATCAAATACTTATATCAAACTAAATAATTTTATGTAAATACAAACAGTTATCTTATATTTATTAATTAAATAAATATAGAATATGAATTAATTTATGATATTTCTTTTCTAGTGTGTTTATGTAAAGGCTCATTAGAGTTAAATTTATTAATCCTAGTATTTTATCCTATAAAAGTACACATATAGTATATAACTAAGAGACACATAGAGAAAAGAGTGTAGAAGAGAAGAACTTTCCACACTCTTTCTCTCATAGTCAGAAATTGGGTTTAAATTAGTATAATATAGAGGATTACTCTAACACATCGTGATAATTACTATTGTTGGAATGTGAGTTGTTTTGAAGATTGACAAAGCAGTGGAACGGATGCAAGAAACAGGTAGATTCACCCAGTCCATCGACACAAGTTCAACCTGCAGTTGAGATGCTGATGATCGTTGACTTTGAAGACAAGCAACACAAGCTAGAAGGAAAGTAATGATGCTGAATCGAGACACAATTTTCTTCTTATGAAAGGATACCAAAAATAGATGAATTCGTGTAAGGAAGGAAATTAAAATGAAGGCGCAAGGGTCTCTAAATAGGAATGAGATTCCTCAAAGAAAGGACTCCAAGAAGAAATGGGATTCCTTTAAAGGAAAAGCAAACCAACCTAAAGGAAGCAAGTATTTACATCTAAAAATACCCAAGAGCTTCCACAAGGACGTTTGCGCACTCATACAATATCAAAGGCAAATTCAGAGATTCATTCTTGAGGTGTTGCGTGAAGAACTCCTAGAAGGAACAGGTCCACATAGCAGAGTCTAACTATAGGTTTAGTTTGATTGTATTAGGAGTATTCTTCGAGTTGTAATCGTTTATGCTTTCATAGTTCCAGTATGTTATAAACTAGATTAGGAGTTAGTCATCAAGTTGGGATAACTTAAAGACTTGGGAACACAAGCCAAGGGTGGTTTGTGTGTTGTTAGGAATTAGAATTTATAATTCCTTTAGGTTACAGAGTTTGCACTCATTGTTTGAGTGGCTCATTGTTTTAGTGAAACTGGATCAAATCCTGTAGAGGTGGAGGTCGTGATATTTTATACCTATTATGAGTTAGGTGTTTTCTACGTGAAAGATTGTGTTCTTCGTTTACTTCTTTCTTCACGTTTGTGGAACAGGTTAAGTAACCCATTTCATCAACAGAAAATAATTATCAACAAATTACTAAAACACTAGGGCGTGTAGATTATCAATTGGTATCAGAGCCAGGTTATCTCGTCAAAGGTTAATCCCTTGAGATAAGATCGAAGATGAATTCTGCACCACCTACTGGGCATTGTGAAGGATAATCCACTACACGACCTCCTCTCTTCAATGAGTCTCACTTCACATGGTGGAAAGCTCGCATGAAAGACTTCATTCAGGCTAAAGATTATGAACTATGGATGGAATAAAATAATTGAAGGTCCCAAAATCCCAACGAAAATAGTGGAAGGAGAACAGGTGAAAAAGTCAAGAAATGATTTCACTCCGGATGATCTCATCTCACTCAAAAGAATGCTAAGGCCAAATATATTCTTGTTTGTGGCCTTAGTCCTAATGAATACAACAGAGTTTTAAGTTGTACCATTGCCAAGTAAATCTGAGATACACTAGTGAATGCTCATGAGGGCACTAGTCAGGTAAGAAAATTCAGAGTAGCCATGTTATTCACTAAATATGAGACCTTTAAGATGAAAGATGGTGAGACTCTACAAGAGATGATCACTCGACTAACCATCTTGGTAAATGAACTCTCATCTCTGGAAAAAACCTTGACCACTGAAAAATAGGTTGATAAAGTTTTAAGAATTCTTCCAAAGGCCAACTGAGATGTCAAGGTGACTGCAATAAAAGAAGCAAAGGATCTCGCAAACATGACTCTTGATGAGTAAGTAGAAAACTTAAAAACCTATGAGATGAACATGAACAACTTCAAAAAGGTTGAAACCAAGGACAAATCACTAGCTCTGAAAGTATCTGACAGTGATAATTCAGACTTAGATGAAGAATAGGTGGCATTCATTACTAAGAACTTTAGAAAGTTCTTTAAGTGAGATGACAGGAATGACAGCAAAGGAATAGGAAGTAGGAGATGGTCCAATGAACGATCTGAAGGTGGCTGTTTTAAATGTAAGAAAACTAATCACATGATCAAGAACTATCCTCTATTGGAAATTTAATAGAGAAAGGAAAGAATGGAGAAGGAACAAAAGGCTAAAGACAAGGGTGATTCCAAGAAATCTCATGTTATGATAGCTGCTTGGGGTTCTGAATAATCTGATAGTGAAGTAGATGAAACTTCCTTTATGGCAATAGGTGAATCTGATTTAGAGGAAGAAGTAAAGCAAGAGGAAAGCAAATCTGAGGTAAGTTTACTTGAACTCAAAGATAAACTTCATCTTTTCTATTAGAAAAAGTTAACCACCTTGATGGCTCATCAAATTGATGAACTTCATGACCTAACAACTAACAGAGATTAGTTACTCAAAGCTATTGACAGTCTCAAGTATGAGGTAATAGATATTGAAAAGGGCAAGAGCACTGTTGAGAAAAAATTATACTATAAAGAAACAGGTAAACTAACATGGTGCAACTATCCTAGCTCTTAAGTCATAAGTGCTTAAACTCTCCATCACTGAAAAGGAGCAAAAGACTGTACGTGATGATTTTCTAAGAATTGAGTTTACTCTTAAACAAAGGAATAAAGACCTATTCAATGAGAGAGAAAAGGCTAGAAAGCTTAATTAAGAAAACTTTAGGTTAAAGCTAGATCTAGAAAGAGCTAACCAATGGACTCAATCCTCTAAAATTGTAAATCATCTAAGCAGCAGAACCCACAGTGAAAAGATTGGACTAAATTTTCACACAAAAACTATTCCTACTGAGGACCTATGTTACATTTGTGGAAAACTAGGACATCATACCACAGAGTTCCCTAAAAGCAATGAAGTAATGAAGAAAAATGGAGAGTTTGTTAAAAAGAAAAATTACATACCTGTCAAAAGAAACAAGTTCACTTCTCCTAAGAAGAACAAGTTTAACAGTGAAGAGAACTTGGTTCATATCTGCTAAAAATTATAAGGCTGCTCATGTCAAAAGAAACAGGCATATCAACCTGTTGCCAGCATGGGCTAGAAAAAACTTGATTCACGCATTTGATCATAAGAAAGAACCTAAGCTTATCTAGGTGCCTAAATTTAATCTCCTAATTATTTTGCAGGTAAGATTCAAAGGTAGCAAGAGACATTGGTACATAGATAGTGCCTGCTCAAGACACATGAATGGAGACAAGCAAAAATTCCTTTCACTCACTTCACTAAAATGAGGAGATGTATCCTTTGGAGATGGAAAAAAGGGTACCATTACTAGTGTAGGAAAGATTGAAAAAACTAAAAGTAAAGCTTTGGAGGAAGTTTATCATGTTGAAGGATTGAAACACAACCTTCTGAACATCCCTCAACTATGTGACTAAGACAACAAGGTGACTTTCACCTCAGCAAGGTGCAAAGTTAAGAAGCTAGATACAAAAGAAGTTGTGCTCACTACAAGAAGGCACAAAAATATGTATAAGGCTGACATCTTAGGAGCATCAAGCTCTGATCTCACCTGTCTAAGTGCAATGGATCATGATTCTCTTCTATGGCAAAAATAACTGGGTCATGCAAGTTTTCAACAGTTAAACAAACTTACTTCTAAGGACTTAGTCATGGGGCTTCCTAAAACTAAGTTTAAAGAGGACAAGACATGAAGTGCACGTGTAAGGGAGAAGCAGGGGAGAACTTAATTCAAAACAAAGAACATGGTCAGTACAAGGATAAGGCATGTAGTGCATGTGTAAGGGGGAAGCATGTGAGAACTTCATTCAAAACAAAGAACATGGTCAGTACAACCAAGTGCTTTGACCTGATCCACATGGACCTTTACGGACCAATGAGAGTGAGAAGTAAAGGAGGAAAGAAGTATGTATATGTGCTTGTGGATGACTACTCAAGATTCACATAAACCCCATTTTCTTGGCCTCTAAAGAAGATGCCTTTGATGTCTTCTACATATTTGTCAAGAAAATGGAAAAAAAAACTTAGGACTTATTTGGTCTCTATCAGGTCTGATCATGGAACAGAATTTGAGAATGCAAAATTCCTGGAGTACTATGCAACAAATGGGGTAGATCATAATTTCTCTGCTCCTAGGACACCACAGCAAAGTGGAGTAGTTGAGAGGAAAAACAAGAGCTTAGAAGATATGTCCAGAATCATGATGATTGCTGGGAATCTTGCTTAAAATCTTTGGGCTGAGGCTCTGAGTACTGCTTGCTACATCATCAATAGATGCATTACTAGGCATATCTTGGAGATGACTCCATATGAATTATTGAAAGGAAGAAAGCCTAACATCTCTTATCTTACGGCTTTTGGGTGTAAATGTTTCATTCACAACAATGGAAAGGACAACCTGGGAAAATTTGATTCTAGAAGTAATGAGGAAATTTTTTTGGGGTACTCTCTACATAGTAAAGCTTATAGGGTGTTGAACAAATGAATAAATTGTATTGAAGAAAGTGTGCATGTAGTATTTGATGGCTTAAGCACTATGTCTGAACTTTCTCCATAGGATAATGATAGAGAAGGAGATCATGCAATAGAACAGGTCACACAACCTATTCCGTCTGATAAATAGATCAAGGGCACATTGATAGGGGGAACAACAAAACAAGAGAGTAGCTCAACTAAGGTTCCAGATCCACCTATTGAAGAGAATGCTGGAAGTTCATAAGGATTAGTGTTGAAGAACTACAAGTATAAAAGATCCCATCCAATTGACAATGTTCTCACTGAACTTACCTCAGGAATCACAACAAGATCAGGACTCAGAAACTTATATGCATTTAGTGCTTTCTTATCAATGATTGAACCCAAAAAGGTGAAAGAAGCTCTCCTTGAAGAAGATTGGATACTAGCAATGCAAGAAGAGCTCATCAAATTGAAAGAAGCAAAGTGTGGCACCTGGTCCCTCCTCCTAAAGACAGAACTATCATCAGAACAAAATGGGTATACAGGAATAAGCATGATGAGGATGGAACAATTACAAGAAACAAGGCAAAGTTGGTGGTTCAAGGGTACAATCAAGAAGAAGGAATTGACTATGATGAGACATTTGCTCCGGTGGATAGGCTAGAAACTATTAGACTACTTATTGCTTTTGCTTCCTTTATGGAGTTTATTTTGTATCAAATAGATGTGAAAAGTGCATTCTTGAATGGAAATCTCAAAGAAAAATTATATATGAAATAGGCTTCTGGTTTTGAGAGTACTGAATTTCATGATCATGTCTTCAGGCTAGACAAAGCTTTGTATGGGTTAAAGCAAGCTCCAAGAGCTTGGTATAAAAGACTCTCAAAGTTACTACTGGGACATAGGCACAAGAGAGGTAAAATTGACAATACCTTGTTCTTAAAGACTAATGGGAATGATCTTTTGATTGTTGAAGTCTATGTTGATGATATCATCTTTGGATCCACTAATCATAAGATGACTCGATAATTTTCCCAACTCATGAATGGAGAATTTGAGATGAACATGATGGAAGAGCTCAATTTCTTTTTAGGATTTCAAATTAAGCAAACTCAAATGAGCACTATGATTCACCAACAAAAGTATGTGAAAGAGCTGCTCAAGAAGTTCAAAATGGAGGAAGCCAAGGCAATCAATACTCTCATTGCCACAGCCACAAAACTAGACCATGATGAACTTGGTTCATGCATGAAGGAGAAGATGTACAGAGGCATGATTGGGTCTCTCTTGTATCTTACTGCAAGTAAACCTGAAATAGTCTTTAGTGTTGGACTTTGTGCAAGATTTCAAGTCAAACCCAAAGAGTCTTATCTACAGACTGTTAAAAGGATCTTAAGGTATCTAAAAGGAACAACTGATTTGGGATTATGGTATCCTAAGGGCACCAATTTTGATCTTGTTGGGTACTCAGATGCTGATTATCCAGGTTATCTAATGGATAAAAAAAATCTTAGGTATGACGCATTTTTTGGGATCATGTCTGATTTCCTGGTCCATGTTGCTTTGTCTAATGCTGAAGCTGAATATGTGGCTGCTGGGTCTTTCTGTGCTCAACTACTATGGATCAAGCAATAATTGCTAGATTTTGTTTCGATATAGGATGTATTCCCATCTTTTGTGATAACACAAGTGCCATTAATATTGCCAAAAATCCAGTTTAGTATAAGCATACCAAATATATTGATATAAGATACCATTTTCTTAGAGACAATGTAGAAAAGGGTCATGTATCTATCATGTTTTGCTCCATTGAAGAACAAATTGCTGACATATTTACTAAGGTATTGAGTAGGGAACAATTTGAAAAGAATAGGTTAGACTTGGGGATGATTAAGATTGCATTATACCTCCCTCCATAATTGGCTAAAACTGACTATGTATTAATTGATATGAATAAAAGTCATATGGTTAGTTTATTCAGTTTTGCACATTTAGTTGTGTGTCCCAACTCAAGTTGTTTGATATAGTTAATCTAATTCTGTATTAGATTGAGCAGAAAAACAAGGTGAGTATGCATTGAAAACTTCAAATCTTGGTGCATTAGGTATGTATTCACACTATACTATACTTACTATCTAAGGTGAAAGACTTGAGCTATCCTGTTCCATTTCACCTTTCATAAGCACTCATTCAATGAAAAATTCAAATCTTGGTGCATCAGGTATGTATTCACACTATACTATACTTACTATCTAAGGTGAAACACTTGAGCTAACCTATTCCATTTCACCTTTCATAAGCACTCATTCATGAAAACATTAAACACCCAAACACCTCCTTCTGTTCAAAGAGCTACCATAACTATTACATCACCTATCATCTCAACCGATCCTTTGGTATAAACTTTTATTCCTTTTCTCTCAATTCACAGCACCTCCCATCTCTATTCAAAAAAAAAAAAAAAAATTGGCTAGGTTGTGATGAAAAAGCTATTCCATTGAAAATATTGAAAAAAAAATACCTCTAAATCTGAAAAGGTGCAAGATGGTCAAGCTGCTCATAAGGTTGGGAAGGCTGCCCTTGAAAAAAAAATAACTCAGTTGAAAAAAGAATTAGAGGAGGAAAGAGCTGAAATTGCTCAAGACAGTACAAAGATTGTCACAATTCCTCCCACCTGTTTCACCCTCCTCTTCAGCTTAAATTTCCAGTTTCCTTAGGCTTATCCAAACTTTCCTTTGTCTTTCCCAAGCATGTTTTTCTTTTCTACAACATTTGATGGTATTTTGGATTACATATCTGGTTCATATCAATGAAATGTCTATTCTTTGTCTCCTTTACTATTGTTCTTGCTCTTTTTAATGTTTTAACTGGTTACTTGTCTTATAATTGATTGTATTGGTGATAGCCCCAGTGGCCATGAATATTCTGACTTTTGCTTTTATATTATCCATACTTATCTTCTCAATGAAGGTAAAAGGGGGAAGATATAGGTTGTGCAGTATTTATAACTCATGACTAACCTGGTTCATCAAAGTGTTTCTTGCTGCTTTCTTTTGCTTAGTATTGTCTCAGGTTTATGAAATTGGATACACAAAGGCAAATGTTTGTCATCATCAAAAAGGGGCAATTTGTTGGAATGTGAGTTGTTTTGAAGATTGACAAAGCAGTGGAAAAGAAGCAAGAAATAGGTAGATTCACCCGGTCTATAGACATAAGTTCAACCTGCAGTTGAGATGATAATGATCGTTGACTTTGAAGACAAGCAACACAAGCTAGAAGGAAAGTAATGATGTTGAATCAAGACACAATTTCCTTCTTACGAAAGGATACGAAAAATAGATGAATTCGTGTAAGGAAGAAAATTAAAAGGAAGGCGGCAAGGGTCTCCAAATAGGAATATGATTCCTCAAAGGAAGGACTCCAAAAATGAATGGGATTCCTTAAAAGGAAAAGCAAATCGACCTAAAGGAAGCAAATATCTACTTTTATAAATACCCAAGAGATTCCACAAGGTCGTTTGCGCACTCATAGAATATCAAAGGCAAATTCAGAAATTCATTCTTGACGTGAAGAACTCCTAGAAGGAACAGGTCCACATAGCAGAGTCTAGATATAGGTTTAGCTTGATTGTATTAGGAGTGTTCTTCGAGTTGTAATCGTTTATGCTTTCATAGTTCTAGTGTGTTATAAACTGCATTAGGAGTTAGTCATCAAGTTGGGATAACTTGAAGACTTGGGAACACAAGCCAAGGGTGATTTGTGTGTTGTTAGGAATTAGAGTTTATAATTTCCTTAGGTTACAGAGTTTTTAATCATTGTTTGAGTGACTCATTGTTTTAGTGAAATTGGGTTAAATCTTGGAAAGGTGCAGATCGTGGTTTTTTTACACTTATTGTGAGCCGGATGTTTTTCACGTGAAAGATTGTGTTCTTATTTTACTACTTTCTTCACATTTGTGGAACACGTCAAGTAACCCATTTCATCCGCAGAAAATAATCATCAACAAATCACTAAAATACTAGGGCGTGTAGAATATTAACTATCGACCAATAAATTCAAATCTTGGTTCATTCAGTCTTCCACTTTCACAATACAAAAAACATGTAAATTCTAGTTTAATAACTATGCGCTACTTGATTAATTTAAAATTAACATGTTATTTCAATTTTAATGGAATGGTGACAGAGGTTAAAATAATTGAAAGATGCCTTTATGCGTCATTGCAACTCCGTTAAACCTGTCGGGTTTTCGGCTGCTTAAAAAAAAAAAAAGGCACGGCTCACCCACTCCATCTTATTTCTTTTCTCATTTTTATAATACTTATTTGCATATATGACCTGCTTATAATACTAATTGAGGAAAAAAAAAAAGAATGTAATAAAGAAAATGAAGCAATTAGGTGCTATTTTTTTTAAAAAAAAAAAAAAAATGAAGAAAGTTCTTCAAGATTGTTTTTTCATAACATTATAACCAAGATTTTGGGAGAGCAATATTTGTTGACTTTTTTTTCTTTTTTTGGTCTTTATTTATAATATCTTTTTAACTGTGAGGTATTTAACTATATGCTTTGTCTTTTAATCGCTGGAGGAGTCGATACCAGCAATAATAATTGCAGGAGCAACTCAAGCACTTTAGTGGCCTAAGGTCAAAATCAAACCGAGACCTTAAGTTTTTAAGAAAAAAATAACTTTTTATATTAAAGTCTATTTTTAATATTATAAAATTGATTTTTTTTATAATTTTTTCTTAATTAAGAATATAATCAACTCATTTAATCTTTCTTGAGACATATTACTCTAGATATATCAAACTTCTTTTAATAATTCTTTTCTTTTATATAAAAAATTTATTTTTTCTACAAATATTACTTAATATTTTTTTAAAAAAATCTATAATTTATTATTACTAAAAAATAAGGCCTCTCAAATTTGGGAGCCTAAGACGGTCGCCTATTTTTTATAAGCGTAGAGTCACCCCTGAATAATTGTATGTAAACTTATTCAGATAGTGCTAGTAAGTGCAACTGCATTTGAGTATTCGAAATCTAATGTTCTATCATTTCCTAGTATGAGATTCCTTAAACTGAATATCTCAAAACTTATATATAGAGAGAGATAGATAGATAGATAGATAGATAGATAAAATATGAAGGTGCATCCCATTAATTAACTCTAGTGTCGGAGTTATTTAAGCATCCTATATTAGAAGCTACTAATCTGACTAATTTAAATATGTGCTTGGAATTAAAATTTACCTCAGGTTGTTTGGATGGTTGTTACTTATTGTGATGTATTGTGCTTCTAGTTTAAATATGATGTTTGTCTTATTGTTATTTAAATTTTATTATATTATATCATTAAATTTCATTGTTATTTTATAGCGATCAATATAATATGTTTGCGTTGTTACTTTATTTATTTTTTATTTGATCTTTATTTATTATTTAATAATCTTGTTTTATTCTTTATCCTACTTTTTTAATAGTTCTACCTCATATTCTTTTTTTTTTTGTACGTTTATGCTTTAAATTGTTGATGTGTGATGTTATCTAATGACAGAAGATGATAATATAATATATTCAAATATTATATTAATCAAAATAATAAAATATAATGCAATATAGCACAATATTATGAAACAACATGTAACAACCATCCAAACAAGCTAAGTTAAAAAATTTATACATAACTCGTTGAGTCATAGATTTTAAATAGCTCATGCTTTGCTAGCGTTTGACCATAGATTTCCAAATATTTTTGGCAAGTTATTTTTGGGTGAAGATTTGAATAAAGTTTGACCATGTGTTTGGCCATAGTATTTGAGAAACATATTTCACTTTTAAAAGTTCACAAAAAATAAAATTTGATCCAGCAGTTATGTAACTCGTTGAGTCATAGATTTTTAAAAGTTAGAAAAATCTGACGTGGCACGAGTTTAAATTTATACATAATTCGTTGAGTCATAGATTTTAAAAGTTGAAATAATAGTCGAAAATTATTTGAATAAGTGTTTGTTTATGAATTGACTCATCTATTTCAACTTTGAAATATGAAATTTATAATTTGAGAAACAGATTTTTAGGAGCATTAGTTTCAAGTTTTTTACTCACACAACCTCAACTTATTTTCACGTTCAAATATAAGTACCATTTCTACATTTTTTTTTAAAACGAAATATCAAACTGATTCATGCTCAAACACCTATTAAATGTTCTATCAGATGGTATTACAAGAACAAGGGCGAAGTTAGCCTTAAGCATATGATTTACATGGACTTAATATTTCTTCTCAAATCATATATTTATACTAAATTTTTATTATATATACACAAATAATTAACTGTAAATCCAATTTTTATTATTATATATTAATTGCAAATTCTTATAAAACTTTATCACGTTAAATCCTGAATGGTCTAAAATAAAATTAAAAGTTACATAAGGACCAGAATCGTTATTATTTGCGCGGGATAATATTGAAAGAGTTACTAGTAGTGCTTGTTTAAAATGCTTTAAATTACTTTATTTAGCCCAAAAAAAAAAAGTAGGAATTATATTTTATTCAGTCAAAACTCAAAAGTAGGACATTTTATTTTCCAATGGTATGAACGGCGACCAAAGCAACTTTACGAGGATGAAGCAGAAGCAAACGCACGCCCACTGCTAAATTCGACGGCGGAGATTTGCTTCACACTTCACACTCTCAAAAAAGCTGCCCTACGTACCCATGCTCCTCTATATAAGGTAGTAGGACCCACAATTGTCCATCAATGAGAGAGATACAAGTGCTCTATAAATTGGTTTACTATTTCTTTCATAAACAGTAAGATTAATGTTTTTTTATGAAAAAATAGCGATATTTTTGTTTTAAAATATAACAGTATTTTTCTTTTTAGTAGGCGTTTTGACGTGCAATTTCATGTCTGTAATATGAAATAATGACATGAAATCAATGTTTGGTTATATCATGACATGAAATCTCAAAATCTCCAAAAAGCATGATTTGGGAACTTAAAATCATGATTTGGAATTTTTCAAAGACAAAAGTTAACCCACAAGTTTATATTTTATAAAAACACACCCCACCATTTATATCTAACAACCATTTATTTATATGTAAATAAATTTTGTAGTTCATATTATTACTCTTTAAACCAGTTATATCTCATATAACTATTACTCTCACCAACCTAAAATTTATTATTGCTTCAAATTAACTTCTAATTTACCATTAAAAAAATTCATTCATTAAAAAATATAATTTTCCATGGTTCGTCTTCTCGGTTATCTGATCAAGAAACGCAAACTCAACGTGAGGAGATTGTCCTTACTATGTGGGAGGATTATATTAAAGAATAGTACACTACAACTCATATCCAATTTTACTTTTTTATTGAACTAAAGTTTAATTAATAAATGTTGTATTTTTTTTTTATAATAGCTTTGTGATAGAGCATTATACTTTGTTATAAACTTTTGCTTATTTGGTAAGATTGTAAAAGAATAACGACAATTTTGATAGTTTTCACAACTTATGAGGTTTTTATGTTCATGAGAAAACATATAGCATAAAAAGTCCAAATTGCATGTCCAAACAAAACTTCAACTTCATCTCATAATTTTAAATCATGATTTCAAATCATGACTTCATCTCGCATGGCCAAACGGGGCCTTAATCAATAAGTTCTTCAAAAAAATTTAATAAAAGAGAAAGAGTTGTCACGATTATAGTGTTTGGATTAATATAATAAGAGGATCCCAACACTACAATAATAGAGGCAGCACATAAAGAAGGTTGAAAACTCAACAAATCGAATATAGTAAATAATTTGTCATTAGCTAGAATAAATGAGAAATGATGTTAGTGTGGGGGCTCGAACTCGAACACAAGGAGTGGGAATAAGACAACTTATTTGGCTTCTATGGCTGAGATTAGTTTTCATTAATGAGCCATGGAGGGACAAGATTGTGCCACGTCAGACGCCGTTGTTGCTGTATTTTCAATTATAATAACTTCTAACAATAGAGAGAAGATCATCATTGCATTGGTATTTTTTTGATAACAGTAGTGTCCGGGCTAACTTTCGCTCACCAAGACTAAATCCACGGGATACCTGCCACCTCCCACAAGCAACAGATACCAAGTAACTATGTCCACCAAGGCTAGGACACATCAGAAGAATCACCTAGTATTTTTTGCCTCTGCTGGGATTCGAACCTGAGACCCTAGATTCTCAACCCACTTCATTGACCACTAGGCCGCACCCTTGGGTGCTCATTGCATTGGTACTTTCCTCACCTCCTTATCATTAGTTCTTTTGCTTTCTTCTTCTTCCTCATCTCTTCTATTTCTTCTTCTTCTACCTCTGATTCAACCCTCCTCCTTCTTGATACATGTTCCATTCTCCATGGGAGCATAGTAGAGTATCAGTTCAATTCCATTTCAATAATTGTAGTCATTATTGTTTTGCTTATTATCAAAAAATGTTCCAAAAGTGTCTAGTTGTTTAGTTCAATTAGATCATCATAATAGTTGTCGTTTGTTTATCGTAATACCAGAAAATTTCCCCAGAATATTGAGTTGTTTGATTTTCATTCGTAACTTCTTAGTTCATATAGAATATTTAGTCAGATCTTACTCAGATCCTGACACTTGGTATCAGAGCTTTGATCCGTGCGACCTGTGATTGTAACTATGGCAAAGGGAACTAGATATAAGGTGGTTGAGGATCGGATTACCAGGCATGATGAGTTATTGGATGAGCTCCTGCAGAATCAACAAGTTGTGTGTAATACACAAAATGGATCTAGGGTACGCTAGAGTTGATACTTGATCTATTGACTACTATTGAGAAAGCACCTCCTAGAGGTCCAGGGGAACAACAACAAGGAGATGGCATTCTCCCCTTTCTAGCTCAAGACGTACGCCAAATCAGGCTTCAGATAATTCCTATTCTACCATCTAAGTGGGAGTTACCTAGATTTGAAGGCCAGGAACCTAAGGTATGGCTTCGTAAATATGAGAGGTATTTTAACCTCTATAGAACAGCAGAGAACCTGAAGGTTGAAGCAGCTGATCTTTACTTGAATGGATTAGCTGAAACATGGTACCATTCAGTAGTATTGAGTAGGGGTGTTGTGACTTGGCTTGAGGTTAAAGATGTACCATGTTGTCGATTTGGTGTGGAGCACTTAAAGGATATAGTATAAGCATTTAATAAGCTTCAACAAACTGGTTTAGTAGATATATATTTGAGCAAATTTGAAGAACTTAAGGCTCATATGTTAGTTAGAAATCCAACTCTTGTTGAGTCTTATTTTGTTTTTAGTTTTATTGGGGGTTTAAAGGAGGAGATCAAGTTTGCTGTGAAAATGTTTAAGCCAGACTCTCTTAAGGTTGCAATCGAACAGGCTCGGATGCAAGAGAAGGCTATTGAAGTTGCCCTTAAAATAACAAAGCTCCTTCAAACCTGCTGGGAATGCAAATGTTGTCAAGAGTAATGGTATGCCTGCTGCTAAGCCAACTACCTATAGGTTGAGCCCTGAATTTTATGAATACAGCAAGAGAAATCATTTGTGTTTTAGATGTGGTGACAAGTATAACCCTGTACACCAATGCAAGAGGAAACAATTGAACTGTCTAATGGGAGAAGTTGAGAGTAGTCAAGTTATGGAAGAGATTTAGAGACTATGGAGGTTTCCCTTGAGATAGTCATTGAAGGTGAGATAGAACAAGAGATACATGAGGTTGTGTGTATCAGCGCACTTTCAGGCAATCACAAAGGGGTCAACATAATATTAGTTAAAGGCACAGTGAAGAATAGATATCTAGCTATATTAGTGGACTCTAGAAGCACTCATAATTTCATTGATGAGAGTACTGTCAAGGAAACTGGGCACAAAGTAAGTTATTTTCCTCCTATGAGAGTCACAGTTGCTGATGGTAACTATGTCATGTGTACTTAACATTGTCAACGGTTCACATGGAAGATGCAGGACAAGCTTTTCACAGAAGACTTACTCATAATTCCCTTGGGAGGATATGATATAGTACTTGGTAATGACCGAATGAAACAACACAATACGACCAAGTTTGATCATGAAATAAATTGTGTGTCTATTGGAAAAAAGAGTAATAAACTGGTTCTTCAAGGAATTTCTAAAAAAGGCAAACTACATATGATATCTAGTGGAACTTTGGGAAAGCTAATAAGAAAAGGACAACCATTATTTATCCATTTGTTCATGATCAGCACTGTGGTGAATGCACAAGAAGAAGTAGAGAATGTTGTTATACTTAAGGTATTGGATGAGTTCAAGGATGTCTTTACAGAGCCTAAATCACTACCACCAGTCAGAGCTTTAGACCATGCTATATCCCTCAAGCCTGGAGCCATGTCTGTCTGTTTTAGGCCTTACAACTGCAACTACTATAAGAAAAAAGAACTATAGAAACAAGTATCAGATATGTTGAGTAATGGTACCATTCAACCTAGTCAATCCCCTTCTCTTCTCCAACATTGTTAGTTAAGAAGAAAGATGGGACATGGAGATTCTATATGGATTATAGAGGCCTGAATGACATAACTATCAAGGACAAATACCCAACTCCTATTGTAGATGACCTCTTAGATGAACTTTATGGTGTTGTTATTTAATAAAAGGTGGATTTGAGAGCTGGTTATCACTAGATAAAGATAAAGACTGAAGATGTGTTCAAAATATCTTTTAAAACTTATTTGGGATATTATGAGTTCAAGGTGATGCCCTTTAGTTTAGCAAATCCATCACCCACCTTCCAGACTTTCTTGAATCGGGTATTTATGCCATATCTTAAAAAATTTATTCTGGTTTTGTTTGATGACACACTTGTCTATAATAAGTCATTGAGGGAGCATGTTTTACATCTGACAGTGTTGTTTGCTACTATGAGAGAGCACTCTTTATTTGCAAAAAGATCTAGTGCTCATTTGGCCAACCTGTAGTGGAGTTCCTAGGACATGTGATCACTAAAGAGGGGGCTTCTACTAACCCTTCTAAAATACAGAGGCAATGTTAGATTGGCCTATACCTAGATCACTTAAAGGTCTTAGAGGATTTCTTGGTTTAATAAGCTATTATAGGAAGTATGTTGCTAACTATGGTACCATATGTTGACCACTTACTGATTTGCTTAAAAAGAATGCTTTTAAGTGGAATGATGAGGCTGAGATCTCATTCTCAGCTCTGAAGAAGACAATGACAACCACCCCTATTATGTCTCTTCCTAACTACTCCAAGGAGTTTGTAGTAGAAGCAGATGCTAGCCATAATGGCATTAGTGTTGTGTTGATGCAAGATGGGAGGCCAATTGCTTATTTTAGCAAAGTATTAACTCTAACACATAGAGGAAAATCCATCTATGAGAAAGAATATATGGCACTATTGAATGTTGTTGACAAGTGGAGGCACTACCTCCAATTCAAACACTTTGTGGTCAAGACTGACCACCACAATTTGAAGTATTTACTAAGTTACTAGGTTTGGATTATAAGGTGCAGTACAAAAAGGGAGCAAAAAATAAGGTTGCAGATGCATTATCTAGGCAACTTAAAGATGTTCAAGGTGTGGAAGTCCATCACTCTTGCCAATTGAAGACTATCAGTGTCTCAATTCCACTATGGATGCAAGAAGTAGCTACAAGCTATGGTGATGACCAAATAACACTGGACATTGTAGCTCAAGTATCGATGGATTACTCTGGTCCCAACCTGTTGCATTACACTTCTAGAGTCTTGAGAAGAAAAGGTAAAATCTACATTGGAGCTACTGGTCATTTAAAAGAAAAATTGGTGGATAAGTTTCATAGTTCTACAATAGGGGGTCACTCAGGTCAGTTGGGAACCTTGAAGAGGCTATCTCTACTATTTTATTGGCCTAATATAAAGATGATGGTGATACAATATGTAGCTATCTGTGATGTTTGTTAAAGGAACAAGGATGAAAATGTGACATACCCTGGCCTTCTTCAACCCCTCCATATTCCTAATCAGGCTTGGAGCCACATCAACATGAATTTTGTAGAAGGGTTACCTAAGTCCAAACAGAAGGATACTATACCTATTGTGGTGGATTTGTTCAGTAAATATGCTCATTTCATAGCATTATCACATTTCTTCGCTGCTGCTGAGGTAGCATAAGTGTTTTGGAACAAGATCTATAGCTTACATGGTCTTCATGAATCTATAGTAACTGATAGAGATAGAATTTTCCTCAACAACTTCTAGCAGTCCCTAGTCAGACTTTTGGGAACTCAACTTCATTATAGCACTGCTTATCACCCTCAAAGTGATGGGAAAATTGAGAGGGTCAACAAATGTTTGGAGAATTACTTAAGATACATGATTGCTAACGGACCAAATTAGTGGTGCTAATGGCTTTCTGTAGCTGAATGGTGATACAACACCAACTTCTACACTAGCTTGAAATGCACCCCCTTTGAGGCTCTATATGGGTACATACCTTCTCACATGTCCCCAAGGCCTATAATAGAAACTATGGTTCCTGCTGGTGAAAAGGCAGTAATTCTTACAACTGTTGAAAGATAATTTGGCTAACGCTCAAGAAAGAATGAAGTTCTTTGCTGATAAGAAGAGGTTTAAGTGAGAGTTTATGGTTGGAGATATGGTTAATTTAAAGTTGCAGACTTATATACAATCATCAATTGCCTTGAGGAAAAATGTGAAGCTTAGCTCTAAGTTCTGTGGGCCTTTCAAAGTGGTAGCTAAAATTCGCAATGTAGCTAATAGACTGGAGTTACCCCCTGACTAAAACATCCTGTGTTTCATGTTTCCCTATTGAAGAAGAAGGTGGACTCTAAAGTAGTTGTGCAGACTGTGTTGCCTAGCACTGGTGAGGATGGCCAATTTCAGGTCAAACCTATAACTATTTTACAAAGGCAAATGGTCAAGAGAAACAATGCAGCAGCTATCAAGATTCTGGTGCAGTGGTCAAATCTTCCCCTTGAGGATGCTACTTGGGAAGATTTCAATTTCATTAAGGCTAAATTCCCTAAATTTAATCCTAATCCTTGAGGTCAAGGATTTTCTTCAAAAGTGAGGGAATGTTATGAGCTGGAATAAATGAGAAGTGATGTTAGTGTGGGGGTTCGAACTGGAACATAAGGAGTGGAAATAAGACAACTTATTTAGCTGAGATTAGTCTTCATTAATGAGCCACGGAGGGATAGGATTGTGCCACATCATACATAATTATTGTTGCATTTTCAATTAAAACAGCTTCCGACAAGAGAGAGAAGATCATCATTGCATTGGTGTTTTCCTCACCTCCTTCTCATTCTCTCTTTTACTTTCTTCTTCTTCCTCGTCTTTTCTATTTTTTCTTCTTCTACCTCTGATTCAATCCTTCTCCTTCTTGCTATAGGTTCCATTCTCCATGGGAGCTCAGTAGAGTATCGGTCCAATTACATTTCAGTAATTGTAGTCGTTATAATTTTGCTTATTATTAGAAAATATTCCAAAAGTATAAAATTGTTTAGTTCAATTAGATCATTGTGATAGTTGTCGTTTGTTTATCTTAATACCAGAAAATTACCCTAAAATATTGAGTTGTTCGATTTTCATTCGTAATTTCTTAATTTTCATAGAAAACTTAGTCAGATCTTACTCAGATCCTGACATAATTTGAGTTTCGCTGAAATAATAAGTAGAATAATTTATTATACTATTTAAATACATCATTAGTTTTTTTTATTCCATATACTATAATTTATATCTTACCTTCTTCAAATGTCTTCCCTTATATTAGGATTAGGATATTTTAGTTTTAAATAGATCATACAGAACATATTCAATTTTATAAAAAACTGTAGGATCATAAGAAATTCCCCAATTATAAATAGTGAGCGCAAGTTTCATTTATTACTGTGTTTGTAATATATAGAGAAAATTTTACTTATCACTTTGGATATGTAATGAACTGATTCAAATGAAATATTCAGAGAAACTAGCCTTTTAAAAACATGTGGGCTTCAAAGACAAAAAAAGTAGAAAATTGGCAAATAAAAATTTGTCACAATTCAAATTCCATGGATCATTTCGATTGGGAGATATGTTTAAAAGTGTAAGAAGGGAAAGGAGGATGAATTGAATTCTTTTTCATTTTTCCAGTCAACTGATTATATTCAGTAATCGACTATTGAAGTATGTACTAAAGAAAACTCAAATGATGCAGAAAGTAACTACTTAAAGAAAAATGACACCAGATGTTTTTATACTGATTGGGATCTAATGTGGATCTTAGTCCAATCCTCTTGAGTTGCACAGATGTTCTCTGTAATATCTTTATAATATTTTCTTGAGTTTAACTCCTATGTCTGCACTCAATCTCTCTTTTTTATAACTCTTGATAAAATGCCTCATCAATACATTTTTCTCTTATCTCTTTTTTGTGTATATAATAAATCATTGTGAAATACAATGCTTGTTAAAAGTAGAGCAAAGAACACGAGAATGATAATATGTTGTTCTCCTTCCTTCAACTGTTTTTAAGTAGCCTTATGAACTGGTTGTTGAGGTCCTTGATAAAGATGACAATTCAAGAGATTTTATCGTTGGAAAAATGAATTTGATTTATTTCTTTTCAAGAATAAGTTTAGAGCTTTTCCATAGAGAGAGCTTGAGTGGGTCATGTCACGAGCCAAGATAGGACCGTGATGGCACCTGTCACACTCTCTGGTACAGGTTAGCCTATTCCAATTCAAATACAATAATCAAAGTAAAACAGAAACGGAAGAAGTAAGAAAGGGAATTAATCTCCAAATGATATAAAAAGAGATATAATCTCAACAGAACATCTCAGGTCTTGTTGTCACTAGTACAAGCCTCTAATACCAAATACAATGAAATAATCTGAAGTGTCTCAAGTGTGAGTAAGCATAAGATAAAAGAAGAACAGATCTGGGTAAGCTCTGAGATCCGACAGTCGCTTCCTCAATCTCCAGAAAAGCCAACACCGGGAGTCATAATCAATGCTCAGTTACTCGCTAAATACCTGTACGTAGTGTAGAAAAGAAAACCAAAGGTGATTACAAAATACGTGTACTCATCAAGCATCGTCGACAATCGACCCTAATCTAAAATGATGGAGAGAACCCCCACACTAAATAGCTAAGATTACCCAAAATAAATCTGCACTCAGAAAATTCCCATCCTATTCTAGCAGCTAGCAACAATTAACGAGGTAGCCAAATTAGTTCAATTAAGCCAGACACATATAGATTAAGTATCTATAATAATACAAATCGGTCACATCAGAAGAGAATTTCACCAACGCAGTATATTATATTCACTCACCATTCCAAACCAACAATCCAGAATAAGATAGGGAAAATACATATCATGCCTCCCTTGAATATGACGCAATAGTCTAAACGGATCAAACCATAACTAATACACAACATATAATAATATCTCAGCCAAAATATCACCCAAGAGAAAGTGCAATGCAATGCCTTGAAATGATATTAAATGAAATGCAATGGTCAAAGTACAACATTTATTCACCTTTCGAGCCTAAGCTCCAGGAGAGGAACCATGGAGGGTTAGCAACTCATATACTAATCACAATATCATCAATAAACCGTACCTGCACTTCCCTTAGCTAAGATGTTTTATAAAATGGTTTATTTTCTTTTGCATAGAATCCAAGTTCCATAGTAGTACCAGTTCCATAAAAATGAGTGATGAATGAGTATGCATAATCATGACAAAATCAATAATGCATAATAATCATCTCAACAATGGTATAAATGAACTCAAGTCACCCAAATCTCAGTAAATCACGATACAAGCCCCCAACACAGGCACCTCAATTACAAAGCCAAATAAGATACCAATGAGGTAAACACAAGCCCCCACATGGGCATCACAATGATAATAAGCTTTCTATTCAATAATAAGGTCAACACAAGCCCCCACTCCGATATCACAATGATAATAATCAACCAAATGAATAATAAGGTTCACACAAGATCCTCACGAGGGAATCACGATAATAATAATCAACCCAAATAATGTAAACATTGAGAATTCACCCAATCCATAGCATTCTTTTATATGATATGTTTTCTACCTTTGCCCACCTCTGACACAATTAGACTCAAATATTCAAAAGGAAAATATACTTGTCAACAAGCATGTTTAGAAGTTCACCTTCATTCACAAAACATAGTAATTATGCCAAGATCCCTCTTTTTAATATCTTCTTTATAACCCCAATCTCTTTATATATTAAGTAATTACTAACCCCAATTATTCCATCAAGTTCCACTAATCATGATTCAACGCTCAAGTAGATACTCACAATCAATTTATTCATGATCAATAAGTCATTTATCAACATAATTTACTAAAAACATATCAATAAGTAAAAGAGAACATTCAAGATGATCATTTTATTATTTTTTACCCAATAATAAACATTGGTACCCGCATTGATGCTCACAATCTTATCTATACGAGACCCCCAAATATCCAGTTATTCACAATATACTGGTAACTAGCACATAACACATAAACACCTTAGAAAAAAGTCAAGGTAAATCTCAACTTGCCTTAAAGAAGATCCGCAAAGCCAAATCATAGCCCAAAGAATCAAATGGAATCCCCATTCTCCCAAAATGCCTCCAAACCATCCCAATCTATTCAAATATGAGATCTACACATAAATATAAGATCAACGATACTCATATTGACATATTTTTATTCTGAATCCAAAATCACCTCAAAAATCAATCCTAAAAATAAAAAGGTAAAGCTAAAATTTTAGTAGAAAATCACTTTATCCATAATCTAAGGGTTTCAAATCTAAAACTTCATTAAAAATGGAGTCGAAATCGAGTTAGAAATCATCAAAATATCAATATTTCACTTTATCGATAAAATCCCAAAATCTCAAGTTTAAAAGCTAAGAATTGAAGATGATTTTGTAATTTAATCTATGGGTAATGATGCTAAAAAATTTTACAAACTCACCCAAGGTTTAGATTTTGAAATCCCACTTAACATCGCCTCAATCCGAGCTTTCAAACCCTAAAAATGGTGAAAATAAGGTTTGGGGCCGCAATAGGCTGTTTAAAGATGCCAGTGACATGCTTCATCGCGTTTGCAGTCCACTAATAGTGATCGCGACGTAAACCAAATAGAACCCTTCACAAACGTGAATGGCTAGTCACATACGCGATGAACTGTCCAAAACCCAAACCTGATTCGCCCTTCGCGATCGTGAGTGCACCTTCACGATCGCAATGACCAAAAATACTCCCCTTCTTTACAAACACGATGGAGGCTTAAAAATGCAAAGAAGGTTTTGCTGCACAAGCTGACAGCTGCCCAAGCATAAACGAAATTTCTCGATCAAACCCTCAAAATGCATTCGAAACCCCATGAACGCATTCTAACTATGTTGCTAGGCTAAATTCGATGTTCTAGACTTGGAACTATTAGAATCATCAACAAAGGTCGTTACCTACAAGTTATATCCAAAACCAACTCTAGACAACTTAAAGCTAATTTCTCTTCTAAATACTCAAAATCAAATCGAAAGCCTCAAAACCCAAACCAACCATGCTACTAACCCAAAATTGACATTTCGGAGCTAATAGGTGACCAAATTTCCATCCGACACTCGAATCACCGATTGTTGACCAAATTAACCTATATCAACTTAAAAGCTTCTCAAAACCAAAAACTCACATAAAACTCTCATGAACACTTCGGGAACCATGCCACCCACTCCTGCAACTCACAAACATTATAAGGCAACATTGGGAAGGGGCAAAATGATTAAAACACAGAAAACTCTAAAAATCATTGCGAGGGTTGTTACATTATCCACCACTAAAACATATGTTCGTCCTTAAACATAAAAAGAAGCAAGGTACCAAAACTGTCAAGTAGCTAAAAATACCACCGCAGACTTCATGTTAGCACTTTCAAGCAGATTCATAACTGTAGAACCACCAGTTCACTCTAGTAACCAAAATTCCTTCATATTTTAACTCTTAAGGCCACAACTCTAGTACCTTGAACAAAATTTCTCAATGAATCCAATTTTTCTTTATTTATGAACTATCTCTATACCCAATAACTGAGTTGACAGCAATAGAGGTTCTATACATATCCGATTTACCTGAATCTGTTATCGATACCATAATTCACTAACTATCCCACAATACCAATATCATCATTGTACCAATAAAATATGAAAGAACCCATGGAACCACGTTGTCATTCTCCACAATATTGAATCATGCCTCCCTTTATTTCAAAAGAACTTTCAGCTATTTTCAAGCCCACTTTACAATTTTTTCTAACTGAATCACACTTACCCAAGGCTGATACCATAAATGTCCAATCTGATAGTACTGTCTCTTCAAGCTGAAACAACTAAGTTGGTAATCAATGTCAATTCCATATAATTTATTAAACGTGCTACCTCAATCACTATTCAAATAGTCATATACTCATGCTAAACACTTGGAGAAGATTGCGAATCACCACAAAACATTCCATACCACAACAGGTATCCCTTATACGTCACCAAACACTTACGCAACCCATTTGTGATAGCCGGTGAGTTCCTTCAGCAACCAAATAATAGAAGTCAACCCAAAGTAATTAATAACTATGTAGCTCTGAATCCCCTTTTTGATGACACACACATAAACAACCCGTCATAATCATGAACAATTTAACCTAGAATAGAAGTGCAAGATTAGCACATATCACTGATTGACACCCAAATCAAAATATTAACCCCTTTATAAGTCACTGTTAAACCATGCTGTCAGGACTTTGAATTACCAACTCATACCCATAACATAGTTCTGAATACCTCAAAATTTCCTATGCACAAGTTCTTTATCCTTTCCCTTAACTCATTCACCATTCTGTATTTTTTGATAAAAGACCCATGGAAATACCTCATACTCTACAAACTCTTGAATAGAATACTTGATTAAGCCCTTGAACTTCCAAAGTAATAAATTCTACAATCCATGTTCTTTTCCCACAAGTCCTTCAAAGTACTCTAACACCGACACACATAATCTTTCTTATCCTTTTTATCCATACTATAACATAATCCACTACCACAATGTAGCCTTAACACGAAAACCCAGAATTCCAACCTCAACCCATGTATACAACTTTCTTTGCCGACTCATAACAACCCATTTAAACACGAAGTAGTACCATCATAATATGAACCAGACCTAAGTAACCACATCGCTCTAAACACAAGTCCTGATCCTTAAAGATGAACCCATTATTTTCCAAATCAATAACAAATACCCTTATAAGTTGAATTCCTTCAAGTCTACCCGAGGAGTGTTCCTAAGCACCATAAGTCTTTCCATGCAAGCGAAGCTAATCACCAAGGTATTAACATATTGCAAGGCCCGAACACCTAAAAATCTCCCCCTACCTAACTAGAATCCTTTAATTGCAATCTTTATGAGTTAGTCATACCATAAGTCTAATCTATCACGAGGTCTTCTCGCCCAATCTATTTAGTAACCCTAGTCATCCCATAAGGCTGATCTCATCATTAATGCACCAACCCAAACCACAGATATACCAATTTGACCCTATAAGACAAAATAACTTATGCATGCACACTTATGCTAACACCTACAGATAATTCAACACAAGTATACCTATTTTAAGCTTTCTTTATTCACAACTCACCATCCTAATAATCGAATCACTTCCTTGATTCCAACGATATCATGGACCTCAAGTAAACCTCTAAAATATATCCCATAATCTGAACACACCAATACCTACCATCAATCCACCACTATCCCACAATATAATCGTCGAACAGGTCATACCCAAATCATACTGAAATCCATAATATCCAGTGTAATCAAATCTATCCCATTAATATACTCTAAATGAGTTATAACATAGGATCGACACACCCAATCCACTACTAAAGAACCACCTTCTAGGGTAGTAATATGAATAGACACGATAAAAAACTCATGAATCAAATCAAGATCTGATGTAGAAAAGTAAGCACATAGGAGAACATAGAACCACAGTCAAACACTATCGAGAAAGATTAAAAGAGTACCGAGATCATACCTGTGATAACTGTACTAGAAGCTCCTGCCTTGAGTCCACCCTGAGGAACATAACACTTAGCCATGTTATTTGCTCGAGCTATTAATCATGCATCTCTTTGTCTATATTGTGGGCAATCCCCCCCCCATAGTGCCCTAGATCCCCACATATAAAGTAAACCGAATGAGTATGAATCTGCTGAACTGAATCCGAGGAACTCAAATGACTACTATGGCCTAACTATCCCTAAGAATAACCTTGAGAAGTCTGGTGTATACCATATATGTAGCTACTGCTATCAAGTCCATGGGCTCTCTTGCCCACGTGCCCTTTATGCATCCAAATAAATTCCTATAGAAATGCTTGAGTAAAATGATCCCATAAGAGGGATGGTAATCCATATGGTCTAGTCTCAACAATAGCCCTCCACTACTATTTGGTTGGTCTAAACTACTGAAAAATAGTGAAACCCACACCATTAGAGTCTACCAGGCCCAACCTGTGCAACCTCTTATGGCAACCAACTAAGAACTCATAAGCATTGACCCTAGGATCTCCATCGAACCGAGGGGGATTCGTCATTCTGAACTCCACAAACCTTCTCTATCCCTCCAAAGACATAGTGGGTAAAATTACTGGATCTGGGACAATATCCGACAATATCACATCCTTATTAATAGAATCTATAGTAGTAGCAAGATGTGTATCTGGAGTCTGAAGCCCCGAATTAGTACGTGACATGTAAGTAAGAGCCATCCCCTCAAGAAAACCCAACACCCATTCCAAGAAATTCTCAAGCATAGATATGTACATGAAAATAGGTGGTGTATGTGTTGGGCTCAACCCCTCTGTCCCAACAGACCAATCATCATGAGTAACTTCTAAACATGAGAAGGCAACCCCAACCTAACCTCTAGCTGGTTTGGATGCTCTAGTCTGACCTCTATCTCGACCTCTTCACCTGCAACGTACCAAAGGCATGGGATATGAATCTCTAGCCAAAAAAGAATGTGTCCTCACCAATTATTAGAGAGTGAATAAGAGGTTTTTGAGTCACATTAAGCTATGAACACACAACATAGAGTGAAGAAGTAGATTTCTCCTAAAGTCTTATAGCCTCTCAAAGATAGATAACAAACGTCTTCGCATCAATCCGCAAGGCTCTACTAGACTCAACTTGTACTTGTGAGACCAATGAACTGGGGGCTGGGCTTTGATACCAACCTGTCACGACGCAAGATAAGGACCATAATGTCACCCTTCATACCCTCCTGGACAGATAAGCCTATCCCAACCCAAACATAATAATCAAAGTAAAACAGAAGTGGAAGAAGTAAGGAATAGAAATAATCCTAAAATGTCATACAAAGAGGTATAATCTCAACACAACATCCCAGGTATGGTTGTCACTAATACAAGACTTTAATACCTAATACAATGAAATCATCTGAAGTGTCTCAAGAACGAGTAAGCATAAGATAAAAGAAGAAGAGATATAGGTAAGCTTTAAGATCCGACAGTTGCTTCCTCAATCTTTGGAAAAGTCGACACCAGGAGTCATAATTAATAGTCAACTACTAGCTTAATACATACATGTTGGTGAAGAAAAGAAAAGCAAGGGTGAATACGAAACACGTGTACTCAGCAAGCACTATCAACAACTGACCCTAATTTAAAGTGATGGCGAGAACCACCATACCAACTATCCAAGATTACACGAAATGAACCTGCACTCAGAAAAGTTCCAACCTATTCTAGCAGATAGCAAAAATTAACAAGGTAGCCAAATCAGTTCAATTAAGGCAGACACATATAAATTAAATATCAACAGTAATAGTAATAGGTCACATCAGAAAGTAATTTCACCAATATAGTATATTATATCCATTCACCGTGCCAAACCAACAATCCATGATAAGATAGGTAAAATGCATATCACACCACCGATGAATATGATGCAATAGTCTCAACAGATCAAAACGTGACTAATACAAAACATATAATAATATCTCAACCATAATATCATCCAACAAAAGTAAAATGCAATGCAATGCAATGTAGTGATTTGAAATAAAATGCAATGGCCAAAGTACAACCTGTATACACCTTCTGAGCCTAAACTCCAGGAGAGGATCCATGTGGGTTTTGCAACCCATATACAAATCACAATCTCATCAATTAACCTTGTCAACACTTTTCTCAGCTAAAGCGGTTTATAAAATGGTTTATTTTCTTTCTCATAGACTCCAAGCTCCATAGTACTATCAGTTTCATGAAAATGAATGATGAATGAGTATGCATGATAATGGCAAAATCAACAATGCATAATAATCAGCTCAACAACGGTATAAATGAACCTAAGTCATCCAAATTTTAGTAAATCACGACACTTCTCCCAACACGGGTTCCACAATAGTAAAATAACCAAATAAGACACCACTGATGTCAACACAAGCCCCCACTCGGGCATCACAATAATAATAAGATCTCTAATCAATAATAAGGTCAACACAAGCCCTCACTCAAGAATCACAATGATAGTCAACCAAATGAATATTAAGATTCACATAAGCTCTTCACCTGGGCATCACGATAATGATAATCAACCCAAATAGTTTAAACATTAAGAATTCACCCAATCCATAACATGCTTTACATGATATCATCATCAATATCATCTCAACATCATGAACATCATGATCTCAATATCATCAACTCATCATCACTAATATCATTCTCAATATCATGAATCTCATGATCTTAATATCATTATCAATATCAATATAAATATAAGATGTAGTCAATAATTATAAGTAATGCCTGAAGGCGAATTACAAGCACCTAATTGAAGTCAGATGCAAACACCAATGATTAAATCAGAACTTACAATCAATGACAATCAAGTAAATATAGTGAATAATCACAAGTTCATCATTTCAGATAACAACAAATATCCACTAATACATGAAATTACAATTATGCCCGAAGGCCAGGCCAATTTACTACTTGCTTAATTGAGCATTATCAAAACCAATCGTTAATCACAAATTTTACCGAAGACCAATCAATTAGGTATCCATTTTAGGAGTTCACATTCCACCAAGATTGATATCTACACTCTAAATCATCATCCTATTTCATTCACCAATCTAAGCCTCTTTTATTCATATTGAAATAGGTAAATTCAGTTACTGACTAGTAACCCTTACACTCAAGTCATCATTAAGTTCAAGATACTATCCCCTTTAGCTGATTATTCAACCACTCGGCTCTATTCAATTTACAATTCTACCTAGAGTCATACACCTTAACACATCTTACTTTCTAACACTTAGCAAAACTTGACTTTAGGTTCTTAAGTCATATCATCACCTCCTCTTATCACAATCAATTCTCCTAACTATCTTCTAGCAAGAATATGTCATACTTCAAATATACACAATATCGGGTTCACTCTTTTTAAAGTATTAAAGATTAGTTATATAAATTGGAAGGTCACCTAATTCTTTTATTATTATACACATTCACATATTAAAACTCTATAAATCATTAAGTAAAGCATACAAACACAAACACCCATCAAGGGATCCACTCAAACACAATAACATATAGTTATATTAATATTATATTAATTCCATATTTTATCTATCCAAACTCCGTGTTCGTAGGCCTAGACATGAAATTTCCCATCAACTACAGTTATTACATGCAACTAATCCAAGTCTACTACACATTAAATCATAACCTACCTTGATCGAAGATATTGGAACAAGCAAGCCGCTCCAAGGTTGCTTTTTCCTTTCCTTCATGCTTCTATTAGCCCAAATATCTAGATATCAAAAAATTATATGAGTAATTAAGCAATTACTCTTCGAATAACTAATTTGGAAATTCAACCCACTAAGTCTACCCTTATTCATGGTCTAAATTATTACCTAAGGTCAATTAACCCTTAAATAGTTCTATCATACTCAAACCATCTCCATTAATGGAGTTTCAAAGTTGAAGGTTCCATTTTTAAATAATTCAAGGTTCCCAAGAATCAAATTTCATGTTTTAAAAACACTAATTCATTCTAGGGATTGTTAATTAACAATCTAAAAGTAATGTAAGGTGATATTAACCCAACCCATAGATTTTTTCCAAAATATTATGAACTTAGGGTTCAAATCCCCAAGAATTCCTCCATTAAAGACCGTTCTAATGATTTTAAGATGTTAAAAGGATTGAAATACGAAGAAGATGATGGAAGAACTTACCTCAACAAAGAATTTTCACCCAAGAAGTTGGGAATCACCCTCTTGGGGTGTTGGGACAAAGTTTTTGAGTTAACCCAAAATCCATAAAAAATAAGGATATATAATGCCCGGTTACCACTGCAGCGGAAAAATTACCGTTGCGGCTGTTAACTTCTTAGCCCGGACAATGTTTAATAAAATGGCCATAATGTTTTACTCCGAAGGCAGATTAACGAATATTAGAAAAAAGACTCACAGATCATTTATTTGGTGCATATTGGGACCCATAACTCTTTATATTCTAGGAGATATGCTTGTTTGAAGTTTACCCTACTTTACACTTAGCTCAAAACTTAATCGATAAGAACACTTCCAACTTAACTTTGTGCTAGGGGTATTGTATGACCTTAGTATATGTACAATGCACTCCCATACTAAATAATTGGTCCTATAACTTATGATAAATGAGGTTAGTATACTTTTACCGTAGATATATTCAGTAACGATGCAATGGGTCGTTATATTACATACCAGTTTACCCACTATTTGTCCCCAAATGGTCACTGGATAAGAGGAATATTTTTAGCATAATTCTCGGAATTCATCACACACAATGGTTATGAAACTAATGCAACCTCCCATCAACTTCTAACACAATTTGATAACACTTACCTAACCGTAATCCTATAATAACGCCAACCAGTCTACACACCACAAACCACTAAGCTCTAGGCACAAAGTATGATCTCTATAACCCAAGGAATATGATCCATAAAAAAATTTATGTACGGGTCATCTAAAATACTCAAAACACCACATGATTTTATGATGAACGAACATTTGGGGCGACAATGGAAATAATGGGGAATGAAAAACTGAAACCTGCATTTTTACCACTGCGGCGATAAAGTTACCGCTGCAGCGGCCTATTGAGGTTACCGCTACGGTGGTACTTTTACAATTACATCAGTACTTTATCGTTGTAGTGATCCTGAGGAAGTAACTCAGGACCTCATCATAAGTCAGTCCATTTCACCACACATCTCTCGAAATTCGACATTACGAACTAACCCTTTCATGGTAATTGCTATAAATAGAGTTCTACCAATTCATTTTACGCACCGAAAGTTTCTACAACATTCTAAACTCGTACTCTAACACATTAACTACTAAAATCTACCAATCATCACAGCATGATCCACTATTCAACACTAATCCGCACATCACCAGATTTTCAACCAAAAGCACACTACTCTAAAGTTGTCATCCCTATATTAGGAAAAAGTTTAGTGGGTACTTACACCCTAACCAATGCTATAACTAACACAACACCACCAACATACTGCTATCACATATATTCCCTACCACAACTCATATTAGTTTATTCAACCCTACAACATACCTCAACCACTCAATGGGCAATACCAACCAAATATTAGCATGTATTGATGAGAGGGATATGAATATGTATAAACACATTTAATAACTCTACTCCCTCAATCGACCCTACAACTAGCGATCATCAACCATAGCCAAGCTAACTTATTTAACCAACCTTATCAACTTAACTATACCACATTCAAGGGACACTATAAACTAATATTTATTCCCATATAATAAGAATATACGCAATATCAAGTCCTAATGAGCTAAC
The DNA here is from genome assembly GCA_031232105.1 of Capsicum rhomboideum. NCBI lineage: Eukaryota > Viridiplantae > Streptophyta > Magnoliopsida > Solanales > Solanaceae > Capsicum > Capsicum rhomboideum. Next base: position 40,819,284 of record CP124712.1, on the reverse strand, counting down.
TACAAGGTCTGTCTAATATCCCTGCCTCCTCACTAAGCCTATGAACATTATCCTACTATAGCTTTATTCACATCCTTAAAACTTAACCCATATATTCATTCATAGCCTTCATGGGTTTTGTACAATCAGTTAGTCTACCTTTAGGACATCAACGCCCTTACCCTCATAAAATCATTCAAGTCACTTAACCAAATAAGCTATATAATTATCAATCACACGGTTAAGGTTCAACTTACTAATATCAAGAAAAACCATTATTACCATCTCCCTTTATCATATTATAGGAAATAACCAATTTTATATACTTAGTCAATTTACCTTGCATTAGTGACATTAACTACACAACTTGCCTCATGTTCAAGTCACCTAGGTTGTGCAAAACAACTAAGTTCATCTCAGTTTAACTAATTACTTATTAAGGCATAGTTAGCAATTCAACTCATTACTAGATTATTCACACAAGGATGACCCAATAGCACTTTAGGGCCAGATATAGTCACCAAAGGTCGAACCACCCAAGGATCCCAATTATAATCATCAAAATTTGGACCACACAAGGATCCTAAGTACATTGTCAAAGATTCAGACCACATCAGGATCCCAAGTATAATCATCAAAGGCTCAGACCACACAAGGATCCCAATTATAATCATCAAGTTCAGACCATACAAAGATCCTAAGTATATTGTCAAAGACCAAATAGAAATCAATACATACCTCAAAATCACACCCAGCCTTTACGATTCGCGAGTATTCTTTTGTAACAAATCATCTTATATCACTCATAAGAATCACTTTTACTTAAGGAATTCAGCCATCAAACAGTAAAGTAATAATATAGTCAATGCAATATTAATCCACATAAGCAACACATATAGCATTCTATCATAACATAATAAAAATATTTACAACACAAGTATTTTTCTAGTAAGCATAATTGATCAATTAATGAAAGAGTTATGCTTACCAATGGCACTGGAAACTATAATATTCACTATATCAAACATAATTCACACATTAAAATACAAGTCCTATGCCTCTTTTTGACCTATACCGGTTAGAATAACGCTATTTCAACCTTTCAAATGTTATTGAGACACCAATTGGGACAAACTACTCCCAATTGTGATGGTTGAGATACCAATTGGAATCTTCTAGATACCAATTGGACTCAACTGGGGGATACAACACTGAGATAGATTGATAGGAAAGAAAAAAGTGAGATAGATTCCTAGATGCCATGTAGCTTTCTACAGATTTGACGTGGACATCAACACACAAATCCGCAGGACTCTACTCGATATTTGCTCTTGTACTGGAAGATTGGCAGCCTAGGCTCATATACCATCAAGTCGCGGCCCGAATCACAGATCGTGCAGGCACCTACCCAATATTACTCTAGATAGGAGAATCCTTACCACCTAACCATTCAATTATTGCGGAAGACATTGTTAAACCCTAAGCATAAATAAATCCATGAATAAATAACCTTTCTTGTTCAAAAATATATTTATTACATAAGAACATTGCGAAAGTAGATTAAAAAATTTCCCAGAACCTAGTCTAAATCGGTGCAAAAAAATTAAACAAATGGAGTAATGAACGGAGACACAACATCCATCTATGAATAGGATGATAGGAGCTGCTGAAGAATAAACACCATTATACCTATAGAAACTACAACTGACCTGCAACATGGCTATATCCCCAAATAGAGATATAGTAAGTGTAGTATAAGTATAACTACACGTACTGGTAGGCATCATCGGCTAACCAGGGTTAGAAACATATAACAACATATAGCAAACAGAATAGATCATGACAAGCATACAGGTTAATATCTTAACATACTTAGCTTACTTTAACTTCCAACCTTATTGCCTTTCTTTGATTTAAGCAATATTACTTTATCCTTAGGGTGTGATTACTAACTATATTCTATGGATTAATCTAACCCATAATTCTTACGCACTTACCTTATTGCAACAACTCTATATACTTCTCTCTCTATCTCATTAATCTTCTTTTGTGACAATCTTTGCTCCCTATTATACTACCATTAACCATAGGGATTACAACAACCGAGACAATCGATAACATTAAAAACTTTACAAGAAAGGGCACTACAATATACATCACGTAGATAACTATATACACAGGGGAATAAGATTTATAAATAATCCAGAACATACCTTGTATTCACATTTTGCTGCAATGCATAATCACAATTATTAACACAATCGATTTACTCAAGGAACCATTTCACACAAGGAACAATAACATATCATCAACATAACTAGGTCCACTCAAGGAACCATCAACAACATATAAATGTAAAGGTATATTCAAATGCATATGATGAATGTATGTATGCAAGATGTATGTATCATCTCTGGCTCTTCCCAATCTCATCATCATCAATATCATCTCAACATTATAAACATCATGATCTCAATATCATCATCAATGTCATCAATTCATCATCATTAATATCATCTCAACATCATGAACATCATGATCTCAATATCATCAACTCATCATTCTCAATATCATGAACATCATAATCTCAATATCATCATCAATATCAATGTAAATACAAGATGTAGTCAATAATTATAAGTAATGCCTGAAGGCAAATTAGAAGCACCTAATTGAAATCAGATGCAAGTAACAACGATTGAAACATAACTTATAATCAATGACAACAAAGTAAATGCAGTCAATATTCATAAATTCATCATTACAGGTAACAACGAATATCCACTAACAAATAAAATCAGAAGTATGCATACCAAAGGCCAATTTACCACTTGCTCAATTGAGCATTATCAAACCCAATCATCAATCACAAACATGTTTGAAGACCAATCAATCAAGTATCCATTTTAGGAGTTCACATTCCACCAAGATTGATATCTACACTCTAAATTGTCATCCTATTTCATTCACCAATCTAACCCTCTTATATTTGTATTAAAATAGGTATATTCAGTTACTGACTAGTAACACTTACACTTAAGTCATCACTAAATTCAAGATACTATCACCTTTACCTAGTTATTCAACCACCCAGCTCTATTTAACTTACAACTCTACCTAGATTCATACACCTTTACACATCTTACTTTCTAGCACTTAGCAAAACTTGACTTTAGGTTCTTAAGTCATATCATCACCTCCTCTTATCAGAATCAATTCTCCTAACTATCTTCTAGCAAGAATATGTCATACTTCAAGTATACACAATATTGGGTTCACCCCTTTTAAGTTATTAATGATTAGTTTTATAGATTAAAAGGTCACCTAATTCTTCTATTACTACACATATTCACATATTAAACTCTATAAATCATCAAGTAAGTCATACAAACACAAACACCCATCAAGGGATCCACACAAGCACAATAACATATAGTTATATTATTATTATATTAATTTCACGTTTTATCCATCCAAACTCCGTGTTCGTAGGCCTAGACATGAAATTTCCCATCAACTACAGTTATTACATGCAACTAATCCAAGTCTACTACACATTAAATCATAACCTACCTTGATCGAAGATATTGGAACAAGCAAGTCGCACCAAGGTTGCTCTTTCATTTTCTTCATGCTTCCATTAGCCCAAATATCAAGAAATCAAACAATTATAAGAGTAATTAAGCAACTACTCTTTGAATAACTAATTTGGGAATTCAATCCACTAATTCTATCCTTATTCATAGTCTAAATCATTACCTGTCACTACCTAAAAGTCGAGGTCATGATGGCACCTACCTCGGTACAAGCCTTAGTAGGTAAGACAAATCCCATACAATAAAAGGCAAGCTAAATATGAAAGGAATCCCATAAAAGAGAGAATTCTAAAGCAAAGTCAAGCTATAATATATAATATAGCGGAAATCTGAACAAAATACATAAATTCTCAGAAATAGTGTCATAAATAGAAAGAACATCTAATAGATTGTCAAGAAACTAAAAGTACAAAGTCTGTCTCTGAATACTAATAAAAACAAGATAAAGATAGATGGAGGATGGAACAAGGCTCTGAAAAGGGAGCTCACAAGGTACTCCAGAGATCCGTTATCACTATACAATCAGCTGCCGTGAGTCATACTCAAACTAGGATCTGCACCGAAAGGGCACAGTAGGGGTGAGTACTGTCTACTTGTACTCAGTAGGTATCATAGGATGACTTAGCAAAGTAGAAAACAAAATAAGTAAAATATATTATGAGCACGTCACCTACAAACAGAAAAATTCCCAAATGGTAGCTCACACCATCTCCACTAACAGCTCTAAGATATAAAGACAATAACGGAGACTAACTACACAACAACACATAAGGGAAAAATACTACAATGTAATGCAATACAATGCAATGCAACAATGATGTGATAATAAAGAATGTAAACCATCGGATGGCTTTTAGTATACATCTTCCGAACCTCAGCGCTTCAAGACAGGACCCATGGGAGGTTCGCCACCCATATACTTTCTCATATCTCAACTCACCTCTCCAGCTAATGTTCACGAATCAAGGGTTTTATAAAGTGTCTCATTCACCTCTCCGACTATTGTTCACAGATAAAGGGTTTTACAAGGTGTTTCCTAGTGGGATCAATATCTCATAAAGTATATATATGAAATGAGGATAGAATGCTCACAACCAATCAGTATGAAGATAATGAACAATTCAATACGGTATAAGTGAGCCCAAAAATCAACTCAACATGTCAATGATTCATGATATAAGCCCTCACTCAGCACCACCAAGATAAATAGTCATGTAAGAAATCAAAATATTATTTCAAAAATCCCTCTCTCGGGTATTACTATCATGATAGAGACAAATAGTGTTCAAAAGGCATATGATATCTATTCAAGCCCCCGCATGGGTAACACAGCAATAAACATGATATTTAATTTACAAATAAGGCCTACAAATGTCAAATAAAGCTCCCACACGAGCATCACATCAATTATAATCTCTCAAGTCAACAACAATATGCATATAAGCCTTCACACGGGCACATGATAATAATAATAATTCCAAAATACAACTCCCATGACTAAATTTCCTAACCCATAGCATGTTTTACATGATCATTAACTACCCAGCCCAGTTTGAAGGAAGTTAAGCCATAACCTACCTCAAAAAGCCAAAAATCCAAGCCTAAGCCTTCAACACAGAGTCTTTCTTTCATGAACGGTCTCAGCACGAGCTAAAACTATCAAAAACATAATCTATGTATCAAAAGGAAGCTAATACTACCCATATTAGCTATATTTGAAGCGGATCCAAAATTAGTTCGAAAAACTAGTTTGAAAATGAAAGGGGTGAAACCAAAATTTTATTTTAGAAACATGTTCCCCAAGTTAAAAAGAGTCTACAGCTGAAAACCCACGCAAAAACAAATTGAAATCGGTGTTCAAATTGATGAGAAATCATTTTAAGAGTTTCCCAAAAAAATCTCTAATTTCTAGTTTGAATACAAGATTTAAAGGTGTTTTTAAAGATATAATTATAAGGAGTTAATGGAAATAGGAGTTTGGAGCTTACCCAAGCTCAAATAGTGAAGAAAACCCTAGAAATCGCCCCTTTTGAAACTCCAATGTCCAAAAATGGTGAAAATCATAAAAATAGAGTATTTTTACTGTTCTGTGAATAGTACCTCACGATCGCGGTCCCCTACCTCAAAATCGCGAGGGTCAATACTGATCGGCAATTAAGTTGGTCATCGCAATCCCGAGAGGAGGGCCACGCGATCGCGATGGTCAACCTGACCCAGTCCACCATTTAACTCATCACGATAGCAGTACCACCACCACATGATCGCGATGAAGACTTTCATCAAGGTATGTGATTGTGACACATGTCTACACTATCGTAATGAAGGGCCTGATGCACCAGATATCAGCTCTTGCACCAACTAAAACTACAACTTCAAAGTCTACGAACGGAATCTCAAGATTCTTTTGAAAATCCACAGAACTAAATCATATATGTTACTAGGCTATTTTCGACATTCCAGACTCAATGAAAATGCTGAATTTTTGAAAAGAGGTCATTTACAATAAATTATCCCTCGGGACCATTAAAGGCTATTTTAACTAGTTTTCGAATTAAGGGTTGAAATACTAAATAAAATCTCAGAACCCGAACTAACTATGCTCCTAACCCAAATCGACATTCCGGATCTAATGAAACTGTCCAAATTGCCATCCGACGCTCAAAACTCAAAATGTTGACAGAAATACAACTAATGGCATTTAAAGCTTCCAAGAGTCTCAAACTCTCCCAAATCACTCCCGAATGCATCGGGGACTGTGCCAACTATCCCCACACCTCACAAATAGCATGTAACAACTATGGGAAAGGGTAAAATGATTAAAACACATAAGAATAAAAAAATCACAACTATGATTGCTACATTATCCACTAATAAAACACTAGTTCGTCTTCGAACTAAAAGCAAGTAAGATACCTGAAAAGATAAAGAGGTGGAGGTATTTACGTCTCATATCGGACTCGACCTCCCAAGTAGCCTTCTCAATAAGTCGATGTCTCCACTGGACCTTCACTAAATCAATACTCTTAGACCTCAACTTCCTAGTCTGCCAGTCTAGGATAGCAACAGGCTCCTCCTCAAAGAATAAATCATGGTCTAATACAACAGAATCCCACCGAGTCACTTGTGCATCATCTAGACGATATCTCTTCAATATAAAAACCTGGAATACGGGATGAACAACTGACACATGTGGAGGCAAAGCTAGCTTATACGCCATATCACCATACTTCTCAAGGATCTCGAAATGGCCAATGAACCTCGAACTAAGCTTCCCTTTCTTCCCAAACCTCATCACACCCTTCATGGGTGAAACCTTTAACAGAACTCGATCCCTATAACTCTTTTATCTACTCTGGGAAACCACTAGCCTCTGCTGAATCAGTCTCACACGATTCATGGAATCCCTTAACAAATCTGTACCCTAAGGTCTCACCTCAAAAAAGTCGAACCATCCCACGGTGGATCTATACCTCCGCCCATATAAAGCCTCAAAAGGCGCTATCTGAATACTGGAATGGTAATTGTTGTTGTAGGCAAACTTCGCTAAGGGCAAGATGCTCGAAGCATGTCCTCTAGCACCTGAATAGTCCTCTCAAACTGACCATCCATTTGAGGGTGAAAAGTTATGCTTAAATCAAGCCGAGTACCCAACTCACGTTGCATAGTACACCAAAAACTCAAGGTAAACTGAGTACCTCTATTAGAAATAATTGATATCGGGACACCATGCAATTGAAAAATCTCCCTAATGTAGATCTTGGCCAACTTCTCTGCATTATAATTTGCTCTCACAGGTACAAAATGTGCATATTTGGTCAATCTGTCTACGATCACCTAAATAGAGTCAAACTTGGCCAAGGTCGGGGGTAGGTCAGATATAAAGTCCATGGTGATCCGCTCCCACTTTCACTCTAGAATGGGAATCCTTTGCATAGTACCTCTCAGTCGTTGATGCTCATATTTCACCTGTTGGCAAATAAGACACTTAGCCACAAACTCCACAATATCCTTTTTCATACCACCCCACTAATAATGCTTCTTTAGGTCATGATACATTTTAGCCGCCCCCGGGTGAATGGAATATCTAGAATAATGAGCCTCCTCATAGATCAATCTAACCCATCCACCAATTCTTGACACACAAACTCGGCCACCAATCCTCAAAATGCCATCAGAATTAAGTAATGCGGCCTTGGCCTCGCCACTCAATACTCTATCACGAATCACCCTCAATCTATCATCATCAAACTGATAAGCTCGAGTCTGCTCCATCAAGGAAGACCTAGCCTCAATAAAGGGTAAAACATGCATGGGCATCAAAATATCAAGCCTAATCAACTGGTTAGCTAAAGACTGAACCTCCAAGTCCAAAGGTCATTACTAGGTCAAAAGATGAGCTAAACTCCCCATACTCACCACCTTCTGGCTCAAGACATCCGCAACCATATTAGCTTTACCCGAATGATGAAGAATGGTAAGATCATAGTCCATAAGCAACTCAAGTCATCGATACAGTCTCATAATAAAATCTCATTGGGTGAAGAAATACTGGAGCCTACGATGATCAGAGAAGATCTCATAATGGGTCTCATACAAGTAATGTCGCCTCAATTTCAACACAAAAACAACCTTCGCCAACTCCAAATCATGGGTAGGGCAATTCTTCTTATGAGGTTTCAACTGACGAGAAGTATAAGCAATCACCTTACCTCCTATATCAATACAGTGCCCAATCTAACTCCAGAAGCATCACAGAACATGGTAAAACCTATGCCCTTCTTAGGAAAGGTCAAGCTAGGAGCTGAAGTCAATAATTACTTGAGCTTTTGAAAGCTCTCCTTACACGCATCCGACCACTGAAACACAATATTCTTCTTAGTCAACTTGGTCAAAGGGGCCGCAATAGAAGAGAAACTCTCCACAAAATGGTGATAATAACCCGCTAAACCAATAAAGCTCCAAATCTCGATAGGAGAAGTAGGTCTAGCCCAATCGTGAATCACAGCTATCTTGGAAGGATCGACAATAATGCCATCCTTGGTCACCACATGACCCAAGAAAGAAGTAGAATCTAACCAAAACTCATACTTAGAGAATTTGGCATATAACTTCTCATTATACAACCTCTGAAGCATCGTTCTCAAGTGTCTCACATAGTCAGCCTCATTCTTGGAATAAAACAAGATGTCATCTATAAATACAATCAAAAAGGAGTCGAGATACGATCGAAATACTCAGTTCATCAACTCCATGAATGTTGCAGGGGCATTGGTCAACCCAAAAGACATGACCAAAAACTCATAATGACCATATTGAGTTTGAAAAGCTGTCTTCGGAACATCTGAAGCTCTAATCCTTAACTGGTGATATTCGAACCTCAAGTCAATCTTAGAAAACATCGAAACACCCTGAAGCTGTTCAAATAGATCATTAATACGAGGAAGAGGATACTTATTATTGACCGTCACCTTATTCAATTGCCGATAGTCAATACACATATGCATAGATCCATCGTTCTTCTTTACAAATAAGACTAACGCACCCCAAGGAGACACACTAGGTCTAATGAAACCCTTACTCAATATTATACAACTACTCCTTCAATTTCTATAAGGAGAAACGAAAATAGGCTTGGTGCCTGACTCAACATCAATAGCAAAATCAATATCACAATTCGAAGGCATACCAGGTAAATCTATAGGAAACATATCCTGAAACTCCTTAACAACTCAGACAAAATCCAAAGGATGTGGTAAAGCAACACTAGTATCGTGAATATAGGCAAAATAAGAATGACATCTCGTTTCTACCATACGGCGAGCACGTAGAAAAGATATAACCCCCTTCAAATCCAAACTAGATGTACCCTTCCATGACAATCTTGGCACACACAGAGTAGCTAAAGTCACGGTCTTGGCAAAATAATCTAAAATCACATGATAGGGAGCTAACCAATCCATATCCAAGATAAAATCAAAGTCAACCATATCTTAGATAATCAAGTCTGTCCAGGTCTCACGCCTCACAAAGGTCACTACACAAGAACGGTACACCCGATCCACCACTAAAGAATCTCCTACTAGGGTAGAAACACGAATAGGCACAGAAACAGACTCATATCCAACGTCAAAACAAGTAGCAAAATATGTAGACACATAGGAGAATGTAGACCCAGGGTCAAATAACACAGAAGCAGAACGATGGAAAATTGAGATAATACTTGTGATAACTGCATCAGAGGCCTCTGCCTCGGGTCTCCCAGGTATAGCATAGCATTGACCATGTCCCCTCCTAAACTGATCATCCCTGCATCCACTACCACGAGCTTACCGAGCTCCACCTCGAGCACATCTAGTACCACCCCTGCTATTCTATGAACCACCTCTGACAGCAAAAATAGGATTAGGACAAAGATGAAGCTGAGAATCCTGCTGGGCAATACCAAACACACACCGAGGAAAGTCCCTCACCATATGATCAATCTTCTCACATACAAAACACACTCTGCTACCTGACTCAAGCTGGGGGAGCTTAAAAAGACTAGAACAACCTCCTTATCCCGAAGAACCAAAACTGGAGCCCCTGCCCCCATGCCCTGACCTCTGGCTACCTAAAACTATAGGAACCACAGATCTACTATTCAAACCCTATAAAGCAACCAAATCTAGTCTACCATGGTAATCGTGAGAAACTCTACGAAAGAAACTCCTACCTCAGAATACATGTCCACTGAACTCACCCTACCGACGGATCTTCTTAACACCATCATCGCCCTGGGTACTCTGGTGAATTGACTTAATCAACTTAGCATGATCTACAATACTCTGAAAAGAAGCCCCTGAAATAACCATCTGGGTTGTAGCCAACTGATAATCACTTGTCAACCTCTTGACAAACTTCTTGATCCTATCCAACTCGATGGAGATACTGGCAGTGGCATATCTGGATAGTGCGTGAAAATATGCCTCATACTCCGTGATAGTCATGGATCCCTACTCTAGTAGATCAAACTCATCTCTCATCAGATCCCTCAAACTGTAAGGCATGAATCTCTCCAAAAAAGCCTCAAAAAATTGGGTCCATGTCATAGCAGGAAAACCCAATGGCCTACAACTAGAGAGAGATGTCCACCACTATAAGGCCTCATCAGTCAACTAATAAGTAGTATATGCAACTCCATGGGACTCAAAAGATTTGGGGTTATGCAACCTCTCCTGACAATCAAGAAAAACCTCATAGGCGTCCTCTCCAACATCACCACTAAACTTGAGAGGAGCCAAGAGAATGAATCTCTTCTGATCATAAGAAGTCATCATAGGACTTGAAGTAATAGAAGAAACAATGAGTCTATTAGACAGTGAATCAACACGAGGGGGTATCACAGAAGATGGTTTTACCCCTGAATTTAGAAAATCATAAGTAGCAACCTGCCCTGAAGGCAAAATACCTCCCGGAGTCTAAGAAATATCTGGCACACTCAGTTAAACACCTATTTGGGGGAGGCCGTCCAAACAGATGAATTAGCAAATCTTGTAACATCGGGGTAGCAACTGAACTCTTTAGGACCTGAGCTGGCCCCGCATCTTCTGTCTGATAATCATCCTCAGCATAGTCAATCTCAGGCTCGGGAGAGACTGCCCTAGTACTTCCTCTAGCTAGAGCAGCTCCTCATGCCCGACCTCTACCTCTGGGTCAGTCGCGACCCCTGCCTCACCTTTTGACTGGGGATCCAACAACGGGTGTTGGCTCAAAATCCTTAATATCTCTGAATCTAGTCCACACTATCTGTGCAAAAAAAAATGGAATACAAGTTTAGAATATTGGGTATGAATAACCCACAAGATAAGGAATCAAATTAGAGAAGTTTTTCCTAAATATATCTTATTGTCTCTCAAAGATAGATTCGAACATCTATGTATCGATCCGCGAGATTCTACTAGGCATCCTACTCTTTCACTTATAAGATCGGTGAACCTAACGCTCTAATACCAATTTTTCACAACCTAAAAGTTGAGGTCATGATGGCACCTACCTCGGTACAAATCCCACACAACAAAAGACAAGAAAAATATGAAAGAAATCCCATAAAGGCGAGACTTCTAGAACGAAGTCAAGCTATAATACATAATATTGCAAAAATCTAAAAAAAATACATAAATCTCCAGAAATGGTTTCATAAGTAGAAAGAGCATCAAATACATAGTCTGGAAACTAAAAATACAAAGTCTGTCTCTGAATACTAATAAAGACAAAATAAAGATAGATGGAGGCTGGAACAAGGCTTCCAATGAGGAGCTCATCAGGTACTCTAGAGATCCGCTATAACCACACAATCAGATACCATGAGTCATACTCAACTTAGTATCTGCACTGAAAAAGAACAGTAGGGGTGAGTAAGGTTCACTTGTACTCAGTAGGTATTGCCGACTGAGCAAAGTAGAAAACAAAATAAGTAAAATATACTATGAGCACGTCACCTATAAATAGAAAATTTCTCAAACAATAGCTCATACCGTCTCCACTAAAAATTCTAATGTATAAAGACAATAAAGGAAACCAACTACGCAACACATAAGGAAAAATACAACAATGTAATGGAATGCAATGATGATCTGATAATAATGAATGTAATCCATCGCATGGCTTTTCGTATACACCATCCAAGCCTCAGCGCTTCAAGACAGGAGCCATGGGGGTTCGCAACCCGTATACTTTCTCATATCTCAATCGCATATCTCAATTCACCACTCCAGCTAATGTTCATGGATCAAGAGTTTTATAAAGTGACTCATTCACCTCTCCAGCTATTGTTCACATATTAAGAGTTTTACAAAGTGTTTGTCAGTGGTATCAATATCTCATGAAGTATATATATGAAATGAGGATGGAATGCTCACAACAAATCAGTATGAAGATAATAATTAAATCAATACAATATAAGTGAGCCCAAAAATCAACTCAACATATCAATGATTCATGATATAAGCCCTTACTTGAAACCTCCAAGATAAATAGTCATGTAAGACATCAAAATATCATTTCTACAATCTCTCTCTCGGGTATTAGTATCATGATAGAGACAAATAATGTTCAAAAGGCCTATAATATTTATTCAAACCCCCGCACGGGCAACACAATAATAAACATGGCATTTAAAGCACAAATAAGGCCTGCAAATATTTTTAAAAAAAACCCACAAGGGCATCACATAAATTATACTCTCTCAAGTCAACAAAAATATGCATATAAGCCCCTACACGGGCACATGATAATAATAATAATTCCAAAATACAACTCCCACGACTAAATTCCCTAACCCATAGCATGCTTTACATGATCGTTAACTACCCAGCCAGGTCTAAAGAAAGTTAAGCCATAACTTACCTTGAAAAGCCAAAAATCCAAGCCTAAGACTTCAACGTGGAGCCTTTCCTTCACGAACAATGTCGATATGAGCTAAAAATATCAAAAACATAATCTATGTATCAAAAGGAAGCTAATGATACCCATATTAGCTATATTTGAAATGGGTCCAAAATTAGTTTGAAAAATAGGTTCGAAAATAAAAGGGGTAAAATCAGAATTTTATTTTAGAAGCATGTTCCCCAAGTCAAAAGTAGTCTACAGTTTAAAACCCACACAAAAACGAGTTGAAATCAGTATTTAAATTGATTAAAAAAAACATTTTAAGAGTTTACCAAAAAATATCTCCAATTTCTAGTTTGAAGATAAGATTTAAAGGTGTTTTTGAAGATATAATTATAAGGAGTTAATTGAAATAGGATTTTGGAGCTTACCGCTCAAATAGTGAAGAAAACCCTAGAAATTGCCCCTTTCCGAAGCTCTAAGGTCCAAAAATGGTGAAAATAAAAAAATGGAGTATTTATATTGTTTTGTGAACAGTACCTCGCGATCACGGTCCCCCACCTTGAGATCGTGAGGGTCAATGCTGACCGGCAATTAAGTTGGTCATCGCGATCGCGAGAGGAGGGCCTCGCCATCGCAATGGTCAACCCGACCTGGTCCATCGATTTACTCTTCGCTATTGCGGTACCACCACCACACAATCGCGATGAAGACTTTTATCGAGGCCCGTGATTGGATATGTGTCCATGAGATCATGATGAAGGGCCTAATGCACCAGATATCAGTTGTTGCACTAGCTGAAACTACAACTTCAAAGACTCTGAAAGGACCCTCGGGATTTGTTTGGGACCCCACAGAACTAAACCATATATGCTACTAGGCTTTTTTTGACGTTCCAAACTCAATGGCAATGCTGGATTTTCGAAAAGAGGTTGATTACAATAAATTAGCCCCCAAGACCCTTAGAGGCTTACTTTAACTAGTTTTCAAATGAAGGTTCGAAATGCAAAATAAATTCTCGAAACCCAAATTAACTATGCTCCTAATCCAAAAGTAATATTTTGGATCCAATGGAACTATTTAAATCGCCATCCAGCGCTCGAAACTCAAAATATTGATCGAAGTCAAACTAATGGCCTTTAAAGCCTCCAAGAGTCTCAAACTCTCCCAAATCACTCCCGAATGCATCGGGGACCATTCCAACCATCCCCACATCTCACAAATAGCATGGAACAATTATGGGAAAGGGTAAAATGGTCAAAACACAAAAAAATAAAAAAAATCACAACTATGATTGTTATATTACCCAAGGTCAATTAACCCTTAACTAGTTTTATCATACTCAACCTATCTCCATTAATGGATTTTAAAAGCTAAAGGTTCTAGTTTTTAAGAATTCAAGATTCCCAAGAATCAAATTTCATATTTTAGAAACACTAATTCATTCTAGAGATTGTTAATTAACAATTTAAAAGTAATTCTAGGTGATATTAACTCAACTCATAGGTTTTCTCCAAAATATCATGAATTTAGGGTTCAAATTCCCAACAATTCCACAATTAAAGATCATTCTAATGATTTTAAGATGTTAAAGGATTGAAACACGAAGAAGATGACGAAAGAACTTACCTCAACTAAGAATTTTCATCCAAGAAGTTTGAAAATCGCCCTCCTAGGGCTTTAGGACGAATTTTTTGAGTTAAAAACCCAAAATTCATCAAAAATAAGGCTAAATACTGCCCACTTACCACTGCAATGGTACCGCTATAGTGGTTAACTTCTCAGCCCGGATAGTGTTCAATAAAATGGCCATAATATTTTACTCCAAAGGCAGATTAACAAACGGTTGGATGTTTTGGAAAGAAGACTCAAAGATCTTTCATTTGGTGGGTATGGAAACCCAAAACTCTTTGTATTATAGGAGATATGCTCATTTGAATTTGACCCTACTTTACACTTAGCTCAAAACTCAATCGGTAAGAACACTTCTAATTTAACTCTGTGCTAGGCGTATTATATGACCTTAGTACATGTAAAATGCACTTCCATACTAAATAGTTGATCCTATAACTTATGATGAATGAGGTTTTTATACTTTTACCGCAGATATTTTCAGTAACGACGAAACAGGTCATTACATATGATGACTAATCGCGAAAGCTTAAGTTTCTTTTTAATAAGAAGACAGTATGTGAGGAAATTTTCTCATTGAGTGAAGTTGAAGAAGGAATTGATATGAGAAATAATTGTGGGTAAATTATATGTGCATGAATTCTAGGTACAAAGAATAAATCATTAGGATCCATCTGAACTGAAATAGAAGAAAGCCAAAGAGAGTTTTCCTGGCTTGATCAATGGACTCTGTAAAAGAATTAGGCCAAGATTCATTGGAAAGATTATAAAATCCATAATATGTACATTCAAATGTTATGTTAAAAATGTCACAATCAAGAACAATCTGTGTTCCAAGAAAAAGGGTTTCATTTCATCAAATTTGAAAGACGGAGATTTGCATAGAGCATGCGAACCAAGTTTTCATAATCTATACTATATTATAAGCATAAAAGTTCTTTAAAATTTTGATTGAACTTTTTGTTCTTCATTAAAAATCTTTACAATAGACAAAATTATATTTTACTATTTTATTAAAAATATTATTTCAATATCTTTATAATATTAAATAATATTAACTATAATAAATATATGAAAATTTTTATTTTTGAAAAAACTCTTAAAATATATGAAAAGTCAATATATGAAACTTTTGTTTGTGTGCAAAATTTTAAAATATAATTTTTCCTCATGCACTCTTAAATATATGGAAACTTTTCCTTATACTTATGATGTTATATGAGAAGTAAACTCCTAAAAGGTTTTCTAATATAGGATTCTTTTTTTCCTTTTGTAAGTCTTCTAATGTCAGCTTTAATGATCCACCTCATCTTTATAGTATTGTTTGCAGTGTAAGAGTAGGTAGAGTTGTCCCTAGAATGAGAGTTATGAAAATTTCAGGCTAGGTTGGTTTCAAACAAATTTTTGGTGGGTTTAGAGAATTCTTGTGGTTTGTAGTGTAGTATTTGATGAATTTAAGATGATATTATGTTAGCCAAAAGGTTTAGTAATCCATAGAAATTTTCGAAATGAAAATCAGGTTCGTAGAACTGTGGTTATAGCGATTGTCGTCAAGGGGTTATTTCATAATGTCAAAATTTAGGAAGTGTTTACGAAATGGACTAGGCTTGAAAAGCATCACAATATTTTGCCTAGTTTCCACTACAGCGAAAGGAGGTTCCGCTGTAGCAACCTCACTATAGCAAGTATTGGGTCGCTGCAGTGGAGGTCCATGCACTAGCAGTTCCACCACAACGGATAATTAACACTGCAGTGATGTCGTTGCAACAAAAAAGTGACCGTTGCAGCAACATCGGGACAGTTTATATTTAGAAACTCGAGACGTAGTATTATTTTTTCCAAACTTTTAAGTTTTGACGTAGGGCTAAGAAAGAGGTAATTTTTTACATTCTTGGGTGTTTTGTACTATTAAAAAAAAGTTTATTTCACCATTATAATGCGTGATTACTTCCTTTAATCGTTAGAATCGTTAGAACATGTTCATGGTGAAATTTATGGATTTAACACTAAGTTGAATGAACAGATGTGAATTATTTATGGGTGGCATTAAATCACTTGTTAATGGGTCTAGGTTTCTAGAATACACTTCTTAGAGTAGAATTCATTCTGTTAATCATAAATTACAGGGAATTAGAGTGGATTAAAGGGTGAAAACCCCTAGAATGGTGATTTAGGCTATGATTATGGGCTAAATTAGTGGGTTTAGGTTATTAATGCCTAGAGTTGAAGAATGAATTATTGAATTGTTCCTTATTGTTGTTTTTAGACCAAGAACAAGCTGAAATTGCAAGGAAAGTCAAGGCTCACGTGAACTATTGCATTTCAGGGCTTGATCCGAGGTAGGTTATGATTTGAATTGTAGTTATAGACTTAATTTGAGTTTTATTCCTATTCATTAATTGAATAATTTTGAATTGAATTTCAGGCATACTTGTGATTGGTGAATTGATGTAGTAGTTGATTGTATACATTAAATAATAAACCTTGAATTTGACTAAGTATCTAAATAAATTATGTAGTTGCATATTTGGTGCACTTCATCATATTCTTGTTGATATTGATTGAGATATTCATATATTGTGATATTCAATGGATCGGGTACTGCACCGATATATGTTGCTTATATATTGATATTCGGAGGATCGGATACCATGCTTATACGATACACTGACTGAGCTCGTCCCCTGCAGGTCATGACTATTAGGCATATAAGATCCTTTAGTATGTGTGTACACATTTGAGGAGTGATTTGATGGTTATGATGCATTATTTCACATTATTGATTCATTGACTTTTAATTGCATTGTATTACTATTGTGTCAAATAGGAGTAGCATGAGACTACTTGAAAGATAGTTAGGTGAAAGTGATTTGATGTGTTATACTTGTGATATGTAGAGGGTCATAGGCTCCTTCTTTGTTATGGTTGAACTTATGCTTGAATGAGTAGTATGCATGTGTTGATAGGGTAAAGATTGGTATTGTTGTGTTATTTGGTTTTGTAAGTGGTTATTATGTAGATAATGGTGGTTTGGTGCAATTACTGTTATGTACTGATTGTTAGTTTTTCTTATTTGATTTTTGATTATGTGTGGGTTTTGGATTAAGTCGGCCAATTATACCTATCAGTACATAGTGTTTGTACTGATACTACCTGTGCTCTTCTTTTATTGAGTGCAGAAAGTGTTTCAGCGACTGAGACGAGGCCTCAATTTAGTTCATGACCAGCAGCTTTTCAATCCAAGCGTGAGCACCTACTTTCAGGTAGCCGTTGGGTCTTCTCATTGATCATGTCCATTCCTTCGGTAAATGACATTACTTATTTATTTATTTTTAGATATTTGTTTTAAACATTGGTTTGTGGCTTAGAATGTTCTAGTACAGTGACTTTCGGTTCCTTGCGATAATGTAATAGATAGATATTTTCTGTATTTTTTTCTATCTATTATTTTTATTGGAGTTTATTATTCTTGATCAGAAATTACTTAAAAATGGCTAAGTGTTCGGTTAAGGATTTTGGGTTCGATGGTTCTCCCACCGAGGAGTTAGTGTGGGTGCCACTCATGACCATTTGGGCTATGACACCGGCTTTGTGATATTATAATGAATTATCGATAATTATGTATCAATGTTAGCAAATCATGGACAATTAGAAGAATACTCCATCATAATTTGAGAAGCCAATGGTAGGTCGGCCAAAAAGTGAGATCTTCACGCTAACGTTAAATTTTTCGATGTATATTACTATATGTCGCAATATTTGTTTGTATTATGCTATTTTGTTGTCACTTTTCTTATAGACATGTGCCTTTCACTTACCTTTTAAGTCAAGGATCTATCGAGAATAACATCTCTACCTCACAAATATAGGGGTAATATCTGCATACATCCTACCATCTCCAGACTCCACTTATGGAATTACGTATATTGGTTAATGTTGTTGTTCTTCTTATTATGTTCAGATAAATATATAGTAAAATTTATATTATTTTAATGTTGGCTTTTGTTTTCCAAAAATATATTATTTTGCATACATTTTTATTGATTAATGTGATACATACATGCAAGCACGTACACTAATCTATCTAAATATCGAAAACAACCTCTCTACCTTACAAATATAGGAGTAAGATTTGCATACATCCTACCCTCTCTAGACTCCACTTGTGAAATTACATTGGGTGATGTTGTTGTTCTTCTTATTGTGTTCAAATTAAAGATAGTAAAATTTATATTTATTTTAATGTTGGCTTTTATTTTCCAAAGATAGGTTTGTTTTGCATTTATTATTATTGATTAATGTGATACATACATCCAACGCACACTAATCTCTCTATATATATATCTATATTTATACTATATTAAAAGTGTGAAGTTCCTTATAAATGTTGTTTGAACTTTTTGCCCTTTATTAAAAGGCTCTACAATAGACAACATCGTCTTTTTACTATTTTCATAAGATTTAATTCTTTAATTATAAATTATATAAATAAAAAGACATAGTAATTAGTGTTCCATTTTTGGATCAAGAACGCCAAAAAGAAGAAGAAGAAGAAGATCAAAGAAGGAAAATTCCGTGGAACTAAAATTCTTTAAGGTTTAGAGTCTTTATTGTTTTACCATAAAATTTAAGCATTAATTTTATAAGCTATTATTCTTAGGGTAATATCACATAAAGTAATATTATGCACTTTGAACTCTTTTTACTACGGAAAAACAAACTATTTTTACTAAGTTGAATAATGTACCAACTCCAGGAATCCACTAATGTAAATTTCAGACTTAGAAAAGTAAATAAGTTTGATTAAGAACAGTATACAATTTTAATTAGCAAAGAAAGCGGACTTAACTTGCCTTTACTACGATTTTCGTTAATTATAATCTTTATATACAATAAAAGGTGTAATTATAATCTACGTACTAATTTTGATTATATTTACTATCTATATTTAAAAAGTTATAGTACTAATTACGTAACAAAGTTACCATGCTTAACTTTAAAATTATATGATGGCATTAAAAAATGATATACTAACTATGCACAAAAACTTAAATTCTTAGTTTATTTGAAATCATGTTATAATAATACTGATAAATAGTTTGTTTTCGTAAGACAATTAGTGGGAAGTTTAAAATTTATTAAAATTGTAAATAAGTTTGAACGTATTTGCTTATATCAAGTTTTTAAAAGAGGATGAATATTTTGTCGTAAATTCTTATTCACGACTTTGAAGTTTGAAACATGTATATTCTAAAATTCATAAATAGAAAATTAACACAAATTACTTAATACGATATACAAACTTAATTATTATTATATTATTTTTGCAAACAATTAAATATTTAAAATTTGGGATGAACTAATATCACAAATTTAAATTAATAAAATAACAATTATTTTCTTTGATATTGCGAACACATAGAGAAGAAATCATAATATTTAACACTTTTAAATCAATTAAAATTTAATTACCTTATATAAAAAAAGAATTTTCATAATTTTGTTTAAATAATATTTTGATCAAACATTACTAAAAACCTTTCTCTTCTTCTTCTACTTTTTTCGGCCAATTCTATGCTTGAGAGACGAGAATTAAGACAATTGTTCCTCAATGTTTTTTTTTTCTTCTGTTGGGTCAACAAGAGCAGAAATATGTATTAGTACATAATTTCTCATTCTTTCTTTAATTGTTTTCAAGCATATATTCTCTCCTCGGCATACATTTAATTAAAAATTTCAAAACGTTAATTTTTAGTATAGTTTTTATTTGCTTATTTTAAGTGAGTTATAATTTATTTTGATTGGTGAATCTTACTTGATATTTTTGTGTGTGTGTTCTATAGACTATAAATACTCAATTCAATGTACAATTGAAGTCTGTTCGAAAATTTGAGTGTAGATGTTGTTGGTGGAGCTTTACCAACAATATTCAACTTCACAATTAACATCTTAGAGGTAATAATCTATAGGACTTCTCTTATACATTGTTATATCATATTATTAGATGCAATATAGTACTGTTGGACTTTCTGCGTATAAAGGATCTCTTGAACTATCTGCATATCCTTCCAAGTAGAAAGAAACCATTACCAATCCTTCATGAGGTCAGTGGAATCATCAAGCCAAGAAAGTGAGAAAAACACTTTTATCAAAAGGATCACTTTTAGACCAATCAAGAAAGTCCGTGTTATTTATTTAGATAATAATATAACCATTGCTTATATCAGTTATGTAATCACAAAATATTCTTACACACCTTAATTTAGCGACGGATTAAGGACGAAGTTCGAAGTTAAGTCCAATTTTTGTTGTAATGTTTGTTGTCAAATAAGATATGCGCTTTAATCACGCGCAAAGCACGTACACTAAAACTAGTAGAAGGAATGTCTTGCGTAAAATGTAGTTCGCCTTTTTAACCTTTAAAAATAGATTTCATATTGGATACATATTTAAATATTTTTCCATACGTGAGACAATTTTGTTTTTTAAACCCAAAGGGGTCTTCTAAACCGAATAAGTTTGGTCTAGACGTGGTGAACATATATATTCTCTTAAAGTCCTCGATTCAGTAAGGTGAGAAATATAATATATTTTATATATAGAAGGAGCATATAGTTAAGCCATTTATAATCAGAGGCGAATCCAGGATTTCAAAAGGACGGGTGCACCATGTCATTTTTTGGAGCATGTTATAATATTACCTTTCCGACATCCGGACGGTTAACCCCATAAAATTTCAAAAGTTCAAAAAAAAGGCCTTCGTAATCGAAATCTTCACTCTCATCATAACCACGAAATGGTAATTCGTTTCTTAGGAGAAACCTTACCACATCGATTGAGGCATTTAAGCGAATTCGATAATCACTTTTTGTTTTCTCACTTTGCTTATGAAGTGAAGATTGAGTCGATTGACGTTGATTCCTAAAATCTAGCATCCTATTCAAACATTTGTTATGAATACTATTTACCTCACCAACATACAATCGAATTCTTTCCGGACCATGGTTCCAACTTCTAAAACCATCTTGTATAAATGATTTTCCCGCATTACCACAACTTTCAAATTTATTCTTGAACAAATAACAACACAAACAAAATACAGCATCATCTTTTATGCTATATTCCAACCAGGCAGAATGTGGAGGTCTAAGCCACTGAGGATTAAATTGACGATCTTTGGTCCCAAATTTTGTTTTAGGATATACACGAAGTTTCGGTTGATAAGGCCCCATCAGAATATAATGTCTCCTCACAATATCTCGAATATTAGAATCATATTAAAAAATAGACTTTCTTTCTTTGGAATCCCGTTTAAGAGATCCAACCCCAAGAATACAATCAACATTTGAAGGAGGATTTGTCTCTCTTTGAACTTCTGGAGCTACATGTGAACTAACGGATGGACCGCTACTAGAACTTGATTGCTTAATCAAGAATTTATCCATTTAGATATTTAAGGATAAATGTTCCTACAAATTCAAATTACTATTCAACTTAGTTGCAAATTTATCACTTGCAAATTTAAAATAAAATAGGGGAATCACACACCTTTCACAATAAATTAAAAAAAGAAGGGAATCACACCCTTGCAAATTCAAATAAAATAGAGGAATCACACCCTTTGCAAATTTAAATAAAATAGAGGAATCACACCCCTTTCACATTCAAAAATAAGGGAATTACACCACTTTCACATTAAAAAGTAAGAAATCATACCATTGCAACTTAATAATGAAATAGAGGAATCACACCTCTTTCGCATTCGAGAATAAGAAATTACAAATTCATAATAAAGAAGAGGAATCACACCCCTTTCACATTAAAAAAAAAGAAGAAAGGGAATCACACCCTTTAAAATTAATAATCAAATAAAGAAAAACATTCCTTTCAACTTGAATTTAAAAAAATGAAATCTTACCAATATCAAATTCATCCGCAAAATATGTGTGAGTCTGAGATAACTAATTTATTAGCTCTTGATGATTTCCTATTATAAATAATGACAAAAAATTAATTTTTTTTATGAAAATCCTAAAATTAAAGTCATGTATTTTGAAAATTTTGATTTTGTTGAACTAAAAGAATTTTACCTTGAGCCTTGGCAATGGTGATTTTTGTGGATTCTCAATGGCTTGAAGTTGTTGGAAGTTGGAGCTTCTTGTGTGAAAAATAAAATATGAAGATGGGGAAAAGAATGGCTTGAAGTTGCTGGAAAGAAACGTTTTAACTTTAGGGCTTTAGAATTTAGATTTTTTTTATTTTTATTTTTAAAAAAAATGCAATTTTAATCTAAAAATAAAGGAGCGACTCAGGCTGTTGGCTGGGATCAAACCCAGGACCGCGGCATTGAAAACAGGCCCTCAGACCAGTGAACCATCTGGTCACTTTGAGTATGGGTTCCTTTAGCTAATATTTAATATATTCTTTCAGAATTATACAAGTAATATACCAAGTTTAGTCGGATGACCACGGGTTCCCGTGCTCCATTTTTAACACATAAATTCGCCCCTGTTTATAATATATATTCAGCTCTCATGGTATTTTAAAACCTCATTATTTACGCACGATAAGAAAATTCTTATTCCTCTTTAATTTGTCATATTTTGAAAGCTTATAGCTACATATACTAAAATTGGAAGAACACATATTTTTTCCATTTAAATGAATATAATGTTACATATATTGTAACTTCAATTGCAATATTATATACTTTATTTTTTTTATATGTAATTTTTTATATTGACATGACATACTCGTGCAAAGCACGTACACTAAACTAGTGACAAAGGATTTTGAAAGAGATTTTTTGAACCTTGAAGTTTAATAAAATTTAACCTTACAAGACTTAGATTGCATGAGATCTAGATCAACCAAACAACTAGCAACAAAAGTTTTTCTTTAAGAGAAACATAAAAAAAATTAAATTGGGAGAGTCCCAAAAAAAAATTCAGAATCACCTTTAAGTTTCTTGAGAGAATCTTAACAATCATCAGTGTCACTCAATCTTTTTCAAGTTTCTTACTAGGAATTAAATTTATAACCTTATAGGAATAAAAAAATGAGCAGAGTGCACAGAGTCCGCACAGAAAGGGGATGAAACATTTTCTTTACCTCTATTTTAAGTACTGGACGAGTAGAAAAATTAGGATATTTTTATTTTCGTAATTGAAAAGGAATATGAAACTAAAGAGTCAATGCAGAGAACTTGAAAAGTAAAAATAGAAGGAAACTAAAAAGCTATGAGAAAAAAGAAATAGATAAGGAGATGGAAGAAGAAGAGAGAAGGTGTTTGGAAAGTGTAACGACTATATAATACTTCCTCCGTCCTAATTTATGTGATGTAGTTTGATTTGATACGAAATTTAAGAAAGAAAGAAAGACTTTTGAAATTTGTGGTCTAAAATGAGTCACATATGTTTGTGTGGTTGTAAATCATTTCATTAAGGGTAAAGTGGATATTTTAAAGTTAAATTGTTATTAAATATAGAAATGTATCATTCTTTTTTAGATTGACTAAAAAAAAAAGTGTGTCATATAAATTGAGACAGAGGGAGTAATGGAAAAAAAAAATGAAAAGATGTGAAATAGAGAAACTGACACACGAAATTATAATGACTTACAAAAAGGACATAAATTATGAAACCGACAATTATTTAGCTTTCAAGTGGATGAATTTTTTTTTTATAAGCTTCGCTTAAGCACGATGAGAAAATTCTCATTCCTCTTTAATTCATCATTTTTTCGAAAGCTTATAGTCACGTATACTAAAATTAAAAGAACACATATTTTTATTATTTAAATAAATATAATGTTGCATATAACGTAACTTTAATTACAATATTATAAACTTCATTTTTTTTATGTGTAATTTTTTATACGGAAAAGGACCTAATATACCCTTCAAGTATTGAAAATGGGTCTAAAATACCCTCCTTCCACCTTTGGACTCAAAAATACCCTTTTCTTCCATCTTTGGGCTCAAAAATACCCTTCCATCCACCTATATGGCTCTATTTTACCCTTCTCCTTAACAAAAATTTAAAAAATAATAATTAATATTTTCATTTAATACGTGGCAGTTTCTTATTGGTTGAAATTTAATTAATTAAAAAATTAATAATTCCTAAACCCAACCCGAATTTCGGTTCAAATAACCCGACCAAGCAACCCAAATTCCCCATTATTTGGTTGAAGAAATCCGTTTTATGTAATCTCTATATGACTACATCCCTTTCTATTTCATACCCATTTGCCATTTTTCTATATCTCCGAAACCCAACTGATCAAATTTGAAATTTGAATCCTGTTATTTGGTTGAAAAAATGTGTTTTCTGTAGTGTGTGTATTTCTAAATTCATTTGTTCTTCTTACCCATTTGCCATTTTTTCTAAATCTATGAAACCCAACTAATCAAATTCTCCATTATTTAGAAATGTGTTTTGTGTAATCTCTGTTTTTGAACTGATCGTTGATGTCGTCATTTTTTCTCTTTAACCAAATATAGAGAATTTGGGTTGTTGGGTCGGGTTATTTGAACCTGAATTCGGGTTGGGTTTATGAATTATTAAGTTTTTAATTAATTAAATTTCAACCAATAAGAAAATGTCACGTATTAAATGAAAATACTAATTATTATTTTTAAAATTTCTATTAAGGAGAAGGGTAAAATGGAGTCATATAGGTGGATGAAAGGGTATTTTTGAGCCCAAAGGTGGAAGAAAAGGTTATTTTTGAGCCCAAAGGTGGAAGGAGGGTATTTTAGATCCATTTCCAATACTTGGAGGGTATATTAGGCCCTTTTTCGTTTTTTATATTGACGTGACATACACGTGCAAAAAACATACATTAAACTAGTCACATTGGAAGAAATTTTTCGAACCTTGAAGTTTAGTAAAAATTTAACCTTACAAGACTTAGGACCCGTTTGGCCATTAAAAAATATTTATTTTTTTCTGAAAATTTATTTCACTTTAGTGAAAAAAGAGAAATTTTGTGGTGTTTGGCCATAAACTTTATTTCACTAAAGTGAAATTTTTTTCAGAAAAAGTGAAAACAAGTTTTCACTCCTACTTCTCTCACAAAAAATAAAAAAGAACTCTAATTTTTTTCATGGTCAAACATAACTCCAACTCCAACTCCAAAAAATTTAATTTTCATGGCCAAACGCCTACTTAGAGCCTGTTTGGTATTGCTTTTTTCTCAAAAAAAGCACATTTTTTGAGGAAAAAACACTTTGTTTGAAAGGAAGGGTGTTTGGTAAACTTGCAAAAGTATTTTTAAAAAGAAACAGAAGCAGTTTTTCTGCTGTTGGGAAGAAGCAGAAATTTTTTGTTTTTCAAAAAAAGCAGAAGCAGAAAATTATTTTTTTCATGACAAATATACCCCTATCACACACACATCAAAATATCTCTTGTTAATTAATTAGCATATCTTATAAGTTTGATTTTAAAATTGTACACTTCATATTTACATCATAATTCTTTATTTCATTCTATGATTTATATATTATTATTTTATTTTTCACCCATTTTTTAAAATAAAATCAAAAATATCATTGATGATGATGATAGAAGAATATATAACTCTTTATTTTTTACTATTAATGATAATAAATGACAGACGAATCACGATGTAAGATCAAATGGTATTTTCACAGCACTTGTAAATATTTTTTTCTCGAATATTTAATTTTAAATAAATAATTCATGAAAAGTGACATATTTGTTATCATGTAGTGTACATATATGATTGCTTATTCTTAGTGTGGAGATATTGCGTGGTAAAATTATAGATGAAATCATTCAGAATTTTTGTGATGTATGAAGGACTTCTTATTTTTGTGGTGAATTTTTTCACATGTAGTGATTTAAGTAATGAAATAATTTTTAAATTCATTTTTGTTTGATGTTTTTAAGTAATATTTAGATTATTTTAGTAATATTATATTATTATTTAATATTTTTAAATATATCTATGTATATAAATATTGATTAAAAATTTTATGGTACGTATTTTTTAATTAAATAAAAATAAAATTTTACTTAAAATTATTATAATAGATATTTAAAATAAATTTTCTCTATAAAATAATTTTAGTAGTAAAAGTTTATTCATATATGTCCTTTTAGGTCATTTGTCTCTCAAAAACACTTTTTGAAAAAGATTATTCAAATACAATCTGTTTATCAAAAACACTTTTCAAATGAATCTATCAAATACAAATTGTTTTTTTTCAAAAATACTTTTCTAAAAAGCTATTTTAAAAAAATACTTTTCAAATAAGCACTTTTCTACCGGTAATCTCATACGAACCCTTAGATTGCCTGAGATCTGCATCAACGAAATGACTAGTAACACTAGTTTTTCTTTAAGACAGACATAAAAAAAAAAATTAAATTGAGAAAGTCCCAAACACAATTTAACTTCAAAAAAATTTTTAAAATCACCTTGAGTTACTTGAGATAATCTTAACTGTCATCAGTCTCACTCAATTGTTTTCAAGTTTCTTACTAGAAACGAAATTACAGCCTTATAGGAGTATAAAATGAGTAAAGTGCACAGAGTCCGCACAGAAAAGGGATTAAACCTTTTCTTTATCTTTATTTTATGATTTTGACGAGTAGATTAGGATATTTTTAATTTTCGTCATTGAAAAGCAATATGGACAAAGCAAAGAACTTGAAAAGTAAGAATGGAAGGAAACTAAAAAGCTATGAGTAGAAAGAAACATATAAAGAGGAGGAAGAAGATGAGAAAAAGTGTGTGAAAAGTCTAACCACGATAGAGTAACATGGAACAGAGAAACTGACACATGAAAATATAATGACTTACAAGAAAGACATAAATTACGAAACCGATAATTATTTAGTTTTCAAAGTGGGTGAATTTTTATAAGCCATTTATAATATATATTTAGCTCTCGAATTATTTTAAAACTCTTCATTTACGCATGGTAAGAAAATTATCATTTTTCTTTATTTTGTCATTTTTCAGAAGCTTATAGTCACTTATACTAAAATTAGAAGAGCTCATGTTTTTGCCATTTAAATGAATATAATGTTGTATATATTGTAACTTCAATTACAATATTATATAATTGATTCTTTTTGTATGTAATTTTTTATATTGATGTGACATATACGTGCAAAGTACGATACTAAACTAGTCACAAAAAGAATTTTTGAACTAATTTTTTGAATCTTGAAGTTTCATAAAATTTTAACCTTATTAGACTGCATGAGATTTAAATCAATCAAACACCTAGCAACAATAGTTTTTCTTTAAAAGAGACATAAAAAATTAAATTGAGAAAGTCTCAAAAAAAATTAGTTTCAAAAGAATTTTCAAAATCACCTTAGATTTTTTTGAGAGAATCTTAACTATCATCAATGTCACTCAATCATTTTCAAATTTCTTAATAAGAATGAAATTTGTAGCCTCATAGGAGAAAAGAACGAACAGATTCAGCACATAAAGGGGATAAAAAAATTTCTTTATCTTTATTTTATGTACTTTAACGGTAGAGGGATTAGAAAATTTTATTTTCGCCATTCAAAAGGGAATATGACTAAAGAAACAAAGAGAAGAACTTGAAAAGTAATAATAGAAAGAAACTAAAAAGCTATGAGAAAAAATGAACAAATAAGAGGGGGAAGAAGAACAGAAAAAGTGTCTGAAAAGTGTAACGGTGATAGAGTAATAATAAAAAAATTAAAAAGATACCAAACAGAGAAACTAACACACAAAAATATAATGAATTACAAAAAAGACATAAATTACGAAACCAACAATCAATGAAAATAAAAAAACTAATATAGGACATAAAAATAACCAAATAAAGAAAAAATATGCATAAAATTTGAGATAAATTATTTCGATAGAGGGTTTTCAATAATATTAAGAGATTCTCTAAAAAAGTAAAATTTATTTTCTAAGAAAGGTTTAGTAAAAATATCAGCAAGTTGATTTTCAGCACACCCAAAATGATTTCAATATTACCTTTATAACATGATCTCTAATAAATTGATGCTTAATATTAATATTTAGAATGATATACAATATTTTTTCTTTGAAAGATAAATAGCATTTGAATAGTCACAAAATAGCAGAACTGGTTTTAATGACAAATCATTGTCACTATGTTGATGAGACATTCATAATAATCGATCATAACATTGTCCAATGATAATGTATTAAGTTTCCCTGGTAGTGTAACAACCTGTTATGTGAAATTTTCCTTTTGATGTATTTTGACCATTTTATCTTTTCCCGTAGTTGTTACATGTTACACACTTCCCAAGGCTTTTCAGAGTGATTTGAAAGAGTTTGAAACTCTTAGAGGTTCTAAAAGTCATTAGTTTGACTTCTATCAATATTTCATGTTTCGAGCACCGGATGATAATTTGAAAAGTTTCATTAGATCCAGAACGTCGATTTTGGGTTAGTAGCATGGGTAATTCAGGCTCGCAGCCTATTTTGAAAACTAGTTAAATTAAGCTTTAAGGGTCCGGGGGCCTAAATTATTGAAAACGATCTCTTTTCGAAAATCCTATGTCGTCATTGAGTTCAGAACGTTGAAAATAGCCTAGTAGCATATATGGTTTGTTTCTGTAGGGTCTCGAATAAATTTCGAGGGTTCCTTCGGAGACATTTCAACTTGTCAAAAACTCAGCATTTGCTGATAGCTGGTACAGGTGCATTCCTTCTTCTCGAACGCGGGCCTCTGACCGCGAATGCAAAGAAGGATATTATCCTTCATCGCGATCGCGAGGAGGGAGCCGCGGTCACGAAGTGTCTTTGGGTCCGGGTCGAGTTATCTCCTTCATTGCAAACACGACAGGGTTGTCGCGAATGCGAAGGTTCGGTTTATCGGCCTTCGCAAATGCGAAGCCCTGACCGCGAATGCGATGGCCAATTATTTGGCCACTTCAGTATTGACCCGCGTGAACGCGATGGGTTGACCGCGTTCGCGAGGTAAAGTTCACAGAACAATATAAATAGTTTATTTTTCATAAATTCCACCATTTTTGGACATAGGAGCTTCGGGGAGAGGCGATTTTGAGGGTGTCCTACACCATTCTTTCTTGGGTAAGCTTCTAATTCATCTTTCCATCATTTTCTATTGATTATATCTCCGAAAATATCTTTTAATCATGATTTCAAACTAGTATTTGGGAATTTGGATCGGTAAAGATTTAATTTGATTTTCCTTCGATTTGAGCCTTTTTTTTAGCTCGTTTTCCCTTGGGTTTTCAATTGTAGACTCCTATAATCTTGGGGAACATGTTTCTGAAATAAAATTTCGGTTTTACTCCTTTTAATTTTTAACTCAATTTTCGAACTCGTTTTTGGACCCGTCTTAAATCTAGCCGACATGGGTATCGTTAGCTTCCTTTTGACGCGTAGATAATGCTTTTGATATTCTTAAATCATGACGAGACTGTTCAAAGAGGAAAAGCTCCGCGTTGAGGATTCTAGGCCTGAATTTCGGCACTCCGAGGTAGGTTATGACTTAACTTCCTTCAGACTGGGCTGAGTAGTTAATGAAATTGTAAAGCATGCCATGTGTTAGGGTTTTTAAGCTCAGAAACCATATTTTGAAATTTTTTTATTTTATTGTATTGCCCGTGTGGGGGCTTGTATGCATATTATTGTTGACTTGAGAGGTGTGGTAAATGATGTGATGCCTGTGCAGGGACTTTATTTGATGATTTTAGGCTTTACTTGTGTATTGTTTCCATATTTCTTGGTGTGTCTCCCGGGTGAAGGCTTGACTAGACATTATAGGCCTTACATGAGCATTTAACTGCCTTACTACATGATTGATACCTGAATGTTGATTTTAAATGAGTTTATTGATATCTTACTTGACTATACATACCAGTGGTGCCCTATAATGACTTATATCATGAATCATTGTCGTATGGAGTAGATTCTGAGCTTATTCATACATGTATTGAATTGAAGTTTATCTTCATTCGTATTGGTTATGAGCATTATATCCTCATATCATCTATACATATTCATGAGACTTGATACCACTGAGGTATTATGATTTCGAAAGAAAATGGAAACTCTTTTATAAAACCCTTGGCCGAGGTCATTACCGATAAGGTGGATTGTGAGGTATTGAAAAACTAGACCGAGGTCATTTATCGGTAAGGTTTGTTGAGATTATGAAAGTATATGGGTTGCGAACCCACCATGGGTCCTATCCGAAGAGCGGCTTGAAAGGTGTATACGTAAGTTCCACCATACTACCTCATTGTATTGCACTTGCATCTTTCGTGTTCCCTTCTTGTACTTGTTGATGTGTATTTTATTTCCTTATATATATTTATGGCGTTTATGGTTGCCCTTTGTACTGTATATTGTAGAACTGTTAGTGGAGACGGTGTGAGCTACCATTTGGAAACTTTTCTATTTGCAGGTTACGTGCTCATAGTATCTTTTACTTGTATTATTTTTTACTTTGCTCATTCGGCCTATGATACCTACTGATTACAAATGGACCATATCACTCCTACTTTGCCCTTTTGGTGCAGATCCCAGTGCGATTATGAGTCACGATAACTGATTTGTGCGGTAGTAGTTGACCTTTCGGAGTATCTGGTGAGCTCCCATTCGGAGCGTTCTCCCAACCTCCATTTATCCTTATCATGTCTTTACTAGTATTCAGAGACAGATTTTGTACTTTTTATTTTTCAGACTATGTATTAAGTGCCTTCTACTTATGACACTACTTCTGGGGCTTATGTATTTTGTTCAGATTTTGCTATGTGTTATGTTATAGCCTGACTTCATTACAGAAGTCTCATTTTGTGGGTTCCTCATTATTGTTCACTTATTTATTCTCAGGTTGATTTTGGATTACTTACCAAGGCTAATTTCGAGGTAAGTTCCATCATGACCCCAATGTTTTGATCATGATAAATTGCTATCAAAGCGCTATGTTCATTGGTCTCATAAATGAAAGAGAGGGATGTTTAGTAGTCTCATCGATCAGTACGTAGACATCCCTATCTATCTTCGAGATGCTATATGACATCTTTAGGAAAAATTTCTCTAATTTGATTCCTTATCACGTGGGTTATTCACAAGCTATGTTCTAAACTTACATTGTTTTCTTTTATGTGCAGATGGTGAGGACTAGGTCTAGAGATGCTAGGAATACTGAGACAGAACCCAATTTTGGAGCCGCCTTCAGGGGGCGAGGTAAGGGTCGTGGCCTACCCAGAGGTAGATGATGGGCATGAGGCGTTGCCCGATCAGAGGACATGCTAGGGAGGCCTCTCCCGAGCCTGATGTTGATTATGTTGAGGGTGATTATCAGTCAGGGGGTGCGGGACCAGTACAGGTTCCATAGGGTTTGTGAACACCCCAGTGCTATAGGATCTATCGATTCATCTCTTGAGTCATTTGTATAGTGTTCCTTTGAGTGTACCGGGTATTCCTCAGACTTTGACCGGTGTTCCACCATCAGTACCGACTTTTTGTTATGGTATTCTGACTTCAGTTGCACAACCATCTTCTCTGGTACCCCCACGTGTGGATTCACTGCCTACTAGGCTTACTGTTCTTACTGTTCCTCCTGTTACTTCAGCCCCTGTGATGTTTTCTGATGGTCAGAAGAGGTTTAAGAGGTTTATTTACTTAGCTCCTCCCAAGTTTAGTGGTGCCATTGGAGAGGACACGTATGGGGTTTTGCTTGACTGTCAGGAGAGGTTGCACAACCTCAGATCTCTTGAGTCCCATGGAGTTGCTTATACGACTTATTAGTTGACTGACATTGCCAAACAGTGGTGGAGATCTCTTTCTAGTTGTAGAGACTCATTTTTTTTAGGCTTTTCTGTAGAGGTTCATGCCTTACAGTTTGAGGGATCAGATGAGAGATGAGTTTGATCACCTGGAGCAGGGCTCCATGATCATTGCTGAATATGAGTCACCTTTCCATGCTTTATACAAATTCTCCACGGCCAGTATCTCCATTGAGTCAGAAAGGATTAGGAAGTTTGTCAAGGGATTGGATGGCTTTTATTAGTTGGCTACAACTCATATAGTAGTATCAGGGGCTTTTCTTAGAGTATTGTTAAGCATGCTAAGTTGATTGAGTCGATTAGTCAGACTACTCAGGGTGGCGCTAAGAAGGCGCACCAACAGGGTGAGTTTAGTGGACATATATCTCGAGGTAAGGTTTTCTCCAACAGGCGTTCTCGTATTTATCATAGTAGACCAGTTCAGGCAGCCTTGCAGAGTTAGAGTAGCAGGTCTGTGGTTTCTGTGGCTCCAGGTAGCCAAGGTTCAGGTCACTAGGGTAGAGGCTCCGCTTATGGTTCTTTGGGATAGGAAGGTCATTCTCGTTCTCCTGGGCCCTCTCAGCGTGATGCTAGTGGCAGAGAGTGTTTCGTGTGTCATGAGATTGGACATTATGTGACGGACTTCCCTTGATGTGTATTGGGTTCTGCCTAGCAGGGTTCTCTGCTTTATCTTTTCCCTACTCCTATTTATACTGTTAGAAGTGGTTCACAGAGTGGCAGGGGTGGTACTAGAGGTGCTCGAGGTCGAGCTTGGGGAGCTTGTAGTTGTGGACACGGGGTTTCTCAGTGCAGGGATGGATGTGGACAGTGTTATGCTATTCCTGGGAGACCAAGGCAGAGGCCTCTGATGCAGTTATTACAGATATCATCCCAGTTTTCTACCCATCTGCTTTCATTTTATTTGACCCTAGATCTACATTCTCCTATGTGTCTACATATTTTACTACTGGTTTGATGTTTTATATGAGTCCCTTGCCGTGCCCCTTCGTGTTTCTACCCTTGTAGGAGATTCTTTAGTGGTGGATTGGGTGTGTTGATCGTGTGTGGTGAACTTTGAGGGGCGTAAAACTTAGGTAGACTTAATTATCCTAGATATGGTTGATTTTGATGTTATCTTGGGTATGAATTGGATAGCTCCCTATTATGTTATTTTGGACTGTTACGCCAAGACTGTGACCTTAGCTATTCCGGGTGTGCCAAGGTTAGCTTGGAAAGGTACTCTTAATTTGGGTCTGAAGAGAGTTATATCTTTTCTATATGCTCGTTCCATGGTAGAAAAGGGGTGTTTGTCTTATTTGGCCTATGTTCGCGATACTAGTGTTGCCTTCCCACCTTCTTTGGAATATATTCGGGTTGTTCGCGAGTTTAAGAATGTGTTCCTATGAATGTTCCTCGTATACCTCTGGATTGTGATATTGATTTTTCTATTAGTGTTGAGCTGGACACCAAGACCATTTCTATTCCTTCCTATAGGATGGCCTCGACTGAGTTGAAGAAATTAAAGGGATAGTTACAGGATTTGAGTAAAGGTTTTATTAGACCTAGTGTATTCCCTTGGGGTGCTCCTATCTTATTTGTGAAGAAGAGGGATGGTTCTATGCGCATGTGTATTGACTACCGACAGTTGAACAAGGTGACCTTCAAGAATAAGTATCCTCTTCCTCACATTGATGACTTATTTGACCAAATTTAGGGTGCTTCAGTGTTTATGAAGATTGACTTGAGATTCGGGTATCACCGGTTGAGGATTAGAGTTTTGGATGTTTTGTAGACGGCTTTTTGGACTCAATATGGTCATTATGAGTTTTGGTCATGTCCTTTGGGTTGACCAATGCCCCAGCAACGTTCATGGAGTTGATGAAATGAGTATTTCGATCGTATCTTTATTCCGTTGTGATTGTGTTTATAGATGACATCTTGGTTTATTCCAAGATTGAGGCCAATCATGTGAGACACTTGGGAATTGTACTTCAGAGATTGCGTGATAAGAAGTAATATACCAAGTTCTCCAAGTGCAAGTTTTGGTTGAATTCTACTTCCTTCTTGGGTCATGTGGTGACCAAGGATGGCATTATGGTTGAACCTGCCAAGATAACAGAGATTTGTGATTGGGCTAGACCTACTTCTCCTACCAAGATTCAGAGTTTCATAAGTTTGGTGGGTTATTATCGGCATTTTATGAAGGATTTCTCTTCTATTGCTGCTTCTTTGACCAAGTTGGCTCAAAAGAAGGTTGTATTTCAGTGGTCCGATGCTTGTAAAGAGAGCTTTCAATCATTCAAGGAGTTGTTGACTTTGGCTCTTATCTTGACTTTGCCCAAGAAGGGCGTATGTTTTACTGTATTTTGTGATACTTTTGGTATTTATTTGTGTAACACCCCGTATGTATCCGAACCTAGTTGATTACCGTAACATTTATGGAATTATTTAAACATGAGAATGTTGGTGTATTATACATTAAATTTGTGGGCTAAGTTAATTTTGTGATTTGGGCCCCAAATGAGGCCCAAAATGAATTAAAAGACATGGCCCAAATGGGGCAAAAGACCCATTCTACCATTGACCAAGTAAACACAATATTTAAGACTAAGTATGTGGACAAGGATGACCATTTAGGGACTATATAAGGCAAGTAAAATCAGAATTTATTCATTAGAGACACACATGCCAAATCAAGAAATTTCCACAAGATATTTCTCATCTCACAAACCCTAAGCCTTCATTCCTTTGGATAAGATGACTCTCTTGAAAGATTTGGTAAGTATTTATTCTCATGGTTTAATATATTATATTCTTGATATGGTGTATAAATCATGTTGGTTATGTTGGCAAAGTGTTGGACAGTTGACTATGCATAAAACTGTCTATTTTTGCAATCGGAAAAGGGTTTTTCCTTGTAAACTCGAAAATGGACTTGTGGTATTGAAGGAGGTGAATTTTATGGATTAAATATTGATATGTATGATGTTTTTATGTCCCTAACTTGCTTTCTCCTAAGGTATAACATTTGGAATTGTTGTTGTGAAATTGTGCATGGAATTGGTGACGTATTGAAGGAAAAATGTAGTTTGGTGATGTTTATGTGCGTTGTGAAAACATGGCTGTTATTTGGCATCTAAGATGATCTAAAATATGTTAAGAGAAGCTTAGTTATGATCATGGACCATTTATTACAAAAAAGGACCCAAAATAGACCCTTTTTGGCCGAACCGGGCATCCGCCCTTGCGTCTGGAGCACCTGCGGGCGCAGGTGCCAACGCAGGTGACTCTGGACACTACCAAGGGTCACCTGAGGCCTCACCTCATCCACTTGAGGGTGCAGGTGGCTTCGCAGGTCAGCCCAGAAGTTCGTTTTGTATGTTTTTGTCTCTCTTTGACCCCCCGGAACCCCTATACCCTTCATAGATGCAATTATCAACTTATGGTACCTTTTGAATGACTTTAAAGGAGTGTCCCGAAGGTATTTTGAATGGTATCAATTATGGATTGTTGTTCATGTGTTATTAGGAAAGGTATTGAGATGACTGGATGGAGTAATTGTGACGTAGTGTTAATGTGGAAGTGTAAAGGATAAACTTGGTGTGAAATGTTATTGGTTTATGATGTCTTGGTCAATGTATGTAATTTTATGATGTTGTTGGTATGATAATGCCATGAATGGTATTGTAAAAGTGTGAAATGACGTTATGGAGAAATCATATAACTCATTGTCGTCTCATGCCCTTGTAAGGTTGTTGATTGTTAACGTAAGCTCCGTTATGAACTTGTGAGACTTTCTTAGCTTGTCAAACTTTCTCTCCTTCACCAGGAAAGTTATCCGGTAAGCAAGATCTTTGATTGATGTGCCTGAATAAGGTTGATCAATGGTAGCTGCTTGGAGCTTTCTCTATACCTTAATTGAACTGCCCCGTTATGGCGTATCGTAGATCGGACTCTTCTTTTCCAGGCTCCAGGCTAGAGAAGGGCTATTCCATATCAGCTGCTATGCTAGCTCGAAAAGGACTGAAAGAACTTACATTAGGTCGTGACTTGAGGGTGAGGGGAAGGAGCGGTAAAGAAGTAAGGAGGTCGACTAGTTCTTAGCTTGATTGAACTCAGCATAGTTAGAGATTAGAGGAGATAGCCTTTCTTTCAAGCAAACACGTAAGGAAGGATATGGATCATTGTGTTCGCTTATAGGACTGTATATTCGTATTGATATCATAAGGTATGTAAGGTTACTCTTACCGTATCATTCTGCAGCACATATTGTTCTCATTGTCATTATACTTGTTCCATTTCGAAATGTTCTAAGGCATCTCATTTCAGGTTGTCATGTATTATTATTCTTATGTTCCTTATTTGTGGATCAAGTGTTGTTCATATGTCTCTTAATCATGGACTGATGTTCCAAAACTCCAATAATGCTGCGACTATCAACATATCAATCTCTCAAAAGTAAGAAATTAAGTAATGCATATTTGTGGGTTGTAAGAGTATGGGTGGTAGCTCTAGAGGCATAAGCCTAGCTCGAGTCGATCTCAAATTTGTTAGATCAGGGGGCAGTCCTAGAGGCATAAGCCTAGCTCGGACCAATCCTGACAGGGGGCAGCTCTAGAGGTAAGAACCTAGCTCGAGCCGAACCTGATATGTTGGTTTATGGGTGGCAGCTCTAGAGGTAAGAACCTAGCTCAAGCCGAACCCGATATATTGATTTATGGGTGGCAGCTCTAGAGGCATAAGCCTAGCTTGAGCCGATCCCAACATAACGTTATGTTATATTAAGACCCACTGATCAGTTGGGTCCCGGGTACGATATGAGATGAGTGATGATGAATAACCATTAGAAGCAAAAGAAAATAATGAATATAAGGTACATGGTTCTACATATGCAGAACGATGGTTTATCCATATTGACTATTCTCTTATATTTGATTTCATTGGAATAATTATGTGTCTTACAGTTTCCTATGGCCTTACATACTCAGTACATTCTTTGTACTGACCTCCCTTGGGGGGGCTTACCTTAGTTGTTGCAGGCACAGGTGTTAGTAGACCTCCGCAGTAGGCTACGAGAAATCCACAGAATATTGGTGAGCTCCAGTTGGGCTTTTTGAGATATCTATGTACATTTATTTTGGTATTGTATATGTGTATAGAGTGGGGTCTTGTCCCGACTCTAGGTTGGTTATGGTTATGCATCTGTAGAGGCTTTGTAGATGTTATGGGGACAGATGAAGGAAATGTAAGGAACGTATGTTTTGTCTTGATGGCCCTGACGGCCAAGTTTCACATATGTATATATCACGTGTTTCCATGACTTCCGCTATTGGTATCTTATATCTCTATACGTGATGGTGGTGTTTCGTGAATGACATGCATATGAATAGACATAGATGAAGATTGGATCTCTCGGGCCTTATCGGCTTCGAGTGCCAATCCGCCTCAATGGGATTTGGGGTGTGACAAAAGTGGTATCAGAGCAGATCGTTCTAAGGGTGTCTACAAAGCCGTGTCTGAGTAGAGTCTTACTTATGGATGTGTTGTGTACCACATTTATAAGTAGGAGGCTACGGGACATTTAGGAGTTGTTTCTTTTCTTCATTTCTAGATCGTGCAATAGAGCCAAAAGTGTAAGTGGAAGAAAAAAATTATATCTGACCATTGGAATTGGTTTTCTTTGATATAGTAAACTGCCGATGACGAGAAAAGGTAGAGGCAAGGGTAAGCAGGTAGATATGCTTACCGGTGAAGGACTGAGTAAATCACCACCTGACCAAGCTAGTCAAGGTGGAGCTGACACTGAATTTACATCACGGGCTTCTTCCACTTTTCCATCTCCAGAAGAGCCGGGAAGGAGAGAAGTATCTTCGGAACTGCCCGTTAATACTATTGAGCAGGATTTAATGAGTGCGGTGCAAATATTGACCCGTGTAGTTACTGCACAAGCTCAAAGACAAGCTCTTGTGTAGCAAAAGGAGGGACAGAGGTACAGGAAGAGGATGCAAGAATTGGAAGGAGGATCGTCAAAAAGAGCTAAACCCATGGGACAGTCCAAGGAGGATTTGGGCCTCGAATTTTTCACAAACCGCCTAGGCCATCATTTCCCCATTCCACAAAAAATACTCCCCCTCTATTCCAAGGGTTTAGAAGCAACCGGTTTGGGCAAGGAAGTGAGACTCAGGACTTATGGACAGTGGGGTATCGAGCACGAGGAAGTATGAGCCAATTGAGGTCTCCTCTTCAGCAGTGTCAGCGCTGCGGAAGGTATCATTTAGGTGAATACCGGTTGGGAACAAATTTTTGCTTTTGGTGTGGCATGCCAGGGCACATGGTGATAGAGTGCCCACGAAGAGGCATGGGTGGTATGACACGACCTACGGTATCAGCCGTTGCATTATCATCATCATATGTGAAACTTGCTGGTCGTGGCAGAGGGGCTAGAGGAGCAACTAGTTCTAGTAGAATTCCGGACCGTACCTATGCCGTGACGGATCGGCAGACATTTGAGGCTTCTCCTGATAAAGTGACAGGTATATTATCTGTCTTTTCACATAATGTATTTGTATTGAATGATCCTGGTTTTACCCTATCATATGTTACTCCATTGAGTGTTAAAAAAAATTAAAAATTGCAAGGACACTAGAATTTTTAGTTAACCCATTTGCCATTTGAGGTATCTACACCAAAAGGTGAATCTATTGTAGCTAAAAGAGTGTATCGTAATTGTGTGATAACTGTGTGTGGCCATGATACATTGGCTGATCTTATTGAATTGAAAATGGTGGATATTGATGTCAGAACGGGTATGGATTGGTTGGGTTTTTATTATGCCACGGTATATTGCCGGGCTAAGAAGGGACATTTTCATTTTCCACAAGAAAATGTTCTTGAATGGAAGGGTAATGTGGGGGCACCAAAGGGGAAAATTTATTTCCTATCTGAAAGCAAGGAAAATGCTAGTCAAGGGGTATATATGTCATTTAGTCCAAGTGCAAGATACTGATGTTAAACCACCAAGTCCTTAATCGGTTTTGGTGGTTAATGAATTCCTCGATGTATTTCCTGATGATCTTCCAGGCTTACCCCCAGAACGGGAAGTAGAGTTTAGTATTGATGTGATTTCATGCTAAGCATTTCGTCTATCTCTATTCCTCCGTATAAAATGGCTCCAGCAGAGCTATAGGAATATAAAAAAATAAATACATGAAATGGCATATTGAGAATGTGTATTGACTATTGGCAACTGCATAAGGTAACGATCAAGAACAAATATCCCCTCTCTAGAATTGACGATCTAGTTAACCAATCACAGGGTGCTACTTATTGACAAAAAAATTGACTTGAGTTCGGATTATCATCAAGTCAGAGTTAGAGAAAAAGATATATCCAAGACAGCTTTCCGAACACGGTATAGCCATTAGGAATTCTCAGTTATGTCATTTGGACTAACAAATGCACCAGAATTTTTTATGGATTTGATGAATAGGGTGTTCAAATCATTCTCGGATGTATTTGTGACCGTGTTCATAGATGATAGTCTGGTTTATTCGAGATCACAAGAGGAGCATGCCAATCATGTACGACAGGTGTTACAGATTCTCTGGGATTGTAAGTTGTATGCCAAGTTCTCTAAATGTGAATTTGGTTAAAATCCGTGGCATTCTTGGGTCACATTGTGTCAGATGAAGGAATTCGAGTTGATACTCAAAAGATTGAAGCGGTGAAAAATTGGCCAAGACCTACGACACCTACAGAGATTCGTAGTTTTCTTGGATTGGCAGGTTATTACAGAAGATTTGTGGAAGGGGTTTCTTCTATTACTGCACCATTAACGAAGCTAACACACAAGGAAATTAAGTTTTAGTGGAACGATGCGTGTGAGAAAAGTTTCCAAGAGCTAAAAGATAACTTAACTTCCACACCAGTTTTAGTACTTTCGGAAGGCACAGAAGGTTATGCAGTGTATTGTGATGCTTCCGGGGTTGGCCTCGGATGTGTATTGATACAGCATGGTAATGTGATAGCGTATGCCTCATGACAGTTGCGGCCACATGAAAGAAACTATCCCGCACATGATCTTGAGTTAGTAGTCGTAATATTTGCTTTAAAGATATGGCGCCACTATTTGTATGGGGTTCGCGTTGATATATACCGATCATAAAAGTTTGTAGCAGTATACTTTTAAGTAGAAGGACCAAAACGAGGAACTAAATTTGAGGTAGCGAAAGCGGCTGAAACTCATAACAGACTACGACACCGAAGGTGGATGGAATTACTAAAAGATGATGATAGTAATATCTTATACCATCCGAGAAAAGCAAACGTGGTAACCAATGCATTAAGTTGCAAAACAATCGGAAGCACTAGCATCCAGTTGACGAAAAAGTAGGTATAGGCAAGGATCTACATCAATTAGACAGCTTGGGGGTTCATCTTCTTGAAACTCCAGATGAAAGAATTATAGTGTAAAATGCGGTAGAGTCTTCATTAGTAGCTGAAGTAAAGGAAAACCAATATGTGAATCCTATTTTTATTGCAGCTGACAAGGAATCACAACAAGGTTTGATGAAGGCATTTGATTTTACGCAAGAGAGAGAGAGTACTTCAATGCCCAGGGTAGGCTTTGTGTACCAGATATATATGAGT
Source organism: Capsicum rhomboideum (assembly GCA_031232105.1). Taxonomy (NCBI): domain Eukaryota; kingdom Viridiplantae; phylum Streptophyta; class Magnoliopsida; order Solanales; family Solanaceae; genus Capsicum; species Capsicum rhomboideum. Next base: position 40,778,267 of record CP124712.1, on the reverse strand, counting down.
TAAGGAAATGAATTATGACGGAAGCACATCATTCACGGTATTCTATTCATCCGGGAGCAATCGAAATGTACCATGATTTAAAAGAGATGTATTGGTAAGGTTACATGAACAGAACATTGCAAAATTTGTAACTCAATGTCAAAACTGTCAATAAGTAAAAGTGGAGCATCAGAAACCTGGCGGTTATATGCAATATATGAATCTTCCAGCTTGAAAAGAGGGATATGATTAACATGGGTTTTATCATAAGTTTGCCTCGTACATTTTGGAAATTTGATTCCATGTGGATGATAGTTGACAGACTTACCAAGTAGCACACTTTTTACCTATCAGGACCACTTGTGCAGTCGAAAATTATGCAAGGTTGTATGTTAAAGAGATAATACGGTTACATGGGATTCCAATTGCTATTATATCAGACAGATAGACGAACATAACGTACCATCGAAACACATGGAGATGTTACGAGCTTGCACATTGAACTTTAAAAGTAGTTGGGATGGTCATTTACCTCTTATGAAATTTGCCTACAATGATAGATATCATTCAAATATCAAAATGACACCTTATGAAGCTTATATGGGAGAAAGTGTAGATTACCATGTGGATGGTTTGAAGTAAGTGAGACTGCTTTACTCGGGTCAAATCTTGTTCATCAAGATATAGAGAAAGTCAAGGTGATACAACAGCAGCTATAAACAGCCCAAAGTCGACACAAGTCATATGTCGATAGTCGAAGAAGGGAATTAAAATTGGCCATAGGTGATTGGGTAGTTTTGCCAGTGTCACCAATGAAAGGGGTAATGAGAGTTGGAAAGAAATGAAAGTTGGCCCTATATAACGTGCCATATGAGATTACCCGAAGATTTGGGTAAGTTGCATATAAATTAGCACTACCCTAAGAACTCCCCACAGTTTATTCAGTGTTCCATGTTTCCATGCTTCAAAAATGCATGGGGAGATGTACAAGTTATGGAGGATATCATAAGTGAAGAGGTACCTACTACAATTCTTGATCGATAAGTACGGGGATTAAACAAATAAAGAAGTAATTTTCATAATGGTACTATTGGAGGAATAAGCAAGTAGACGAAAACACATGGGAAACGGAAGGAATAATGAAATCTCAAGTACTCGTATTGGTTGTAAACAGAAGAAAAAGTTCAAGGTGCGGAATTGAAGAAATAACAAGTCTCTACAAGTATCGTGTGTATATGAGAACATGAATGATACACATAGATTTCAATTTATTTCAATGAGATAATGTTAATAACATTCGAGGACGAATGTTCCTAAGGGGGGAAGAATGTAACACCCCATATGTATCCGAACCTAGTTGATTACCGTAACATTTATGGAATTATTTAAACATGAGAATGTTGGTGTATTATACATTAAATTTGTGGGCTAAGTTAATTTTGTGATTTGGGCCCCAAATGAGGCTCAAAATGAATTAAAAGACATGGCCCAAATGGGGCAAAAGACCCATTTTACCATTGACCAAGTAAACACAATATTTAAGACTAAGTATGTGGACAAGGATGACCATTGAGGGACTATATAAGGCAAGTAAAATCAAATTTTATTCATTAGAGACACACATGCCAAATCAAGAAATTTCCACAAGATATTTCTCATCTCACAAACCCTAAGACTTCATTCATTTGGACAATATGAATCTCTTGAAATCTTTGGTAAGTGTTGGACAGTTCACTATGCGTAAAACTGTTTATTTTTGCAATCAGAAAAGGGTTTTTCCTTGTAAACTCGAAAATGGACTTGTGGTCTTGAAGGAGGTGAATTTTATGGATTAAATATTGATATGTATGATGTGTTTATGTCCCTAACTTGCTTTCTCCTAGGGTATAATATTTGGAATTATTGTGAAATTGTGCATATTGGTGACGTATTAAAAGAAAAATATAGTTTGGTGATGTTTATGTGCGTTGTAAAAACATGTCTATTCTTTGGGGCATATAAGATGATCTAAAATATGTTAATATAATCTTAGTTATGATCATGGACCATTTATTACAAAAAAGGACCCAAAATAGACCCTTTTTGGCCGAACCGGGCATTCGCCCTCGCGTCTGGAGCACCTGTGGGCGCAGGTGCCAACGCAGGTGACTTTGTACACTACCAAGGGTCACATGAGGCCGCACCTCATCCATCTGCAGGCGCAGGTGGCTTCGCAGGTCAGCCCAGAAGTTCATTTTGTATATTTTTGTCTCTCTTTGACCCCCCAGAACCCCTATACCCTTCATGGATGCAATTATTAACTTATGGTACCTTTTGAATGACTTTAAAGGAGTGTACCAAAGGTATTTTGAATGGTATCAATTATGGATTGTTGTTCATGTGTTATTAGGAAAGGTATTGAGATGACTGGATGGAGTAATTGTGACGTAGTGTTAATGTGGAAGTGTAAAGGATAAACTTGGTGTGAAATGTTATTGGTTTATGATGTCTTGGTCAATGTACGGAATTTTATGATTTTGTTGGTATGATAATTCCGTGAATGGTATTGTAAAAGGGTGAAATGACGTTATGGAGAAATCATATAACTCATTGTCGTCTCATGCCCTTGTAAGGTTGTTGATTGTTAACGTAAGCTCCGTTATGAACTTGTGATGTAGAGTAACACGTATGGAAGGAGATGGATCATTGTGTTCGCTTATAGGACTGGATATTCGTATTGATATCATAAGGTATGTAAGGTTACTCTTACCGTATCATTCTGCAGCACATATTGTTCTCATTATCATTATACTTGTTCCATTCCGAAATGTTCTAAGGCATCTCATTTCAGGTTGTCATGTATTATTATTCTTATGTTCCTTATTCGTGGATCAAGTGTTGTTTATGTCTCTTAATCATGGACTGATGTTCCAAAACTCCAATAATGTTGCGACTATCAACATATCAATCTCTCAAAAGCAAGAAATTAAGTACTGCATATTTATGGGTTGTAAGAGTATGGGTGGTATATCTAGAGGCATAAGCCTAGCTCGAGCCGATCTCGAATTTGTTGGATCAGGGGGCAGTCCTAGAGGCATAAGCCTAGCTTGGACCAATCCTGACAGGGGGCAGCTCTAGAGGTAAGAACCTAGCTCGAGCCGAACCTGATATGCTGGTTTATGGGTGGCAGCTCTAGAGGTAATAACCTAGCTTGAGCCGAACCATATATGTTGGTTTATGGGTGGCAGCTCTAGAGGTAAGAATCTAGCTCGAGCCGAACCCGATATATTGATTTATGGGTGGCAGCTCTAGAGGCATAAGCTTAGCTCGAGTCGATCCCAACATAATGTTATGTTATGTTAAGACCCACTGATCAGTTGGGGCCCGGTTATGATATGAGATGAGTGATGATGAAGAACCATTAGAAGCAGAAGAAAATAATGAATATAAGGTACATGGTTCTACATATGCAGAACGATGGTTTATCCATATTGACTATTCTCTTATATTTGATTTCATTGGAATAATTATGTGTCTTACAGTTTCCTATGGCCTTACATACTCAATACATTCTTCGTACTGACCTCCCTTGGGGGGGCTTACCTTACTTGCTGCAGGCACAGGTGCTAGTAGACCTCCGCAGTAGGCTACGAGAAATCCGCAGAATATTGGTGAGCTCCAGTTAGTTCGGGGCTTTTCGAGATGTCTTTGTACATTTATTTTGGTATTGTATATGTGTATAGAGTGGGGTCTTGTCCCGACTCTAGGTTGGTTATGGTTATGCATCTGTAGAGGCTTTATAGATGTTGTGGGGACAGATCAAGGAAATGTAAGGAACGTATGTTTTGTCTTGATGGCCCTGATGTCCAAGTTTCACATATGTATATATCACGTGTTTCCATGACTTCCGCTATTGGTATCTTATATCTCTATACGTGATGGTGGTGTTTTGTGAATGACATGCATATGAATAGACATAGATGAAGATTGGTTCTCTCGGGACTTATTGGCTTCGGGTGCTTGTCCGCCTTAATGGGATTTGGGGCGTGACAATTTGGGTGCAGTGTTGATGCAGGAGGGTAAAGTAATTATGTATACTTCTCGTCAGTTAAAGCCCTATGAGAAGAATTACGCTACCCATGACTTAGAGTTGGCAACAGTCATCTTTGTGTTGAAATTGTGGTAGCATTACTTGTATGGGGTCCATTGTGAGATTTTCTCGGATCATCATAGCCTTTAATACTTCTTCAATCAGCGAGATATTAATATGATGCAACGACATTGGTTTGAGTTGCTTAAGGATTATGATCTCACTATTCTTTATCATCCGTGCAAGGCAAACATAGTGGCAGATTCCTTGAGTCGAAAGTCAACCAGTATGGAGAGTCTCGCTCACCTCTTGACTCAGGAGCGACCCTTGGTCGTGGAGGTTCAGTCTTAGTTGACCAGTTAGTTAGGCTTGATATTTCGACACTCGGGCATGTGTTATCCTTTGTTGAGGCTATATCCTCTTTGATGGAGCAGATTCAAGCTCATGAGTTAGATGATGATAGGTTGAGGGTGATTCATGATAAGGTGTTGAGCGGCGATGCCAAGGCAGTATCCCTTGATTCTGATGTTGTTTTGAGGATTAGTAGTCGAGAGTTAGTGGATGTGTGAGATTGATCTTGGAAGAGACTCATTGTTCTAGATATTCTATTCACCTAGGGGAGGCCAAAATGTATTATAATCTAAAGCAGCATTATTAGTGGGGTGGTATGAAGAAGGATATTGTGGAGTTCGTGGCTGTGTTTGAATTGCCAGCAAGTGAAGTATGAGAATCAGTGACCGGGTGGTACTATGCAGAGGATGCCCATACCCGAGTGGAAGTGGAAGCAGATCACTATGGATTTCATAGCTGGCTTACCCCCGACTTTGGGGAAGTTTGACTCTTTTTGGGTGATTGTAGATCGGTTGACCAAATCAACACATTTCATTCCTGTGAGGGCGAGTTATAATGTAGAGAAGTTGGCCGATATCTACAATAGGGAGATTGTTCGATTGCATGGTGTCCCTATTTCCATTGTATTTGATAGAGGTACTCAGCTTACCTCAGGTTTTTGGAGTACTATTTAGAGTGAGTTGGGTACTCAGCTTGATTTAGGTACAACGTTTCATCCTCAGACCGACGGTCAGTCCGAGAGGATAATTTAGGTATTGGAAGACATGCTACGATCATGTGTCATGGACTTTGGAGGTTATTGGGACCAGTACTTGCCTCTAGCAGAGTTCGCCTACAACAACAGTTATCATTCCAACATTCAGATAGCGCCTTTTGAAGGCTTTATATGGGCGGAGGTATAGATCCTCCGTGGGATGGTTCGACTCATTTGAGGTGACCTTGGGGTACAAATTTGTTGAGGGATTCGATGGATCGAGGGAGACTGGATTAGCAGAGGCTATTGGCTACCCAGAGTCGGCAGAAGAGTTATACCGACCGTCGAACCCACGATGTATCATATATGATTGGAGATCGAATTCTATTGAAATTTTCACCTATGAAGGGTGTGATGCAATTTGGGAAGAAAGGGAAGTTCAGTCCAAGGTTCATTCGCCCTTTCGAGATCCTTGAGAAGTATGGTGATGTGGCATATAGGATAACTTTGCCTCCATATCTATTTGTTGTTAATCTTGTTTTTCATGTCTCCATGTTAAAGAGGTACCGTCCGGATGATGCCCATGTGATTCTATGGGATTTCTTTGTGTTAGACCCCGATTTGTCCTTTGAGGAGAAACCTATTGCTATCCTAGACAAGCAGACTAGGAAGTTGAGGTCTAAGCGTATCGACTCAGTGAAAGTCCAGTGGAGACATCTCCCTATTGAGTAGGCTACTTGGGAGGTCGAGTCCAACATGCATCGTGGATAACCCCACCTTTTCAACGCTTCAGGTATTTTATTTGCTTTTAGAGCAAGGACTAAATAGTGTTTTAGTGGTGGATAATGTAACAACCTGTTATGTGAAATTTTCTTTTTGATGTATTTTGACCATTTTGTCCTTTCTCTTAGTTGTTACATGTTATTTTTGAGGTGTGGGGATAGTTGGCACACTTCCCGAGGCTTTTTGGAGTGTTTTGAAAGAGTTTGAGATTCTTAGAGGCTTTAAAAGCCATTAGTTTGACTTTGGTCAAAATTTTATATTTTGAGTGTTGGATGACAATTTGGACAGTTTCATTAGATCCGTAACATCGATCTTAGATTAGTTGTGAGGGTAGTTTGGGCTCGGAGCCTTTATTTTGCATTTAGACCCTTATTTTGAAAACTAGTTAAATTAAGCTTTTAAGGGTCCCGGGGGCTAAATTGTTGAAAATGGTCTCTTTTCAAAAATCTGACGTCTTTCTTGAGTCTGAAACATCAAAAATAGCCTAGTAGCATATATGATTTGTTTCTGTGGGGTCCCGAACGAATCTCGAGGGTCCGTTCGGAGACATTTCAACTTGCCTAAAACTCATCATTTGTTGATATCTGGTGCAAGTGAATTCCTTTTTCGCAAACGCGGGCCTCTGGCCGTGAACGCGGAGAAGAATATTATCCTTCATCATGATTTCGCGGAGGGAGCCGCGATCACAAAGAGTCTTTGGGTCCAGGTCGGGTTATCCCCTTTATTAGCCTTCGCGAATGCGAAGCCCTGATCACATTTGGTCAGTTCAGCATTGACCAGTGCGAACATGATGGGTTGACCGCGTTCGCGAGGTAATGTTCACAAAATAGTATAAATAGATTATTTTTCGCGAATTCCACTATTTTTGGACCTAGGAGCTTCGGGGAGAGGCGATTTTGAGGGTTTCCTACACCATTCTTGCTTGGGTAAGCTTCTAATTTATCTTCCCATCATTTTCTATCCATTATATCTCCGAAAACATCTTTTAGTCATGATTTCAAACTACTATTTGGGAGTTTGGATCGGTAAAGCTTTAAATTGGTTTTTCTTCGATTTGAGCCTTGTTTTTAACTCGTTTTCGATTGGATTTTCAAATGTAGACTTCTATAATCATGGAGAATATGTTTTTGAAATAAAATTTTGCTTTTACTCATTTCATTTTTTAACTCAATTTTTGAACCCGTTTTGGATCCATCTTAAATATAGTTTATATGGGTATCGTTAGCTTTCTTTTGTCGCGTGGATAATATTTTTGATAGTCTTAACTCGTGACGAGATTGTTTGAAGAGGAAAATCTCATCATTGAGGGTTCTAGGCCTGAATTTTGGCACTTCGAGGTAGGTTATGGCTTAACATCCTTCAGACTAGGCTGAGTTGTTAATGAACTTGTAAAGTATGCTATGGGTTAGGGTTTTTAAGCTTGGAAACCATATTTTGAGAATTCTTTATTTTATTGTGTTGCTCGTGCGGGGGCTTGTATGCATATTATTGTTGACTTGAGAGATGGTAAATGATGTGATGCCCGTGCGGGGGCTTTATTTGATGATTTTATACCTTGTGTATTTTTGCCATATTTCTTGGTGTGTCGCCCGAGTAGGGGCTTGACTAGAAATTATAGGCCTTACTTAAGCATTGAACTTCCTTAGCATATGATTGATACCTGAGTGATGATTTTAAAAATGAGTTTATTAATATTTCACATGACTATACATACTAGTGGTGTCCTATAATGGCTTATATCATGAATCATGGTCATATGGAGTAGAATCTGAGGTCATTCATACCTGTATTGAATTGATTCTTATCTCCATATCTATTGGTTATGAGCATTATATCCCATATCATCTATACATGTTCATGAGACTTGATACCATTGAGGCATTATGATTTCGAAAGAAAATAGAAACTCTTTTATAAAACCCTTGGCTGAGGTGATTACCGGTAAGGTGGATTGTGAGGTATTGGAGAACTAGGACGAGGTCATTTGTTGGTAAGGTTTGTTGAGATTATGAAAGTATATGGGTTGCGAACCAACCATGGATCAAGTCCTAAGCGCGACTTAGAATGTCTATACGTAAGTTCCACCATACTACATCATTGCATTGCATTGCACTTGCATCTTTTATGTTCCCTTCTTGTACTTGTTCATGTGTATCTTATTTCCTTATATATATTTATGGTGTGTATGATTTCCCTTTGTACTGTATCTTGTAAAACTGTTAGTGGAGACGGTGTAAGCTACCGTTTGGAAACTTTTCTGTTTGTATGTTACGTGCTCATAGTATCTTTTACCTGTATTATTTTCTACTTTACTCAGTCGGCCTATGATACCTATTGAGTACAAGTGAACCGTACTCACTCCTACTATGCCCTTTCGATGGAGATCCCTGTGTGAGTATGAGTCGCAACAGCTAATTTGTATGGTAGCAGTTGACCTTTCGGAGTATCTGGTGAGCTCTCCATTTGTATCCATATCTGAGCCTCCATCTATCCTTATCAAGTCTTTACTAATATTCAGAGACAGATTTTGTACTTTTTGTTTTTCAGATCATGTATTAGATGCTCTTCTACTTATGACAATACTTCTGGAGTTTTTGTATTTTGTTCAGATTTTGCTATGTGTTATGTTATAGCTTGACTTCATTCTAGAAGTCTCGTTTTATGGGTTTCCTTATTATTGTTCACTTGTTTATTCTCGGGTGGGTTTTGGCTTACTTACCAAGGCTAATTCTGAGGTAATTGTCATCATGACCCCAACGTTTAGGTTGTGACAGGTAGATAGTGTAACTTTTATTTCTACCTTCTTGCGAGAATTTGCTATCTGACGAGCGAAAAACACAATATAAACTAAGTGTTTCACTAGCCAAAGATAGTATAGTATAAAGATCGTCACCACGAGAAATAATAGCTCATATAAAATTTGCTAATTATTATTCAGGTGATTAAAGCGTGAGTTTGTTGTGGTTATGAATCATGATTATCAACTTAAAATGAAAATAAAGATAATAGACAACGAATAAAGGTTACTACCAATATGAGAAGTTAGATTAGTAGACAAAAAAAGTGCACAATGATGATTTAAATATGACTATGTTCTATTATTCACGTCTTAAATCATATCAATTCTCACAAATTCGATTGTTAAATTAAGAAACAGGTCAATATATTTTATGCAGGTCACGATGCATAATGATAAAAATATCATCATTTTAAGGCTATATTAGGTAGCACAAAAAATTACACAAGCCTGATATTAGAAAAGAAAGGTTATAAACATTTGATATATTATAATTAAATTTCAAACATGAAATACTAAATATTTTCTTTCCTCCACAAGTACTTAGCTAAATATATATATATATATATATATATATATATATATATATACATAATTTTATTTAAATCACTCTTAGCAAATTAGCCTTAAGTTACTTCAAATCTATTGCTCAATTTTTTCTTTCATTGTCGTTGTATATTCAACGAATCAACATCTACAGATAATAGTGATTAAATAATTAATACTTGCTAGAAGAGTTTAATTTATGAATTTTAAATCAAATTCCAAACTTTCAAATATTTAGTTTCCAATATGGATGGATTTTTATAAAGTGATTTAATTTTTATATCCAATATTTTATAAGTTCATTTATCATAGTAAAATTTACTAAATTTAACTCCTTTAAACTAACCCATTGCCTTTGTCAATTTTTCTATCTCAAGAACACCCTCATCTAGAATTCGTCTAATTAAGAATTAAATAATAAAATTAACTTATAAGCATGTCCCTTATACTTATTATTCAACTAGTTATAGAAACATGCGTTGCACATCTATTTCAAAATATTTAATATAAATATAGTACTTCAAATGATATATAAATATATATATAATATTGAACCTTTTTTGTTCCATAAAATAAAAATCAAAACATTAAAAAAAGTAACAACTTGTAAGTTGAGGTTATAATACTAAATCTAATAGACTTGATGCTACTTTGCTGACTTTTATAATACTTTAATTTAAGATAAACACATACTTAAACATATATAAATATATGCATAAAATAAAAGTATTTCTATCGTAAAATTAACTATTATGTATGAAAATAAAAATTAAATTGATATATATGTTGAATCCCATCATGATCAATCCAAATGCGGTCAGAAGTCATATAAATCTTGCTTCGACTCAAACACATTAATATTAAAAATATAAAAAAGTACAAAAAAAGGGAGACGATTGTAAAAAAAATATTGAAGAGCATAAAAAAAATACAATATCCCTCATGAAAATATTAATATAGCAACTGAACCCTAAATATATGAAAGAATAATTAAGTTATCAATTATTATATTTCATTAAGTATCTAAAACTGAAGGTGATTATCACGACCCATAACTGAAAGCCAACCCTACACAGATACAGTGAGACCAAGGTAAATACATAGAAAAGGAGATAAGAATAAGTCTCAAACTGAAATACATGAACAACCTGATAGAGAACTGTGATGAACAACATCCTCAAAATCTGGTAGTCACAAGTACATCTAACACAATCTTATGCAAGTCTGAGAATTCCAAAGACAATAAAAGGAAAAAATGACTAAACATAGAAGAGAATCTGAGACTGTTGCAGATCGGTTAGGCAGCAACATCAAATCTCGACAACTCAACTCTGAACAAGGATGATCAACCAAGCTATAGCTCCGGACCCATAATCTGAACATAAAAGTTCAAATGAAACTAGCGTGAGTACTAAAAACACACGTACTCAGCAGCATCATTGGCCGATCCTAGTTCAAAGTGATGACGAAAAATCATCCAAATTCTCAACTATTCAATACAATCTACACGAACCTACAAACAGGAAGGTGACACCTAGTCTAGTAAGTAAATCACGACAACAAGGATGTAATACAGCTCTACAATGCCATTACATCTCAAAAACAATCCAAATATAGCAACTCAATCGACCATTTATTATATCAAATATAGTTCAAGTACAATGTGTATAAGTAAATAAATGAAATGCATATATTATGTATACACCCGCTACTCTGCATAGCTAGCTAGGACCTATGAGGGTGTAATGACCAGTTATTTTCTACATTTCCGCACTATTTTAGATTTTAGAGCTTTCCTATAGCTGCCCCAAGACATTTATGACTTGCTGGAGTTGATAGTTTGGTTACCGGGCAGTTCGTTTAGTTTTTAGAGCTAATTCTCTGTTTTGAAGTTCTCGCTGTTAAGAATTGGGTATTGGGACAAAACTTGAGGTAAGCGCCTTCGTATGCCAATTCTGACAGTTTCATTAGCTTCAGAATGTTAATTTTAGGCTAGAAGGACCATAGGTTCAGGTCTCGAGATTTCCGAACTCATTTTGGGCTATTAGGTGGAAATTGGTTAAAATGACCCTTAGGTATGAGACCCACATTCGATCAAAACAACCTCGGATGGAAATTTTGATGGGGTCGTTTAGTCCGGAATGTCAAATTTGGTATGGTAGCATAGTTCGTTTGTTCTCATGGGATTTCAAACGAGTCCCGAGGGGTCGATCGAAGACTTGGTACCACGGCCAAGTGTTGGTACATACTGATGTTGGAGCCATCGCCTTGGCATCCTAGGCGATGTCGACTTTGTGATGCCTTGGGTACCTTGGTGAGTCAGCTGCCTTGGTATTCCATTGCCCAAGCGAGGCCATTGGGCTCCTAGGCGAGGCCGCTTTGGCCATGCCTTACGCATTAGGCTGCCTTGGCATGCCATCGCCAGACCGAGTCCTTTGGCCGCCTAGGCGAGGCCTCCATGGAAAAGCCTAGTGCCGCCTAGGCGAAGGGGCTGGTCTTTTTAAGACTTAAGCCCCATGACCTCTAGGGCATTTTCTTGAGAGAAAACCCCATTAAAGTCCATGGGAGCTCATTTATTGTAAGGGTTCGGTTGGCTAGTGTCGGACTTTATCTAAAGGCAAAATTATGACCGTTTCCTTGACTTTATTACCGTAAGTTTCCATTAATTTCTTGATTTATTTTTCTATTTAAATTCAAATCTCTAGTTTACTTTACGGGATGATTTAGGACCCATTTGTTCTCATATTTCACCTATTTTTTTTTAGGGTAAATGATCCTTAAGCTTAGGGGGACGTTTTGACGATTTTGAATTTGTGGCTTTGTAAGTAGGCCCCACATGGGATTTTTGACTTGATTTTGGATCCAGAGTATTTTTATGCAATATGGGTATTGTTATTCTTGTATTTATGCGTAGATTATTATTTTGATAGTGTGGCATTGTGCAAAGGCATCTTAGAAGGGAAAAGCTCTGATCTAGTGGACTTTATCGAGCTTTTGATGGCGTCCAGGTAGGCTAGGCTTACTTTCCTCGTATATTGAACTTTATTATGGTATTTGTGTAGTATTATGCTAGCGGTGGTTAGAGTTTTACAACTTGGTTGTTAATTTAGTATTTTATGGGTTAAAGTTAGCCGTTTTAGGGCCTTTTTAGTAGAATTCAACCTCGCCATCCTTCATAATAATTGTAATAACCCCCTTAGGCTGGAGCCTTAGACTAAGTTAGGTCGGTACTTGCTTAGTATGGGTTTTTGGGACTAGTAGCGGGCCCCGCCGGTCCTCTTCTTAGATTAATTACCTAAATTTGCTCGTTGTAGACTTAGGAGATCTTCTTCATTATTTTAGGCATAATCTCGAACCTTAGGATGACTCAGGCCTTTTATTGGTTCCCGGCTAGTTGAAATACCTGCATTAGTATGCGTTTGACCTTTAAGCTTCCTTCTTAGACTTATTGATTAGATCTTGCGACTCTTGTAGATTTATCATTGAATTTGGTAATTTAATATTAATTTGGATTAAAGGAGGTTATGGCTTCGACTGCTCTTTACTTTGAGGTACTTACTACTTTCGGTTCAAGTTCGACATGTATGATCGATTTATGCACTATTATGATGATATTGTTCTTCAGTTTTGGTTCAATTCTGGTATTACGGTTTGAAGGAACTCTCAAGTATGGTTTCACTGGGTGGTTAATTTAAGTTACGTCTATCGATACTTCTTTCTTATTTGCATCGACAGGGTTTATGAGGGCTCTGCTGGGTTAACTTTTTACTTGTTTGTACCTTCTGGGCTCATGGGTTCCAATTAGGTTGTAGATAGACCGTATTTACTTTGATGTGTTTACTATGCATATATATCGCTTTTTCTCGATTGGAGTATTACGTTAGATGAAATGTTTATCCATGACTTTATTTTACCTTCTCGTATTTTATTATGCTTTTATCATGATTTTGCTCAGTCGGCCGATGATGTTTGCTGAGTAACCATTGTTATGGTACTCATGCTACACTTTTTCATATTTTTCTGATGCATATCTGGGTATGAATCATCGTCGCTGATGTTTTGATCGAGCTTAGTTCTGGAGAGCCAAAGATAGGGTGTGCTTTCAGAGCCAGAGATGATCCCTCTCCTTCTGCTATACTTTTGGATAGTCTTTACATCTTTAAGACTATCTGTATATTTTATACTGTCTAGCACTCTATTTTTGGATTTAGTGCTATTTTTGAATTTATTGGCTTTTGTATTGACCTTATTAGGTTGTGGGATACTTCTTGCATATTTTCCCTTTTTTCTTTTTGTGTTGATCTCCATCTTATTATTTATATTTCACTATTTACTATTTTATTGTATGTCTAAATTTTGCATTTTCTTATCTTCCACCATTTAGCCCATTACTTATCGTTTCGAGCTATGGCTATGGCTTGACTTACCTACTGGTGGGTTAAAGTAGGTGTCATAGTGACTTGAGAAATCAGGTCGTGACAAATTAGTACCAGACCCTTGGTTCACTAGTGTTGTTGGTACAAGAGCAAGTGTATAGTAGAATCTCATGGATCGGTACGATGATGTTCGTATCCTATCTTCAGGAGGCTACTGGATATTCTTAGGAAAATTTCACTTTCTTTGTTCATTTTCATGCGTTGAGTCTATATTGGTTTCTAAATTTCTCATTGTTTTATTTTTCACAGATGGCTAGGATGCGACCTATGACTACAGGGGACGAAGACCCCAAGCCTGCAGCCAGAGCACTCGTTAGGGTCTGAGGTTGACCTAGAGATCGAGGCCAGGCTAGAGCTGTAGCCCCAGCTAGGAGTTAGGACAGGGAGCCTTTACCAGATCCTGCTATTGCTCCCGAGCTAGAGGTAGTTCCAGGGTTGCAGTCTCCCTAGCTATTAGTGGGCCAGGAGGCAACCCCGGCTCCACCGGTGTTTATTTCTTCTTCAGTGCTCAGAGATGCTTTTCTTCAGTTACTGGGATTAATATTTGATGCACCGTCTGACTGAGCAAGATGGTGATAAGTCAGGAGACCAGAGTGGTACTGATTTAGGGGCGCAGCCTGTAGTTGTGGCACTTAGAGTTGAGATTCTTCCAGCACTGGTAGCTCTACAGTCGGCAGTTGCTCAGCCTGCTATGTCTGCCAAGGAACAGAAGATGTTGAGCTAATTTCTGAGATTAACACCATCTAGGTTTGTAGGGGGTACAACGGAGGATGCTTATGAGTTTATGACTAATAGTAAGGAGAGGCACCATACTTTGGGGCTGGTTGAGTCACGCAGACCAGACTACCTAGCGTATTAGCTTGACAGAGTAGTGCGATAGTGGTGGAGGGGTTATCTTGAATCCAAACCAGCAGGATCTCTACCTATGACTTGGACTCAGTTTTTTGTGGCTTTCTTGGAGAAGTACATGCCTCATACTATGCGTGAGCGCCTGAGGGATGAGTTTTCTGCATTGAGACATGGTTCTGTGATGGTGGCTGAATATGAGGTGACATTTCACGAGTTAGCCAGACATTCCACCATAATTCTGCCTACAGAGTATGAGAGGATTCGGTGTTTCATCAGAAGGTTGAGTCTACCGCTCCTCAGGGCTACTCAGAGTTTGGTGACTGTAGGGAAGTCTTTTACTGATATTATCACACATGTCTATTTTATAGAGAAGATGGATCATGAGGCTCAAAGGGGCAGCGATAAAAGGCCACGTCAGGGTAGTTTCAGCGGGAGCCAGAGCGGCTTGTAGTTCAGGGGCAGAGGTTTTCAGGATAGGTACCCTCAGCGTCAGCCTTATTATCAACAGGGTCTGTCTAGTAGACCTATTCTGTAACACCCCGTACATTTCTGAGTTTAGCTGACAGCCGTAACATTTATGAAAATATGAAAACATGAGAGATTTGATTAATTATGCATTAAGTTGTGGGCTTTATGTATTAAATTTTGGACATTTAAAAGTCTTGTGCAAATTGGGCCTTAATGAAGCCCAAATTCATGAGGAAGAAATGGCCCAACATAGAAATTGACCCATTCTTCCAATCTTCCATTTGATCAATCAACCATGCATTTAATGCCAAGAGATGGATAAGAGTGACTTAGGGGACCTATATATATATATGTATATAAGGAATTATTCATTCACTTGGTGGGCTCAATTAACAATTTATTATGAGTTAAATAAGGCCCAAATATTAGCATGCAAGACATGGCCCAAAAAGGGCATTCTTGACCCATTCTTGTGACCAAGTCAACAAAATGTATTTATTGTGGATAAGTATGACCCTTGAGGCTATATATAAGGTGGATAAATCTGATTTTTATCCATTTAAAACACCCATGCCATTTTAGAATTTTCCACAACATTATCTCTTCAACCAAACCCTAAGGCCTTCATCCTTTTGATCAAGATCATCATCTTGCACACTTTGGTAAGTTTTTATGCTTATGATTTAATATATTATGTGCATGAGAGAGTTATTATATGATGTTTTTTATGTTGGTGATGTATTGAGAATTCACTATGTGTGTAAGGTGACATGTTTGCTAAATCGGAGTATGGTTTGTCTTGTAAACTTGATTATGCACTTGTGGTCTTGAAGGAAGTGAACATGATGGAGTTAATATTGACATGTGAGATGTGATTATAGTATTTCCTTGATGTGTCATGGTGTTTAATGTTTGAAATTTCTATTGTGAAATTGGTTATGGTATTGGTGGCATATTGGCCGTAAAGTGTCATTTTGGGTGTTGTATGTGTGTTGTGAGACCATGGATGATGGTTGGCATGTTATATGATCAAAAATATGTTAAAATGAGTTTGTTTATGATCATGGACCATTCATGGCATTAAAAGACCCAAAAAGAAGCCATTTCGGACCAAACGGACATCCGCCCCCGCAGACGGAGGCACCTGCGGGCGCAGATGCCAACGTAGATGCCACTGGCTTCTGCCAAGGAGCATCTGCGTGCGCATCTTTCCACCTGCGGGCGCAGGTGGCAGCGCAGGTCACCTCCAGATCTTCGTTTTGTGTGTTTTCGCCTCCCGTTGATCCCCGAAGGCCCCTATACCCTTTTTGGATATAATTAGCAACTTGTGATGTCATTTTAATGACTTTAAAGTGTCGTATGAAGGAATTTTGGACTGTATTAAATGTGTATGATTGTTCATATGTTGTTATGAGGCAAAGTGATAAGCGTAAATGTGACGGAATGGACATGGGAAGGCATAAAGGGTAAGTGTGGTGCGGAATGCTATTGTTGTATGAAATCTTGGTCAATGAGTGGAATTTTATGGTAATGTTGGCATGTGGATGCGATAAATGACATTGTAAGAAGGCAAAATGACGTTCTAAAGTAACTATGTGATTCATAATCATCTTGTGCAATTGAAAGGTAGTTGGTTGCTAATATAAGCTTCGTTATGTACTTGTAGTGTAGAGTGAAACGTAAGGAAGGAAGCTGGACTATTGTATCTTCCTATAAGCTTGTGTATGCATAGTAAGACGCAAAGGTATGTAAGGTTATTCTTCTATTTCCTTCTGCAACATATGGTGTTCACATTGTCATGGTACTCATTCGATTCCGAAATACTCTAAGGTATTCCGTATCCGACAGTTGGCTAGAGCTACTCATATGTTCTTTACTCATTGGTCAATGGTGAATCATATGACTCATGTCCATTGGTTGACTTATGATCATTGGCTAGTATGTTAAAAGTTCTATAAGGTTCTAAGGTGTCACATTTCTAGTGAGTGAATAGTTGATATCCACATGTATCGTATTTAGTGATCATTGCCTTAAGGTTCCAAAAGTGTTCTATTCCAAGGGGGTTCTATGGTATTCCAACAAAGGTTTATATATATTGTTATTCATCGGTGTGTTACTCTTAGATGAATTATGATCCACTTATCTCTTATTTATGGGCGGAAGTTCTTAAGTTGTCACATGTTGTAGATCCTAAGAGAATTATCTCAACAAGAGCAATGAGGTAAAGAGAGCTTGTTTAGTTGAATAACATTGTTCCAACCATGTTACGAGTCCAAGTTCCAATAGAGTTATACACATGTCTCATATTCATTAGTAATGTTCCAAAAGTCCAATGAGGTTATGTTCCAAGGTTTCAATATTGGTTATGTTCATGTGTCTTGTTCATTGCTTATTGTCTAATGGCTCCAATGGTGTTATGTTCTTGATGATATTGTGTCTCCAACAATGTTACTCATATGTCTCTTACTCATTTATTATTGATCCAAAGCTTCAAGAAAGTTGTAACAATCTCTCATAAGCAAAAGTACCAACCTCTCACAAGTGAATGATTCAATCTCTCATAAGTAAATGTACCAATCTCTCAAAAGTAATGAAAGAGCTAATGTGCATGTTAATGTACCTATCCCTCACAAGTAAAGATACCGATCTTGCAAGAGTAAAGATGGGAAGTAATGTATATTTGTGTTACAAGTTTCAAGAATGTTTCTATCATCAAGGTACCACTCATTGTATGAAAGAAAGAGAAATAAAGTAAAGAATAATGAAATAAAAGGAAACAATGTTATGTTATGTTAACCCTACCCATGGAGTAGATGTATGTTATTAACCCACCATAGAGTGGATGTATGTTGACCTACCCATGGAGTAGATGTATGTTATTGCCCACCAAAGAGTGGATGTATGTTATTGCCCACCATAGAGTGGATGTATGTCATTGCCCACCAAAGAGTGGATGTATGTTATTGCCCACCAAAGAGTGGATGTATGTTATTGCCCACCTAGAGTGGATGTACGTTAGTGCCCACCAAAGAATGGATGTATGTTATGGCCCACCATAGAGTGGATGTATGTTGACCCACCGAAAACGTGGATGTATGTTGAATGACTAATCATAATGATAATGAGCATTGTAAAAGGAAAAGTAAAGTATAGGCAACGGAAAGAAAGAACATAATGTACATGGTATTCCACATACAGAAAGAGAGGTTATTCACATTTGCTATTTCTCTTATATTGATTCCATGGTTGTTGTTGTTATGTACGACTCATTGGAGATGATAAAGAAAGGTACATGGCTCCATAAGTGGAGTTTCTCTTATAATTATTTCCATTGAAGTTCTTATGTATTGATGTAGTTTGTTTATGGCCTTACATACTCAGTACATTCTTCGTACTGACCCCTCTTGGGGACTTACTTTACATGTTGCAGGCGCAGGTACTAGTAGACCTCCACCGTAAGTTGACAGTCTTTGCAGACTTTTGGTGAGCCCCAGTTGCTTCGGGACTTTCCGAGTCAAAGTTGTACATTGGTTTTGGTGTTGTAGACGTTATGAAATGGTCATGTATGTATTTAGAGGCTTTTGTAGACTTAAGTGGGTATATGGATGTAAGATATGTACGTTCGGTGCGACGTGATGGCCCAAACGGCCAAGTTTTATATATGTATATGTATGGCATTCTACATTTCATAAATTACATGAGACAATATGTTATTCATTCGAGGTTATGCATACTAATGTTCATGAGCAAAGATTGGTTCTGTCGGGCCATATCGGCTTCGGGTGCCAATCACGCCTCGTTGGGATTCGGGGTCTGACACATTCAGGCAGCACTTTAGATTACTGATGGATGTTAGCTCGATTATAGTGACTACAGTGGTCAGATCAGGGTCAGTCTTCTAGGGGTGCACAGTATGGATCTTCAAGATGAGGCGGCCATACCGGGTCAGTTGGACCTTCTAGGTAGAGTAGGGTGCTCGGGTCATGTTATAATTATGGGGTCGTCGGCTATTTCTCTAAAGAGTGTCCCCGACGTGGGATGATTCAGCCTATAGCTCTGAGTGTTCAGCCGATTAGATCGGTGCCGCCTCTGGCTAGGGGTGGTGTCCAGGGTCACAAGGGTAGTCCCCAGGGTTCTAGAGGAGGTCCTCAGGCTGGTAGGACAGGTGATCGGTCAGGTGCCCAGTCCGAGGGCGAATGGGGTTAGTTGTATGTAGTACCTGGTAGGTCAGAGGCAGAGTCTTTGGATACTTTTATTATAGGTAAGATTTTGGTATGTCATCAGCCAGCTATTACTTTATTTTATCCAGAATCCACTTATTCATATATTTCTGCTTATTATGCACCACGATTAAAGTTGTTTTGGGAGCCTTTATTTTTGCCATTGTGTGTATCTACTGTCAGATTCTTTAGTAGTGGATTGGGTTCATAGATCATGTGATGGGACCGTTCGAGAGTTTTATACTCGGTCTTACCTTATTGTGCTAGATATGGTGGATTTTGATATAATTCTGGGCATGGACTGGTTATCCCCCTATCATACAGTCTTGGATTGCTTTGCCAAGACCATTACCTTAGCCATGCCTGGCATACCCTCAGTTGTGTGGTAGCATTCTTTTAGACGTGCATCAATGGGGATTATCTCTTATGTTCGAGCTAGGAGACTAGTATCGAGGGATTGCGAGTCTTATCTTGCTTATGTTCATGATGTTAGTACAGAGAGTCCTTTGCTCAATTCTATTCCTATTATCTGAGAGTTTTCTAATGTCTTCCCTACCAGCCTACCCGCACTTCCTCCTGAGCGTGATATTGAGTTTTCTATCGATCTTGAGCCAGGTACCCAACTTATTTCCATGGCACCTTACCGTATGGCTCTTGCTGAGCTTTAAAAGCTAAATTCTTAGCTTCAGGATCTTTTAGGTAAGGGTTTTATTAGACCGAGCGTATCACTTTATGGTGCTCCTATTCTATTTATGAAGAAAAGGATGGTTCTATGCATATGAGTATTGACTAGATGCAGCTGAATAAGGTGACAGTGAAGAATAGGTATCCTATGCCTCGTATTGATGACTTATTTTACAAGCTTCAGGGTGCGATAGTGTTTTCTAAGATTGACTTGAGATCTGGTTACCTCCAGCTGAGGATTCGGGCATAGGACATCCCTAAAATAGCTTTCAGGACTCGCTATGGCCATTATGAGTTCTTGGTAATCTTTTTTCCATTGACCAATGCCCCGACAACGTTCATGGATTTGATGAACAGTGTTTTCAGGCCCTATTTGGACTCCTTCGTGATAGTTTTCATTGATGATATTCTTATTTATTCAAGGAATAGGGAGGATCATAAAAAACATTTGAGGACTGTGCTCCACACCTTGAGAGATCATAGGGTTTTGCCAAATTCTCAAAGTGTGGGTTTTGACTGGAGTCTGTGACATTTCTAGGACACGTAGTGTCTAAGGATGAGATTATGGTAGATCCAACAAAGATTGAGGCTATTTATGATTGGGCCAGACCTATATCTCTGAGCGAGTTTTGCAATATTATTGGTTTAGCAGGATACTACAGGTGGTTCGTTAAGAGTTTTGCTACCATTGCAGTGCCTATGACCAGGTTGACGAGGAAGGAGGTTCCATTCTAATGGTTCGATGAGTGTGAGTTGAGCTTTTTGAAGCTCAAGGACTTGCTCACTTCAGCTTCTATATTGACTACTGTGACACTTCTGGTGTTGGTTGTTCTGATGCAACAGGGTCGAGTTATTGCTTATGCGTCGAGGCAACTGAAGGTGCACGAGCTCAACTATCCCACTTATGATTTGGAGATGGCGGTGGTGGTTTTTGCACTTAAGATTTGGAGGCATTACTTATACGGTATTTATTGCGATATAATCACTTACCATCGTAGACTTCACTATATTATAACTCAAAGAGATCTTAATTCGAGATAGCATAGGTGGATTGAGTTGTTGAAGGACTAAGGAAAATGTGGTAGCGGACACCTTAATCCAAAAAGTGGTGAGTACGGGTAGCTTGGCCTTCATTTCAGTTTTAGAGTGGCCAATGGCCTTGGATATTTAGTCCTTGGCCAATTGATGGTTCGACTTGATATTTCAGACCCTAGGAGGATTCTTGCTAGTGTTGATGCCAGGTCTACCTTGTTTGAGTAGATTTGGAGTCGTCAGTTTGAGGATAGTAGACTTTGTGGCATTCTTGATCAGGTTTTGAGAGGTGAGTCCTGGAGGGCAACCTTAGATTCAGAGGGTATTATAAGGTTCAATGGTTGTATTTATGTATCGAGGGTTGGAGACTTGATTCAGTTGATTCTACGGGAGGCTCATAACTCCAGATATTCTATTCAACTTCGGATAGCTAAGATGTATAGAGATTTAAGACAACATTACTGGTGGAGTGGCATGAAAAATATTGTAGCAGACTTTGTAGCTTGGTGTTTAGGTTGTCAACAGGTAAAGGCCGAGCATCATAGATTGGGTGGATTGCTTCAGAGATTATCCATTCCTAAGTAGAAGTGGAAGCGGATTACAATGGACTTTGTAAGTAGGTTACCTCACACTTCTCATGGTTCTAACAATATTTGGGTTATTGTAGATCGGTTGACCAAGTTGGCATATCTCATCCCTATTCAGATTTCCTTCAGTACCAAAAGGTTAGCCCATATTTATATTAGTGAGATAGTCGTCTCTATGGGTTACCCGTGTCGATTATTTTAGATAGAGGATCAGTGTTCACTTCTAGCTTCTGGCGGATATTTCAGGAAGAGTTGGGTACTCAGGTTGATCTTAGCACCGCTTTCCACCCTCAGACCGACGGTCAGTTGAAGCGGACTATCCAAGTTTTGGAGGATATGCTTTGCGTGTGTGTTACGGACTTTGGAGGTCAGTGGGAGTAGCATTTATCCTTAGAGGAGTTAGCTTATAATTATAGCTACTATTCGAGTATTAAGATGGCACCATTTGAGGCATTGTATGGTAGGCATTGTCGATCTCCGATTGGTTGGTTTAAGACATCTGAGGTTAGTCCTAGTGGTACTGACCTGCTTCATGATTCTTTGGATAGGGTTTGGGTGATTCAGGATAGGCTATGGGTAGCTCAGAGTAGGTAGAAGAGTTATGCTAACCGTAGGCTTTGGGCATTGAAGTTTGGAGTTGGCGACAGGGTTTTCCTTCAAGTGTCGCACATGAAAGGCGTGATGAGGTTCGGGAAGAGGGTCAAGCTCAGCCCCATGTATATTAGGTTATTTGAGATACTTCAGACTATTGGTGAGGTGGCTTATGAGTTAGCCTTGCCCCCAAATTTTCTGGCTGTTCACCCAGTTTTCCATGTCTCCATGTTGTGGCGATATATTCTGAATGAGTCTTACGTGCTTCTTTGGGACTCAGTTCAAATGGATGAGAGGTTGAGCTTCGTGGTTGAGCCAGCTTCTATACTGGTTAGGGATGTCAGATGGTTGCGCTCTAGAGAGATTCCAGTGGTTAAGGTTTAGTGGAGGCACCATCCAGTTGAGGAGGATACCTGTGAGATGGAGAGTGAGATATGGACCCAGTATCCCCACCTATTCAAGCCCTCAGGTACACCTTGATCCTTTACTTTCGCGGATGAAAGTCCTTTTAGTAGTGGATATTGTAATGACCCTCCAGGTCATTTTCTGCATTTCCATACTATTTCGTGGTTTAGACCTTTCCCATAGATGGCCTAAGTCATTTATGACTTGCCGGAGTTGACGGTTCGATTACCGGATAGTTCGTTTAGTTTTTAGAGCCAATTCCCTATTTTGAAGTTCTCGCTATTAAGAATTAGGTATCGGGTA
Source organism: Capsicum rhomboideum (assembly GCA_031232105.1). NCBI lineage: Eukaryota > Viridiplantae > Streptophyta > Magnoliopsida > Solanales > Solanaceae > Capsicum > Capsicum rhomboideum. Next base: position 40,755,473 of record CP124712.1, on the reverse strand, counting down.
AAAACTTTGGTAAACGGCTTTGTATGCTAATTTTGACAGTTCCGTTAGCTTTGGAATGTCAATTTTAGGCTAGGAGGACCCTTGGTTTGGGTCTCGGGGCATTCAGACTCGTTTTGGGTGGAAATTAATTAAAATGGCCCTTAAGGTGTGGGACCCACATTCGATCAAACTGACCTCGGATGGAAATTTTGATGGTACAGTTTAATCCATAACATCGAATTTGGTATGGTAGCATAGTTTTTTTGCGCTCACGAGATTCCGAATGAGTCTCGAGGGGTCGATCAGAGACTTGGCACCTTGGCCAAGTGCTGGTGCATGCTGATGTTGGTGCCATCGCCTTGGCGATGCCTTGGCCGCCTAGGAGATATCTCTTTGGAGATGCCTTGGGCACCTTGGTAAGTCATCTGCCTTGGCATGCCATCTCCCAAGCAAGGCCGCCTTGGCGAGGCCTTGCACGCCTTGGCATGCCATCGCCTGAGCGAGGCCCTTTGCCGCCTAGGCGAGGCCACCATAGTGAAGCCTAGTGCCGCCTAGGTGATGAGGCTGGTCTTTTTAAGACATAAGCCCCACGACCTCTAGGGCATTTTTGTTGAGAGAAAACCCTATTAAAGGCCATAGGAGCTCATTTATTGGGAGGGTTTGGTTGGCTAGTGTCGGATTTGATCTAAAGGCGAGATTGTGACCGTTTTCTTGACTTTATTTCCATAAGTTTCCATTAATTTCTTAATTTATTTTCCTATTTAAATTCAAATCCCTAGTTTACTTTACGGGATGATTTAGGGCCCATTTGTGCTCGGATTTCACCCATTTTTTAAGGTAAATAATCCTTGAGCTTAGGGAGACGTTTTGACGATTTCAAATTTGTGACTTCGTAAGCGAGCCCCACATGGGACTTTTGACTTGATTTCCGATTCGGAGCATTTTTATGCAATATGGGTATTGTTATTCTCGTATTTATGCATAGATTATTATTTTGATAGCATGACATCGTGCGGAGGCTTTTCGAAAGGAAAAAGCTCCGACTAGTAGACTTTATCGAGCCTTCGGCGGTGTCCAGGTAGGCTAGGCTTACTTTCCTCGTAGATTGAGCTTTATTATAGTATTTGTGTAGTATTATGCTAGCTATGGTTAGGGATTTACAACTTGGTTGTTATTTTAATATTTTATGGGTTAAAGTTAGCCGTTTTAGGGCCTTTTTAGTGGAATTCGAACTCGCCATCCCTCATAATAATTGTAATAACCCCCTTAGGACTAGTTATAGTTTATCTAAGACCTTGGGGTAAGATGGTGGAACCTTAGTCTAATTTAGGTAGGTGATTGCTTAGTATGGATTTTTGGGACTTATAGCGGGCCTCGCCGACCCTCTTTTTAGGTTAATTACCGAAATTTAATCCTTGTAAACTTAGGAGACATTCTTTATTATTTTAGACATAATCTCGAACCTTAGGATGACTCAGGCTTTTTATTGGTTCCCGTCTAGTTGAAATACTCGAATTAGTATACGTTAACCTTTAAGCTTCCTTCTTAGACTTATTGATTAGATCTCGCGACTCTTGTAGATTTATCATTGAATTTGGTAATTTAATATTAATTTGGATTAAAGGAGGTTACAACTTCGAATGCTTTTTACTTGGAGGTTTTCTTACTAGTTTCAGTTCAATTCCGGCATGTATGATCGGTTTATGGCACTATTATGATGATACTTTTCTTCAGTTCTGTTTCAAGTCCGGCATTACGGTTTGAAGGAACTCTCAGGTATGGTTCACTAGGTGGTTATTTTAAGTTACGTTTATCAATATTCTTCCTTATTTGCATCCACGGTTCGACTGGGTTAACTCTTTACTTGGTTGTACCTTCTGGGCTTATAGGGGTCCTGTTAAGTTGTAGCTAGACCATATTTACTTTGATGTATTTATTATGCATATTTATCGCTTTATCTCGGATTGGAGTAGTACGTTAGACGAAATGTTTATCCATGACTATATTTTACCTTCTCACATTTTATTATGTATTTATCATGATTTAGCTCATTCAGCCAATGTGTCTACTAAGTACCCGTTATTTTGGTACTCATACTACACTTCTACATCCTTTTCTGATGCAGATTCGATTATGAGTCACCTTCGCTGACGTTTATGTCGAGCTTAGTTTTGGAGATAGGGTGAGCTTTCAGAGCCGGAGATGATCTTCTATCCTTCTGCTATACTTTTGGACAACCTCTACATGTCTGAGACTATCTGTATATTTTATACTGTTTAGTACTCTATTTTTGGATCTAGTGGCTCTTGTACTGACCTTACTAGTTCGTGGGATACTTCTTGCATATTTTAGATTTTTCTTTTTTGTGTTGATCTCCATTTTATTAATTATATTTCACTGTTTAGTATTTTATTATATGTCTAAATTTTGCATTCTCTTATCTTCCACCGTTTAGCCTATTACTTGTCATTTCGGGCTATGGCTTAGCTTACCTATTGGTTGGTTAAAGTAGGTACCATCATGACTTGAGAAATTGGGTCGTGACAGAGGAACACGCAAGGTTCATATACTAGGATATGTGTTCTCTCTGTACCTAAATATAATACAGGATGGCATGCCCTCCGATCCACAATATAATAATAGATAGTGTGTCCTTCGATACAAAACATATGGGACAAGCGTTTCACTCCGATCCCAATGAAATGCCTTGAAAAAATATGCAGACGTGCCACACCAACCCCAAATATCACATATAATATCAAGCAAAGCATTTCATACCATACAATCAAGTGTTAGTCAAAGTTCCCCTTTATTAGCTTTTATAATTGATAAAACTCTCTTTTTGTACTTCAACAAATGATAATCGCAGTTTTTCATTAATTATCACCATCAACATGCTCAAATTCTTAAGTGAGAGTACAATCTCCAATTAGCATTTTCAAACAGTCTCTATCAGATACTGTCCACAACTATCATACTAAAATGAAAAACAATCCAAATAAGTCAATTAATTTCATTTAACCCGTTATCTCATCTATATGGGACCTTTACATCCCTATTACACCCAATATAATCAATTAGCACATAAATACTTCAAAAAATAGCCAAAAAACCTCAACTTACCTTAAAAGAAGACCCACAAAGTCAAAACAATGCCATGTCTTCTGAAGAGCTTCCAAACAATCCCAATCTGATCAAATAGGTATTATAAATAAAAAAACAAATCCATAGATGTCACGACCAAAATGACTGTGAGTGACACCCAAACTAACCCTCCAATGGGAGAACCGTCTAACCCAAGCCTTAATCCAAACAACTAGCCATTTTAAGATGAGGTTATCATAGAAACCAACTTTAATAATAATAATAATAATAATAATAAATAATAAATGCAGAAAATCAAAAACTATCTATTACAATCCCCAAGACCTGAAAGTCATCGTGCAAGAGCTCTATGTCAAAATAATGTCTAAGATAGACCAAAAGTAATAAAACAATAAAGAGTATCATTGTCTGGAAGAAGGACAAGAACTAATATGAAGATCCATGGTAGCCTAAAGATGAAGTGCTCACCCTTGGATCGAATCAACTAACATCGCTAGAGATGAGGTCGCATCTAAGCCTTTGGAACATAGTTTGCACTCAACAAAAGAAGAGCTCATGGTAGTATCAGTGCAAACCACTATATATTGGTAGGTATCATTAGCCATCTCAATTAAGAAACACTTATACAATATAAATCAAATAACAAGTAGACAAGACATTCAATACATAACAAGAAATTCAATGAGTCAACAAATATATCCACAATAGGCCAAACAATGCCCACTACCAAGTCACATAACCATCAACAGTATAAACTATATCATAAACAACCATGAACTCAATAATCACAACACAACAGGGATCTACGTCCACCTCACTCTCACAGGTGTAATGCCATTAATCTCATCATCAACTCAATATTCCATACTAACTCACAAATCAAACTAGTATGTACACACATGCTAAGGGGATTATTTCTGCCCAACTAGTCATGACCTACAGGGGACAATCTAAGTATAGATACCATACCAGCGTGGTACCCGATACTCCATAATAATAACAATATCAATTTACGTATTGGTGCGACATCCGATCCTCCATAATAATATCAATGAATAATTTCAATTTCACTATCTCAGAGGATATAACATAGTGCACCCAATTTACAAGTATACTTAAGACCATAATGAATTTCAATCAAGGTCAATATTCAATAGCTTATTTATTCAAGCATTAAACCATAATAATCAATCACAAGTATTTCTGTAATGACCCTTGTATTGATTTTTAGAATTTTCTATCTTTTAACCATTTTTTCGTTCCTCATAGTTGTTTCATGTTGATTTTATGGTGTAGGGATGATTTGCACAATTTCCAATGCGATCGAAAATGATTTAGAAGAGTTTGAGGATTTTAGAGGTTTTAAAAGCCATATAGTTGACTTCAGTCAATATTTGATAGTTTGAGTGCCAAATGGCAATTTGGATAATTTCATCAGATCCAAAACATCGATTTTGGGCTAGTAGCATAGTTAGTTTGGGTTCCGAGCCTTTGTTTTGCATTTTGACCACTTAAATGGAACTAGTTAAAATAGTCTAAAAGGAGTCCCAGGGGTTAATTTGTTATAAATGACCTTTTTTTGTAAATCTAATATTTCCATTGGATCCATAACTTGTTTTATGATCAATTTGAACTATTGTTTCATGTTCATAGGGTTCCGGATGAGTTCCGAGGGTCAAAAATAAGTTTTAAAATTATTGGTGCTAGTGTGGCCGCTAAAGCGGCTGGTTGACCGCTTCAACGGCCGTTGACTGTTTGAACGATCCACTAACCATTTGACCACTTTAGTGGTAGTTTGACCCTTTTACTAGGATGCTTTAGGTGTCAAAGTGTTGCTTTAGCGGTCATCGCTGAGTTTAAAACCAAACCGAACTCATTTCGTATTTTTGACATTTTAGGAGCTAGGAAGCTCTGATTTTTATTTATTTTCGATGTGTTTTCCTAGTATAATCATTATATATGTGATTATAACTTCATATTTCTTATTTTATAAGAATATTCATTCCGTTTTTCAATATTTCTACCCAAAGTTGAGATTCAAAAATCTCATTCCACTATTTTCAAAGCTTCCAAGCTCGTTTTGAGAGTGTTAAAGTGGGTTTTTAAAATTGGTACTTTAGGAGAGCTGATAAACTAGTATTTCATCATTTCCCATAGATTAATTTGTGTTTTCATCTTTAAATCTTAGTTTTTAAACTTGAAATTTGGGATTTTATCCGGTAAAGTATAAAATTGGTTTTTCTTCTATTTCAAGTTCGATTACTACTCATTTTTAGTTGGGTTTTTAGATTTATACTTCTCTTGATATTAGGAACATGATTCATAAATAAAATTATAGATTTATCCTTTTTTATTTTAAGCTAATTTTTGAACCTTTTTTGGACCCGAAATAAATATGGTCAATATGGGTTTCGTTGGACTCCTTTTGACTTGTATATGTCATATTTTATTATATTGGTCACATTTGGTGTAGATTTGAGATATTAGAGGTTCTGGTTGATGGTTTGGATTGTGTTTGGGCTTGCAGATCTTGTTTAAAGGCAAGTTTAGATGTACCCTGACATTTTTTGAAGTGTTTATGTGTTGTATGATTGTTTTCTTGTATTTTTGTGAATTGTTTAGGAATGGTGGTCCCTCTTAGGTGATATGGCGAGCATCTCCACTGGTACCAAAGTCTTTTGATGGATTGTAGTTAGAGAATTGCTTATCTTAGTTAGTCTTGCTACTTGTAAACATCCTTAGAGTAGATTGTAGATAGATATCTTAGTGATCTTGAATAATTGTTATTGGATGCATATTCTAGATTTTGAATCTTGTTTAATGTACTTATTGTGATGATCGGGGCTTAGTGACCTTTAGGGTATAATTATGTTATTATTATTAGTGATGGAACAATCGAGTTTTAGAGAATACTTAGAGTATAAATGGACTTGTAATAGTGGATGAGACTTATCGTATGGAACAAGCTAGATTTGCGTAGTTTCGCGATATATTGTTGTTGGGATTGTTGTTAATTTTGTGTTGACCGTGTGGGGGCTTATGTGAACATTAATATTGACTTGAAAAATTATTTATTGTTGTGTGCCCGAGTAGGGGTTTATGTGCATATTATTTCTGATTTTTGAGAGTATACAATGTGGTGATGACCGAGTGGGGGCTTGAGTTGTTATTGTTGGCTATGATTGTGCATTTAATTTCCATATTTATTATTGTGTCACCGAGTAAGGGCTTGACTTATTATCATAGACCATGTCAGTGCATTAAATTGCCTTTATCATACTGATGATACTCGAATAAGGGACTTTAAATGATATTATTGATATCATGCATGACTATTTATACTAGTGGTACCCTACGATGGCTTACATCATGGAACATTGTCATATGGAGTTGATTCTAAACTCACTTATACTTGTATTAAATTGATTCATATCTTCATACTGATATGGTAGTGAGCATTATATCCTCATATCATTCATACATGTTCATGAGATTGATACCACTGAGGTTTTTCCTATTCGAAAGAAAATGATATTTTTATAAAACCCTTGGCCGAGGTCATTTATCAGCAAGGTTGATTGAGACATTTTATGAGATTTTGTGGTAACCTTGATCCATGAACATTATTCAAAGAGGTGGATTGAGATTATAGAAAGTATATGGGTTGTAAACCCCCCATAGGTCCTATTTTAGGAGCATTGAGGCTCGGTGGGTGTATACAGAAAGTTATGCAATAACTTTCAAACATTCATCATCATCCCATCATCATCACTAGATTACATTACATCATTTGTATTGCATTGGAATTTCTTGGTGTCATTTGGTATTATGTTAGTATTTACTCGTGTACTTATTACCGTGATAGAACCTTGTTTGTGATATTGTGTTTGAGCATTCATTTCACTTCATTACGCTATCTTATATCATCTTATATTGATTGAGAGGTTGAGATACTATAAAACGTGGGGTATGGTTGTAGCTTGATTGGAGAGGTAGATGTGTAGCACCTTTTGGTAGCATGAGATCCACTCTTATATACGAACACTCTTCCTATGTTTATCTGATATTATTGGTTGATTATAATTGATTAAGCCTGATATATCGTATTAGTGAGTCTTATTCATAAATGACTTCCCTTATTTGTTGATCATGAAACGAATAGTGTTGACTCATCTAGATTAATGTGCCTACCCTATATTTGGTAAATCTGTTGACTGTTGTTTTGGGTTACCCTCATAGGATGAAGTGATATAATTATGGGTTATAGATTTTTTGGAAAACCTTGGGTAGTTGGGGTGGTGGTTCTCTCCATCGCTTTGGATTAGGGTCAGTTATCGATGATGCTTGTTGAGTATACGTGGTTTTTTACTCACCTTTGCTTTTCTTTCCTCTTTCTTGTTTTTATGTACGCTGTGAAGGTATTGGTTTGTGTAGTAGATCGTATATTGTGTTCCTTCAGCGTCGCAGTTGCGGAGATCGAGGTAGTGGCTAACAGACTTCAAAGCTTACCATATTTCTCTTTATTTTATCTTATGCTTACTCGTATTTAAGATCTTTTAGTGATTGTTATCACTCTGTATTTAGAGGTTTGTACTAGTGACAACCAGACCTGGGATGTATCTTGAATTATTAGTTCTTTTATTAGTATTTTAGGATTATTCTTCTGCTTCTTCTTCCGCTTTTGAATTACTTAATTATTGAATTTGGGGTTGAGGTAGGCTTACCTGTACCGTAGGGTGTAACAGGTGTCATCACGTACTCATTTTGGGTCATGACAATTTCCGAATACGAATCTACAAGTATCTAATTTAGGAGCACTGATGCAACCAAATAAAGTATAAACACCAATTTAAACGATAACCTACCTCAACCAAAGAGCCCGAATCCAAGCTAGTTTGCAAGAGCCCTGCCCTTCCTCAATGATTCAGATCGTTCACCATCTAAAAACAAATAATGTAAAAGTAATTGATCACTTACTCTTCAATTCTAAGTATTGGGGATTCAACCCTATTAGTTTTACCTTTTTTATAGCCTAAAATCTTAGTAAGTGTTTTCAACCATCTATTTTCCCCAAATCCCCATAGTTCACTTTAAAAGGGGATAATTCTATGCTAGGAAGTATTAATTAACAACCTAGAATTATTCTTAGGTAATTTCATATCTACCCATAGGTTTTTTCCCAGAAATTCGTGAACTTAGGGCCTAAACTCAAGAAATTCACCATAACCCCCATTCTAATGATTCTATCAATCGAATGGATTAATCGTTGTTGGAAGGGAGTAATGAACTTACCTCGACAAATAAAATCACCCCAAGTTAGTGGAAAATTGCCTCTAAAATCACCCCCAAGTTAGTGAAAAATTGCCTCTCTCAAGTCTAAGCACGAACCCTTCAGTTTTTGGGAAATAAACTCTTATTTTTGGACATAAGAGCATTTAACTGCTTGACAACCACTGTAACAGTCCCGTGACTGCTACAATGGACCCGCTATGATGGTCACGAGGCCAACCACAACAGTCTGTGCCATTCCCATTCCTGACACTGCAGCAGTTGGCCGACGGCTACAGCAGCCTCGCTGCAGCGTTGATCCGATCGCTGCTATAGCATTTAAACAGTAACTCCTGGGAGCTTCAGGATTTCCCCAATTTCATAACACAATCCTTGATTTTAGACATCACAGATTTATCCCAATGTAGCAACTTCTGTAACCAGAGTTCTACAAAACTTTTATCATCCTGAAACTTCCTACGGGATCCTCTACCACTCAACTATCCATTAATAAACACAATACTAACAAACATTACACCATAGATCATCAATCATCATCTAACCATACAACACCAGATTTTCATTAAAAACCACTCTACCTTGAGATTTTAGCAACTCTCATACTAGGGAAACTCTAGTTGGGTACTTACAACCTAAACTACTCTATAACAATAGAATGGTTCGTTACATCATATACCAATTATACAATTGTTCATCCCCAAATGGGCAACAAGGAGTTACCTGACTTAACGAAAAGGTGTGGATACTTGCTATGCATGTCCGCTTCGATCTCCCAAGTGGCCTCCTCAATAGGATGTTCCTTCCACTGGATCGTCACAGACGCAATCTCCTTTAGTCCTCAACTTACGGATATCTCTATCTAGTTTAGCCAAAGGTTCCTCTTCATAAGAGAATTTTTCATCCAACAGGACAGAATCCCAGTGAATGATGTAATTTCCATCACATGCAACTTCTTCAACATAGAAACATGAAACACGGGGTGAACTTCCAACAAACTTAGAGGTAACGCCAATCTATAAGCCACCAGCCCCCTATGCTTATGAACCTAAAATAGTAAAATATATCTTGGACTAAGATTACCTCGCTTACAAAAATGCATGACACCTTTCATGGGTGAAACTTTGAGCAATACTTTCTAGCTCATCATACAATGCATTTCTCTCAATTTCCAATCCACATACTCTTTTTGTCTACTTGAGCCACTAGAAGTTTCTCTTGGATGAACTTCACTTTCTCCAACGTATCCTTTAGAAGGTTAATACCCCACAATCTCACCTCAAAAGTATCAAACCATCCAATGAGAAATCTACACCTCCTCCTATACAAAGCCTCGAACGGCGCCATATCAATACTCGAATAATAGCTATTGTTAAATGTGAATTTGGCCAAAAGTAGAAACTGGTCCTAATGACCTCCAAAGTCCATAACCCATGCACGAAGCATATCCTCCAACACCTGAATTATCTGCTCAGACTGTCCGTCAGTCTAAGGGTGAAAAGTTGTACGAAGGTCCAACCTAGTACCTAATTCCTCATGCAATTTCTCCTAAAAGTTAGAGGTAAACTGAATACCTCTATCTGAAATAATAGATATTAGGAACCCATACAATCGAACAATCTACTTGAGATATATCTTAGCCTACTTATCTATATTGTAAGTTGACCAGACTGGAATGCAATGCACAGACTTAGTCAGCCTATCCACAATAACCCATGTAGAATTTAACTTCCCCAAAGTCTTGGGAAGACTAGCAACAAAATCCATGGCTATCCTCTCCCACTTCCATTCATGAATGGGCATCCTTTGAAGAGTACCACCAGGCTTCTGATGCTCATACTTTACCTATTGGTAAATCTGGCATTTGGCAACAAAATCAACTATGTCTCCACCAGTAGTTCTATCTCAAATCACGGTACATCTTAATTGCATCAGGATATATAAAGTATTAAGAACTATGAGCCTAAGCAAGAATAGTAGGTATCAAATTATCTACACGGAGCAGATAAAACTCGCCCTTTGATCTCAAGACACCCTCATCATCAAGCATAGCCTTCTTAGACTCGCCCTGCAAGACTTTATCATGGATTCTGCTTAACTATGTATCTTTGAACTGTCTAGCCTCAATCTAACCAAGAAATGAAGACCTCGCTTCTACACAAGCTAACAATCCACCCCTCTCAGACACTTCAAGTTGCATGACGCTATTAGTTAAAGCCTGAATCTCTCTAGCAAATGGACACCTGGTAGCCTTCAAATAAGCCGAGACCTATACTTTCAGACTTTCTGCTCAGCACGTCGGCCACTACATTAGCCTTTCTAGAATAGTATAGAATGGTGATAACATGGTATTTAAGCAACTCCATTCACCTAAGCTATCTCAAAGTTACGTCTCTCTATGTGAATACATGTTGTAAGCTGCGGTGACCATAGAAAACTTCACAACAAACCCCATACATATAATGCCTCTATATCTTAAGAGCAAAAACCACAGCAGCCAACTCTAAAGCATGAGTAGGATAATTCTTCTCATGCACTTTCAATTTACTCAAAGCATAGGCAATAACGTTCTTTTACTGTATCCAAATAACACTAAACCCAGAACATGAGGCATTACTATAGACGATAAAATCCTTACCCTCCACTGGTAAATCAAGAATGGGTGCAATTGTCAACAAGGTCTTGAGCTTTTGAATGCTCTCCTCACATTCATCTGACCAATAAAACGTCACTTTCTTCTAAGTTAAATGGGTTAGATAAGTAGCAATTGAAATGAACCCTTTCATGATCTGCGATAATAACTAGCCAACATCACAAAACTATGAACCTCGATCACCATAGTAGGGCTTGACTAATTCTTAACTGCCTCAATCTTTTGTGGGTCTACCATCACCCCTTACTTCGAAACCACATGAACCAAAAAAGGACACATAAGCCAACAAGAATTCACACTTAGAAAATTTTGCATAAAGTTGTTTTTCCTTAAGCAAACCCAACACAATTTGCAAATGATTCTCATGCTCTTCTCTACTCTTAGAATAAACTAGGATATCATCAATAAGAACAATCATGAAAGAATCCAAGTAGGTCTTAATATACCATTCATTAAACTCATGAAAGTAGCTGGGGAAATAGTAAGCCCAAAAGACATTACTAAGAACTCATACTGCCCATACCTGGTCCAAAATGTGGTCTTAGGAATGTCTTCGGCTCAAATCTTTAACTGATGATATCCGGACCTCAACTAAATTTTAAAAAATATTGATGCACCCTGCAGCTGGTCAAATAAATCATCAATACAAGGTAGGGGGTACTTGTTATGGATCGTAACCTTGTTCAACTATCGGTTGTCTATACACATATGTAGGCTACTATCCTTCTTTTTCACAAACAAGACTGGAGCACCCCATGGGGAGGCACTCTGACAAATAAATCCCTTAGCAAGCAATTCTTGCAACTGAGTCTTTAACTCTCTCAACACATCCGACACCATACTATAAGAGGGAATAGAAATGAGATTGGTATCTAGCTCTAGATCAATAAAGAAATCAATGTCATAATTTGGTGGCATGCCAAGAAAATCTGCAGGAAACACCTCCTGAAACTCACACACCATGAGAACTAACTTGATGGGTGAGACCTCTGCACTAGTGTCTTGGAGATATGCTAAAAATGTCGAACACCCTCCTCTTATCAACTACTTGACAAGAGGAAAAGATACAAGTTTTATAAGAGAAAGACTATAATCACCCTCCACTCAAGTCTATATATCCCCGACATAACTATGGTCACTATCTTAGCATGACAGTTTAAAAAGGCATGATAAGGAGATAACTAACCCATCCTTATAATTATATAAAAATCTACCATGTACAATATCACTTAATCCACCCAGGTTTTGTATCCTACAAATATAACAGGAAAAGCACAATAAATTCTATAAACAACCACAAAATTACCAACAAGGGTAGACACGTGAACAAGAGCATCAAGTAAATCATACACTATGTCCAATCCCAAAACAAACCCAATAGATGCATAAGAGAAAGTAGAACCATGATCAAATAATACAGTAGCCATCCAGTCACAAACAAGAATAGTACCTGTGATCACCACATCTGATGCCTCTACCTCGGACCTGCCTGGAAAAGCATAGAAATGGGCCCTATCACCCGCCTATGCACTACCCCGGCCAGGCTGAGTACTATTTTAATCAGCATGTTCACCACCTTTGTTGGTATGGTTGCCACCTCTACCTATCTAGTGGCTACTACACCCACCTTTAGAATGGCTCCTACCATTAACACCTCCTTTCCTACCTACTGGAGTTGGAGCTCAGGGAGAAGGTCTGACTGACCAGGCTAACTATATCTAAGATAATGTATTCAAATATGAGTATATGACCAGCCTCACTACATTCATAGAAAGTACAATCCAAAGTGGGTCGTTGAGCTAGAGTAGAAGAAGTAAGGTAACCACCAAAATCTAAAAAAGGTAGATTGGCCCTTGACAGACCCCTAGTCGACACTTGCATCACTAACTGAATATGGCATGCAGAGTACATTTGCGAACTCTGACCCCTCAAAAATGAACCATTGAAGTTTCCCCTTATCTGAGCCTTATACCTTGACATCTTGGAATATCCTTTATATTTCACACCCTCAACACTCTTTACAAACTCAATTACCTTTATGAAAGACCTACTAGAGGACACCATCTGAAGAGCTGTAATCTACAGGCTTGTGTTCAACCCTTTAATAAAATGGCAATTCCTCTCTTGTTCAGAGTGTAGCAAGTGTAAGGAATAATGGGAGAGTAAATAGAACCAAGCCTCATAGGCTAAAACTGCTGAACTCCCTTACTCGATACTGGTGAACTCATATCGCCTCCTATCCTCAAAGAACATGGGATATACTTCTCTAACAAGACTCTATAAAACTGGTTCCATATCAGTAGACGAGGACCAATAGTTCTAAACTCCACATAGGTTCTCCAATACATCTTAAAATCTACCTGAAGCTGAAAGGTGACAAACTCAACTTCATCTCTCTCCACTACTCTTATCTTATGAAGTTGCTAATGGCAATCGATGATGAACTCATATGAATCCTCAATTTCAATACCATGAAAGACCGGAGGCGTCATCTTGATAAACTTATAGAATAGATCATGCTTATCTACGGTCATCACCAGACCTGCTACCTGTCTCAGAAAGATACCCGTCTCTAAAGCCTCATCCATTCAAGGAGCCACTGCAGCAGCATGTTGCACTCCCGAAAGTTGTACTACGAGAACTGTAGTGTAGCCCCAATCCCTACCAACCCACTCAAAAAGATCAATACATGTTGGATCATATCTGATGACATCTGAATTGGCGTAGCACCTCCCTGAACTGGTGTTGCCTCCTCCCCATGAATCGGTACCACCTATCTCTTTTCTATCTCAGGAATATCCTCAAGTGGGGGAGATTTTGACCTCTCCCGAGCCTGTGGTATGAGCCTTCTTCCTCTTTCTCTTTCTCTTCTACCTCTCACATGTCTTGTACCACAAACTGCAGCCCCAACAGCCAGCTTGGGTGACTTTACTCTTGCTCCTAAAGCGCGTGCTCTCACTATCTGTGAGAATAAGAGTGAAAGAAGTCAGATACCAATTTGGATCACCAGCTACTAATTAAAATCAAGTAATAGCACATAAAAAAGAACAAATTAAGTTTTTCCTAGTGTCCTATAGCCTCTCTAAGAAAAGTACAGACGTCTTCATACTGTTTTGCATGACTCTACAAGACATGTCCTTGTATGATAAGATCGATAAACCTAGATCTTTGATACCAACTTTATCATGACCTAAATGGTCGTGAATGACATCCACACTAACCCTCCGATGGGAAAACCATCTAACCCAACCCTTAAGCCAAACAACTAGCCATTCTAAGATGAGATTATCAGAAAAACCAACTTTAATAGTAATAAATCCAAAAACTAATCAATAATAAGTGTAGAAAATCAACAACTATCAATTACAATCCCCAAGACCCAAAAGTCATTGTACAAGAACTCTACGCTGAAATAATGTTTAACATAGTCCAAAACTAATAAAACAATAAGGAATATAATTGTTCGAAAGAAGCACAAGAACCAATACGAAGATCAATGGTAACCTGAAGATGAAGTGCTCACCCTTGGATCGAATCAGCTATCACCGCTAGAGATGAACTCGTGTCTGAGCCTCTAGAACATAGTCTGCACTCAACATAAGAAGAGTACAAAGTAGTATCAGTACAAACCACTATGTACTAGTAGGTATCATTGGCTAACACAATTTAAAAACATGTATACAACATAAATCAAATAACCAGTAGACAAGACATTCAGCACATAACAAGTAATTCAATGAGTCAACAAGTATATTCACAACAGGTAAAACAATCCCCACGACCAAGTCATATAACCATCAATAATATAAACTATATCACAAATAACCATGAATTCAATATTTACGGCACAACACAATCTATGTCCACCTTAATCTCACAAGTGTAATTAGTCTCATTATCAACTCAATATGCCATACTAACTCATAAATCAAACTAGTGTGTACACACATGCTAAGAGGCTTATTTATTGCCAACTAGTCATGATCTGCAGGGAACAATCTAAGTTCATGTAATATACCAGTGTGGTACCGGATTATTCATAATAGTAACAAAATCAATATCCATACTGGCGCGGCACCCAATCCTCCATAATAATATTAATGAACGATTCCAGTTCCATTATCTCTTAGGATATAACACAGTGCACCCAATTTACAAGTACGCTTAAGACCATAATGAATTTCAATCAAGTTTAATATTCAATAGCTTAATCATTCAAGCATATACAACCATAATCATCAATCAAAAGCATATCTGAAGGCCAATCAACATGTATCCAATTTAGGAGCACACATGCAACCAAATAAAGTGTAAACTCTAATTTAAACCATAACTTACCTCGACCAAAGAAATTGAATCCAAGCTAGTTTGCAAGAGCCTTTTCATTTCTCAATGCTTCAGATCACTCATGGTTTAAAAATAAACAATGTAAGAGTAATAATCACTTACTCTTCAATTCTAAGTTTTGGGAATTCAACCCCACTAGTTGTACCCTTTTTATAGCCTAAACTCTCAGCCAAGGGTTTTCAACAATCAATTTTCCCTAAATCCCCATAATTCACGTTCAAATGAGATAATTCTACTCTAGAAAGTACTAACTAACAACCTAGAATCATTCTTGGGCAATTTCATATCTACCCATAGCTTTCTCTATAAATTCATGAACTCAGGGCCTAAACTCAAGAAATTCACCATAAACTTCCATTCTAATGATTTTATCAATCGAATATATTAATCATTGTTAGAAAGAAGTAAAGAACTTACCTCAACAAAGAAAATTGCCCCAAGTTAGAGAAAAATTTCCTCTCTCAAGCCTAAGCATGAACCCTTGAGTTCTTTGGTAATAATCTCTGATTTTTGGACTTAAGAGAATTTAACTGCTCGACACCCACTGTAACAGTCTTGTAACCACTATAGCAGTCCCTCTATGGTTGATAAGGGGTCCACCATAGCGGTCTGTGCCATTCATATGCTTGCAGCTATAGCGGCTAGCCAACCTCTACAACGGTCTTACTGCAGCGGTGATCCAACCACTGCAGTAACCCTTAAACAGTAACTCATGAAAACTTTAGGATTTCCCCCATTTCACAACATAACTTTTGATTTTAGACATCATAGATTTATCCCAATGCGTCAACTTTTATAATCGAAGATCTACAAACCTATTTATCATCCCGAAACTTCCAACAGGATCACCTACCAACTCGACTATCTGTTCATAAATCCAACACTAACAAACACTACACCACAAATCATGAATCATCACCTAAGACCAGAATACCAGATTTTTGTCAGAAACCACCCTAACTTGAGTGAGATTTTATCAACTCTCATACTAGGGGAAACTCTAGTAGGGTACTTACGCCCTAAACAACTCTATAATAATGGGATGGGTCATTACAATAGACACTCATATTATTATTCTTAAATTCTGAATCCAAAAAGTCAACCCCGAGTCCATAAGGTCCAAACTTGAATTCTAATATAAAATCACATTATTCAAAACTTAAGGAGTTCAAATTTAAAATTTCATCAAAAATAAAGTTAAAATCGACCTTAAATCATCTATTTACAATTTCTTAAACTTACCAAAAAATCTCCAAATCTTCCACTTGAAAATCCAAGATTGAAGATGAAATCATGAATAAAAACATTGGAGAATGTGTAAAAGTAGTGTAAGAATCATATCCAAGGAAGAAATCTAGAAAATCACCTTTTGAATCTCCCAAAATTGAGTTCTCAAGCTTCAAAACCTGAGATATGGCAAAATGAATGAAAAAGAATAAAGTAATTTTTTAAGTGACATTGAGCCACACCTGCGGAGATCTTTTTGAAGGTGTGATGCTGCAGGTGGGGCACTCTTTCACGTGGTGAAGTCTGCTGACCCAACAGACCCTCGCAAGCATAATCCTATCCTACAAAAGTGAGCCCGCATGTGTAGAAAAACTCTAAAGTTGTGGCTCTACCGGTGCTGAAAAGGCTCCACATGAGAGGTTAATCAAGGTTCGACCCTAATCAGTCAGAGCAGTATCTGGTCTTTATTAAGGCTCTGTCAGTGTGATCCAAGCATCGCAGAAGTGGTTGCACCAGCACCAAAAACACAAAGCAATATCAAAAAACTTTCCATTCTAGGAATTGACCCTTTGAACCTCGCCAAGTAAACTGACTATGCTACTTGTTCAAAAAGGACATTCTAAACTCAATGGAATAGTCAGATCATCAAAATGAAGTCATTATCAATGAATATTGACTAAAGTCAACCCTAAGCCTTAAATTTTTGACTTTCCAACTAACTACCCAAAATCCACCTGAATGCCTCGGAACTCAAACCAAGGGCTCTACTAACCCAACAAATGACAATTTGGAGCTAACAAAACTGATAGAATTTTAATATGCCCTCAAAATCTCCAAATATTGACCAAAGTCAACCCTACCAACTCTAAAAAAATTCAAAATGAAAAACTGACATAGTACCCAATCAACCACCTCATGAACAATGCCACCAACACCCCCATACCACAAAACCATAATGAAACTATGAAAAGAGGTAAAATAGTCAAAATGCACCAAAAGCCGAAAATCACTAGGATGTTGTTACATCATCCACCATTAAAACACATATTTATCCTCGAACAAAAGGGAAAGGGAGGTACCTGAATTGTCAAAACATTGGGGGTATCTACTACACATGTCCAACTCTAACCCCCATGTAGACTATGTAATTGTCGTGCTTCCACTGAACATTCACTGAAGCTATTTTCTAAGAACTCAGCTTCCGAATCTGCCTATCTAAAATGGCCTTGGTTTCCTCCTCAAATGTTAATTTTGATCCAAATCTACCGAATCCCACTAAATCATATGAGAGCCATCAAAATGATACTTTTTCAGTAGTAAGATATGGAAAACTGATTGCACAGCTGAAAGAACCAGAGGTAAGGCCAACTCGTAGACCACCTCCTTAACACATCGAAGAACCTCAAAAGAATCAACAACCTCGGGTTAAGCTTGCCTTCCATCCCAAAACTCATCAAACCCTTTATGGGTGATACCTTCAACACAACTCAGTCACCAACCATTAACTCCAACTCATAAACCCTCTGATCCAAGCAGTTTTGAACCATGCCCTCTCCCCTACTGATCCAAGCAGTTTTGAACCGTGCCCTCTCCCCTACTCTGGGATGTCAAAAGTCGGTCCTACATTAACTTTGCCCTATCTATAAAATCCCTTAATAAATCCTTACCCCAATTTCTAACTTCAAAATAATCAAACCAACCAATCAGAGATCTACACTTTTTACCAAACAAAGCCTCAAATGGTGTCATTTGGATGTTGAAATGGTAACTGTTGTTGTATGCAAACTCTACTAAAGGCAAGAACTGATCCCATTGACAACCAAATTCAATCACACAAGATCGAAGTATATCATTCAATAACTGAATAGTCTACTCTGACTGACCATCTTTCTGTGGGTGAAAAGTTGTACTCATCTCCAACCCAGTGCCTAATAACGCTCAATTACACCAGTCAAGATGTATACGATTGCTAGCAATATATTTACCCAACTTTTGAGTTGGGATCGATTCTACAGGGAATAAATAAGAAAGTTTAGCGTAATAATCCACTAAATATTTGCTCATATAATTAAAATGCAATAAAATTAAAATGGGTGTTTGTTTCAAACACTTTTCGATTCAAATTATCAAAAGTGAGTTTGATTTGTAAGAACGAGAACTTGAGAGTTGTAATCAAATGATAAGGTAACTTGGGGTTGTGCTATCATGAGTATGAATGCATACTTGAGTAAGTGAGCATTTCCTTTAATTTAATTAAAGTCATGGATAGGCTAGATTTTGAGTCTTAATGTCAATTTTTCAATAAAACACTAAATTTCATATGTGAGTTCTTTCGAACACCTTACATGTGTTTCTTCATAACCAATCAACTACCTTAATTTGATAGCCTTATGTCTAAGATATATCATTGAATAACAAGAATCAAGTCATTGTTAGCCATTACTCCTCACCTTTATCCCTCTCTGTCAAGGATGATAAAGGATCTAAGCTCAATTAGAGTTTGCAACCTCTAATTTTAGGTTGGTAATATGGAGTATTGGCTAAACCCATAATAATCAATCAATTAGAAAAGAAAATAAATACTACCCATTAAAAAATCAATACTCAATCATGACACAACCCAAGTTAGGGAAATTACCCAAGCATAGTAAGAGAAAGAGAAATTATACCTATATGCTCATTGAAATCCCCCATCAAATCCAAATTTTCACAAGTAGAAATCCAAATCTAATGTAGAAAACCTAGGAATAAACTAATCCCAACCTTAGGGTTTCAATTAAAAGTTTTGAGATCTCAATTATAGCAAAAGATAGGGTTGAAAGTTGCCAAAAAGCCTTTTATAGCTGAAGTAAAAATGGGGCTAAGAAATTACAAAACTACCACCAAGCCCACTTTGATGAAGGACAGATAGCATCGTTGAACTCATCGACTATGCGTCGAAGTGATTTTTTATCGCCAAATTGACTTTGAACATGAGCTTTAGTGGTTGGCAACTGTTGACTTTGGCGATGGATTTTTACTATCGCCGAACTGTGCGACGATATGCCGAACTCTTTCTCCTCATCGCCGAACTGCTTCCTTTGGAACTTGAACAAACTGTTAACTTCAGTGAGGGAACCTCAACTTTGGAGATCCATCGTGATGTTTGGTGATCCGCCAAAATGCATGGTCGATGCCATCTTTGCTTTTTAGCTCCAGTACTCCATATTTTTGCTTGCTTATGCTCGATCAACCACTTCTTGGCTTCAACTCTGAAAAACAACCAAACTAACATTAAAATTAACTCAAATTGGCATTGAGGACTTGATTTCTCACCGATTTTAGGCCAAATGAGTCGTAAATGGCCGACTCACAAATACCTCCAACTTAAACCTTTGCTTGTCCTCGAGCAAATCAATGTACACACAACAAAATCAACATTGTCTACAAATGATACTACTTGGGAGCTCAAACACATACTTATTTATGAAAACTATTTTGCCCTTATGATTTTGAAAAACTTTGGCCTAAGTATCCACTATCAAACACTCAATTCATGAACTACAAGCCTCAAATGTTGACTAATTGTTACCAAACCAAGAACATGCATAAACTTCAATTAAGGTTAACAAATGTGAACAAGAAATGCAATCAAGTGCACTCACAACAAAAATATCCCTTCTCTCATGATATGATCAAGATTTAAGCAAGGGATTAGAAAGATTCGCTTTCCCTATCAAAGAAGATCATGAACACAAGTACCATACCATGGACTTGCCCATATGTTCCATCACACCACAATCAAGCATGTTATGTTGGAGATCACAAAGGTCTTACTTCTTCTTGTAGCGTAGGCAACGGGTAAGGTAGGATAAATTAGGGATATAGTGACTCTACCCTCTCGAAGCATCACATGAGACCTCAACTAAATTCCTTACCTAAAATTTACTTCTTGTGACACATAATGGACCGATTCTATAAGATTCACATTCCATCTTCCTCCTTCTATCCTTTTAAAAGCTAAACGCTTCAAATATTTACAAGCTAACTTTACTATTGCAACTCTTTTTTGTTTCTTTTCATTCTTTTCCTCTTTTTTTAAGTATTTACAAGGAATACTAGGACTACTAGAGGAGAGTAATTGGTCCCCAAATCTATGAACTTCTGGTTATAAATTTCACCTGATAGCTCTTCTACCCTTAACTTAGGATTTTGGCCTAAGTTGGTTTAAGGTCTCACCTAAATGTTTCAAGATGGGTTTAGCTCAAAAGAGGGAATTGTAGAAGATGGATTATGGCTTGTATTGAGGATGTCAAAGAAATAGGTTCCAGGGCACAAATTAAGGCAAAGATTGGTCACTCAATTCACAATGGGGATGTTTATTTGGTCAATTAGGAAGATCAGTCTCACTTGATGGCCTAAGGTCAATTTTCGAACATCACAACACTCTTTGCTTAGCTCTAGAGCAACCGAGAAAGCTCAATATGGACTCATCAAACAAGATCAAATCAAAACCTCACCACTCATGGCACTCAATCACACACTCGAAGCGACATTTTTACTTCCTCAATTAATGTGCCACATTCATAGCACATGTCAAAGAAGGTAATCCAATAGTCAAAACACGATGCGAGTATTCAAAAAAATTAAGTGCCTAACTACTTCAACTCAACCAAATGAAATCTTAAAAGATGGACACATTTTGAAAGGTGGAGCAATTCACAAAACAATTTGTCATTTTTAAGAGTTGTACATGTGAAAAATCTCCCCAAGAGTACTACTCGAGTCAAAGTGTTCTATTGTTAGAAAACTTTTCTCTTAAGAACCAATGCCTAAAATAATTTTATTTATCAACTATACTACGAACTACTATACTAAAAGAAAGATAAGGAAATGCAATGCAAATCACGACACACTCAAATTAGTCCAAAACACCAACACCCATAAAAAAAGTCATCCAAAATTATCACAACCCAAATCAAAAATAGTATCTGAGTCATAGTATCAGAACCACAATCAAAAACCAAGTATCAGAATCAAATATTATAGATCCAAAAATAAGTACCCCCAACTCAAATGAGAGCATTGTCCTCAATGCAATAGGACTAAGATATAAGAGAAGAATGACTGGAAGGGTCCCCCCTGAAAAGTATGACTGGAAGGGTCCCCCCTGAAAAGTGCTTAACCTGTAGAGGTGACTGGCTCATAGAAGCAGCCTCTGTCTAGGCATCAGTGCCCGACTCAGCTTCAGAAATGATCTATAGGGCTAGATCTGGTGTGATGGCAACTGACTCTATAGTGGCAACTGGGTTGAAGGTCTAATCAACTATCTCCTTAATAGGTGTGGACCCGATAGTACCAATATGTCAAGTCTCATGAATCAACTTTACTAACGTTGCCTCCGCCATAGCCTGCTCAGTGGCCTGTATATCAAATGCATCAGATTAACTCTGTTAGCAGTAATCTCTATCTCATCATTCTCTTCATAATGAGATGCATGATCATCCTCATCCTCCTCAGCCACTAAAACACTCTCCTAAACTGGTGTCTGAACTGGGATCTGAGATGGTGCAGCCCAAAAATGTGTCAGATCAGGGAATCAGAGCTGATCTACATGAGTTCGCAATGAAGCAAGCTCAATATTTTTCATGTCAAACTCCATATCCTCTGTAGTAGTCTACTTCGATGAACTCATCTCATCCAGCTTTGTATCATAAGCTCGGAGTGTCACCTAAATACTCCGTATCTCCTCAGTAATAGGCACTAAGGCTGCCTTAATAGCATCTGCAATCATTTGAGGCATCTGAGTCTCCAATTTGGCTGACCTCACATTAGCCGAAAAGTTGTATTGCACATCTAAATAAATGGGAGCCTAAGTCAATGGGGTCCCCAAAGTACCCAAAGTAGTGGATGGTTGAAGACTAGGGGCACTAGGTCGAGGAGGCTGGGAGGAAGGCCTTGTGGAGGAATCTAGAGGGGAAAGAGTTGCATCAGTAGGAGTGGGTTGGTTGGCACCACTATCAAGTGTCTCAATATCAATTATCGGGAAAGAATACACTCGGGTTTTCTTCTTCTTGTCCACTTGGACTGTTTAAAGTCTTGTAATATTAATAATGGAGATAGGGGTGTACTCAATATCTTTGTTTTTATCAAAAAGGGACTTTTACCCTATGGCACAACTCAGTAATAAGGCAAGGGAAGGAAAGAGAAGTATGCTTTTGTTGGGCCTGCATAGCAATCTCTGAGGTAATTATTAATGCCAGATTCAACCTTTCCTTCATGATAATGGTGCCCACTAACATTTCCTAAGGGGTGTCGGAGGAATGTCTCATTTTTGGAGGGCATGAGGTTGCTACAGACGAAACTCAACCAATACCAGGCCTCGATGTAGATATCACTCTTCTCAATAGAGACCCCCGGTGAAATTCACGGGGGTGTACCATTACTCAGACAAAACTCCTCATAGCACATGAGCTTAAACTCCTTGGCCACCTTGAATACTCTTTGAAAAGAAGCTTTATGCTAACCTACAGAAAAGACTGCCTCTCGAATACAGAAGGTCAAACCCCATAAAAATCTACAAATCCTCTCAGTCTCATCAGATAAAATAACAAAGGCATGGGGAGACAATTTATAGAGATACGTCTAGTAATTAGTCACCGAGTTCCACAACTAAGTTAGATGCTCAAACTAATGTCTCCTTTTCTCTCTCAAACTGCGGGAAATGAACCGATCTATAAAAATCTGAGCTAATAACTTCCAAGTCATCGATGGCGATCCCATGGACCTAGAATCAATGTAAGAACGACATCACTACTTGGCAGGGCCTCACATCTAAAGAGCGATGTAATCAACCCCACAGGAACTCACCAACCTCATACTCTGGAATCTCTTATGACAGCTCACTAAGATCTATAAGCATCCTCAATCTACCCATCCTAAAACTGAGACATATTTATTTTTTTGAACCTTTCGAACCTCTTCTGCTTCCCATCAGTTGTCACTGGTCTATCCACGCATGTGGCTCACACACCTAGTAAATACATACCATTAAATCTAACTGTAGTAACTGTTGGCTGGCCTGGTAGACCATGAAAAATTAGTATTGGCTGGTGATCTGGAGTTTGAGCCCCAAATATAATATATGAACCCTATGGAGTACCCACTAAACCACTACTTAGAGTCATACTCTCTAGTATATCCAATACATAAATCAAGGTATCCTGAAGTATCAAAGTATCCATAAACCTCAGTGGAGCCTGATTTGGGCCTACATCTTCAACTAGAATCTGACCATCCTTAATCTCATACTCACCCAAAGTGACTCTACTCTACATGGGACCTAAGAAGCTATCTGAGCCTTACCTTTGTCTCGACCTCAACCTCGGCCCCTATCATATCTGTGAGTCCCGGGATGGGTAGCTGGTATGGGTGCTGGAATATGCTTTTGATCACTTTCGACTGTAGCATGAGTCCTCACAATCTGGAAGAGAATGAAATAAGAAACTCAATAACTGATGAAATCAAAGTTTACACGATAAAAAAAAGAAGGAAATTTCCTAAAGTCCTGTAGCCTCTAGAAGATAGATAATAGACATCTCCACACTGATGTGCAAGACTCTACTAGACTCGACTTGTACTTTTGAGAACAATAAACCTAGCGCTATGATTGCGACTTGTCATGACCTAAAACTAAGGTTATGATGTAACCTATCACACCCATCGCGATACTTAAGCCAATCCAACATAGATACAGAAACTATAAGCTAAATACACAAAAACAGAGATAAGGATAAGTCTAAACCTAAAATACATAAATAAGTCGACAGAGGATTACAATGAACAACATCTCTAAAATCACGTAGCCACAAGTACAACCTCTAACACAATCTGATATAAGTTTGAGAACTCCAAAGACAATAAAAGGGACAAAATGACTAAACATAGAAGAAAATCTAAGACTGTTGCAGATAAGTCAGGCAACTACCTCAAATCTCGATAACTCAACTGATCCGAATGAGGATGGTCAATGACCCAGAGCTCCGTACTCAAAACATGCACACAAAAGTGCAGAAGAAATAAATGTGAGTAATTAAAACTTACGTACTCAGCAGCAGCATCGACTGACCCTAATTCAAAGTGATGGTGAGAAACCATCCAAACTCTCAACTGTTGAATACAATCAGCACGAACCTACAAACAGGAAGGCCACACCTAAGATAGCAAGTAAATCACTACAACAATGATATAATACTACTCAATAGAACCATTGAAACTCAGGAACAATCAAAATGTAGCAACTCAATCGACCATTTGTCATATCAAATATAGTTAAAGTACAATGTGTAAAAGTAAATAAATGAAATACATATGTTGTGTATACAGCTATTGCTCTAAGTACCTATTTAGGAAACATGGGGGACTTACTAAGTTTAGATACCAGGACAGGTGCACCCTCTGTACCCAAATATAACACCAGATGACGTACCCTCCAATCTAGAATATAATATAGGATGGCGTGTCCTTCCATAAAAAAAACATATTAGGCTGGCGTGCAAAATGCAATCTAAAAAATTTACATGTGTGTCATACCAATCCTAAATATCAAATATAATGTCAAAGCATTGCATGCCATACATCAATTCAATTATCAGTCAAAGTTCCCTTTATCAGCTTTCACAATGATAAAACTCCCTTTTCGTTCTACAACGACTCATAAGCTCAGTATTTAATCAATTATCACTATAAACAGGCTCACAATAGTAAATGAGAGTCTAATCACCAACTAGCATGCTCAATAAATCTCTATCATGTACAATCCACAACTACCATACTATCACGACCCAAAACTGGATCGTAATGGCACCAATCACTCGCACCAAGAGAGGTAAGCATTATCCCACTCCATATTATAGAACCCAACAATTTAGAAACAAAAGAAAATAAACCACAATAAAACCCAAGAAGTCTCGATAAGAATAGATAGAGATAAAAGTAGCCAATACAATAATATCCCAAATCAAGTAGTCATGAGTACAAGCCTCTAAATACATAGTACAATGAAAGACTCTAAAATGTCTCAAATGTGGAAAGATAAGCATAAAGATAAGATACAGGAGATTTCAATAGTCTCTAAGATCAACAACAGCTACCTCAAATCTCCGAAAATGTTAAGACTCTAATCACAATCAATGTTAGGGACCATCGGCTCAGTACCTACAGGAAAGGTGCAGAAAAGAAAGTAAGGGTGAGTATATAACCACTTGTACTCAGCAACATCGCCGACCGACCCTAATCCAAACTGGTGGTTAGAATACATCGACACCAACCATCTAAAACAACCACAAACCTTCACTCAGGAAAGCCACCCTAGTCGAACAAATATAGCAGGCCACGACAGTCATAAAACAATCATCTCATAATAAATTAATACCTCAAATAAGTAAAATTAGACAGTAATTTCTCAAACTCTCAGTCACAACACAAGTTCAGCAATTACACATATTTATCCCATTTAAATCAAAAAAGAATGTATGAATGCAATGCATATATTATGAATACACCCACTACTCTATATAGCTAGCTGGGATTCATGGGGGACTCGCGAGGTCCATATACTATGTGGTGTGCACTTCGATCATAATATTTTATGTGTGTGTGTGTGTGTGTGTGTGTGTGTGCACTCCAATTCTAATGAGATGCATTATAATATACAGGCATGCCACTCATTCTTACCCCATATCAACAATATAATTCAATCAATGCAACTCATATCACAAGGAAACACTAATATCAATTAACAACCCACATACCTCATCAAATAGGCATCATCCTCAACTATCATATTCAACAACATACACTATAACAATAATTCACAAAGATCATGTTAACAAGTAGAGAGAAAATATTTCAGAAACATCAATTAGCCATTTTTAGCCCTTCACATAACATAGGTACCTGCATAAGTGCTTATCATTTAAATTATACGGGACCCCCACACCCCATTACTCCCATTACAAGCATCAATCACATAAGAACATCGAAAGAGAGTCAAAAGAAAGTCTCAGCTTACCTTAAGAAAGCCCAAAAAATCAAACCAAAACTTTGTCCTTCTAAATAGCCTGCAAATGGGACAATGGGCCCAATATATTCAAATATGAGTTCTAAGTATGAAAACAAAGCTAATGATACCCATATTTCCATGCTTTGATTCTGGGTTCAAAAATCAAGCCAAAAAGTAGCCTTGGGCCGACAAGGGTAAAACAAAAATTTGATTAAAAAATCACGTTACCCATAGCTTATGGAGTTTAAATCTGAAATCTATCAAAAATGGACTTGAAATCTAGTTTGAAATTGTCAAAATATCAAGTTTTTGGCTTTATCGGTAAAATTCCCAAAATTTACGGTTGAAAAACAAGGATTTGAAGCTAAAACCATAGGGAAATTAGTAGGGACTGGTGAAAAAGTAGTTTAAAGACTAACCTAATGTTGAAACTTCGAAATCCCCTCTTTGAATCGCCCACAATCGAGTTCTAAGCTTTGAAAATGGAGTAAATGGGGTTTTATCCCGAATTTTCATATTTTTAAGGCTTTCAACAAAAATGGTCTTCACGTTAGCAGTCAAACCTTCGTGTTCACGAAGTTGATCGACCCGGATCCATCGTGATCGGAAATGTTGGTCACGTTCACTAGGGGTGAGCATAAACACCAAAAAATCAAACCGAACTAAATTAAATTGGTTTTTTGGTTTTGGTTTTGGTTTTTCAGTTACGGTTTATATTTTTATAGTATTTTGTTTTTTTGTTTTTTGTTTTTTGTGTTTTGGTTATAAGGTCAATATACTTTGGTTAAATCGAATAACCAAAATAATATAATATAGTTTGAAATATTTTATATATACCTTCACCTTCAAACCCGGTCTACCTTTTAAGCCTTACTACTGATTGAAGCCCAGTAATTAGCAAACCTAAACAACTAAACCCAATGGCTAATACATCGATTCCAATTTCAACCTAGGTAACTATTCTCTCATATTCTCTCAGACTTTCACTCTCACTTCTCAAAAAGTGCATTAATGGTGGCGATTTCTCTCATACCCTTGCTTCTCAGAAGGTGTTGCGGCAATTTCTCTTAGACACTCACTTCTCCAGCTAGTGGCAAAGGCAAATCTAAACTGAAAAATCAAATTTAATAAACCAAAACCGAATTTGAAAAGACGCTCGTATCTCTGAATGTTAACCAAAGTCAACCATTCCAACTTATAAAACCTTTCAAGATAAAAAAAATTCACTTAATTCTCGGCCAATCGAAAATCATGCAACCGGCTCCCGCAACCCAAAAACACAACTATGAGAAGGGGTAAAATGATCAAAATATACAAAAATTGATGTAAGGGCTGCTACATTATCCACCACTAAGACGCATGCTCTTCCTCGAACATAGCGATAAGGAAAGTACTTAAATTGACAAAAAACTTAGGATATCTACTTAGCATGTCGGACTCTATCTCTTATGTAGCCTCCTCAACCGGATGGTGCCTCTACTGAACCTTCACTGAATGAATACTTTTGAACCTCAACCTCCTAGTTTGCCTATCCAAAATAGCTATAGGCTTCTCAATAGTTTGATTTTGATCCAAATCCACCAAGTCCCATCTAATCACATATGAACTATCAGAATGATATTTCTTTAAAATCGAGACAAGGAAAATAGGATGCACAGCTGAAAGACTCAGAGGTAAAGCCAACTCATAGGCTACCTCCCCAACCTACTAAAGAATCTCAAAAGGACTAATAAACCTTGGACTGAGTTTAACATTCTTCCCAAACTGCATCACACCCTTCATGAGTGACACCTTAAGTAAGACCGGCTCACCCTCTATAAATGCCAAATCCTGAACCCTTGTATCAGTATAACTCTTTTGCCTACTCTAGGCCACCACAAGTCATTCTTAAACAAATCTCACCCTCTCCATAGAGTCTCTCAATAAATTTGTACCCTAAGGCCTAACCTTAAATGAATTAAACCATCTAACTGGGGACCTATACCTCCTCCCATATAATGCCTCGAATAGTGACATCTGAATACTGAAATGATAGTTGTTATTGTAGGCAAACTCTACTAAGGACAAGAATTAGTCCCAATGACTAGCAAAATCCAAAACACAAGCTTTGAGCATGTCTTTCAACACTTAAATAGTCATTTTGACTGACCATTAGTCTGAGGGTTAAAAGACGTACTCATCTCTAACTGAGTGACAACTCCCACTGCATGAACTCCAAAAGTTCAAAGCAAAATGAGTACTTCTGTCTGAAATAATGGAAATGGGGATGCCATATAGTATAACTATATCATGAATATAGATCTTTGATAGCTTATCCGCATTGTAATTCACCTTCACTGGAATGAAATAAACTGATTTTGGTCGATTTGTCCATAATCACCCAAATTGAGTCAAACTTCTCCAAAGATTGGGGTAAACTAACCACAAAATCCATAGTAATACGCTTTCACTTTCACTCTAGTATCAGCATCCTCTAGATTAAACCACCCGATCTCAGGTGCTCATACTTCACCTGATGACTATTCAAACACTTGGCCACGAACTGAACTACATCCCTTTTCATCCTACACCACCAATAGTGCCTCTTCAAGTTATGATATATTTCGTCACATCCGGATGAATAGAATACCTCAAACTATGAGTCTCCCCATAATTAATCTGGTCAAGTCTCCCACTCTAGGAACACAAATCTGACCCTAAATCTGTAGGACACCCTTTGAATCAAGGACCACATCCTTGTATTCACCCTTCAATACCTTATCCCAAATAATACACAACTTTTCATCCTCAAACTGCCTATCCCGAATTTTCTCCACCAATAAAGAAAGTGCCTCAACACAAGCAAGAACCTGACCCACCTTGGAGATATCAAGTAACATGAAGTTGTTAGCCAACCGTTGAATATCCTTAGTTAGAGGACTCTCCTAAGCTACTAACATGGCAAAGCTACCCATACTCGCCGCCTTCCTACTGAAGGCATCTGTCATCACATTAGCCTTCCCTAGATGATAGATAATGTTCATGTCATAATCCTTCAACATCTCCAACCACTAATGATGTCTCAAATTCAGATCCTTCTGACTGAAGATGTACTGAAAGCTATGATGATTAGTAAACACCTTACAATGGACTATAAAGGTAATGTCTCCGCAACTTTAACACAAAAATAACTGCCGCCAACTCTAAGTCATGGGTAAGATAATTTCTCTCATGAACTTTCAACTACCTCAACGCATAGGCTTTTACCTTCTCATTCTGTATTAATAAGCCACAAGGTCCAACTCCTGAGGCATCACAATAAATAGTAAACCCCTCACCCTCCATAGGTAAGGTCAAAATAGGCACCAAAGTCAACAAGGTCTTAAGCTTTTGAAAGCTCTCTTCACACTCATTGAACCACAGAAAAGCAACATTCTTTTGAGTCAATCTAGTCAAAGGAGCTGCAATAAAAGAGAAACTTTGCAAGAATTGATGGTAATACCCAGCCAAACCAACAAAGCTATGAATCTCGGTTGGTGAAGTAGGCCTAAATCAATTTAAAACTACCTCAACTTTGGCTAGATCGACCATAATACAATCCTTAGACACCACATGCCCTAAGAATGCCACCGAACTAAGCCAAAATTTAGACTTTGAAAACTATGCATACAACTTCTTCTCTCTCAAACTCCAAAACATAATCCTCAAATGCTTTACATGGTCCGCCTCGCTCTTGGAGTACACCAAGATATTATCAATGAACACAATCATAAAAAAATTAAGATAAGGCCAAAATACCCCACCATCAACTCTACAAACATCATTGGGGAATTAGTCAACCCAAAAGACATCACTAAGAACTCATAATGCCATAACGAATCCTGAAAGTTGTCTTAGAAATATTTGTAGCTTTAATCTTCAATTGATGGGACCTCAATCATAAATCAATATTTGAAAACACTGAAGCACCCTAAAGATGATAATATTATTCATCCATGCACGATAAAGGATATTAATTAATGATAGTCATTTTATTCAATTATCTGTAATCGATACACATGCGCATAGACCCATCCTTCTTCTTCACAAACAAAATTGGAGAACCTCAAGGCAAAACACTCGGCCTGATGAACCCCTTACTTAATGAATCCTGAAGCTGGTCCTTTAATTCTTTCAACTCTATTGGAGTTATCCTAAAGGAAGGAATAGAAATGGGCCTAGTGCCCAGCTCCGAGTCAATGTCAAAGTTAATATCACGATTAGGAGGAACACTTAAAAGATTAGTAGGAAACACATCCTCAAACTCCATAACCACCCTCACCGACCCTAAAGAAGGCGTCTCGGCACTAGTGTCCTGAACATATGCTAAATAATAAAGACACGCCCCTTCTAAACTAGTCGTTGAGCCTGGAGAAAAAAGATCACCCTCTGAGGATACGAACCCTGTAAACCCCTCCGCTATAACATCGGGACATCTGGCATGACCAAAGTAACTGACTTAGCATGACAATCCAAGACAA
The DNA here is from genome assembly GCA_031232105.1 of Capsicum rhomboideum. Lineage (NCBI taxonomy): Eukaryota > Viridiplantae > Streptophyta > Magnoliopsida > Solanales > Solanaceae > Capsicum > Capsicum rhomboideum. The sequence continues at coordinate 40,724,335 of CP124712.1, read as the reverse complement.
CGTGATAAGGAGAAATCTAGTCCATACCCAGAATCATATCAAAATCAACCATATTATGCATAATCAGATCTACCCAGGTGTCATATCCTAATAAGGTCACAAAACAGGATCAGTACACACAATCTACTGATAAAGAATCACTTATGGGGGGTAGAAACACAAATAGATACAACCATAGACTCACACATCATATCAAGACTCGATGCAAAGTAAGCAGACACATAAGATAATGTAAAACCAGGATCAAATAGCACTGAAACAGATCAATGGCATACTAAGATAAAACTTGTAATGACTGTATACAAACACTCTACCTCTGGATAACCCAAAAAAGCATAATATTGAGCTCTTTCACCTTCTGTCTGACAACACCTCTACTACCCCCTCAACCGACTAGTGGTACATCTCTACCTCCCTAAGGCTCACCTCGACCCCTAGTTGGGGGTGTTGCTGCTCTAATTGAAGCTTGATGGCCTTATTGTGGGTACTTATGTTCGTACAATGGACAGTCCCTACAAAGATGCTTTAGACTACTACATTCAAAATAAGACTTGTGAGCCATAAACTACTAAGAATTCCTTGATTACCCAGAATGGGCATCCTAGCCTAAAGACCTCTAATACAAATCCTAAAAAGTCTGCCTTAAACCATGAGAACCTCACCCAAAACATCAATCCTTAGACGCATGCATCAAGTATGAACTGGCCTACCATGCTAGGGGCAAAAATATTACCTGAAAGAAACCTTACGTCCAGATAAGGTACCACCATACTAACCAGAAGTATAAGACTTCTTGTCCCTCAGATCCCCAAATCCTCATTACACATGAGATCAAACTCCTTAGCTGCCTCAACTACCCTCTGAAAAGGAGCTCCAGAATAAGCTGTAGGGAAAACTGTCGCTCTGAGCCTAAAAGTCAATCCTCTCACAAACCTTTAGATCCTCTCAGTCTCATAAAATAGAATCACCATGGCATTGCGAGACAAAGAATAAAAATGCATCTCATACTCGATCATTGAGATACCTTCCTAGGTCAAATACTTAAACTGATGCCTACATTCATCCTTCCAATTGCGAGGAAAAAATCTATCAAGGAAGGCCTGTGTAAATATAGTCAAAGTCATCGAAGGAGAACCTATTGGCCTAGATTTAATATATAAGTGTCATCACTACTTGATGAAATCCATCATTTGTAGTGTCAGGTAGTCAACCCCGCGGGATAATTAACACCATGCTCTAGAGCCTCTCGTGGTAGCTAACCAAAAATTTGTATGCATCCTCACCCGAGCCACCCTTAAATTGGGGCGGATCCATCTTTCTAAACCTTTTTAATCTATGTTGATCCTTGTCTAACATAATAGCCCTAACTCCATCCGTGGCTCCTACTCTTAATAATAACATACCATCATACCTAGGAGTTAGCTGAAGTGTTGGATCCCGATAGACTGGATAAGGCTACAAATTCAGGGTTTGGGCCCCTACCTAATAGCTAAAATCCTGAGGTATGCCTATAAATTTGCCACCCTGGGCCAAACCCTATAAGAAACCCAACATCTAAGCCAATGTGTCCTGGAGCCCTGTTATAACAACAAGATCAGGTGGAGCCTGCTCGAGGCTCATCTCCTTGGCTAGAATTTGATCATTGTTTATTTCATACTCAAACTCAGGGAAATCCACCCTAATAGAAATCTAAGCGACCGCTTAAGCTCTACCCCTTCCACAACCTCTACTATGACTTCTGTCGCAATCTTTGCCACGTCCCCTACCCCGTCTACAGGCCTCAATATGGACATTCAGCTTGCGGCTGGAATAGGATCCTGAACTCAGTCTAAAGATGCATGAATCCTCACCATATGTGAGATAATAAGACAAGAATCTCAGTAATTAATCAAAGAAGTCACTCGCATGATAAGAAAAAAGAAAGGAAGTTTCCTAAAGTCCCATAGCCTCTCAAATATAGATAACGAATGCCTCTGATTCGATATGCGAGACTCTACTAGACTTGGATTGTACTTGTGATACCAATGAACCTAGGGCTCTGATATCAACTTGTCAAGATCCAAAACTGGGACCGTGATGGCACCTATCACTCCCACTGAGAAAGGTAAGCATAATCCCAGCCCAAGTTATGGAACTCAACAATTTAGAAATGAAAGAGAATAAATAATAATAAAACCCAAGAAGTCTCAATACGAATAGATAGAGATAAAAGTAGCCAAGACAATAATAGCCCAGGTCTGGTAGTCACGAGTACAAGCCTCTAAATATAGAGTATAATGAAAGAGTCTAAAATTTCTCAAATGCAGAAAGATAAGCATAAAGATAAGATAGAGGAGATTTCAGTAGTCTTTGAGATTAGTAGCAGCTACCTCAAATCTCTAGAAACGTTAACACTCGAATCACAATTAATGCCTGAGGGCCACTAGCTCGGTACCTGCACGTAAGGTGCAGAAAAAAAAAAGCAAGGGTGAGTACATAACCACTTGTACTAAGCAACATCATCAGCCGACCCTAATTCAAAAAGGTGGTGAGAACACATGGCCCCAAATATAGCAGATATAGCAGGCCACGATAGTCATAAAACAATCATCTCATAAGAAAAGAGTACCTCAAACAAGTAGAATCAGACAGTAATTTCTCAAACTCTCAGTCACAAGACAAGTTCAACAATTACATATATTTTTCCCATTATATGCTATGTACACACTCGTTGCTCTATATAGCTAGCTGGGGACAATGAGGTCAATATACTGTGTGACGTGCACTTTGAACCCAATAATATATATGTTTATGTTCAGGCGTGCACTCCAATTCTAATGAGATTCAATATATGATGTGTAGGCGTGCCACTCTGATCCCATATTAATAATACAATTCAATCAATGCATCTCATATAATAAGACAGCACAGATATCGATTAACAACGTCCCACATACCTCATCAAATAGTCATCATCCTCAACTGGCATATCCAATAATTTACACTATAACCACAATTCATGTGGATCATGCTAACAAGTAGAGGGAAAATAATTCAGATAAATCAATTAGTTTTTTCAGTCCTTCACATAACAACGATACCCATATAAGTGCTCGTAACTTCACTTATACGGGACCCCCACTCACTATTACTTCCATTAGAAGCATCAATCACATAAGTACTTTCAAAAAAGAGTCAAAAGAAAGTCTCAACATGCCTTAAGGAAGCCCGAAGAATCAAACTCAAGCTTTTCCCTTCCAAATCACCTCTGAGCAGGCCCAATCTATTCAAATATGAGTTTTAAGTAAGAAAACAAAGTTAACTATATCCATATTACCACACTTCAATTCTGAGTTCAAAAGGTAATTAAAAAAGTGACTCAGGCCCACAAGGATAAAATGAGAATTTTATTAAAAAATAACATTACCTATAGTTTAGAGAGTTTAAACTTGAAATTCCATTAAAAACAGGCTTGAAATTGAGTTTAAAATCATCAAAATACCAAGTTTTGGCTTTACCGATAAAATTCCAAAATTTAAGGTAGAAAAATAAGGATTTGAAGCTAAAATCATGGGAAAATTAGTGGGAAATGATGAAAAAGTAGTTTAAAGACTTACCCAATGTTGAAAATTTGAAATCCCCTCTTTAAATCGCCCACAATCTAGTTCTAAGCTTTGAAAATAAAGTAAATGGACTTTTGTCCTGAAATTTCACATTTTTAAGGCTGCCAACAAAAATAGTCTTTGTATTTAGGGTCAAACTTTTACGTTCACGAGGTTGACCAACCTGGACCCATTACAATCGAAAGGGGGCCTAGTCATGTTTTCGGAGCTTTAAACTGACTCAGCCCACAAATCGCCCTTCATCATGAACGTGGCCCTTCCTCCGCGAACCCGATGCACAAAGGACTCCTTCATTGCAAATGCAAGGGTTAGGTCGCAAATGCGATGAACAAAAAGTTTGGCACTAGCAACAATAAATGACAACAAAATTGCCAAGTTGAAACTCTCTGATGGATCCCTGAAATACATTCGAAACCCTATGAACACATTCCAACTATGCTACTAAACCAAATTCGGCATTTCAAACTCAACGATGTAGTCAAAATTTCCAACCAAGGTCGTTAACGTCAAATGTTGACAAAGGCACCCTTAAGCTTAAACTTACAATATCTCATCTAAACAATCAAAACCACGCCGAAAGCCTCGGGACATAAACCAATCATGCTACCCACCTAATTCGGCATTTTGGAGCTAATGAACCTGACTAAATTCTGATATGATGCTTGACGAAATTCTGATATGATGCTTGAAAATGTTGATCAAAGTCAACCATTCCAACTTTAAAAACCTTCTAAGATCAAAAATTCACTTAATTCTCAATCAAACACCCAGGGAACCGTCTCACCTGTTCCCACAAATACTAAAACATAACTACAGAGAGGGATAAATGGTTAAAATGCACAAAAATCTGAAAATCAAAGTAAAGATTGTTACACATACTAGTAATTAGGGGAAAATAGTTCAAACAAGTCAATTAATTTCTTTTAACCTTTCACATAACATCGATACCCACATATATGTTCGTTATCTCATCTATACGGGACCTCCACATATCTATTACTCCCAATATAATCAATTAGCTCATAAACACTTTGAAAAAGAGTCAAAGAAACCTCAACTTGCCTTAAAAAAATACTTACAAGGTCAAACTAAAGCTTTGCCCTTCCAAAGAGCCTCTAAATGATCCAAATCTGATCAAATACATATTGTACATAAGAAAACGAATCCACAAACACCATATTTCTATACTTAAATTTTAGATCCAAAAAGTCAATCCCGAGCCCACAAGGAAAAAATTAAAATTTTAATAGAAAATCAATTTACCCATAACTTAGGAGTTCAAATAAAAAATTTCATCAAACATAGAGTTATAATCAACCTTGAAATCATCAATTTACCATTTCTGAACTTTACCCCATAATTTCCAAATTTCCCATTTGAAAAATCAAGATTGACTATGAAATTATAAATAAAACATTGAGGAATATGTAAAAATAGTGTAAGAACCGTACCCAAGGAAGAAATCTCGAAAATCACTTTTTGAATCTCCCAAAATCAAGTTCCCAAACTTCAAAAACTGAGATATGAAAAATAGAATGAAAGAGAATAAAGTCATTGTTTAAGTGATAGCGACGCCACACCTGTGGAGATCTTGTCAAGGGTGCAACAATGTAGGTGTGGCACTCCTCCGCAATGGCGAAGGTCGTTGACCCAACGGACCCTCGCAGGCGCGAGCCTGTCTTACAAGAGCGAGCCCGCAGACGCAGAGAAACTCTACAGCCGCAGCTCTACCGGTGTTGACAAGGCTTCGTAGGAGCAGTAAAGCCAAGCCCGACTCAACTCTGCAGGAGCGGTCCCTAGTCGATGGTGCGACCCGAGCACCGCAGTAGAGACTACACCAGCACTACCAACACACAACAATATCAATAAAATCAACTTTACACTAATTCAAACTATAAATTGGAACACAAATACTTAGGAGTTGTTTGCCCATAGGATTTGGGAGCATGATTTCAACTTTTGATTTGTTTATGAAATCTCCACAAAATCTCAACTTCGATTCAAATCATGATTTCAAAACCCAAATTCTCAAAGAAGTAGGATTTGAAATTTCAAATTTTTTAAATATAAAACTTGACTCATAAATTTAAATTTTACAAAAAAAAACAACAACAAAGGAGTCATAATTTTAAATTTTACAAAAAGACTCATGCTCGACGTGAAGAAATTATTTGTACATGCGGGAAAATTTTATCAAAGAATAACTAGGTGTTACTATTGTTGATTTATTAGACTAAAGAGTCTTTGTAAAATTTTGTATCTGAAAGTTTGTAATAACATGTAACCACAAATATTTATAAACGAAACATGAAGATATGTAATTTATTAATTATGTGCTTAAGATATTTCGATACCTTATTTATGAACTATGATTTACTCATTTGGTAAGATTGTATAAGAGTTGGAGAAGTTTTGATAGTTTTCACAAATTATGGGGGTTTTATATTTATAAGAAAAAATACAACTTAAGAAATTCATATTGTATGTCCAAACAAAATTCAAATCAACCTGATTTCAAATCGTGATTTGAAATCATGTCCAAACGAGCCCTTAAAATGAGGAGTTGAGTGATTACATTCTCCAGAAAACTTGTTGAAAATGAGGAAGAGAGAGACATTATAGGATACTCCCTTCGTTCAGAATTACTTGTTACTTATTTACTAATTGAATTTCTACTTTTGCTTGTCATTTTTGACATATCAAGTAAGGACAACCTTTTTTTTTTCTTTCTATTTTACCTTTAACATTAATTGTTTATTTTTCAAACCACTTTCAACACACAATAGTAGACATCAATTAATATGAGTACTATGGTAAAATAACCATGTTAATAGTTGTTTTCTTAATGGGTGTGACAAGTTAAACGTGACAAGTAAAAATGAACGGAGGGAGTAACGTATAATAGACTAAGAGCGTGGAGAGAATCGAAGTGGCATCTATTTAATAGCAACCTCGCAAGTAGTATGGGGATGTATACTTCATTGTCACTCAATTACCCTTTTGGTATGTTAATTGGATGTAATTTCATTTTTAGTACTTAAAAAAACTTTCGTTTTCTATTATTGCTTTTTAGTAAATCTAACTTAGCCAAACAGAATTACCTCATCATAAATATACTAGAAAGTGACAAATCCAGAAGAAGAAAAATAGTCTTGAGAAAGTAGTATATGCGAAGTTTAAGCATAGATAGTCCTCTTCATTAACTTCCATTTTTCCATTTCAAGAGCGAAAGTAGCATCTGGATAAGAAGAGGACCACATTAACTAATGTTAGAACCCTTTTTACAAAAAGGCAAATATCCTATCATAAATTCAGATATGTATAGATACCTTTAGTTTGAGTATTTGACATTACAATTATTGCATTAATTTTTACTCAATCTTGTTAAGACTATACCAAGAAAATCAGCCTAATTATTACTCCCTCTGTTCATTTTTACTTGTCACTGTTTCACTTTTCGAGGTCAACCTGCATAAACTTTGACCAATAATTTAAGATGTATCTTTTCATCATATTAATATGAGAAGGATTGCAATTTATAATATTTCTCGTATAGTTTTCGACCATCTAAACTTTAAATTTAAAATAATAAATTATAGATTTTAAAATATTAGTCAAAATTTATGGAGGTTGACCTAGAGAAGCGAAATAGTGATAAGTAAAAGTGAACAGAGAAAAAATGATTATATTCTGTGGGAGAATTATATAACTTATAGCTATAGTCATAAATGTCTTCCAATTATTTATTAACCCTAAGTTGCAGCACAAAAAATAATCTAGTAGTTTGTACACCGGTAAAATTATTGGCACAAATTAATAATAAAACGAGTGCTTTGTTTTAACTGCTGTCAACTTACATAAGAGAATCCTAAAAAGGCAAAAAAGTTGCGATGGACAAGTGGGAGGTAACCAAATATATACTCCCTCATTATATTTTACTCGATCCTTTTATCAATAATAAATATTTCATTTTACTTGACTATTTTAGCAAATCATCAATTTTTTTCTTCATATTATACTTAGTATATTAAATAACTATATAAAATAATAATATTAATAGTCAAATTTAAAGTGTTAAAACATTATTAATAAAATTAATTTAATAAAATATACCTTTAATTAAATTTTTCTTAAAAAGTATATTAGATCAACAAGAGCCAAGTAATATGAAACAAGAAAATACTTAACATATCAATTGTCACAAAAAGTTGTTGTTTATAAAATGAATACTAATTATTATACAACTAGTACATGAAGTGTTTTTTTAAAAAAAATATATATATATTTCAATCAAGAAATGAAGTCCACATTATTTTTTCTCTAGTGAATTGTGACATATCGTTCTCTAATTAATAAGTAGTTTTTTTGACCTTTTTATTTTCTTCTACTCAATAGTCATTGGCGACATTAATGAGGGTTAAAAAGATAGTGGTGAAAGTGATGGTCTACGATCCATGAAGGGTCAATCTCATAGGATCATGCATTTCCCAAATTTTATTCTCCTCTTTTTCACAATTGTTTATAGGGGTAAAAGTTGAGAGTTGAAGATCATGTTACCAAGGGTAAATACGATTAAGATATTTAAATATAAATATATACATATATATATATATATATATATTTAAATTTGATTGTTGATTTGTTAAGATTATTTGTTTTCAATATCCAAATATGTATAATCTAATTTTTTAAACATAATAAATTTACAATTCAAATAAAAATAACTAAATATTAAAAAAAGATATAAATTTAATAAAATAAAATTATTATTTAATTAAAAAATAAAATATTTATATTCTCTAGTGATGGTGATGGTGAAAATGGTTGGTGTTGTAGTAGTAGTGATGATTGTGATGGTGGAGTTCTTGATGTTAATAGTTGTCGATGTTAGTGGTGGTGACCGAAGAACATGTGGTGATTAATGATGATTTTGGTGGTAGTAGGTGGTGGTACTAGTTTTGATGGTGGAGATGGTTGGTAGTAGGAATTGACCGCAATGATGGTAATGACTAATTGAGAAGGTAGAGCGGTGTTAACGACGACTAGATGTCTTACTGACCAATAGTAACTATTGACAATGATGGTGGTTTTGATGGTAAAGGTGATTGGTGGTGGTGACAGATAATTAGAGACAACAATGATGATTGACAGTAGTGATGGTGATTATGATCACAAGGATAGTTAGTGTGAAAATTATTCATATAAAAATATTTTTTAATTATATAAAACTTTATTCAATTAAAAAATACCTTAATTTACAAGCAAATGAGGTAATTATTACAGCCAACCACAATTTATTTCTTATATTTTAAAATTATTGAGACTACTTTTTAGTGCGTGATATTTCTTGTCGAATTTCAAATGGGTACTTACTTTTTTTAAAAAAAATAAATTATAAAGGGAATTTTAATTTTTAACTTTTATAGTAATAATTTTTTAATTATAACATTCATGATATATTAATACTATAAGGTTCAAAGAGTATTTTAACATATTATATGTGTCTTCAGTCTAAGATCATAAAATTTTAAAAAACTTTATTAACTTTTTAAAGTTTCATGTCTAGTTAAACTAAAAAGTATAAAAGAAAATGAAGAGAGTAATAATTATTGATTTTAAGTTATATGTATTGCTAGTGTAAGTAAACTTTAATCTTTTTATTTATCAATTAAATTGGTTATATCAAGTTTTACAATATTTTTAAATTGTTATCAAATTTACATGAATATATTTTATTGTAGGTCAATTTTACCTAGTAATGTGTAGGACTTATACAATGATAGGATTTTTACACTATTAAGTAAATTAGTTTAGGGTACGCGCCTTGCGCGTGTACCTCACTTCAATGAATTTAGTTTTATTAAATCACTTTGATATTATAAAAAAATATGTCTTGATTAATAAATAAAATGATGATTTTATTAAATACGAAAAACAATTAAATAGAAAATTAATATATTCATATAAAAACATTAAACCCACTTTAAACTAAATTAAGAAAAATTACCAAGGCTATAAAATGAAAAAAAATAAAAATTAAAAAAATTTCCAATATGACATATATGTCATTAGAAAGTGTTAGAGGACAGCAAATTAATATTTTTACTATTATAAGGTAAAATAATATGCTATAGAAAGAAATTACCTAAAATATTCCTGTTAGAAACTTTAAATTTTGAAAAATTATTTTTCTGCTTATTCTCACCCGACTCTTAAATATCTAAGTTAAACCACATAAAATTTATCAGAAGTGCTAATATGAACACTTTATTATATGTTCAGGTGCTCAATTGAAACAAATCATAATTTGAGTGTTTAAATAAAATTTATCGACAAATTTTAAAAGTTCCCAACCTATTTCATCAATATATCATATTATTGTATCTCCTCTAACATCCCGTTATACTATCTCAATCATATCTATCAATTTATTTAATTTAACTTTAAGGACATAGTTTCATTACAATTGTATGACAGTTTTTTAAATATAGTAGGCAACTTTTGTTTTTTCAAAAGTAGCCATAGCCATATTTTTCAAAAAAAAAAAAAGTATTAGTTTACCAAGTTATAAGGTAGTTTACGGTACAACATAATAGCAATTTTTATGGTAGTTTTTGTTTTTTCAAGAAACATAATATTAGGTTAAAATTCGTTCTTATTTTTTTACACGATTTTTAGTTACTTTTACCATATATTTTAGGATTCTTAATTTAAGAAAAAGTCTTATCATATATTTTAGTCCTGATCCCAGATATTTTAGGAGTCAATATTATGAAAATAATTAAATAATAAATTGAAAAAATGGTGAAAAAATAATTTTGTCTAAAGGGGAGTCTTTTAATGAAGGGCAAAAAGTTCAAACAACATTTATAAGGACCTTCACACTTTTAATATAGTATAGATAATAATGATAATAATAATATATTTAGTCAAATCTCACAATTAAAATATACACAAAGTTTATCTTTATTTTTATACAAGTTGGAAAAGGTTATATAAGCCTCTGAAATCTCTTTATCTGGAGATAGAAAGAAAAAAAAAGAAAAAAGAGACCCTTCATTATATTTAATCATATTAACAGGAAATTTAGTTATTTAATTCATTAATTATTTAAATTTTCATCTTATTGATAATTATTGAAATTCGTTAATTACGTCCTTCATTTTTTTTCCCATACTCTTTTTCATTTTTTTTTAAAGAAAGAGAGATCATATTTAAAAAGTTCCTTTTTCCTCAATATAGCACAAGAAGGTTTAAAATAGAACAATAAAGTATATAAAAAAAAAGTTTAATAATACTCCCTCCGTTTAAAAAAAAATGACCTAATTTGACTTAATACGAAATTTAAAAAAATAAAGAAAACTTTTGAATCTTGTGGTTCTAAATTAAAGTTATGGCAAATGTACTAAAATATCCTTTAATTTTGTGGTTTTAAATATGCCATGTGAAAAGTTAAAATTAAAATGTTATCAAAAAAGAAAAAAATCGTTGTCATGTGAAAAGTTGAAATTAAAATGTTATCAAAAAAGAAAAAAATTATTCTTTTTAAAACGAACTAAAAAAAAAAATAGCTTATTTTTTTTTAAACGAATGGAGTATTATTATTAATCACACTTATTAAACATCCAGTTTCACCTCAATGGTCAACTTTGCTAGGCCATAGCCACAAACACAGAATATAAAAAAGAACATATTATATTATATTATTTATCCACCCAAAAGGAAAAAGAAAGAGAGAAAGAAGAAGGAATAATAAGCAAGCAAGACAGACAGAGAGAAAGAGAGAGAAAGAAAAGGCCATTTTCTGAAAAAGTTTTCTTTGCAAAATAAGTTTACATATATAGAGAGAAGTGAGAGACAGAGAGAAGATAGAGTGTGTGTGTGTGTGTGTGTGTGTGTGTGTGTGTGTTGTGTGTTGTGTGTCTGGTTGAAGAGGGGGCAATTTAAAGTAAAACTGCAGCATTTGGTCTCTGCTATCCTCAACACCCCAAAGCTTCCTTTGTCTCCCAACACACCTTCTCTTTCTTCCTCGTTTTTCGGCCACTGTTCGCCGGAAAACTTACACTCTTCTTTCCTCCGGTGACCACTCTGTTTTTCCTTTTTTGCATATCTTAGCTAAGGGGAGCATAATACAAACTAAAAAAAGATCTACCGAGTTTTCTATCTTTTTTGTGTTTCCGGAGTTTGTTGAGATGAATCTCCGGTGAGGATATCTGGGTACTCTTTCTTGTTTTTCTTAGCTGGAAAGAATATATAAAGAGAAAATGAAAACATCGGCGAACAGTGCCGGAGTTCAGCAGCAGTATACAGCCAACGGGAATCCTGCCGAAGGTCTGTCAATATCACAAATATAATAGATATAATAAATATTATTATTATTTTTGGTACGTATATACTTTCTCAAGTAAAGTAATAAACAGATGCATTGTAAGAATCGTGGAATCAAAGAGACAAAGCTATTTCTCTTTCTCATCTTTTGTCTATTTCTTCAAACTATGTCTTTTCTTTTCTTTTCTTCCTAATGAAATTTTCCTGGAAACTATTTCTTTTCTTTTCTTCCTAATGAAATTTTCCTGGAAAATATTGTTTTTTAAAACTTTTAGTTTTATTGTCATATTATGTTCTTTTCCTCTATGACATCTAAACTATGCTTTTTTCCTTGGAAAGAAAGATGAAAACACTTGCACGTTTGTTAAAAGTTGCTAAGCAAAGCAAATGGGTCTTTTCTTGGAAAAAAATTCTTTCACCTTTTTCATAGTTTTTCAATCTACCAAGAATAAAAAGTTTTCTTTTTCTTTTTCAAACCCATTTTGACTTTTTGGAGTTTTATTTTTTTTCTTGGATGACTATGATTTATTGTAAAAAAAAAATAAAAAAATAAAGGGTGTGTTAAAAATTGAATGGTGGGGTTATTCTTTTTTTCTTTTTTTCAGTAGAGAAGAAGAGCATAAACTCAGAACTATGGCAGGCCTGCGCCGGTCCTCTGGTGAACTTACCGGCTGCTGGGACCCACGTAGTCTACTTTCCTCAAGGTCACAGTGAACAGGTACTTTTTTGTAATTTTTTTTTTTTGACAGAAGGTACTTTTTTTGTAATTCAACTATGAGTCTATGCCCTTTTGTGACTTGACTGCTCGGATGGTAAACAGTCCGGGTCGTTTGGTGTACCGGATAAGGAAAATAATCTCTGGATAAAATTTGGAATTAATTTTATTCTCTGTGTTATGAGGTATTCTCTAATGATGAGACTATTTTATCTCATAATTTATATTAAAATGATGGAATTAATATCGCACGTGGTGTGGGATGAAATAGTCATATGAGTATTTACCCCATTTGGTGTACCAAACGATCCCTCTCTTTCTTTCTTTCTCAAGATTGTGGGTTCAAGTCATCAAGACAGCAAAAAATTAGAAACTTTTGAGAAGGGGTAAAAAAGTTTAAAAAATCCTTTTGTGACACCACCGAAGGATGTGGTGTGGTGCTATGGATGGGGCTGCTCCTTCCTTAACCAGAGGTCTCGGGTTCGAACCCTGGATATGAAAAAATACTTGGTTGGAAGCGCTTCTCCCGAATGGGCCTTATCCGGTGCGAATTCAGATTAGTCGGATTTCAATGTGGGTATTGGACACCGAATGGAAAATCAAAAGAAATCATTTTTTGACTTGTAAGAATTTTTTTCCGTGGTTAATTAAGTGGGTAAAAATTATAAGGTTAAGATTTAAATTACATAAATGTGTCGGCAAAAATAACAAAATTTTATACATTTTATTTGGTGCACATACACCATATATACTACTTATGTCAGACCGCAGACGTGTATGGGTAAAATTATTGGTGTTACTTGTTGATTTTGACAGTAGAATGCATTTTGTATGTATTTCTCTTTCTTTTCATGTCATGTTCTAGTAAGACTAATTTATTTACTTTTGGATCATCTCTTTTTTTTTTCTCCCATCTATTATGGTATCTCTGGTGTAACATGCAACCTGTGTCAGTATCTGTAGTTTTATGCTTATGCAGAATTTGATATTTGTTGTTTGTTTTGTTTGCTTATGCATATGCTTACATGTGCACGTGCATACGCTATGTATTTACCACACGGTTTTAGAAAAAGAACAAGATGAAAAGATAGGGAGGCATCATCTTTAGTATCTTTGACTATGATATTGCCAATAAGCAAGTAGTGGGGTTGTTAAGAGTAAAAAAAAGGGGAATAAAAAATGTAACCTTTATGGCTGTGCTAAAGTGAACAAGGGTTCAATTTGTTATCCTAAAAGTCATCAGATTTTAGGTGGCTTTTGCTCCCCAAAAAAAAAAAAAAAAGAAGTTGAGAAGAATTTTCAGAATATATTTAGCAAAACTTAATGGTGAGAAAGAAAATGCACCTTAAAAGTTGGCTAATAAAGTGGGATAAAAATCATGAAGATTAAAGTTAAAAGTTCCAGTAAAGACAAAAAAGGTTGCTGATTTCTTCTGGCTTATCTTAGACTTTGTGGACAGAGCTACTCAGTATCTGATGGAAGGTAGCAGGTACTTTGTTGAATACGAGTAGGACGGGCCCCTACACCATGGATATTAAAAAAAATGTCGAGGAGAAAAGGAAGGAAATGAGAATTAGGAGTACTATTATTTCCATATACTTCAATGGCAGTTGTGTTAAACAACAACAACATAGCCAGTGTAAATAAAATTTGAATATTTTTTTGGTAAGTAGAGATTTTTTGTATGTTTGCCTTTTCTTTTGAGTCAAATTTTGATTACTTTCAGGAATTCCTCTGTGCTGGAACTGAAGTGTATGCCATATAGCTAGCTAGTGTTGTATCTAGAATGGTTGTCTGGTTAAGATTAGTCTTGTATGCTGAGTTATTCATGGGTCTTATTTGTTTTACTCTTGCACTTAAACTTTTTCAGGTTGCAGCATCTATGAAGAAAGATGTAGATGCCCAAATACCAAACTACCCAAACCTTCCATCAAAGTTAGTTTGTCTCCTTCACAATGTTACCCTGCATGTACGTACATTCAAACTTCACTTGGTTTAGTATAAACTGGTCTTTTGAAGCCTCTGCTAGTCAAAGATGATGATTGTATTTTTTGTCATTAGGCGGATCCAGAAACAGATGAAGTTTATGCACAAATGACGCTGCAGCCAGTTCCTTCAGTATGTTTCTTCTTCGCTGTGTCTACTTTAAAAGGCGATTATTCTCGAATTTTTTTCTTTATTCAGAAAAAGAGGAAGAGGAGGGTGGGTGGGGGTAGTGTGAGGTGGTCCTCCGTCATGGAAGATCTCGACTATAGCATACTTAGGTAGAATTTAAATCTCATTATGTGAACCTTTGGTCATTTGCAGTTTGACAAGGAGGCATTGTTGAGATCGGATTTGTCTATGAAAGCAAATAAACCACAAACAGAATTTTTTTGCAAGACCTTGACTGCCAGTGATACAAGCACACATGGAGGATTTTCTGTCCCTCGACGTGCTGCAGAAAAAATATTCCCACCTCTGGTAAGAGCATATCAAAGTTTCTCATTTGATACATTTTGGTTGTTTTTCTATCTTTTGTGTGATAGGCGGCTTGTTCATTCTCAGGATTACTCAATGCAACCACCTGCTCAAGAACTTGTGGCTAGAGACTTGCATGATAATTTGTGGACCTTCCGCCATATTTATCGCGGTACATTTGTTTAGCAGCTATATGTGGATTAACTTGTCCAAGTAAGGCTAGATAAAGTTTGGCGTGTTTCCTATGGCTTACCTCTCTCTGGTGATGCAGGGCAACCCAAACGCCATTTGCTAACGACTGGGTGGAGCCTCTTTGTCAGTGGGAAGAGGCTCTTTGCTGGTGACTCAGTTTTGTTTATTAGGTAATGATACTGAGAGACTCAGTTTTGTTTATTAGGTAATGATACCGGCAATGACATGCCACCTTAATGCTATTATCTCTTTTTTTGTGCATCCGAGGAAATTATATTTGTCAATATGAATTGATGACTAAAATAGAGTACTAAAGTAAGATCCATGTAGGGCTTTGACTTCTGAGGCTTCGAAAGAACCAAGTCACCTATTGGATTCTCTTCTTTGATTGTTCATAAGTTTTGGTCATCCTTGACGCTCTGTAATCTATGTCGACAGGGACGAGAAGCAGCAGCTTCTACTCGGGATTAGGCGGGCAAACAGACAGCCAACCAACCTATCGTCATCGGTTTTGTCAAGTGATAGCATGCATATTGGTATCCTAGCAGCGGCTGCCCATGCAGCTGCAAACAACAGTCCATTCACTGTGTTTTATAACCCAAGGTCAATGAGTTAACTTTCTTATTAGGCCCATGCATTTCCTTGTGCAAATTATCAATCCTTCTGATGATTTTATCTCATGATAATTAAAATTCTTAAACCTCTAATATGAACAGGGCAAGTCCTTCGGAGTTTGTCATCCCGTTAGCCAAGTATTACAAGGCAACTTATAGCAGTCAAGTATCACTTGGCATGCGATTCCGCATGATGTTTGAGACAGAAGAATCAGGAACTAGAAGGTATATGGGCACGATTACTGGCATCAGTGATCTTGATCCAGTGAGGTGGAAGAACTCACAGTGGCGTAACTTGCAGGTATATAAGCTAGAGTTTCCTGTAACTTGTATTTTATCTTTAATTATGGGATATACTGACACCTTCAAACTTGTGAACTGTCATTAGGTTGGTTGGGATGAGTCAACTGCTGGGGAGAGGCGTAACCGAGTCTCAATTTGGGAGATTGAACCAGTAACAGCACCGTTTTTCATCTGTCCTACTCCGCCATTCTTTAGGTCAAAGAGGCCAAGGCTACCTGGAATGCCAGATAGTGAGCAAATTACAATCAGAATATGACTTTTATGTCTGTTTTTTTTTTTTTGAGAGATAGTTGGATTACTTTGATTTTACCATTTACTCACAGTGGCTGCGAAGTTAAACTGGTAATTAGTGGATGTCTTTCTTACGGAAAACAGAAGAAAATATTTAAAGAAAAAAGGAAAATAATTACTCTTACTGAAAAGAGGACATTGGATAAGCGTCCAATAAGATTTAGGAGACAGATATACCTTTTTGCCCTTTCATCTTCTCTCTTTGATCTACACGGTTTCCTTTCTTGTGTTCCTTGAATAGCTTCTGATAGCGAACAATATCACTAGCCTTTATTTAAAAAGCGAGCAATATCTCAGAAAAAATTAAAAACACATTGTTATGAATATTAC